>OU343224.1:326907870-327096285 GCA_910596185.1 Chrysanthemum makinoi
TATTTTGGACACAAGTACCACACTTTACCTATATTTTTCTCTATGATCGAGACCTTTAGGATGGAAACTTAAACACTAAAACTTGGAGAATAATGATCTGAGCTTCCAAAACGGTTGAGTTTGTTTCCTAACACTTTCGGCGTGCACCATTTTACGACTAGCTTTTTAGGCCGTTTTCTACTTTCATGAAATTGTCAAATGACATTGTTTCTGACGAAAAGTTATAATTTCATAATAAACCACTAAATGATTATCACTGATATCATTTTAAACGTAAAATACTGTAAAGTATTTGGTAACTTGACACTATGTCATAAGCATATATTTCGACGATAAACTTTATTTCCAAAATGTACAAGTGGTATGGATATCATATGAGTTTGCATGCACGACATTGTTTCATGACTTATATTAGAGCATATCCTTCATATTAGGTTCTTGGGATAGAGATGGCACCTCATTTAGAGTGTATCTACTTTTCACCATAATCATTGCATCAATTGAGTTAAAGTAGCAGCACTTTTCGTTTAATTGTTTTGTAAACTCTTCGGGGGAGATACATGCTCAACTACTTACTTCTACTTTGCATTTATATGAACTTAAATATCTTTTTGTTTCACTCTTTGTAATAGCGTAAGTAGATTATGCCCGAACTAAATTGATCACTATGTTATGAACGCTATTAGTTGAAACACATTCCTTGATTTTGAACCCTTCGACATGTATATTTGAGCTCTTTTAAATTGATTAGGACCACTTTTAACATATAAGTAGGCACTTTGGACTTGATTTGAACTTTTGACATATAGTTGAACTCTTTAATGCAAAAGGAAGGACCCTTTTGATATATGTTAAACTTGTTTGGCGTGATTTTGAGCAACCGACTATCTTGAACCTTTTGATATTATTAGAGCTCTTTGGTACGTGCGAACTTTTGAACTTCGACTTAAATCTTTGAATTTATTGTTGAACTTTTGAGCGGAACTCTTGAATTTAAATACAAACTTATGACTTGTTTGAACTTATTGAACCGATGCGTGTTATGACCTTGACCTAAAGTCTCCCATGTTGAACATCACTATAAAGTCTCCCATTGAACATCACTATAAAGTCTCCCACGATTGCAGACATCACTATAAAGTCTACCTTATTGGTGGGCGTTCTCAATAATTCGGTGGAGTGTGCAAGAGTCTCCCCGTATTTACGAGGCGAGCGTCTCACTATGTTGCGGAGCGTTCTAATGACCAAAGTCTCCTGTTCGGGCGAGCGTCTCACTATGTTACGGGCGTTCTTGACCCAAAGTCTCCAGGTTAGGGCGATTACAAATTCTCCCATGTTAAGTGTTCTTATTGTATATATTAGTTGTATGATGTAAAGTTACATTACATTAGCATTGTTAGTCTCCTATTAGTAGGTAGTATGGATAGCGCTATTAGAGGTCGGCCAACCTCTCGTCCTTATGTTACGGGGACTTATATTATTTATTCTAGGGCTTTACTGTCATACATTATTATATCATTGGTACTATATTGTGAACTATTATGACCATTTATATGACTACTTGATCGCTATATTTTGTGCAATGGGTTGTGAACACCACAGGTTGCAAGTTTTGTATGTATGGGACTTGGGCGGGAATTGGTTACAATACTTTGCTTTAATGACCTCATTTGACAAGGTATTGCATGAACATAAGCTAGACATATTTTGGCGGTGGGTTTGTGAAAGCACGGGGTTGCAGTTTTGTATAGGGAGGCTGGCGAGTGATTTTGTACCTTTGCTTTTGTGGACTATTCTATATGACCAAAAACTTTGCCTTTGTTGCATGATCGCTCTTTAAAAGCTTTACTTGTTAACTAAACTCTATGAACTCACTCCAACCATTTGGTTGACACTTTTAGCATGTTTTATCTCAGGTATCTAAGGCATTCACTTCATGGCATGCATATGGACTTATCATAAATTAGCCGGTGTCGACTGGCGTCTACTTTATTTTAATAACAACCATCGTTTGATTGTAACCAACTTATTTTGGTACCTTGGAAGTAACTTTTTGGGACTATGTTTGTAAACCGATTATTTTTAATGAATCCAGCGATATTTTCAAAGCAGTACTTTAGGTGATTCGATATAACTTGTAACTTTGATGCTATATTCGTCATCCCGGAAATTCCATTTAAGCAAAAGCAGGTAATTTGGGGGTGTGGTAATAGGTACTAAATGGGTGTTGAAAAAGAAAGATGAAAGAATTGTTATCGAGAAACAAAGCTAGGCTTGTGGTTCAAGAATATACTCAAGAGGAGGGTATTGACTATGAAGAAGTGTTTGCCCACTTAAATTTGCCGCGGATTGAAGCAATTAGAACGTTCCGCTATAAATATTATGGGCTTTAAATTCTATCAAATGGATGTAAAAAGTGCTTTTCTATGGGCCGGATAGATGAGGAGGTTTGTACAACCTCCGGGCTTTGAAGACCACTGAATATCTAACAAAGTCTGAGGGGTAGTTAAAGCTTTGTATGGCTTGCATCATGCACCAAGGAAATGGTATGAAACCTTAACTACTTATCTTCTTGCAAATGGATTTCATAGAGGCAGAGTAGATCAAATTTTGTTCATCAAGAAAGACAAGAATGATATCCTGCTTGTCCAAGTATATGTTGATGATATCATTTTTGGGTCTACAAAGACAGTGAAAGATTGTGAAAGCTATGAAAGAAAATTTGAGATGAGTTCTATGGGTGAACTCATTCTTTTGGGACTTCAAGTACTCCGAAGCAGGATGCTATTTTCATTAATCAAGATAAATATGTGGTACGAGATACTAAGGAAGTTCAAGTTTATTGATGCAAAGTCATCCGGCACTCCTGCAGAACAAGACTACACATCTTCTTGGGAAAATAGTGGTGAAGCTGTTGATGTGCACATGTATAGGTCTATGATTGGTTCTTTGATGTATCTTACATCATCTAGACCCGAATATTATGTTTCTTGTGTGTGCTTGTGCAAGGTTTCAAGTTACTCCCAAGTTCTCTCACTTGATTCTTTGTGAAGAAGATTTTAGACTATCTTAAAGCATTTCCTACTCTGGGATTGTAGTACTCCAGAGATTCTCCTTTAGATCCGGTTACTTACTCAGATAGTGACTATGTTGGAGATAGCTTGGATAGAAAATCTACTAGGCGGTGGATGTCAATTTCTTGGCAACGAGGTTAGTGTCATGGCGGTGCAAGAAACAAACAATGGTGGCTAATTCTTCAAGCAGAGCCAGATTATATAGGCTGCACGCAAGTTTCTTTGTGCTCAAGTTCTATGGCTTCAAAATCAACTTTTGGACTATGGGTACAATTTCATGAATACCAACATTTATATTGACAATAGCATTACATTTGCATAATAAAGAATCCCGTTCAACACACAAAGACCAAACATATTGAAATTAGACACCATTTCATTCGAGATTGCTATGAAAGAGGACTAATTCAAGTTGTCAAAATTCATCTTGATGACAACTATCTTTGATTTATTAACAAAAGGTCTTGATGTGGGAAAATTTGAGTACTTGGTAACAAGTCTTGGAATGCTAAATCCATAAATGTTTTCTGGTGTTGAGGGAGGTTTGTAGGGTAATGCAATTGTTGTATGAGTTTGTATATCAAGTTTTGATGAGGAGTTGGAGTTAAAAGGTGTATATATGAGATACACAACAAATGGTTATTGATTCACCATGTCTAATATACATAAGAATCAACTAGTCGAACAGCGACTCTTGGTAAAGACTTGACAAATCCGTTTATGGTTAATATTTTACCAAAAACTATATGGTTATCAACTCACCATATTCTTTATGATTAAGAGTTGGCTAGTCCATAGCAAACGGCTCATGGTAAAGACATATCAAATCCGTTGATTGTTGATAGTTTGCTAAAAACTATAATGGGAGCGATATTGTTTTCTAATAATTTTATTTTCCTTTGCTCTTTGAAATTTTTGTGAAAAATTACCACGCTAGTTCACAGTTTCAGCGGTGTTATTTTACCCTTTGTTGTTCTAGCCGTTGCACTGATTATGTCGTAGTTTATTTTTACTAGCCGTTGAAAGTAACCACTGATAGTTATATATATAGGGTTAAAATTTTAAGTAAATTATCTTCTTTCTATATTATAACTACTTTCTAAAGATAATTTTACTTGAGCATCAATTCTAAACCCTAACCCTATATATCTTTTTCTCTCAATTGGCTAGTCATTACTTCAATTCTTACTGACATCATAATATTTTTCATCAAAAGTTTCTATGGCATCTTTGAAATTTGAGATGAGCACAACCTAGTGGCCTACCTACAAAAGTCTAACGAGAAGAGTGTTTTATTCATCAGTTGTGGACTTTCTTCATACCACTCATATAAGGTATGCATTGCTTTTAAAACCCACAATCTATATCTCTCAAATCAATCAGTTTTGGATTTCTGCTCAGTCCATAACACTTGAGATTGGAGATACACGAACCATAGATGCTCTAAGAGCCCGTAGATGGGGTAACTATTGATGTTACTTGAGGCATCCCGAGGAGAGTACTTCACTTGGATGATCTCAATGGTCTCATCACATTACCTATATGCGAAATTCATGATACTTTATCATCCATGGGGTATGATACCAGACAAAAGGCTACTTTCAAAAGAGTGGTTTTTGTCCCCGATGGAGATTTTTGATTCATACTTTTTTACATTGCCTTAGTCCTAAGAAAACATCTTATGAGCAATTTAGTTCAACCATGGCTTATCCTTTGGTTTTCTAGTCACTGATAAGATTTTCAACTGGTCCAACTATATTTTTACAAGTATGAAAGGCAATGTACATAGTAAAACCAAAATTTTAATGTATCCAAGGTTTGTGCAAGCTGTGCTAAATGAATTTCAAATGCAACCTCATACTACATTTTATCAAATCGGTTGCCTAAAGCCTAAAGTTTTTCAAAATTTGAATAAAGATGGCAATATGATTTTTACACCTCTCCTACCCCAAATGCTTGCTAAAATTTCATCTGAACAAAACACACCCATAATTAATGTTCCCAACATTGATTATACCCCACCAATTTCAAGAACCTATGAGAGAAGGTCTAAACAGACAACTCCTCTCATGACAACACAACAAGTTTCTGAACCTTATGGTCTAGGAACAAGCAGTGGTGGTTCTAGACTTCCACCTAGTCCTACTATGGAGGAATCTAGACCTTTGCCCCATGATTCACCTCTCCCAACGGGTAACAGGTTGGAAGTCTTGAGGCGGTGGAAACCAATTGGAATTGATGGTTTTGTGTACCAAATTAGCAAAGGAGTTGAGTCTCTACAAAGGGCTTGCTCTTGTCAAGAAGCAAACATGCCAAGGATGTTCAACGTTAAAGACAGATTCGGACCTTAAAGGAAGAGATGCGAGAGGTTGAAAAAGCACAAGCGACTACAAAGATGGTGATTTCATCTTCATCCTCACCCGATGGTGATTCGGTGATCATGATTTGGGAAATTCTTCCAAGCAGGGAGGAAAACAGGTTCGACGAGGGGAGGACAATTGATTTTGAAGATGAAGGAGATACAAGTAAAGGAGCAAAGGAAGCTGAAACTCATGGAGAGCAACTTGAAGTTCAAGACATTTTCCAAAGCAAGCTGATTTTACCGATTTTATTCCCACTGCAGAGCCATTATTGCCAGCTCAAGTGAAGAAATTTGATAAATTGAAGACGACAAGGGTAAAGCGGTTATGGAAGATGTCAAACAACTTGAAAGTAAGATTTCAAAGAAAAGACAAGTTTAGATTGATCTTGATAGAGAACTTGCTAAGAAGATAGCAGAAGATCAAATTATTTGAGAAAGTTCTTGAGAAGAAAAGATTGAAAGAAATGGAAGTTGCAAGCCTTTTGGAAGCTAAAAGATTGGATAGAATGGAAGATACTGAAGATTCAATTTCCACTGTTCAACCTACAATTATGAAAGAGAAAGCTCAAGAGTTTAGTTATGTTCCTCTTGAAGAAGATATTCGGTTTGGTGGCTAATAATCCGAGAAATCAAGAAAAGGCAATTGACCTTGTTGTGATGCATCCTTAACGAGGAACAAAGAACTACTCAGTTAAAGGATTTTATTCAAATTAAGAACAATCAAGCACTTGAAGATGTGATTAATTGATCAAAAGGTTCGAAGAAATCAAGACAACCAACCAAGGCACAAATACTTGCATATATGAAGACTTATTGTTGTCATGTTGGTAACTGGAAAAGCATCAATTTAAAGGAATGTCTGATGATCAAGTTGAAAAGGCTTACTACTGAATCTGTAAAACAAGATAAATCTTTTATTTCAATGGGTTTTGAAGAAGAAGAAAGAAGGATTCCTAGATTGAAGAGAAAGGCTAAAGTAAGTGATTCTCAAACTGTTAAGAAGACTAAGGTTGATGAAGATCATACAAAGTTTACTGAGAAGGAGATTCCTCTTGAGAAGTTCAGAAGAACAAATGACCGGAATGATTGTGATTGAAGACAATTTTTATCGAACCACTGCAAATTCGACATCCTATTATTGATTGGGAAGTTTACACTGCTAGCAATTTTGCTCCAACATGGAAGATCACAAGGCTGGGAGGTGAAACTTCATCATTCATGACATTTGAAGATCTTATTTAAGCTTTTGATGAGATGACCTTAATACACTATGGAAATTAGTTCAAGAAAGGTTTAATGCTCAAGATATCAAAGATACAAAGAGGCAGTTATGGGTAAATCTTAGAAGGCTTTTTGAACCAAATGTGATGATGACTCTTGGAAAACCTTATTCACATGTTTTGGTACTAAATGGTTTTATTATGATTCATGTGAAGTTCATCATGTCTCTACAGATAATGGAGAAGACTTTTTCATGCTTCTTTGAGAAAGAATATCCACTCAAGTTGGAGCTCTTATAGTAATGTTAACCTTACACATAAGAGTCAATGAAGACAATGAGAAGGTCAGAGCATTGTTACAAAGGCTTCAAGATCAATGTTCAAGAGCTATACAAAAGTTAAGAAAGAAGTGAAGTGTTTGATTGAATTCCCCAAATCCTTGAAGTTAATGCATATTGAAGAAACTTATTGATTTGCAAAGAAATCATAAGTTTAGGGGAGTATTGTTGGGAATAATCCGTTACCATGGATAGTTGTGGTTTTACTGCTTGGATTAACACTAGCGGTGGAAACGTATTCCCACTGCAAGTTCTTCATTACCGCTATCGGTTTATGATAAGGTTAAACGCGTCTAGATAAGTATAGAATTGATCTTGTGTATATTCTATTATGTTAGCTTTATACTTATCTTGTAAAGGACTCCTTGTTGTATAAAAGGAGATCCTAGGTCTTTGTCTTAGGTACGTATAACATTACAACATTACCTACGAAAGCTTCAAGGTGTAACCCTAGTGATAAGTTAAGATCACTCGTATTATTCATTAATAATATTGGAGCTTGAGTTTTGTGTTAACTTGTGTTTATTCTCAAACATCATATAATTCGTCTTCTAAGTATTACTTAAGTAAATTCCGCTTGCTTGATAATATCATACAAAATATCATTGACACAAGGAGAGTGTCCCAGATCAATCATACTCCAATGTCTGCTTTAGCTTTCAGTTTACCTAAATCTTGACCCTAATTAGTTGGATAACACAATGCACCAAACACTCGAAGGAATGATAGATCAGGTTTTCGATTGTGGACAAGTTCATATGGAGTTTTTCCATGAGATGTGTGAATTAGGGATCGATTTTGAGTGTAGCATGCAGTGACAATGGCTTCAGCCCAGAGAAACGTTGGAACCTTTGAGTAAATCAGCATTGTTTTTGTAGCTTCCACAAGAGTTCGATTTCGTCTTTCAACTACACCGTTCTGTTGAGGAGTTCGTGGAACACTTTTTTGATGACTGATTCCAACACTTTCATGAAACTCACAAAGTTCTTTATTGACAAACTCAGTTCCATTGTCTGTTTGGATGATTCTGACACTTTTGTTAAGTCGAACCTGTAGTTGTTTGATAAGTTTAATGATGATATCTGTAGTTTCATCCTTTGTCCTTAAGAACTTAACCCAAGTAAATCGAGAGTAATCATCAACCACTACTAACACATATTTCTTCCCGTTAATAGTCTGCACTCTCATGGGTCCACATAAATCCATGTGAATGGTATGAAGAACTTCCATAACTGAGTTTGTAGGTTTGGGTTTGTGGGCATACTTCTTGTTTTTTCCCAATTGACATGCTGAACAAAGATGATCCTTTTCATACTTTAGTCTAGGTAAGCCTCTCACTAAGTCCTTTCTGAAAAGATCATTTATGGTGTCGAAGTTCAAGTGATTGAGACGAAGATGCCATAACCATGACTTTGTTTTCGAAGCCTTTGACAACAAGCAAATTCGAGAAGACTTCATCATATCTTCTATAGAGATGGTGTATAGGTTTGAACCACGCGTTCCTCTTAAAAGTTCTGCACCATCAAGTTCTCTAACGAAACAAGTATGTTTTAGAAGGCTACTTCTAGATCGAGAATCCGCAAATTGGCCAGCGAGAAAAATAAGTTATGACTAAGACCTTCAACGGAATACCACGGAGATTACACTATCACCAACAACATAATCTCCATAACCCATAATTGCACCAAAATGATCATTCCTGAATCTAACAGTCCTGATGAATTTACTCACGAAGTTCATGAGCGTCAGTCTCGGTCATATGCTTGGAGCGGCCGAGTCCGGTACCACGAGCGATTTGAACGATCTGCAGTTGAACCAGACAAGAATGGATAACTGGATAATTGGGATCCCCATGCAAGAATGGGTTCCATTTGGTTAGTAAAAATGATTGGAACACCACACATAGGAAGTAGAAACAATGGAATCATCGGGGATTGATGCGATGCTAGTGTATGCATTAGACCTATTCAAAGTATGTTCATTTCTTAAAGGAATAGTTCTACCATTAGGCATCCATTTCCTAATGGGCATTGATCTGGATAGTTTAGGGCAAAATACATTAAGACTAAATTTGTCGGTAGGTATCCATTGATAACCTACATTACTAAATTTTCTTCCTGTGGGTTTCCAATGTTTTCTAATCTTCTTCCACCTTTGCTTTCTAGCCTTCTTAGCTCGATTTTTGGCATTAACAGTTTTAGCTGGTATTTACTTGATATTAATCAAATCATTCACACCATACATGATTAGTAACGAAACCAAGCAATCATCGTTACATGTTTTGCCAAAAGTAGCGAGAATTGAATTAATTACAATACGCTTATAGCTAATACTAGAATCAACATGATTCGTTTTATTCAACTCAAACTTAATGTTCCTAGGGTGGTCTTCTACTCTCTTCCATTGCACATTCTTAGCTTACGAGGTCCTATCTTGCTTTGTATTGCCTGGAGGCTTTGATTCGCTTGCTTTTGTGTCACGATCACTCTATAGAGGGAATTATGGGAACATTAGTTGGTTGGGCTACCTTTTGCATTCTGAACTAGAAGTCTTGGGATCGAACTACTTGAAGGCACTTTAGAGTTCACTTTCTTAACACTGGGCATAGAGTGGGTTGCATACTTAGGCATAGAACAAGGCATCACAACTTTATCTTTCTCACATAAGGATTTAGGACATGTTGCTCTTAAGCATTCTAACAGCTCCGAAATCGTTTGGCTTTGAATGCAAGCAAACCTAATTTCACTATCAAGTGGCTTATTTATGAAATCCTCTTCTACAATCTCACGGAGACATTCTAGACTATCCTTAAGGTGAGCGAAATAGTTATGAAACACAATTTCGTTATTTCTAAGATGAGGAGGAATGTATTTAACGATCCTGATATATTTAGAGTCTGCAGATGACTTTGATGCAACATTCTCATTAAAGACAAGTGGCATTTTCCCTTTTACACGACTCCTCATTCTCAATTTCCTTTTGTAAAGACGTTATTTTTTAGTTGTTCTTGTCACGAGTGACTTTCATTGAATCATATAACTCTTTAAAGTGTCGTTTAACTTTTCATTTTCTTCTAGAAAACTCTCATTTTCCTTTTGTAAAACATTAACCAAGTTTTGAAGATGAAAAGTTTGAGAACTTTGAGAATCTAAGGGAGGAGGCATTTGGGAGCGGTCGCATTGTTCTTTTCACCCTTTAATTATGAAATTTGGGCTTTCAACTTTTCGATCGTGTTCTGATGAGCTTGAATCATTCGTCCGCGTTTGTTTATTTCAAAAGTGCATCAAACTCTGGAACATTTGAGGATGTCTTTATGTTTGAGGTTTTGACATTTTCTTTGAGATGTTGATATTTTAGTTGCAAATCAAAATGTTCAACTTCTAGCTTAGAAAGACATTTTACCAAATTATCGATCATCACGATCAATTTTCTAATTTAATTAGAGTTTTATTTTCAAGCTCAATGACACGATCATGGGAAACTTTCAAAGCAACAGATAATTCATGAAATTGAGAAGAAGTAATAGAATGCTTAGTAACAGTATAAAACACATCTTGAGCCACACACTCAATACTAAGTTCTCATTTAAGATATGCAGATTCTTCCTTTCAATTTCATTATATTTGAGTTCCCGTTCATAATCATTGACTTCAACTATCATTGCATCAAATTCCTTTTCCATTTCTTTAATATCTGAGTCTATCTCCTTTTGAAGACTCTCAAATTGACCTTTTAATTGTTTAAAGAAAGGCATGACCTCGGTTAAATAACATTCTTTGGTTTGCTCAAAACCCTCTCCCCTTGATTATCCTGTAGGTGTGATTCTTTTCTTACATGTCTTCTCAAAATCAACGAATAGTTGATAAACAACATATAAGCTGATTAAGGTCTTGCTCTTAGTGGGAATAGATCTAGGAACTAAATGCATTGGTGTATTAGGATACAGTTGCTTGAGGCATTTTCCTAAGGGGAGTGTTTGTTTTAACAAGTGCATTAGCTTTTTGCCTATCTATGTTCTTTTTCCAAAAACTTGTTAGGGTTAATAGATTTTGGGGCTTAAACTTGTTGAAATCCAATTTTCTTTAGTGTAATCATGGGGTTTGAGCGTTATGTTTTGCTTTTACGGGATCTTTTAGCTTCTTATTCATTTTCTCCTAGTGACTTCATCTAATTGCCTATCTTCCTCGATGCACTCTGGCATAACTAGGTTTCTGCCTAGGCTTAAGGATTTCATTACCATCATATATTACCTTCTGAGTTTCTCTAGCCACTTTACCATATTGAGTTGGGTTCCTACGAGGGAATGCTATGCTTATCGCTAAAAATTCTATGCTTAGTGATCATGTGAGCAGTCTGAATGGTATTCCCTTGTACGTACAACTTATTTTCAAGCTTGTTTTTCAAAGTTTTCATATTGGAAAAGTCGTTCAAAAGTTTTGATTCCTTAGCATTAAATTCTTGTTTAAGCACTTTAACATTATCTTGCAGTTCTTATTTTTGCTTAACAGTTTTAGAAAGCTTTTCTTGTAAGGAGTTTAACTCTTGTTTTAACACTTCTTCTCTAAAATTACTTTTTCTAATAATTGTACGCATTTGGTCATCCATTTCCTGATCACGGGTAGTTAACTCAAACTTAGCACGTTGTTCATAAATAGCAACTTGTTTCTTTATAGGCATTGATTCGGAGATAACGAGAATCATCGGGGGCACATGGGTGTATTCCAAAAACGTAGTCATTATTGACTGCAGATGATGCATCACTTGGTACAATATCACTTTCACTTTGTATCACATATTGATCATATGGGGCAATATTACTATTACCCACATTATCCATATCTGATTCATTAGTTACATGTGATTGTACTTTGTTATGCATCTCTTGCTCATCAACTTCATCATATAGTTTTAATACCTCATAGATGATTGAATCTTTGGAAGGACCACTTCTTTGTGATGAAACCTTTGGAGACCATTGGTGAAATGCTAGCCATGAAGATTGTATGCAGGCAGTAGGTTCATCATCGACATCGATTCAAATGCATCACGATCGGCAACTTGAAAGGCATTTTGATGATTGTGACCTATTTCTGAATGGTACGCTCATCCACATCGACATCATAGGTTTTGGCATTTCCATCAAGAAACAACTCTTCTTCATCCAAAACCGCTCCATTGTCTGAGCTTGTACCAACAGCATCTTGTCCCTGAAGTACTCTGCATTTTGAAGGCGTTTTGGAGATGTGCAGTTCCTTGCAATGTGTCCATCACCACCACAGTTGTAGCACTTGATTGGCTTTCCTTGTCCTTGATTTGTATTCCTTCCACGATTACGATTAGCCACATACCCTCCACCTCGGTATTACCATAACTTTGCTCCATCATCCCTTGTTCAAACTGTCTTCCTTGCATTACGCACCACTACCTTACCATCTCGACAAGTAGCTTGATTTTGTGGATTGGATGCTTTCGAGGTTATTGTTGGTGTGTGGAGTGGAATTCAGATTTTGACTAACCATGAGAGACAGTTGATTGATGAACTTTTCCATGAGTGTGTTTGGATCACGGAGGCTTATATGTTGGATCTGGAATGAGCATGTGGTTACCATTACCAGTAGGTATGACTTGAGATGCTTTGGTGGTTATTCCAACATTAGTGTAAAGGTTGTTGAATCATTTGACGAACTTGCATTACCAGAATTTGAATTGAATTTATCCAAGATCATTCGTTCAAACATAGCATGTCTCTCATTCTGAAGCAAGTATGCATACAGTTGCTCATAGTTGGTGTTCCTTAAACCTTTTGTTAACTTGACAGAAGTAACAAATTTGTGCCATTCGGGATTCATGTTGTTCACAAACTTTGAATTTAGCTGAATATTTGGCATAGTCATTTTGATATTCCTCATGTCATTTACAAGCTTGTGGAATCTCACGTAGTATTCAGTGACACTTTCCCCTGGTTTCATCTTAAAGTGCTCAAAGTCATCATACAGTTGTGATTCTCTGTCTTCTTTAGTTAGTTCAGAACCAGAGAGAAGCATCTTGACATTGTCCCAAACTGCCTTGGCTTCGGTGTTGTGATTGATTAACTTGTAGATGTCTTTTGGAAGACCACGAAAGTATAATGTTTGAAGCCCCGATATCATCATATCTCTTTTTTCCTTATCCTGAGCATCATATGTCTTAGGTCTGTCCAATCCTAAGGTCATTGTACCATCGCGGCGGTTTCAAGTGTGTCTCTTGTAGTCTCAATCCGATAAGGTCCTTCATCAATTGATTTGAGAATGTTAACCCCATTTTCCTTTCCCAAATAGTACAACCTAATTCGTTGAGCCCATGAGTCATAATCAATTATGTCAAGCATAGGTGGGCAGTATCGATCCATCTGCTTGAGCGTCACCTTCTGATAGAAACGATAGTAGGTGCGTTGTTAGACATGATTCAGTTCTCGGGATTTTACTACTCTTTGATTAAACCGGAAATAGATTCTTTCACGAGTTTTACAAAATCAAAAGAACAGTAAAACGTAGCGAGAAGAAGTGACAAGTCTCAATAGACAAGTAGTAAACTTGACAACTCACTAACCAACTTCAAAGGATCAACTCGCTTAGTAGACAAGTCACATAAATGGAAAACTCGCTTGACAACTAAGTCGCATAAACCAACTCGCTTAATAGACAAGTCGCTTAAACCCAAATTCGCATAAAGATACAACTCGCTTAATAGACAAGTCGCTTTAAAACCCAAGTCGCTTAAAGAATCAACTCGCTTAATAGCCAAGTCGCATAAACCAAATCGCTTCCAAGATAACTCGCAATAGACAAGTCGCAGAGACAACTCGAGCAGAACAGACTAAGCAATAGCCAAGTCGCATAAACCAACTCGCTTCCAATAACAAAGCAACTCGCTTCCTAGAAGCTTATATCGAGGCTCAACTCGCTTCGTACAATATTCAAAAACAACCACTTTATCAATAAAAAAACAACTCAACCACGATGATTCAAGCCTTCCAATTCAAAACCTAAACACATATGATGATCCTAAACACAAAAGTACAATCAAAATTCAAACTTTAACACTAGAAATTGACCAAATGATTCAAACTCTTCTAAACACTTATAACCCCAAAAACCTTATGAAATCCACCAAAACAAAAAGCATGAAAGATGAGTGATCAAACCATGGCTCTTGATACCAATTGTAACTTATAGGATTTCAAAAACACATCAAACCATAATCATATCGGGCGTATACAAGTTTTAGAGAAAGAAAGTTCTAGAGAGAGAAAGGGAAGAGAGTTGGGAACTATGTGAAACAAAAGAGAAATGGAATTGAAGCTCCAACCCTCTACCTTGGGAGATAGAGGGTATTTATAGTTTTCTTACAAGACTCGCCACCTACGGGCTATGGATCAGGCATACAGTGGGTAAAGACCCGTCCGTCCTCCACGGTGTTACATAACTAAATACTAACAAACATTAAATAACTACGACTACAAGCTTTCTAACGATTACATATACTTGAGGTGACCGACACTTTAACGACTGGATTTTCTAAATCCTAACAAAACTAGTTAGGAAAAAAAAGATTATTGCTTATGTATTTATTTATTTTTAAATGCTTCATGACAAAGATATGGAATCTTAGTGACACTAAGATTCTAATAAGTTATCAGGATCATTGATTTTACATTAGATTATGTCTTCAACATATCTTGTTGTCGTATAAACTATGAACTCGGAAGACCAGTAACATTTTCGTTCTCTTTTTTTTCTTTCTAAACGGTCTGTAACATTCTCTTTGATTAATAAATCTTTAATTTCCATCATCACCTAAGATCTTACAACTAAATAAACCATATAAACCAGCTAAAATATCTGCCAAAGGCCTTTCGGCTAACGGAATTCGTGAAATAGTTATGTCTCAATCAGCATGTTGTGAGTTTATAAATTTTTTTATAGAAGAATGCGTGGTTGATGTGTTTGTGTGAGAAAATACGGTATAGTTTAGTGTGTGATTTTCTTTTAGTTGCTATGTTTATGTTAATGCGAAAATTCAGAAATCACCATCGATATAAAACAAGGTTTCCCTACAAATCCTCCACCAAAAATCTCAAATAATGACATCTGAAATTTTTCTTGATCCGGTGGTCCTAATACATTCACACATCTCAGCATTTAATACTAGCAAAAAATAAACCCCCAACATAATTGATCGTTAGAAAATATGAACCCCCAAATATTTCTTACCCTAACGAAGATCATACTTCCAGAAATTCAATCCACCGAATTAAAACTTGATCCAAAAACGGTTTTGATGACCAAAGATCCATCTTTTGATGATCAAAGAAACGATTTTGATAAATATGAAAACCAACACAAGATTCGATCTTTCTTGATTGAAAGCCCCAATCATCTGTCAGGTATACTTTAGATATAAATTCAATATGTTTTTATTGATTCTATGAACTTTATGGTTTAGTTTTTGTTTTTCCCAATTTCAATTGTTAATCCGCTCAATGTATATACTTACTTAAAAAGGTAAGTTAATTGAATATGAAAAAATGTAAGTAACCTTTTGTAAAATAAATTATCTAGTTGAGTGCTTGTCAAAATAAAATGTATTTTGTCAAGTGTAAGTAAACTTTAGTACTTGTATGAAAATTATAATTAGTTTATTTGTACAAATAAAAGTATATATTTATTAGTAGGTATTTTATGAAAGATGTATTTGTATAAAATACTTGTAATGTAAAGTGAGGTTCGAAATAGAATAATAAACCTATAAAATACTTAAAGACTCTAAAGGTATTTTAAACATTCTAAATGGTTTGTTAAGGTGTTTGATCATAACGCAACATAACATATATGTACGAACCTGTGTTGTAGCATATGAGGACTTGAGATGTTGAGACGTGTTTAATGTATGCTGAGACAAAATATGATTACGAGTAACTTGTACATTTTACGTTATGTATTACAAGTTACATGTTTGCCATCAATCAAAACAAACGAGACTGTATAGATTAAATATCGTAATATTTGCACTCACACTAAACATTAAATCTTAATAAATGGAAATAACTATCATGTAATTTTCATAACATGGCTAACACCAACGGTGTTAGCCCATAATGTATGTAAAAGCACAAGAAGATAATTCAAACAAAGAACAAACATAACGCATGATGAAATCAATATGCAAATCGAATAATTAAACCTAATGTGATGATATGAGACCTTCTATTCTTGATTTCCTAGCTCTTGGGACTGATCTTGGCCTTGAAATAGTAAATTTCGGTTGTGGTTGAGAGTGGTGAGTGAATGATTCTTAAAACTCCCGTATGGGGTTTGTATTTATGGTTTCCTGCTAGGGCTAGAATACGGCGTATTCTAGAGGGAATATGATGTATTCTGTATATATTAATTGCTAATGAAGAAAGCAAATTCCAAGCATATTTTGCATATCTTATAAATATGGTGTATTATTGAGTTAAGATACGTCGTATACCTTTAAATCATTGATATACTTGAACTAGGGATGAGATCTTCAATACGGCGTATCGCCAGAGTTTCATACGTCGTATACCTTCAATGGTTGACTTGGGCTTTGACTGTATACCTTCCAAATATGGCGTATTGCCAGAGTTAAATACGTCGTATGCTTCAATATTCACCAATTCTTAGTGAATTATTCCAGATATCAATACGGCATATTGCCAGAGTTACATACGCTGTATGCTCTTCTACAACTTGCATACAGAATCATCAATAACAGCTCCAAATCATGTCTTTTTTTGTGTCTCTTGTAACATTGCTCCAAAATCACTGAAAGTGGAAAACTTAGGCACTTAAGTATCAATTCATATATATAAACATATAATATATGAGCAAAAATCATGTGATAAGTATATTACTAGTTAGGACTTATCACATATCCCCCCACTTGACTTGTACTTGTCCTTAAGTAGACTCGAGATTAAGTAATTAGAAAAGCATCCCAAACCTTGGTTTAGGAATTAGACATCAAAGTAATTAACTCAATCAACAGTGCATAACCACTAAACCTCGCGAAATAAGAAATGAAATTCACTCATCTCTCGCGAATAATCTAGGAAGTTTATTTAGTGGTACACTCAATTGCACAGTCATTGTGAGTATTCTATTATAAGCTTGGCAATGATACACATCTCTACAACTAGAGTCTAGGACAATTACCAATTTCAAAGTCAAAATGGGTTAAAAGTGTGAAGTCTTAAGGGTTCGTCATTCTTTATAGTCTCTAGCGATACGAATATTCCAGAAAAGGTGACAAAACCATGAATACATGATCGTAACGACGACCACGATACCCTTGATTGCTCTTTCCGTAGCTCGAATAAGCTAAAGTCTAGAACTAAGTAATCTTCACAATAATATTACATCAAAAGGGCGACAAAACCATGAATATATGATCGTAACGACAACCACAATACTCGAGATTGCTCGACTCATAATCTCAATAAATCAAAGGTTAAGATGAAGAATGAATAAAGGTAGGATAAGACATGGGAAACATTTATAGTTGGTGTAAATAGAAAATAAAATAAAACAAATATATTAAGTCCGACACAACCAATTGCTACTAGCTACTACCTACCACACACCCGAAAGAGAAATTTATCATTGACTAACTCACGCTTTAATCAGGAAAACACACACTTTTATGATACGCGAATAAGACCTAAATATACCTCGATCAATCATCATAGACAAAATAAAAAAAATAATAAAAAAAATAAAAAACAAGTTGGATATCCCGAATTACCAACTCCCAAAACATCCCAAACTATACAATACAATAGTGGTAAAATTACGGCCAATGTACACTAAAATAAGTGGTTTATACTATGTATCACTTAAACTAAATACTGAAATTCACATTCTTTTTTATTTCTTTTTCTCTTTTTTTCTATTTTTTTAAAACTGAAAATCAAACTAATGGTACATTACTTTACCATTTTCACCAATAATACTCCATCATATAATACTCGTTATCGTTTAGGAATCTGAATGAAATAAAAACCTAGTGAAAGTAGTAGTACAAGGGTATGACACAAATTACATACTTTCATATTCCCATTGCATCATACAATTCTCCCAACCAATGTCTCAGTAGAAAAGAATCAAACGAAAAACTCACACAAACACAGGAAATACACGGGACACATGTAGCAACTAGCAACCAAACAATGGACTTAATCTACATGGTACGCTAAGGTGTAAAGGTGTAATGATACAAAAATATTTAGTGGTGGCACAAAGGATATCAATAGGCTCAACAGGTTACACTAGGGGTATCTTACTCTAAAGATAAGAGTAACAATGGGATTTAAAAAGGTGGTCAACTAACTAGTGTATTTAGTTAATAAACAAACATATATAATGACATGGGCCATTTGGGTGAATCCTAGTAATTTTGCCTTTTACGTAGATTAAAGTCGATTACACCAAGTTTCCTTAATGCAATGCTCATTTTTATGTTTCGAATAGATATACCAAGCCAAGTTCTAAAGTCTACATCAATCCACCGACATACTCATAATTCTGTGGAATTTTGGGTAAAATAGTGAAAATGGAAAAGTTTCAATTCTCACAAATGGTATAAAAGGTTTTTGTGTGAGGGTTATGCTACTAATGATCTACAAAAAAACATGTGAAAAAAATTAAATTTTAGCATATTTTTATTTATTTTCGTAGAATAGGACAAGTAAAATTCTAGTTCTAGCTACCTCCCCCCACTTTTACAGTACAACGCCCTCATTGTACAAATGAATACATAATATTAAAAAGGGTGGAATTAGAAATGGAAAATGTGTACAAGCTTGGATGCGGATCATTGGGAGGATCTGCCATGGTTGTACATAGATTGTTATAAAATATATAAACCATCACTCATGATTTGATCAGACCTGTATGTATATGAAACAAAAGTAGAAAACTACTTTCGTTGCGTTAGAGTGTTAGAAAAAAATTCAAGAAGGTCGTGTCAAGATATGCAGATCGATATTGCGTAATTTATTAATTAGATACGCCGTATTGGTAAGCTGGGGTAAAACTACCTTAGTGATGTAATACATACTATTGTTCTTACGCCGTATTGAACAATCTGTATGAAAAAACAAAGTACGAGTCAGAGCTTGAATACGCCGTATCCCAAAATAGGAATATGTCGTATTTAGGGCCTGACAGATAGTTCAAATAAAAATCCTAAAAATGCATAAATAAACAAAAGTACGAATTTTGAGAGTGGAATACGCCGTATCCTGAAGTTGGATACACCGTATCGACTCAACAGAATGAACAATTTCAAACAGAAATAAAGAAAAAATGAAAAACATTCTGGGTTGTCTCTCACGAAGCACTTTGTGGTTATTTCTTAGTCGTTCAAGTTTGAGTTTCTTCATCTCTACGTCCTCTATGTTGTTTCGTGGAAATGAGCATGTCCACGGGTAATTCTATCGATCACTTCTTTATCCCTCTTGTAATCGGGTTTTAGACGCAAACATGCTTTGTAAAATTCATTTTCTTTTTTATATGGGTGCATAAGTCCATGTGCCTTGTCTTTTTCATTGATCATAAATATTGGTGGCATTTTGTTGCAAGCTACCTGAGAGAAATGGCGCAACCTGTATATCATGTTAGGCATAATGTAAGTAATATCGCCATTTTCAAAAGAGACTTTTCCAATAAACTCCTCGTTGTTTAGGTTGCTAACTTGCTTGAACGGATTTCCAAGAAAGAGTGGGGTTAATTCTTTGTCAATGTAATCTTCTAGGTTATCTAGAACGGTGAAATCCGTGATATAAAAAGAATTCCCAACAAAGACAGTTATATCCCTAACCACAGCAACTAAACTGTTTTCACTAGGCTCCAATTGTTCTGCCATAATTGAGTTAAACAATTTCCTTGAAATCAAATTAATAGGTAATAGTTCATCAAAATAATCTTGGAAATAGTTAAAACCTATCATGGATGCAAAATGTATGATAAAATGGTCATCTTTTTTTTTTCTTCCTAAATCACATAATCTTGATGTATTGATTGTCAAGCCTATGTGGTTGTTTGGTTTACCTATTTCTTCCATGTTAATAATCTCACCTTCATCATTATCCAAATCAGTAAAATCTACAAAAGGTGAGATTGCGTTCACATTATTATTTCCAATAGTAATATTTGGTAAAAATATCTCCTCATCTTCTCATTCTGAGTATACATTATCAACAAGTATTTCTTCTTTATTTGGAGCATTAAACCTATTCAACACTAAAATTTCTCCCATTTTTTGGCCTTCCATCTCTATTTCCCATGGTTCTGTACAACGTCTACTATGTAAATAGTGGGAAGTGTAGGTGTAACAAATTTTATTATTTTAAAGATGACTTTGTCGTTTTTTACTTTTAAAGACACTTTTGTTTTGAAAACATCAAATTTAGCATGTGAAGTAGATAAAAGGGTCTTCCTAAAATGAGTGGAACCTTAGAATCCTCAGGTGTTTCTAACACAACAAAGTCAATAGGGAAAACAAATTTATCTATCTTAACCAACACATTTTCAATAATTCATTTGGTTTTCTTAATAGTCCTATCAGCCAATTCAACAGTTAATAATTTAGGAGTCAATTCTCCTAGATTAAGTTTAGTGAAGGTTGAATATGGCATGACACTTACACTAGCTCCTAAATCAGTAAAGGCCTTATCAAAAGAAATTGAACCAATAGTGCAAGGTAAAGTGAAACTCCCTGGGTCTTTCTCTTTTGCATTCTACAAGATAGGAGAACATCTTCGTCCATTGTCACCATTGACTCTTCCCCTACTTTGGATTTACTTTTTAGTAACTCCTCCCAATGCTTAGTGTAGTCGGGTGTCTCCTTGAGAGCTTAAATGATTGGCACATTTACCTGCAATTTTATAAGGTCAGTTAAAACTTGTTTCTCTTCATTAACTTCTTGTTCATTGGCAAGCCTCCTAAGTGTTGGTGGTTGATAAGGTTCGACCACATCTATTGTGCAAATGAATACGCCGTATACCCAACTTGAGACAGAAGAAAATTAGCACAAACACGGAAAACAAAAAACTAATAAAAAAACTAATAAAAACAACCAATCTAACACAAATACAAAATGCACTAAATTAAACTAAAACTAAACTATTCCCCGGCGGCGCAAAACACTTGAAGTGTGTTTGTCGTGTAGGTATTTTTAATTCAAGTTTTAAATTTATATTTTGTCGGACTTATACCTAAGGACACACTTTCACGGGCAGTGTACCCGATAAGATGTAGCCAGTGGGGTATATACGAGGTCGATCTCATGAATAGTATGTTTATAATTAACCTAGTGTTTTACAGATTTTAAAAAGGGTTTTGATTTGATTTTAATTATAACCACTAAAACAATAAAATGAAATTAACCAACTAAACTATTCTACGTGTTTTGTGATCAATAAGAGAAAGTCACTACTACACAAAAGGCCATGAAGACCTCCTAATAGAAACCGGTTTTGAAAAAACCAGTTCCTATAAAGGCATACATACCAGTTTTCTCGAAAAAACCGATCTCTGTTGCCCCAAAAACATAAAAACTGGTCTCGTTGTAAAAAACCACTCTTTAAATCCAATCAAAGACACTGGTTGTCTCGAAGAGAAGAGTCCCTATGTTTTTTTCATAGACATTGGGTTTTATATAAATATCGCTGTAATACTCTTTTTTGTAAGATCATTGTTTATATCACTACTACACAAAAAGCTATAAAAACCAAAAATAGCGTGAATAAAAGAAACTAAGATTGATTGGTTTTCTTGAAAATACCTATTTTCATAATACAAGACACATAAAAACTAGTTTTACTGGTAAAAATCAATTTTTTTACATAATCAAAAGACACTGGTGTGCTGTGTGCGGTTAATAACTACTCTAACATAAAAACTTACGCGGTTATTTAAAATGAAACCAAAAACCTTAATTCCTTTGGCGCTTTATTTCCCTCTCAAGTTTTCATTACCTTCCCAAAACCTTAAACTTATTCCCCCTTTCACTTTCACAAACCCTAACGGCCTAACCCTCTAACATTCACAGCCGCTTACCATCACCACTTAACAACATCACACACCATAACTGCCGCACACCATTGCCATATCACATGCCATCTTCTTGACGCAACCAAGCCAGCAGTAGACTAATCGAATTAGGAGGTACCAAACTGATATAATTGATGTTATTGTTCAATTAACCTTTTTTAATATCTCACTAATGTTGTTGTTAAGTTTGCTCTGCTTATTTTTTCAGTTGACCTGGTTTAATGCTCATCTCACAAAGATCTGGCCCTATGTTAACGAGGTTAGTTTAGCAAGGCTTGTTTGTATTTCGTTCCTTATTTATCTGCTTTGTTTATGTACCGAAGCGACCCTTGTACTTTCTGGAGGTAATATATTAGATCAACATTTTTTTGACCTACTTAGTAAAGTGTTGACTATTTAACCGGTGCTTGACACTCATATACAAAAAAGATAATTTCTAATGTGAACACCTAGGTTCCTCAAAAACCTATTTTGGTTATCTTATAAAGAGTCCATGTTTACTTCAATAAGAATTAAAATTTTAGCATCCAGTGTTTAAATAGGTACTGTTAGCTTTAGATGACAAACTTATTTTATCTCCATTGTAAATGTGCCATATGCTAATGGATATGTATACAAAGAGTTGTAATTAGCATGAGCTTCACACAAATGGATCTTAATAAAAGTGTTGTATGTCGTGTTTGCAGGGAAGGACAAGTCAGTTGTTTTGTGGAGTATCCGTGACCATATATCTACTTTGGCAACATAACCGGGGATAACAAAGAGTGGTGGGTCTGATGATAAACCAACTGAGAGTCCTGTTATCCAAGCAAGAGGTGTATTCCATGGGCATGAGGATACTGTTGAAGACGTTCAATTTCATTCCTCTAGGTATTTGACACCATGTTCACGTTGTAAAAGCATAATTTTATTTCTCGGGTAGCTAGTAGAGGTGAAAAAATAGGCAGGTCGGGCTGTTTGCTAACATGTCAAAGTAGGTTTGGGTCGAGACAATAATTTTTTGTTACAGTTCAGGCCAGCTTGGGGTCACACCTTAACTATATTTGTCCAGTTTTTTATTGGGTTATATGCATATAATACCAACACACTTATTCAGTTGTCTCATTTTAGTCATACATTTCAGTCGTTGAAAGTTGGTTTTGTGCCTAGTTTTAGTCATTTTGGAACCTATAATCTTAACGTTTTTATAAACATAAAAAATTATATATAAAGCTAACCTTTTTATACACATATGTTAACAGTTTTTCCAAAAAATTATCATATTAAAAATCTTGTTTTTGAGGATCTTTTGCTTATGATAAAACCCAATCAGGACACAAAAGCATCTTATAATGACTTATGTAAAGAAAAATAGTATGACTAAAGGATAAATGATAAAGTACGGTGATATTTTATGCAATAATTTCTAGTATCTATTTTGTACAAACAGTTTAGCACTATATCTAATTACTAGATATTGATTATAATTAGGGGTGTCAGTAGGGTTGGGTTGACCCGACCCGAACCCGAACCCGATAAGGCTTATCGGGTCGGGTTAAGTCGGGTTAAAAAATCTTTTCGGGTTGTTTTGACCCGAACCGTTAACGGTCGGGTTCTGATTAAATAAATAATGTTATCTGGTTATCGAGTCAACCCGAAATTCAAATCTTTTATTTTTTAAGTAATAACTTTTAAAAGCCCAATACATTTTGGTTTAGTACTGTCAAGTTGGCTGTTGTACTGATGTGTGCTTTTACAAATTTAGTGTCAATCACTAGCTGATACATTACTACATAACACATCATTTCTGGTTGAATTTTAAGGTGGCAAACAGTAACTTAACATGCTAAAATATTATTACAATTTACAAATAAAATCAGACTTTATTGGTTCAGTTTTGGGGCAAAAAAATGCATTTCTTGGTTTTGGGTTAAAGTCAAAAGGGGCGTTTGGCCTTTGGTTTGTTTCAAATTGCAGATCCGTATTTGGTTTAGTACTGTCAAGTTGGCTACTGTAGTGATGTGCGGTAGACTACTGCTGCAGCAGGAGTGTTTGGTAATGAGTTTAGTGGTGCAGCTGTGCAGGTAATAAAAGTTGGCTGCTGTAAATTACAACCTGTAACGGAACTTGTTCAAGTTGGCTGCTATAATGCTAATTGTTGGTATGTATAGGCTTAAATGAAAATAAGTGAAATAATCAAATGGTGATGTTTAGTTCTAACTGTTGGTAAGTTATGAAATAATCAAATGAAAACTAGTAGTCATTAGCACTTTGGTAAATGGTGATGTTTAGTGCTAACCGCTGGTAAATGGTAATGTTTACTACTTTGCACCCAATAACCCGAATCACCAGACCCAACATAACCCGACCCGAACACCACCTGAACCCGATAACCCGATTCTTTATCAGTGGTGAGTTTTAAAATCAAAACCCGACTCAACCCGATAACACTCCTAATTATAATAACTCTCTACAATTTAAATAAAATGTTATATGCATAAAGAATAGCACGGAGCACCATTCACTCAGTTGACCCATGCTTTTTTATAGTTAAAGTTTTTACTAATAAATGAAGCTTGTTGCCCGTTTGCCTGCCATCTTATTGTAATCCGTTATTAGAAGTAATTTGGTCATTGATCATCCCTTCCTTTCCTCTAAAAATGAAGCTTGCTTGACTACTGTTGTCTTTTGTGAAGTGGACAAGAATTCTGCGTTGGTGATGATTCTTGTCTTATCTTATGGGATGCAAGAACAGGTTCTTCTCCAGTTGTTAAGGTAAATTCCTATCTTCTTTATCATTCGGTTTTTTGATCAGTGTTGATTATTTCATGTGGAATGGTTTGTTTTACATAGTGACTTTATTTAAATTTGTATTTATCGTCATAATAAACCAATCGAGTAATGTGGCTTTAATATTTTCTGTCTAGCAACTATTACAGTGTTCATATCTTCATCAATTTCGAGACTTGTAGCACAGATAACAGTCATCCATTTGTGGTTTAATGGTAAAAATGTATATTTTTTTTTCTTTATGGCTCTTTTGTAGGTTGAGAAAGCACACAATGTTGATCTACACTGTGTTGATTGGAATCCGATTGATGAAAATCTTATAGTGACGGGGTAATAGTAACTAATAAGCATATATGAATATATGATGTCTAATTGACCCATTATTAAGTGGGTCAAAAATGATATCTTTAAATGAAGCAGTTTTTGAGCTCCACCAAATCATTTCCTTTTCAGGTCTGCTGATAACACTATTCGCCTGTTTGATCATCAAAATCTCACTACTAATGGGATTGGATCACCCATCCATATATTTGAGAATCACACTTCTGCTGTTCTCTGTGTGCAGGTTTAACTCACTAGTGTTTTTTGAGTCTTCTATGTTTTTTAAGTAATATTTGGATGTTGACAAAATTTATTCATTTTGTAGTGGTCTCCGGACAAATCGTCTGTCTTTGGAAGTTCAGCAGAGGATGAAATCTTGAACGTCTGGGATCATAACAATGTACATGGCTTGTTTTATTGTAAACTCCTTTTGTTTAGTACTTAAAGGTGGCCATTATCTTGTTTGGGCCAAGTGGAAGTGTTAGCTAAACAGGTTGAAAGTTGCATAAAGTCTTGGAGTCTCATAAGTCAGAAGTTGACCTTATCTTATACTAAGATTTACTGTATTATTGATGTAGCTATATTTTTTTTAAGTGATCATTGTAATAGATTAATTAGTTTCTATAAAAGGATAAAATGATGGACAAAAAAGTGTTTTATGACTTAACGACAACTTCAACTGGCTTGTTTTGACCTATACAAAAACTTGCCCGTTTCAACTTTAACTTATATTTGACCCGTTACCATCCCATCCATGATCCATCCCCACATCTTGCCAACTTTAATGTTACCTTATTTTCTTCTTTTGCTCGTCATTTTAAACATTTTTGTTCTTGAGTAGATTGGTTTATCTTGTGGTCCAGCCTCAAAAGATGCACAGGGCTTATTGTTCCGCCATTCTGGGCACAGGTACAAAGATCATCACTTGCAGTTTTTTTTTGTGAAAAATGGTTATCTGATTTCGATTATTTCTATAAGATAATCATTCTCAAAGTATATTGTCGAGCACCCCCTAGGAACATGATTGTTTGGACTCATGAATTTATCCAAATCGTTAGAGTATTCTCTACGATTTTCTTCTTGAATAACTCACTAGACATGCAATAGTATCATCCTTTCTAGAACTTTTTTTTTTTAGATTGCTGATGTTTTTATTTCATTAATTTACATATAGGTACATTGCAGTGACGAGCGTCCATTAGAGAACAAAGAGCTGAACGCCAACATTGGTGCATTGTTTACATTGTGGCATGATTGATCTCAGATAATTATGTTTAGTTATATTGAAATCTATTGTTTTTCCTTATAGTTGAATTCTATTGTTTCAATTTGGATTTTGTCTAGGATTTATGCTTTGATGAGGTTAAGTATTATCTTAATTTACTTTGTTGATTTCCACATTTTTGGTGTATTTAAATCACTTTATATAATATATATGTTCCATTTATATTTATTTAATTTGGTGAGTCAAATTGTAGATTATGGAATTTCAAAAAATTAAAAATTTTCATTTATTATTATTTTTAATAAAAGGGATTTACAAAAAGACAGGTTTTGATATAAAAACATATCTTTTTACTCTATATAAAGATAAGTTGTATGTTTCTATAAAGACAGGTTGTTGGAAAACCAGTGCCAATGTCTAATAAAAACATGTGCGTTTACTCTAATATGGAGACCAATTTTCAGGAGAAAACCGGTGTCGATGCTTCTAATAGAGACTGGTTGCGCAACCGGTTTCTATATGTTTCGATCATGGAGATACCCCCCCTCAGAGAGTGGTCTCAAAACCACTCTTCATGTGCCATTTTGACCGGTTTCTATGCGATTTTTTGTAGTAGTGAGTAGTGCTAACCATATTACTCCTATTACATTTTAGCTATCCGTTCATTAGTGCAATGATTTAATTTTAAAGTACTAGTGACTTCAGGATGTATGGAGAGTATCCCTTTGGTCCAGGTAATACCTCCATACTCCTATAGAACTTAGACTAGACCACTTGGTCCATATATTAGCCTCTACACAGGTAATCTTGTAGACCATTTGGTCCATGTACCTACTCAATTACAAGCATGCATTATGATGTGTCAACTAATCTAGGTGATTTATATGTGGTATCCACTTGATAAATGTAATACCTACTCTTGTCACACGGTCACTTTATTGAAGAGCACTATGCTAATTTAAGTATTTTTGTAATATACATCTAGTTATCCACTTGGTCCATGTAATATCTAGACTTAAAAGACTCAAACATATAAACGAGCACGTATTGAACGATAAACACATAAACTAAATAATACTAAACATTAAATATTAATAAACAGAAATAACTCTCATGTGATATTCATAATATGGCTAACACCGAGGGTGTTAGCTCATAATGTATGTAAAAGCACAAGAAGATAATTCAAACGAAGAACAAACAGAAATCACGATGAAATCGATATACAAATCAAATGATTAAACCTAATGTGATGATATGAGACCTTCTCTTCTTGATTTACTAGCTCTTGGGACCGATCTTGGGGCCTTGGAATGGTGAATTTTGGTTGTGGTTGAGAGTGGTGAGTGAATGATGCTTAAAAATCTTGTATGGGGTTTGTATTTATAGTTTCCTATCAGGGCTGGAATACGGCATATTCCATAGGGAATACGACATATTATGGATATCTTAATTGATGACAAAGAAAGCATATTCCAAGCATATTATGCGTATCTTTTAAATACAGCATATTGTTGAGTTGAGATACGCCGTATACCTTCAAATTATTGATATACTTGGACTTGGGATAAGATCTTCAATATGACATATGGCCAGAGTTTTATCCAGTGTATACCTTCAATGGTTAACTTGGGCTTTGACTGTAGAGCTTCCTAATACGACGTATTGCCAGAGTTAAATACGCCGTATGCTTAAATGTTCACCAATACTTAATGAATTCTTCCAAATATTGTTGGGATTTATATTTGAGTTGATAAATACAAAATAATAAGTGAAGAATGAAGATAATTCAAAACACAAGGGACTTGAAGACAAAGAATATTTTACTTATTAGTCCTTTGTAAACCTAATTCTCTAGTATATAAAGAGATACAAGCTATTAGGTTTTATGTGTGTCAAGATGTAAAACAGCAGTAAAAGTGTGTGTGTCTAAGGTGTAGGTTTTGTAAATGCCTAGACTAGGATTTTTTGTTTGGTCTACGGCTCAAGATCTTTGATCCCTGTTACTGTTGAGTAACACGTTCTACCATGATCAAGTATAATTGAGCTGTGTAGTTGTGTTTCTACTTCTTTGGAGTAGAGATGATGATGAGAAACCTTTATACATTAACATTGTTCTTTGATTATTCCGTTGTGCATGTTAATCTTTGTTATTGTTAAATCCTAGATAAAAGGTTTATACAACCTGAGTTCTAAACAATCATATTAGTATTATCATGTGGTATCAGAGCCAAGGGGCTCGTGATCTAGGACCTACAAGGTTTTTCAAAGAAAAGAAGAAAAATTCAAAACTGTTATGAATTTTTGTAACTTTCTGCAGGACAGTTTTCAAGAGGCGATGGCTCATTCGTTAACCGTTGGATCAGGCTGAAAGTTTTGCTGAAAGTTCTCTATATATCAAGGTAGATTCTCACCAGAGGGATCTTTAATCTAAGCTCTCAAACGGCATATATTAATTTATGAAAACTGCTGCAGAAAAAGGTGAAATTTTTAAGTTTTTAGGGTTTTTGGGATACTCGATCTTTCTGAAATTGCTCTTACTTGATTTGATTCATCATTGAGGTCGATTGTTTATATGATGTTTGATGATATTATGTTGTATGCTTAATTTATTCTATCATCAAAAGTAATTGGTTCAAAACCCTACCAGAATTGACAAAGATTTGGTATAGGGATTTCTGTTAATTGTTTTTTAGGGTTTTAAGAGTTTTTAACGACAAGCATTCATAGTAGTGATGGTAATATGAGTTTGGTAAGGTGTTAATTGATTGATGTATGGTTTCTATTGGTACTGTTGAAGGTTCACAACTGACATTAGGTCAAAACCTACTTTGCTTAAGTTGGTGTTTAAATTCAGAAAACAATATGGCGAACACAAGGTAAACCTAACATGGAATATATTTGACATGATGATTTTCTGATGACTTGGTTTGGTTGCAAAGATTGCAACGATCACGTATAAAAACCTAAACCTACACGATCTACATATTTATGTTCATATGAATCTGGTTTTGAGTTTTGTATTGTATGAGCATGAGAGATTATGGGTGTTCTATGGTTTTGATGCTGCTGTTAATAATATGATGATGACATGATCGATTGTGATTACTAATTTAGGAGTAAAGTTACTGATGGCAGAAGTATGCTCACTCATATGGCGACTAAGGTTTCTGATACAGTAAGTTATGTTACGCATAATGGAAAAGAAGATTGAGGTTACTGGTATACTTATTAATTCAACTTCTTATGAATCAAGTTTATGCTGCTACTTGTTTTCAATACTGTCGAGTTAGTACTGCCAACTACAAGTTAATATTGCCAGTGGACATCAGTTTGTATTGCCCGTCTCATGTTGTGTTAGTACTGCTACCTTGTTCGTTAGCATTGCTACTTTGTACTACTGGTTGCTCAAGATTTGTACTGCTAGTTACCAAGTTTGTATTGCTACTTACAGTTTGTACTGCTTGTGAAATATTAATACTGCTAGCATTATTGTGTGATGCTCGCTTGTTTTTTATGTTGCTATGGTCGTTATGTGGGGTTGTTGAGCAGACTATGCATGGGGTTACGAGACAAGGTGGTTTTTGGATTAAAAGGTTGTACTAAACCCTAATGCATTTTAATTAAAATGTACATGGTGTTATACATGCTTGTCCTTGTTGATACGACTGTTTTGGAGTATAATGGGAAGTCAATCATGTTTTGGTATGGAGTCATCGGACGACACACAAGATGATGTTTCGATTTTGATTTTTGATTTGTGTGATGGATAAAAGGTGTTTGATTGAAGCATGGTAACGAGGCACTAAGATGGGTACGTTTTGATAAAGTCGTTACTAATGCTTAACCAAAGAACTGTTTTACATTGTTTACTACAACTTGATATCGTATATTATTGTTGTCATCTTTCAAACCTAATGCGGAATTAGGATGCTCATTCATGGCTGGTACAACATGGTGTTCGCTATTATTGTTGGTTAGTTCTTCGACAAGTTCTTATGGTTACTACATGCATCATTTGAGGGGAAAGTTTTTACAACTGCTAGTTGTTATTACTACTGCTGGTTTAGGTTTCTTTTGTCTTGAGTTTATTTATTGTAAGCTTTTTGGTGTTTTTAATTGAGGGTAATTCGAGACATTGGAAGACTGGATTGGAAGTATGATAGTGGTTTGTGGTTGTCAAAATCAAAGTTGCTTCTGCTTAGCTTCTCCTAGTGATAATGACAAAAAGGAGAAGAAGAGTATATTTGAAGATTTGCAACTTGAAGATCCTTGGTGGTACATGTTATTTAAGTTCACGAGTTGAGCTTAAGGGGAAGATTGTGTCATTCATGGAAGATTAAAGACGAAGGTTTTGTAATTATCTTTTTTTGGGTAAAAGGTCAAGATGACCCCGTAAATATTATTACTCCAAAAAACATTTAAGTACAAAGGATATGAATGACATCTCATATCTCAGCCCATTACATGGGGAAACTTACATAATGCACTTCCAATTTTCAAAATAAAACAATAAACCACAACTCACATGAGGTATACTACCAATATACGAACACCAAGACTACTTTTTACCACGCCCTTTGAGCTTAAATTCATTTAATTCATGTGGGAGATCGTAGACGTGGCTCATATAATCATCATAATCCTCTTCATCTTCATGTTCATATCCACCACCTCCAGAGGCAAGAAAATTCGCCATTGGGTTATCCTCTAGGAATACTTGGTCATCATCACTGTCAGAAACAACAATTTCTCCCACTTTAGAGAATGGACTAGTCCTTTTAGTGGGAGAAGTAGAAGTGGAAGAAGAAGGCTGACCCACTTCCTGTTGCACACTAGAAACCACCACCTGCTCCTTCATTTTATCATCCACCACAATGGACTTGTGGTAAACTACCATCTGTTGAGACCCCTCCTTGTCGCAGACCATTGAAGGACTAGGCTCGGTAGTCCCTTCTTTTGTAATAACATTAGTAGGTACAGTACTATCAGTATCAACCGTATTAAGAACTGCAAACGCATTAGTGGTACTAATTCCACTAGTGTTGGCTACATCTACCACCTTTTTACGTGTACCATCCACCTTCTTAGTCACTGTAGGAGCCTTTGGTTGATACCGAACCTTAGGCCCAACATTCGACTTAGTAAAACCACCTTTGCCCAGAGCATTTTGACTACCATTCTTACCCGTCTGCTTACCTTTGACAGCCTGAAATCCATCATTAGTCTTAGGTGAAGGTTGTACAGTATGAGGAACATATTTAGGACAAGTGCCCCTAGTATGCCCAAAAATCTTGCAAGTTTCACACCGAGGTGGTTTCCACTCATATTCAACCTGAATCGTTTCAATAGAAATCCCTTGAGTATCAAGTAAAGGAATGGCCACAGTAAGACTCTCTTTGAGAACCTCATCCGCCTTAACTTCAATTAGACAGCGAGCAAAGCTACTACGGCCCCAAGATTCCAAGCACATTTGGCTAGTATAAGAGTCTAACATCTTAGGTGTACCAATCAATGTAGCTAGAAGACTAAGACCATCTTCGTAAAACATAGCAATGGGGAACCTCATGGAATTTAACCCACACCGGAATGTTGGTCAAATCCTCTTTAAGCAAATTGGTGTTGACAGTCCAATTTTTAAGAATAATAGGAATATTATGGATCATCCACGGACCATTTTCAAGAACATCATCAACACCTTTCCTAGTAGCAAACTTAAAGAAAAAGAACCCCTTAGCATTCATCGTGACCTTTTGAAGACCATACTTACCCCAAGCATTACATACATAATAGTCCACCACCGGGAAGGAACCCGTTTACCCAGAAAGTAACCATACAAGGTATTATCATAACGAGAATTTACCTCTTCAATCACTTTCATAGGGACAGTAAGATCCACGCCATCCGTCTTATTACTACATTCCAGCCGACGAAAATTAGCTTTTGTCTTAATAGAAGCATTAGCCGTAGCATTGACATAAGACATTGGACCACTTTGGTGTAGATTGGTATCATCCCTAGACACACTCAGATTCACTTTATCCACCTGATCAGATTCTTGAGATTGACCCACACCTGATCAGGTTTTGTAATTATCAACTAGGGGGAAGATTGTTGGGATTTATATTTGAGTTGATAAATACAAAACAATAAGTGAAGAATGAAGATAATGCAAAACACAAGGGACTTGAAGACAAAGAAGAATTTACTTATTAGTCCTTCGTAAACCTAATTCTCTAGTATATAAAGAGATACAAGTTTTTAGGTTTTATGCGTGTCAAGATGTAAAACACCAGTAAAAGTGTGTGTGTCTAGGGCGTAGGTTTTGTTAAACGCCTAGACTAGGGTTTTGTGTTTTGTCTACGACTCAAGATCTGTTAGCCTCGCTCTTTTATAAAGATAACGTCACTTACGTGAATTAGACTAGATGCGTAGTATACTTTGCCCTCAGGGACTAGTATTGTTTAAGTGGCAAAGTTGTAGCATGTTGAGCCTATAAATACCCCTTATGACTCTCCATGAGGGGTGTGGTTAAGCATTAGGTTTGTTCATTGTTTCATCTTATCAATAAACTTATCCTTGTGTTTATCCTCCCTCTTTCTACTTTCTCTTACTAGGAAATATGAATCTCTTCATCTTTTTCCACCAACCAAGACCTCCCAAAACCACATAAATCATACGTTTTTACAGTCCTACAATTGGGATCGGAGCTAGGTTGTTATCTTTATCGATTTATTGTGGTTTTGAATCTTGTTTAGACTGTTTTTGTACCACTTTTATTGGTCGGAATTTTTTTTTCTATTATTGTGGGCAAACGGTTGATACAAGTTTTGTATCCTTTCATTTTGGTTAAAAACAAGTCATGGTCCCAAAAAGGTTTATATCTGTTTGTATCTTTATCATGTCTAAACAGCATATTTTAGACTGTTCTTGCACCAAACCGTGAATATTATAAGTCAAACTGGTCAGTTCTCGTGGTCAAACAGGGCAAAAAGATGACATTTTTAGTCACTTTTATGGGTTTCTATGAAGATAGTCGGAAAACTTGGTCGGAAAACTCACCGAAAAAAAGTCAACTGGGTCAAAACCCTGATCTTACGCCTAAGGACATTCTTACGCTTATGGAATACGCTTAAGAACATGGTTACGAGTAAACAAGCTTTACGCTTAAGCAATATTACGCGTAAGACAGGTTTACCACAAAAAAAATATTGTTACGCATAAGAATGATTTTTTCGCCTAAGACTTTGTTTACGCGTAAGATGTTTACGCATAATCAAGACCATATTTACGCATAATGAATGACTTACTAGCAAAAGGTTACGCGTAACAAAATGTTTACGAGCAAAAAGGAAAGAAGATTTATGCGTAAACTGAAAGACTCGACCACTTAATCAAACACCAAATACCAAACATCATTAAGACCTCAGTTCATTTACATCATCGGTCCAACATCAATCTAAACTGAAAAAGACCCAAACGTACGTCAATCTCAGCCTCGCCTAATCATATCCATTACAAAAACTTAACCTAATCTAGACTCAACCCAAGACCCTCACAACACTCCATCAACTCTCAATTAATCAAAAATTTAACAAGATATGATAAAGACAATCCATCTCAGTTTTGATTCAATTTTTTTTGTAATCTTTCAAAGATTATTTCAATTGAATCAATTTCATCATCGATCGTATTGTGATATTATTCGAAGACAAAGAAAGAGTATAACAACAATGTTATCTCGTTTCTTTATTTGGTTCATGACAGTAAAATAAAAACGAACATCAATTAAAACCTACCCGAGACCCTTTTTCAAGGATCTTGAAGTCGTTACAACATGTTATTGATTCAATATAATCGATTGAGCTTATTGTTTTAGCCACGGATAAGGGAGGGTTTGATGTTTGATTTTTGATATTGAAAGATTGGACTATGTCAAGATCTGAGTTGGGAGGTTGAAAAAAAGGGAGTGTATTTTTTTTTAGATTCGTTGGAAGAAAAGGTATGTGGGAGGCGACATACTTCAGATTGTGTTTTAGGGTTAGAGTGTTTTTAGGGATAGGTTAGAAATGTTTATGACAAAGTATTATATATACCCGGTTATAAGTTTGAGATTGGATTAGTTGATCGGGCCTATGGTGAGATTAATTGGACTGGATGGGCCTTGTGACTAAAATTCATTTATGGGCTGCTCACTCATAATTTTTATTGGGTTGTCAAGGTTTAATCGGACTTTCAATATATACACGGTATTGGGTTGTCACCACCTAGTTGGTTTTACAAAAATATAATTTTGTTATCCGAATTTCTTCAAGTAAAATTTGGATGCATAAGTTTTAATTTTTGTAAAATGAGTGGTATTTTTGGTATTGATAATTTTCACGGAGGATACATCGTTCACGGCTTGAATTTATATTTGGAAAAAATAATTTTGTTTTTGTAAGGTATTGCTTACGAGGAATTGCAGTAACATTTCACGGGTGAACTTCTTTATCATTGAGACGTTGTTTGGTTGATTGCAAGTCTCAAGATAACTTGTTGAGGCACATTTTTTCATAAGTGATTATGAATTAGACAATCTGGTTATAACTGATGTAAGGAGTTACGTTGTAGTGCTCACAGTGTATAACTATCACCTTAAGGAAGTTATAGTACTTAGGGTCACACGGCGTTATGGATTGTTAAAAAATATAGAACAAGCAGTAAGTCACAAATTTGGGATGTTTACTTCCTTTTCAAGTTAGTCGTATCGGGTTTTCTCCATATGTGGTCATTACTATTAACCGGTGAATTCAAAGGAGATTCGTGTTCAGGTTGGTTTGAGAGACGTATTGAGTGTATTTTTGCGACATATTCTCACGGAATTTTGATCAAGCTAAGGCTTTAATATTGCATCAAGAAAAAGGTAACACAGCATGTACGCAACATTATGATGATTCCGATAGCTCGCAACCATCAGGAGGGAGAAGTTGGTATTTCATCTTTCGTGATTGGATTGACAAAGGGAATTATGCTTAATACCGAAGAAGGAGAAGTAGTGTGTGTACATCGGGGCTTTTTACCAACTTGGATGCAATACTAAGTGAGATATGTTGTTACGATGTTCCCAGAACGACAACCATTGTGTTACAATTAAGAGTCTACTTTCTCCGCTGCGTGTTGGAAGAGAGTTGTCGATTCAGGAGGGAGCAGAAAAAGAAAAAAAGGCTCACTAGTTAGGAGGGAGTAATAACCTAACTAGACCGTTACAGTTGAAGTTCATAGCTACAATGATTTGTGCCGTCAGCGCCAAAGATCAAATGCCAAGATCGTCGGAAGAGAGAACTTCAAGTTTGCCTCAGTATCTAGACTACAGAGACTCTACGCTTCAACAAAGTCAACATTGTTTATTATTATTGTAATTTACTTTGTTTATGTATATATAGGTCTCATTGTAACCATTCACGTGTGACGATATCTTGAAGGGAGATTGTTAGCCTCGCTATTTTATAAAGATAACGTCACTTACGTGAATTGGACTAGATGCGTAGTATACTTTGCCCTCAGGGACTAGTATCGTTTAAGTGGCAAAGTTGTAGCATGTTGAGCCTATAAATACCCCTCATGACTCTCCATGAGGGGTGTGGTTAAGCATTAGGTTTGTTCATTGTTTCATCTTATCAATAAACTTATCCTTGTGTTTATCCTCCCTCTCTCTACTTTCTCTCACTAGGAAAGATGAATATCTTCATCTTCTTCCACCAACCAAGACCTCCCAAAACCACATAAATCATACGTTTTTATGGTCCTACAAGATCTTTGATCCCTGTTACTCTTGAGTAACACATTCTACCATGATCAAGTAGAATTGAGCCATGTAGTTGTATTTGTAATTGTTTAGAGTAGAGATGATGACGAGAAACCTTTGTACAATAACATCGTTCTTTGATTATTCTGCTGTTATTGTTAAATCCTAGATAAAAGGTCTAAAGAAACTAAGTTCTAAAAGATCATATTAGTATTATCAGATATCAATACAACGTATGGACAGAATTACATACGCCATATTCTCTTCTACAGCTTGCATAAAGAATCATCAATAACAGCTTCAAATCATGTATTTTTCCGTGTCTCTTGTAACATGGCTCCAAAATCACTGAAAGTGGAAAACTTAGGCACTTAAGTATCAATTAAGATATAAACATACAATATATGAGCAATAATCATGTGATAAGTATGGTACTAATTAGGACTCATCAGAGGCAAAATGTTTATGTAGGTTGCGGTTGTCAAATTCACCACCATGATCACACTAAAACATTTTTATTTGATAGTTAAACTAAGTATGAACATAATTACGAAAAAACATAAATTTAAATAAAACATATGATTTATTAATCAATGGATAAGCCAAAAAAACTGGGAATAATGATTCAAAATTAGAACATGGTATTTAAATCCCGAAAGACTTAAAATGGGTGAAGTCCACACATCTGAGTGAACAATGTCAAAACAAGAAGTAACTGATGACTTGAACTGAAAAATGGAAGTCTCGTGTGTTTTCTAAGCTGAAAAGCATGATAAAGAACATGAGGTTTCTCTTTATTACAAGAAATAAAATTATGAAAAACAAGACGACGTAACACTTCACTTCCTGATTTTCCAATTTGTTGGTGCCATGTATGCTGACTGGTAAGAAAGGCTTGAGGAATTGGAAAAGGTTGCGCAACTGGGTAAAGATCCCCCATGCTATCACATCGAAGAAGCACCTAACGAGTCATGAAATCCTTGACAAAAAAATCAAACGCGTCAAATTCAAGAATGCAATTATTATGATGGACAAATTGACAAACACAAATTAAATTTTTGACAATGTGAGGGGTAATAAGTATGTTATTTAGATAAAGAGATTTAAGAGGAGTTGGCAAAATACTATGTCTCATATTGGCGACAGGTATAGAATGACCGTCACCAAACGAAGCAGGCGGATAAAAACACGTATTAAAAACTTCACTAAGACTAGTAACCGAATCATTAAGGTGAGAGCTCGCACTTGTATCCATATTCCAGGCACCAGTAGCGGGATCCTGAATTGTCCCAGCAGTAAAAGCATGTGGTAAGGTCGTCTCGTGTCCGAGAAGAACAGTGGGTCCCAGAGCCCCGGACTCTACAACCGGCTGGGCCTGATGAACAGTGGGTATACGACCCACCTGAGCAGCGGACTAAGAAGTCGGGTTGACCACCAGAGAAGTAAGTTGGGCTGGGCAGTAATTATGTTGGGCCGGTGGATAAGTAAAGCCCGGTGGTACCTGAACATAGTTAATGGGCTACACAAAGCTAACGGGCTAGTAGGACGGGCTATTGCCAGGTGAGCCAACCGAAGTAAGCCGTGGTGGGCTAACAGTGGTAGAATATGCTACTGGATTAACAGGATGTTGTACTAAGGGACTAACATTAGACACGCCAGTGGTAGTACTTTGGTTTTGTGCCAAGGTGTTGGTTCCTAACTCCTCAGTATCCCAATAATTTCACCAATAACTTATTAATATCATTCTCTTGTGTTTGATAACCGCATTATTATTACTACCTCTGTCCTAAAATAAGTGTCCAGTTTAACTTTTCAGTTCAACTTTGACCTTAACTATTTTTGTGGGTGTTATATAATATTTCGTGCAAAATATATGAATGGATTTTGTTTTAAGTGTATTTTCTAATGGTATAATTTTTCATCAAGTATTATATAACACAAAAAAATTATTTAATGTAAAAGTTGAAACAGTTTGACTCTAAAAAGTCAAACTGAACACTTATTTTGGTACAGAGGTATCAGAGTACTATATTTAGCATTCACGGAGTCATCATGAATATGTTTGCAAGCATTACCAAACGACATGAGCCTTTAGCAAAACTTATACAAGGCCTCCAAGACTTAACTTGGGGGGTAGAGGGGCGACGAGTATTACCTGATTCGGCCAAAAAGTATCATAGGAGAAGATGATGAAGAATCAACGGGTAGGGCATGTGACTTAGACTTCAACCTCATCTCCTCGGTGGTGGTGAGCATTGAATGAGCCATTTTAAGGTTCGGGAAAGGCTCCCGATGTGTAATGATACCACATACATTCTCATATTTTTCCGGTAATTCTTCAATAGCAAAATGTAACAACATCATCATTAGTATCCGAGACTCCCTAACATAGTAGCAATGGGATCAATTTTGCGAAAATAAGCATTAATGCTTAAGTCCCCAAGTTTCAACGATTTTAATTCCACCTTCAATGCAATAGTACAAGATCGTTTGTTGCCCTTGAAAATCTCGGTAATGAGATCCCATGCATCCTTGGCAGATTGTGGATTTTCCACAACCAACCGTTCTTGAAGAGTATCCGAGAGGTTCATACGAATCCATGAGAGGATAATGTTGTCAACCTTTATTTCTTCCGGAGTGAGAGTGGTAGTAGTGCTTGTAGTGACCACCGCTGATTTGCCATGGATATATGTAAGAACCTCATAACCTTTGCAAAGGTTCTCGAAAGAATACACCCAAGATGCATAGTTCTAGTTATCAATGTCTAGTTTAACGGGAACATGTGTGAGAAGATGATTATGAGTAACCATGGAAAGCCTATGCAAGAGGAGTATAATGGGAGGGTTGTCGGCTCCAGTCATGATGTGGGATAGGGTACTGGTCGTGTGGGTTCTGTGGGACTAAGGTTTAAACGTTGTATGTAGGTGATAAACAAGGAACAAGAATACAATTGTTACCAGAGAACAAGTAACGAGTATTATAAACAATTTGTTACCAAAGAACAAGTAACACACAAAACTTGTATACGGTTAGTAAGCCAAAACTGAAAAAAAAAAAAAAACGTGATTTGTTATTTTTAGGGTTAGGGTTTGTAGGATCGGTATTTTATGGAGGTTGTGATACCATGAAGAATGCAGGCCCCGAATTTGGCTATGGGCCATAAGGGCGACGGCCCAGGGGCAGCCCAAAAAGGGGGGCAACAATCTAGAGATCCATATGTATATATACTATGTTAAGTTTGGCCCATTTTAGAAAAGCCCACTGCAGACTACTACACTTTGAAACAAAACTACATCATTTACTCATTTGGAAGTTGGAACGACATTTTGACTAAACAGTTTACAATTTATATTCGTAGAAGATGAGAGTTTAAGAAGAAAATGAAAACGGTAGGGAAGGCTGTTTGACTAAGCATTGTAATCACGGGGAAATAAGTTTCAAACTGGAAAGGAGTTTAAAGAAACAACCGATCATCCTTTTTTCTCTTCATAAATTTAATCAGGTGATATTGTTTCATACTTATCATTTTCGCTTTTGTAGAATATTAGATAATTTACCGTCTATTTTGTCATGTTGCGTCGTTCACAACCGTCAGGTGCCCAAAATAAGAAACGAAAAAAAGATCAACAAAAATTAGAGCGACCTCAACACGGTTCTATGGATGGGTATGTAATTACAATGAAAAAATAACAATAATAATGTTGAAGAAAATAATGACGAGGTTAACGTTAATATAGATAATGACAATTGTATAAATAATGAAAACCTAGAAGGTTAACGCTAATAATAATAAGGAAAATCTAGGAACTAATAAGGTTAATGTTAGCTAAGAAGATGAAAATCCTAAAATGAAAATCACGAAAGTCCTCAAGATTGTTATGCTGACGGAGTTAATCACAATATTTTTGACGTAAAAGTTTGGGATGGTTTAGATTCAAATATCGACTATGACAAGATAGTTGATGTTTTTGCTTCAAAAAACGCACGAAGACATCGATTTAGGTGATCAGTGTTATCGAACTTGTATTCGGAGTTTATCTCCTCATATTGTAACGTTTTATTTAATGAATAACAATCGGCGTGAGGATGAGTCGTCTGGCTTCACCAGGTTCTAAACCCTTAAAAAAATATGTTGTTTGTTACAAGGGGCATATTTCACTCGGCTCGCCCAAGGCATCCGGAATCTCTGTACCGGCCCTGGAAGAATGTAACTGGATTGGTGCATTAGAAACATAAATTGGTACATAATACAGAGTACATGGAGATAATACATAATAATAACGATAATACGGGCTAACCGAAACAAGTAACAAACAAATCATATATGAAATATTAAAGTGAAAATGGTATAATCTGGGTAAAGGGGAGTAATCATGCACCCTGGTAAAATAAAAATGGTATAATCTTTCATCAATTAAATAAAGAATTGCTTAAAGATCTCCCATTGACTGCTCTGCATGATTGCCTTATCTCCCCTTGTGTTCCTGTAAGCACTTGGGTGCCACCCAACTTAACCATGGCTTGACCAAACTTGAAGTTGAAATCAGCCGAACGAGCAATGGCTTCAACTGTCGACTTGGTTTGACCATCCAATGCTAATTCTTGATCAATTTGAAGTACTCCTCTACGCTGCATTATTTGGCTATAAAAAGATTTGTCCACAACTGCCGAGCTAAAAGGGTTTTGATCCAAGTTTGCAGTGCGATCAACGTTTGAAAACTGAGGGCATGTACGTTTGAGGGATGACAAGAGTGAACTGTCCATGTTCGGGTCTGGTTTCCCAGTGTTCTTGAAGTTGTAAAGACGGTCTTGAAACAATGAGCAATGAGCGACCCCAATAGTGTGACCACCTACATAAAACACACGCGGTAAGCAAAATGGTATGCCATAAATAGAGGTTACTCTTTTAAAGACATAGAACTTATTTAACAGTAGCAATAAACATGAATGAAATTGTAGTGGCGCATTACCAAGAAGATAGACCATGTCGGTGGCGTTGAGTCCTTTTCTAGCAAAAGCTCTAATTGCATTTGACACTGATACAGTAGGAGATGGGAGGACTGCAGCATTTTGTGCAACAGACACAGATCCATCTCTTCTTCCTGTTTGGACAGGATATCTACCTCCACCGCTCTACATCAATTCTCAAAGTTAAAGCAAAGCATAAATATAGATAAGTATAAAGGTATAAAAAGATAAGGTGCCTTTTGTGCTTCTTACCAATGAAACGGCATCTCTTGTAGCCATAACGATTATATCGGCACAAGAAACCACTCCTCGACACACATTCTCTACCGCAGATTTTGCGGCATCAATGACATCATAGCCTCTAACACTTAAATTTGGTGGCGCAGTTTTCTCAGAGTTGCTTCCATCTAGGAGAAGTGACGCATCACATCCCTTTAATTCATGCAAGTTAGAATGATTAGTTACATACTTACATTCTATTGATAAGATTGTAATGTGCTTATGTGCATGGCGTGCACAGCCGTGCTTATGTGCACGCCATGCTTATAACTAATTAGGTTATGGTCATGTTTGGCAACAAGCATTTGGAAGCGTTTAAGAGCGACAAGCGACAAGCGGTAATCATTATAGATGAAAAGCTTATTTGGCAACACCTCAACAAGCGTTAGAATATTTTCTTACCGCTCAAATCTAAATGCTTACTGCTTACTACTTACTGCTTACTGCTTACTACTTACTTCTACTGCTACGTGTCGCCAAACATAGCCTATGTCATGTGATCACTAACTTAAATCCAACCAATCATGTTTTTTCAGTAACTCATGTTGTAATCTATTTATTCAAAATGTTAGCATGTCCTAACATTTAAACTTGCATACATATACGTTTGCATGCATGGAAATGGAATTATAGTAACTTACAGTCACAAAGCAATCATGGAACTGCATGCGAAGGAGAGCCGGGGTGATTGTTTTGTCAGAAAAGAACTTATCAGTAACTGTTCTCCTTACGATATCTTCAACGTCTGAAGATCCACACTTGCCCTTGTAGAAACCAAATTCAAGAGCACCATAGGAGTGACTGATGAGGTTCAACAAGATGAATGCAAATGCAACTGAATTCATGTTTGCCATATTGATGTTTTGCTATGCAGATTCTTGTTGTATTGGAATGAAGAACAAGAAATCAATGCTAAGTATTTATAATGATATATGATGAGTTTGAGTTTATTGGTTGAATGGCTTGCACGTTTTTTTGCTAGTAATTTGGAAGACGTGCTTTCATGAGATGTATTTTTGTTTTAGACTAAAATTTCTAAGAGCGTTATATTATAATAGATTTTTCAGAAGAGAATCAACATTTAATCTTTAATATTCTTCATTTTCTTTATTTGACGTATTCATAAGCAAATGAGTCTCGCAACATTTGATCACATTTTACATATAACATGTCAACTTGTCAATTAGAAATAGGTTAATTATTGATGTACATATAATTCTTCGTTAAAGTATCCTTCCGAGGAGGTTTAGAGTCCAAACAAACTATATTCCAGAAATTCCATATGACCCATATATAATGTTGTTTGAATGACCACGCCAAAGCATTGTTTGGCTATGGAAGGAAAGTTGGAGTTATCCGAAAACGATGTCAATCTTTCCATATTGTTTAGATATTAATATAAAATTTATATATAACGGCAGTTTCATTAGGATACTAGCTAGCAAGAAGCTAGAACAGCAAACAGAGCATTACAATGCACTGCGTATCTTAGAACAAGCCGATATTGGATCATTCATCCATAATAACCAAATCGCTTTTACATGCATTCATATACCTATGGAGAATTCACAAGTGCGGACAAACTTTTATTTCATCGCTAAGAGTCGAAAGACACTCTATTCCGATACCGGCACAAGATCCAAAATGCAGTTTGTATGTCAAAACAGGCTGTGGTTATAAGAGTGGTCATGTTTGTTGTTTCGTGCAGCGGTTCCTATATAAAGCTTTGGCGGACATGATAATGTTCATCATTTAATTATTATGTAAATGCTACAAAAGAAGAAAACCAAGTTATTTTTCCCTTTTGCTTAATATAATATAGCAAATGGATCTTTCGTTATTACACTGTTATCGAATGCAATCACTTTTTATCTTATGGGGAAGTAAAAGACTTTGTGACTATATAAAAACGTCATATTTTTTCAGAGTTCATGCAAGTATGTATAAATCATAACTTCAAGTTATTAGTGTGTTAGTAGACACCCCTAAACATTTCATTATATATAAAGGAGCCTATGTAATAATCAAAATGGACACCCATACATTTTTTTTTTACTCGAACACCTCTAAAACTGAAAACCTAAATCTAACCAAATATTCAAACCGAGTTCATGCAATTATGTAAATTTGGTTTTTGGTTGAGTTCGGTTTACTTTTAGCTAAAACCATATTCAAATCGAAAACCGAATATTTAATTCAGTTCTATTCAATTTTGACAAATTTAGTTTGATTACAAATTCGGTTCAATTTTATTTGGCGTGGTTCGATTTCGGTTTTCGATTTATGTGGTTATTACCCGATTTGATAACACCCCTAAAAGTAACAAACTCGAAATTCTAAGTTTCTAACAAAACAATGTTGTTACATGTTATTTTTCACTTTCTATTATAAGCCATACAATAGAAATGTATTTTTTCAATGTATCACTATGATAAGTGTACTAAAAAAACTACTAATATGATATGTGAACTGTTATATATCCATAGTAGTCTAGTATTATTAAGTCTAGGAGGCCTTGGTGTAACTTTAGTTTGTACTAGTTTTAGAACTCGTGCACGCACCGAGTTTGGACATATATTATAACGGAAAATAATATTTCAATAACTTTGTTTTGAAGTTAAATATTATGCCAATTCATAAATTCATGAGTTTGTAATGTTTAAGATTTTTCTATAAAATTATATTAGATTTTTAATATTTACATAGTTATAATATACGTGCACACACGAGTTATTACATAATTTTTTCAGTATGTGTTAATATCAATTAATATTTTTTAGACTAAAATACACCGTTGGTCCCTAAACTTGGTCATACGCTTCTCGATGGGTCAAAACTGGGCGTTATCATCGCCGGAGGTCCAAACTTTGGCCTTTAAATGCCAAACTCGTCCCTTGACCAGGATTAGCATAGTCAACTTTAATTTTCTGGATTTCCTTCGAGGGTATAATAGACCATTCACATTTTTTATCCAACCTTCAACCCAGGGACCAATTGTGAGTATGCCTTCTAGCCGTTTCTTCCCTGATACGCTTGCATTTAATTTTGCGCGAACCAATACACCCACCCAACAAACAACTTTACCAATCATAATACACCATTATTCAGAAACGATAAACTGAAAATCGAAATCCGAATCTAAATCGTCATTTCCATAACTCAAAAGACCAACCCAACTTCCAACAAAACTAAGTCGATCGATCGTATTAGCAACATGTCTGATGTAGTGATCACTAACATTTTGAATCGGTTGCCTTTGTTAGAAGCGGTGAGAACCTCTAGTTTAGCGTGAAACTGGAGGTCTAAGTGGACTTTGCTCACCGATGTCATTGTTGATGAGGATTTCTTTTATTATTTAACATATGAGTTTGATAGGAGGCTTGTTACTAGATTCTTAAATCGGCTTATGGGTCCAATAAGAAAGTTTGTCTTCGATGTAGAGCCAAGATCAATGATTGGAATAGACAACTTTCATTATGAAGAGATTCATTAGTGGCTCTTGTTTTGGTGAGCATGGAATTGAGAGTGATTATTACAAACGGTATGGTGACGATTACGTTCCCAACCCAACTTTACTCTCGTAGTGAGTTGAAACATCTGGTACTTCATGTTTGTCGTATGGCTAGTTTGGAATATTTTCATGGCTTTCCAAATCTACTGAGCTTAGAATTGATTCATGTCAATTTTCTAAGCGGTACAACTTGGGACTTTATTGCTGGTTGTCCCTCACTTAAGTCTCTTAAAATGGATCGTCCTAGGACAAACGAGATGAGACTATGGGATATTGCAAAAGTTAGGAATTTGAGGAAGTTAGATTTGAGTTTCGGTCGTTATAATGTTGTGACGACAATCACAACATCCGATATCTTTCACCTGACAAGACTTCAAAATCTTGAGACCCTTACATTGGATTTTGATGATTGCACGGTAAGAACAATTTGAGTTTTACACTTATGATTTTACAATGTTAAAGAAATGTGTAACAGTAATAACACTTAATCTTTAAAACTTATTGTAGTTGATACGGGAAGCTAATTCTAGGATGAATGTGCCCTTTGTATCCCTGATTAACCTTAAGTTGTCCCATGTCGATTTTGGGAATATTGTTATGTTATCGTTCATCATTGAAATGATTCGTGGATCTCCAAATTTGAAAAAGCTGGATACCAGAGTAAGTGTAATGTTGTAATGCATATGTAGCAAATAAACATTCCTAAATTGCCATGTTTGTGTATCTCTCAACACAATTTGATTTTTCAGGCTGCAAACACGCTTAGTGTTCTACCTTTGGAAAATGTTCCCAATGTTGTAGACAGAAACACATTCAGCCATGGCCACTCTGACTGTGGTGTTCGAGCTTTTCCTAGAACAGAGCATGAATTAACTTTAATAAAGTTTATACTGGCGTGTTCCCGGTCACTAAAGACAATCAATATCGAGGCTCGCGATAGGAGTCATGATGAGAATGAAAATATCAAGAACAACTGGGAGTTGGCTAGGAAGCTGTTGAAACTCCACCGAGCTTCCCCCACAGCCGTGGTAGATTTATTTGAGTGGTTGTAGTTTATGTATGGGTTGAATACCCTATGACAATTAATGTTGCAAAATAGTTTTGGTATTTTGGTACATTATTTATTGATATGGTTTGCTTAAAATTAGCTTGTTCATATATTTTTGTTTGTGCGTATGTGTGATGCAAGTTTGACATTCGAAAAGTCAAACTTTCATTTACCATTCAATTTGATTGTAGCAAGTAAACTGCATTTCCATTTACTTTAGTTAGTCAATACTTGAAAATGGTGAATGGCTATTTTGTACGTAGTATTAGCATTTTCACTATGTAAAGTCAAAATTGCAAAACCATTACTCAATATTTGACTTTGTAAAGTCAATATTGGAAAACCATTACTCAATATTTTTTTTGGATTTTATTGATAATTTGATATGTTTTTGAAGTTTGACTTAACAAAGTCAAACTTCTATTGGTTTTGTGTTGTTTAATCTTCAACTAAGTTGTAGTATACGTAAGTTGGCAACTTGAGGGACCAATTGTGTATTCTAAAGTGATTATTGGGCGGGATTTTTAAGTATGACAACGGCAACCAAGACAAATTCAGGGACCGAGTGTGAAAAAAAATTCACTATTAGACCCTTGACCGTCTCTTACCGGAGACGCTATTAACTTGTGCACACCAACCGATAAACCCATCCACCACTTTTTCCACACACAAACAATTTTCTAATGGTGATTTCCCCATTTTGAATGAACTCATGGAGGTTGCTTTGGTTTATCAAACTTGAATGATATATGGCGTGTGGACAAAGAGGCACAAGAAGGGATTTTGAAAAACCTAGTTCTTGATTGCATTGATCATCGAAGAGAGGAATCATGAAGCAGGGGCTGAGTGAAGATAATGAAGCTCGGGACCTTGGGAATTGCGCTGGCGTGTGGATGTTGTGAAAATCTAGTCGAGCACGCACCAACTTGTTCAACTCATGCACATTGTTGGTCAAGCCGATGAAGCTATTCGTTTCAGAGAAGAGCTTGTTAAGAAAAATGGTGAACATAATGCACGATTTTGGGTTTTCATAGGGGTAGATAAAGGCAGTCTTTTGGGTGCTAGTTTTGGAAATATAGGTTAGTAAAAAGGGTATGTAAATTGAATCTTTTTGTTTATTTGTTGGTCTTGGTTTGATGTAGTTGTTTATGATCTTTAACAGACTATATTAATGTTAAAATATTATCTAAGTTTTATGTATTTAATATGTTCTTGTATTATGATATTGGGTGTATTTTAGTCTAATTAGTATCAAAGAAAACCAAACATCCCCTTGTATCAGCAAAACCAAATGCATTCCTTTACAACTTGAATCAACAAAACCAAACACCCCCATATCGTAAAAGCAAAGGCAATGGTTTAAAAATACGTGTTGAAAATGCAAATACTTTAGCACTAAATCATAATGTATCACCAAACATCCTCTTGTATCAGTTAAACCAAGCGGCCCTTTTATCGGCAAAAGTTGTTCTGACAAACCAAACACCCCATATCGGCAAAAATCAAATCCGATGGTTTAAAATGTGTGTTGAAAAGGCAAACACTTTAGCGAGAACAATAATGTATTGACAATGGTGTATTGTAAAATCTTGAATTTTTACCCAAGTCAAACAAACTTATGAAAGGCAACAAATTGTAACTTACTATTGTGGTATGACTTGGGTAAGTCAAACCTATTAAGAAATGCAAAATGATTTCAAGCAGATACAATGTACAACCAAACACAATTACTTAAATAAAACCCATTTTTTATTCATCGATTTCCTGTTCTCAAGAACTACAAATATTTACTATCATCTAAACATACACTTAGCTAGATCCACAACTCTCCTATCATCCTTTTCCTTCTTTTCCTTCCTTTCCTTAAGATATTTAAACAAAATTTCAAGATTTGTAATCCTTTCTCCCAAATTGTTAACCTTTGATAACGATGTCGGCCTCATCCTTCTCCTTCTTAACACACAAACCCTTTTCATTTGGGCAGTCTGCTTTCCTCAACGAACTCAACAAAGCCTTCCCCTTATCGTTTTGTGTCATTATTGTTTTTTTTCTTTGGGTAGAATGTGTGTTGATTGTATTTTAGGTTTCAATGTTGGTTCTTGGATACAAATATGGTTGAAGGTTGGGTTACATTTTAACTATGATGGGTCAAAAATGTGAATGGTCTATTATACCCTCGAAGGAAATCCATAAAATTAAAGTTGACTATGTCAATCTGGTCAAGGGCGAGTTTGGCATTTAAAGGCCAAGGTTTGGACCTCGAGGCATGATTTTGTCGCATCGAAAAGCGTATGACCAAGTTTAGGGACCAACGGTGTATTTTAGTCTATTTTTTATATATTTTTGTTGCACGAGAGATTTGACTTTGTTTAACTGACATGGTGTTTAGGTTGATCTTATTTAAATTTAATTATCTATATCATATTTTAGACATTATGTCTGTTTAGTGGCACATGATGACCTTAAAAATATGTGCCATTGTTATATGTATAATCTCATCTGTTTATTTCATCTCAGCAGTCTACATTTAAGCGACACCGTCCGCCAAAATAAACAATTTTGCTCACCGGGCGTCCACAAAAGTGATGCGGCAGTGCGCTTGAATAACACTTTTGTATGATCCCGCAGTGTTTAAGCTTGAGTGTCTCGATTCTTGACTTTGGCCATTTTTCTTAGTATATCCGCCTTTTTAGGTAAAATAAAGTGCCATTCGACAATTTGCCTTCAAAGGAATAAAGTGAAAAGGACGATGTTAAGTAATAGCGGATACAAAAAGTGATCAAATAAGGGGCTTATCGATTTTCAAAAAGAGTACATTTAAAACCATCAAATATCCTACACTTGGTATTTGCTTGTCTCAACAAATATGCTGCTGTCATTAATTTATAACTTAGATTCATGAAGCATTGGTTTAGAACAATCACAACACATAAGCCCATAAAAGTCATAACAAACCGCAATTACATCTAGCTTTCCCCTCCATGGGGTGTTTGAATTTTCAACATCTCTGTTATATGAAATATAACAAGTTGCAAATGGAAGATAAACACTCATTATTAACGTCTAGTACATAGATTACCATAGGCTGAGACTATATCAAACCTCCATAAACTTTAGTAAGCACCTAAGGAAAAGACTATCAAAGAGGTCTTTTAAAGGGACATGTGTGTTAAATAGAAACAAAAGGGTTTGTGGGATAGGCAATTTTGTGGTGGCAAGTCAAAAATCTCCTTATGTTACAAACATCTGAAAGAATGGTGCTAAGCCGGAACTCGACACTCGCTCTTGATAAACTGAAATAAACAAACATAAATTTAAAAGATAGATGTGGATGTTGTATTATGTTTTTTTTTTTTCAACAACTCTATTTTTTTCTCTGCCATCCTCATGGTAACATCAAAATGATAGGGATTTATAGGCATCCTACACTTGAGTTTTATTACTCTAACACTAATTTGACCGGTGAAAGATCAAAACACTTGGAGTACATTATTATGCAAATAAAGGGAATTTGAATTTAATGTTCCACTTAAGTCATTTCATAAACTGCTTTTCCCATTGGTCCCAATAGGTCTCCCAAAACTGTATACAAAGGATGACTGACTTAGCAACTATGCAACAACTGAATAATTGAACTAAGGGTTTAGTATGATAACAATAATGCACTAAAGGTGAGTGCATACAAGGTAGGCTAAGACGATTTTGGTGTACATTTGAATGGGGTGTAATGATGCTCTTTATTGATATTGGAAAACCTAATCACGAGAACCCTTGAAAAGGATTAGGCTCTGAGGGTTAACTAGGGGTGTCTGTGTACTAAGATGAGTACAGCATAGGGTGTGAGTTTACTGCACCGATGTGAAAATATTATATTAGTGTCCAACAAGGTTATCTTTAAATGCCTCTTATCATTTAGTTATTCTAACTACAAAGTGTAGTCTTACTAACTTCAGGATGCATCTACAAAACAAGTTCTAGAATCTATACACACTAAGCATTAAAGATGAATGCTTTAATTCTACTAATCTGGGGTGATCCTCATTTTTGGGTGGAATTTAGGTGGTAAAGGGTTTTGTAACAGTCATATAACTTCCTATCCGGTGAGGCAGCTTTTGTACATTGAATAATGGCCTTTCTCCTATATGTCATGAAAATTTTAAATTGGTTGCCAAAATTACCTAACCGACATTTTCTCATGGTTTATTACAAATACAATTGGACAAGCAAATAATCAGGATAAGCATAGTTTCAAGTTCCGTTTTATTTTTCCTCACATAGCTGAACGTGTCCCCAATGTTCCCGAAATATCAAGGGTTATGTGGAAGGTAATTAAGCGAAGAAACCATCTCCGTTCCAACAGGTAGGATCTGTTATTGAAGTATTGGTTAAATCTTTCCAAGAAGAATGTATCATGAAAGCTCCTTCCAGTTATGTATCTTCTTCTTTGATAAATAAAACACACTTGAAGAAAAAAAAAACAAACCAGTAAAATCGTGATATCGCTATATAAAGACTCTAAAACCAGGATATAATGCTTGTGGAATGGATGTTTACGAAATTTCGGAAAAATTAAGACTGGAAAATTCCAAATTTATAAGCGGTGCGAAAAAATGTCCAGTTGTTTTAATGCGGCGGCGAGTCAGTGCGAATCTGGCCGTCGTTATCTGACAAAACCGGTCAGATTTTAACGGCACGGAAATTTTACATCTTTAAAATCTGGAAAAATTTTCGAGAAAACATCCATTATGACTCGATACAAGCATTTGACTCATTAAAATACACATTTATATCTTTAATTAATTGTTATTCTCATCATTTGCGTTTCTTTTGAAAACGATGGTGTATCCTCCTTATCTTTATGCAAAATACCTTTATATGTAATTAAGGCGGGTTAAACAAAATAAAACATTTTACAAATCCAACATGAAATAGACAATCAATAAAGATATTGTGATAAACAAAGCATTAAGCAGCTGGTTTGCCTGCACGAGCGCTTTTCTTTGTTATGGTCTTATAGCTAGACTTCGTAGTCGATCTCCTCGTGACTTCATTACCGTCACCTTTTTTCGACGGCTCTCCCCGTGAAAGTAGGCGTTGTTATTAACTAAGTGGACTCCTTGCCAGCGCCTATTATGGTGACGGTTTATCCTTTCTGGTTTCCTTTGCGAAAAAGGCCAAACCATCTTGGTTTGTTTCTCACCTCACTGCCTTTATCCGTGATTTGTATATGAGTACTTTTTCTTAAATTCTTAGGGTTCCTTTGTGTTTTTATCGGTATCAGTGGATTATTTCTAACTTTTTTGTCGAGCTTCATATTTGCATGCGGTGTCCTTGAACAAAATCTAAATCCGCTTTTTCCAATCATTTATTTTCTTCTTAACCATTGCTGGGGACTTGTGGACTTTTCTGGCGTGATCACTCCATGATCTTAGGGATACCTTGGAACAATGGGTATTCTGGCATTACTGCCCCTACACCCAAGGTATATGATGCCCTCCCGCTTTTGTTGATGGTTGCTCTTTGAGTGTGGCGGTGTCCCAGAATGAGTGGCATGTTTCTATCTTCTCGACATCATGATCATAAAATCTCAGGGTAGAAATATTAGCCACCCTCTGATAGAAACATCAGAAGCGTTCCTATGGGTAAACATATTGGTATTCAAGGAAGTCTAAGATGGTCTTTCCTGATCAACTTATTATAGATTGATAATGGCATTATGTTCGCATCGGACTACGGTCAGTGGGCATTTATATTATCAATATCACCTATGCTACATGGTATTACGAAGTTCCTTGTGGTGTCTCGTTTTTTGTTACTCTTGGTTTTTAGAACCAGCTCATACAGAGGTCCCATAGGCAGGGCGTCATACTCTTCTTTTGTTATTTTTCCTTCAAGGGCTTCCCTAAGAACCTCATTGTACCTAAAGTTGTTCACTTGGTTTGCAATGGTTTTTTTGTTAATTTCATGCTTAAGGTAGTACTCAATGGTCTCGGCTCATTATTAGTTCAGACTCCTCCCTCTTGCTTTCCTCAGTTTTCTTTACCTCACCCTTTTCATCATCAGGCATAATGGAAATGGCGTTAACAACGAGTGGGAGGATAATCGTTTCTTCTTACTAGTACCTTTTCGGGAACTTTTGTCTTGGTATATTCTTTTACCAGGTTCATCATTTCCGTCATTTTTGCTTGCATTTCCTCTCTTTGCCTATAAACCTCCTTTTCAAATTTGGCTAATCTCTCCGTATGAGCTGCCATGTACTCCCTCATTTGTTCCTTAAAGCTTGGTGAGAGTGGTATTGGGGAAGTAGAACGGAAGCGCCTTTCGGAATTGGGGTTTTGCTCACGATTTGGGGATTCCAAAAAGGGTGTTGGGTGGTTGGTGGAATTGGCGGAATTGACTGCTTCTAGAGGGATTTGCACGGGAGTTCTTCTATGCCTTTCCATCAGATCATCAATCTTTCTCTCAATAGCACTCATTTGCTCCTCGGTGACGGAAGATTCAAGAGGAGTTGATATGGCATTCACCACTTTAACAAGGGTTTCAGGAGATTCATTCCAATATTCGTAGCTTTGATCAGCAAGCTCTTCTATAATATCCCAAGATTTCTCTGCATTAAAGTCGCTGAGCCTTCCACCGGCGGCTTGATCAATGGATCGTCGAGTGATGAAATCGATATGGTCATAGAAGTTTTGGATTTGAAGCCAAAGATCAATGCCATGATGAGGAGTTTACAGAGTAGTCCTTGAATCGAGTCCCATGCTTTGTAGAGAGACTCGCCTTGAAGTTGTTGAAACGATCAAGATGTCTCTCTAAGTTTAGTGGTTCTCCCCGGTGGAAAAAAATTGAGCAAGGAAGAGAGGTGAGATCATCCCAACTTGAGATTGAGCCACGGGCAAGTCGCTCAAGCCAATTACTAGCTTGGTCCCGTGAAGAGAATTGGAAGGAGACATGCAGACGCGTGGTCTCCCGAGTAGTAGCATCGAGGTCGATGGAATCAACAATTTTAAGGAAATCCTTAATATGCTGATTAGGATCTTCGGAACGAAGTCCATGGAATTCACATCCATTTTGCACCATCGGATGGTGTCGATGGCATGGCGTAGTTTGGGCTTGGTCGGAAGCTCAATGGTGTTCCTATAACCTTGGTGGCTAGGTCTGGAGTATTCACCAAGAGTCCTCTTCTCTTGGCGAGGGAAAATGATTTGAGGGGTTATCTTTCACCTTCCATGATGAAAAGTGATGGGTTACGAACAAAGGTCACGAAGAAGGGGGATAGACTACGAGGAAGCTAAAATTGAGAAAAAGTTTACTTGATAGGAATCAAGTAAAGAAACCTAAACGATGTGGACTACTAACTAGCTATTCTATTCCCCGGCAGCGGCGCCAAAAACTTGATAACGCTACACGCGTCGCTCAGGGTCAATGGAACTTCCTTTTCGTCGAGCAAGTTTTTCAACACCCTAGGAAGTGAACCTAATCGTTGTAGTGTATTATTAGGGTAAGCCACGGGAATTGATATCGTTCTCTAGGGGAATAGAAATGCTAGTGAGGAATTACTACGCTAAGGTTGGGGTTGAGGAAGATTATTTTTTTATCTTTTTATGTTTTTTTAGGAAATGGAAAAGTACGAATCTCGGGGTTTGGATTTGGGGGGTTGGTATTTCTACCGATTACTCTACTATCTAATTATCTAATTAACTAAGGTGAGGGTAGTCTATGTCTAATTATTGTGCTCGTATGATGATTTAAAGATGTGTTTAATTAAGTTTTATTACTCCTTAATTATCTCCTATTGATGGTTGAATTGTCACGTCCTTATTCTTAATCGCGTTGTGTGTCTAAGGTCGTAGGGTATGCGTTTATCCCTAACTCTTTGAAACTACCAAAGGGTCTCGTCTACAAAATCTCTAGGATTTATAAACTCTAACTCTAAGGTACTCTTTGGATGGTTTAGCCTACAACTACTCTAGGTGTTATAGTCTAAGGTTCACAAAGATTAATCAAGCATTAACCACACAACGAATGACCTATCGCAATACTAGATCATTAACAATTAAGATAAGAGACAACCACTCCATATTCAATAGTTAAGTTTCATATTCCCTAAGCAAACACACAAGTAAATTAGCCGGACATGGAGAACATGCAAGCATACACACAAATAATTGTAGACATAATTGAATTAATGAAGTAAAGCACTTATCTTGGTGTAAGATAGGGTTTAGAACCCTAAAATATTGTACAAGACAGCCTTGGTTCGGTTTAGGTTTTTACTCCAAAAGACTACACACTGAAACTGAAAAATTCGGATTCTATATATAAGATTACAATCGCGACGGCGTAACCTTATGTTGTGACGCCGTCGTCGCCGTCATTAGGTTTCGTCTTGGCCACGTTAGTCTTGCGACGGCGTCACCTTATGCTGTGACCCATCCTCTTCAGCCTCTGACGCCGTCTGATCAAATCTAATTAGTCTCTGAGTTGCGACGACCTACTCTTTTAAAGCCTGACACCGTCGCCACTTGAAAATAAGCGTATTTTGCTACTGAGCCGTCACAAAAGTGATGCTCGGCGTCGCGATAACACCTGACGCCGTCCCCTTGTGTTTTAGCAAGCTTGAGTGTCTCGATTCTTGACTTTGGCCATTTTCTTCGTATATCCGCCTTTTCGTCCAAATAAGTGCCATTCCAGCAATTTGCCTTCAAAAGACCTAAAAAGTGAAAAGGAACGATGTTAAGTAATAACGGATACAAAAGTGATCAAATAAGGGCTTAAACGACCCCTCAAAAAGGTACATTTTAAAACCTTATCAAATATCCCTACACTTGGTATTTGCTTGTCCTCAAGCAAATGTGCTTTTTAGCCAATTAATTTATAACTTAGGGGTCATGAAGCATTGGTTTAGAACAATCCACAACACATATAAGCCCCGCAAAAGTCATAACAAGCACAGAAATTACATACTAGCACCTCACATGGGGTGTTTGGGTACTCACATCTCTCGGGTGTATATGAAATATAACAAGTTGCAAATGGAAGATAAACACTCATTAACCGGTCCTAGTACATAGATTACCATAGGCTTGAGACTATATCAAACCTCCATCGCTTTGGCGTAAGCATCTAGGAAAGACTATCAAAGAGGTCTTTTAAAGGGTTGTAATGTTAGGCTTACGGTAGGGAAACAAAGGGTTTGGTGGGATAGGCAATTTAGTGGTGGCAAGTCAAAAATCTTTATGTTACAAGCATACGAAGAATGGCGTTGCTAATCCAAGACTCGACACTCTAAACTCGTAGATAACTGAAATAAACAAACATAAATTTAAAAGATAGATTTAGGATGGTAGCCCGTATGTTTTTTTTTTTTCAACACTCTATTTTTTTCTCTACCATCCTCTATGGTAACATCAAAATGATAGGGATTTATAGGCACATCCCTACACTTGAGTTTTTATTACTCTAACACTAATTTGACCCGAATTGAAAAGATCAAAACACTTGGAGTACATTATTATGCAAATAAAGGGAATTTGAATTTAATGTTCCCTTCCCGTCATTTCATAAACTTTAACTTTTCCCATTAGTCCCAATCGTCCCAAAACTGTATACAAAGGATATGACTCGACTTAGCAACTTATGCAAGAAACTAGATAATTGAACTAAGGGTTTTTAAGGTGATAACAATAATGCACTAAAAGTGAGTGCATACAAGGTAGGCTAAGGTGATTTGGGTGTACATTTGGGGGTGGGGTGTAAACAATGCTCTTCATTGATATTCCGGAAAACCTAAACATCACGAGAACCGCGAAAAGGATAGGCTCTGAGGGGTTAACTAGGGGTATCGTGTACTAAAGATGAGTACAACGCAAGGGTGTGGGGGAATTACTCAACTGATGTGAAAGAAGTAATTATATTACGGGTATCAAACAAGGGTTATCCTAATGCCTCTTATCATTTAGTTATTCCTAACTACACAAGTGTAGTCTTACTAGCGATCTCGGATGCATCACAAAACAAGTTCTAGAATCTATACACACTAAGCATTAAAGATGAATGCTTTAATTCCTACTAATCTAAGGGTGATCCTCACATTTAGCGTGGAATTTAGGTGGTAAAGGGTTTTTGTGCTAGTCATATAACTTCCTATCCGTGAGACGCTTTTGTTAAGACTAATGGCCCACTCCTATATGTCATGAAAAATTTTAAATTTGGTGCCAAAATTACCCTAACCGACATTTTCTCATGGTTTATTACACAAATACAATTGGACAAAGCAAATAATCAAGGATAAGCATAGTTTCAAAGTTCCCGTTTTATTTTCCCTCCCTACACTTAAACTGAACATTGTCCCCAATGTTCCCCGAAAGTATCAAAGTTATGATAATGGAAGGTAATTAAAAACGAAAGAAACTAATACTCCCCTGATTAGCTCGGTAGGATCCGTGTGAAGTAGTGGTTAAATCCTTTCCAAGAAGAATGTATGCGTGAAAAAGCTCCTTCCAATCTTATGTATCTTCTTCTTGATAAATAAAACCTGCACACTTGAAGAAAACAAACGAAACCTTCGCGTAAAATCGGCGGTAATAATATATATAAGACTCTACTAAACTAGGATATAATGCTTGTGGAATGGATGTTTACAGAATTTCGGGAAAATTAAGACCTGGAAATTCCAAAATTTATAAGCAGCTGAGAAAACGAGAAAAAAGTAATCAGTTGTTTTTACTCCTTCCTGAAGCCGTCAGGTTGCGATCCTGACGCCGTCAGGTTATCCTGACAAAAACTGGTATGCGATTTTCTGGAAAAAATTTTGGAAATTTTACATCTTTAAAATCTGAAAAAATTTTCTGCAAAACATCCATTATGACTCGATACAAGCATTTGACTCGAAAAAAAACACATTTATATCTTTTAATTAATTGTTATTCTCATGTTTACGTTTCTTTTGAAAACGTGTGTAATCCTCCCTACACTTATCCTTTATGTAAAATACCTTTATATTTAATTAAGACGAGGTTAGAAACAAAATAAAGCATTTTTACAAATTCAAACATGAGAATAGACAATCAATAAAAGATATATGACACAAACAAGCAAACAATTAAGCATGGGTTGCCTCCCACGAAGCGCTTTTCTTTATTTATGAGTTTTATAGCTAGACTCGTAGTCGTGCTCCTACGTGACTTCATTACCGTCACCTTTTTCCTTCGCTCTCCCTTCGTCAAAAGGGCGTAGACGTTGTATGCTTACCGTGGACTCCTTGCCAACGCCGCCTATTATGGTGACGGTTTTATCCTTTAGACTGGTTTCCTTTACCGAAAAAGGCCCAAACCATCTTGGTTTGTTTCTACCTCGTAATGCCCTTATCCGTGATTTGTATATGAGTACTTTTTCTCCCTTCAGAAATTCCTTAGGGTTCCTTTGTGTTTTTGGTATCGAAGTGGGATTATTTCCTAACTTTTTATCGGGCTTCCACATTGTTGCATGCAGTCCTTGAACCATAAAATCTCTAATCCCTTTTTCCCAATCATTTATTTTCTTCTTAACCACATTGCTAGGGACTTGTGGACTTTCACCCGTGATCCTTTCCATGATCTTAAGTGATACCTTGGAACAATGGGTATTCTAGCGTACCCTTTTCCGCTTTTAAGTACCATGATGCCCTCCCCGCATTTGATGGTTGCTTTGGCGGTGGCCAGAAATGGTGTCCCAAGAATGAGTGGCATGTTTCTATCTTCCTCAACATCTATGATCATAAAATCTACCGGGTAAATGATATTAGCCACCTCTATTAAAACATCCACCGCGATTCCTATGGGGTAAACATAGGTGTGATTAGCTAAGGAAAGTCTAAGATCGGTCTTGGCTGGCTTCTCCCTAGTCAACTTATTATAGATTGATAATGGCATTATGTTCACATCAGACCCCTGATCAGCTAAGGCATTTATATTATCAATATCACCTATGCTACATGGTATCATGAAGTTCCCTGTGGTGTCTCGTTTTTTTGTTACTGGTTTTTTTAGAACCAGTTCATACAGAGGTCCCATAGCGAGGGCGTCATACTCTTCTTTGTTATTTTTCCTTCAAGGGCTTCCTAAGAACCTCATTGTACCTAAAGTTGTTCCTTGGTTTGCAATGGTTTTTTTTGTTAATTTCATGCTTAAGGTAGTACTCTAATGTCTCGGGCTCATTATTAGGTTCGGACTCCTCCCTCTTGCTTTCCTCAGTTTTCCTCACCTCAACCTTTCCATACTCAGGCATAATGGAAATGCGTTAACAAACGAGTGGGAGGATAATCGTTGCTTCTTACTAGTACCTTTTCGGGAACTTTTGTCTTGGTATATTCTTTTACCAGGTTCATCATTTCCGTCATTTTTGCTTGCATTTCCTCTCTTTGCCTATAAACCTCCTTTTCAAATTTGGCTAATCTCTCCGTATGAGCTGCCATGTACTCCCTCATTTGTTCCTTAAAGCTTGGTGAGAGTGGTATTGGGGAAGTAGAACGGAAGCGCCTTTCGGAATTGGGGTTTTGCTCACGATTTGGGGATTCCAAAAAGGGTGTTGGGTGGTTGGTGGAATTGGCGGAATTGACTGCTTCTAGAGGGATTTGCACGGGAGTTCTTCTATGCCTTTCCATCAGATAATCAATCTTTCTCTCAATAGCACTCATTTTCTCCTCGGTGACGGAAGATTCAAGAGGAGTTGATATGGCATTCACCACTTTAACAAGGGTTTCAGGAGATTCATTCCAATATTCGTAGCTTTGATCAGCAAGCTCTTCTATAATATCCCAAGATTTCTCTGCATTAAGTCGCTTGAGCCTTCCACCGGCTTGATCAATGGATCGTCGAGTGATGAAATCGATATGGTCATAGAAGATTTGGATTTGAAGCCAAAGGTCAATGCCATGATGAGGGAGTTTACGGAGTAGGTCCTTGAATCGAGTCCATGCTTTGTAGAGAGACTCGCCTTGAAGTTTTTGAAACGTCAAGATGTCTCATCTAAGTTTAGTGGTTCCCCCGGGTTGGAAAAAGAACAGGAAGCGAGAGGTGAGATCATCCCAACTTGAGATGGAGCCGGCGGAAGTAACTCAAGCCAATTACTAGCTTGGTCCCGTAAGAGAATTGGAAGAGACGCAGAGCGGGTCTCCGAGTAGTAGCATCAGGTCGATGGAATCGCAATTTTAGGAAATCCTTAAGATGCTGATTAGGATCTTCGGAACGAAGTCCATGGAATGCACATCCATTTTGCACCAATCGGATGGTGTCGGATCGCAGGGCCGTATTTGGGCTTAATTAGGTCGGGAAGCTCAATGGTGTTCCTATAACCTTGGTGGCTAGGTCTGGAGTATTCACCAAGAGTACGGTCTCTTGGCGGGAAAATGATTTGAGGGGGGTTATCACCTTCCATGATGAAAAGTGATGGGTTACGAACAAAGGTCACGAAGAAGGGGGATAGACTACGAGGAAGCTAAAATTGAGAAAAAGTTTACTTGATAGGAATCAAGTAAAGAAACCTAAATGATGTGGACTACTAACTACCTAATCCCTATATTCTATTCATTCGCAGCGGCGCCAAAAACTTGATAACGCTACACGCGTCGCTCAGGGTCAAAGGAACTTCCTTTTCGTCGAGCAAGTTTTTCAACACCCTAGGAAGTGAACCTAATCGTTGTAGTGTATTATTAGGGTAAGCCACGGGAATTGATATCGTTCTCTAGGGGAATAGAAATGCTAGTGAGGAGTTACTACGCTAAGGTTGGGGTTGAGGAAGATTATTTTTTTATCTCTTTATGTTTTTTTAGGAAATGGAAAAGTACGAATCTTGGGGTTTGGATTTGGGGGGTTGGTATTTCTACCGATTACTCTACTATCTAATTATCTAATTAACTAAGGTGAGGGTAGTCTATGTCTAATTATTGTGTGCTCGTATGATGCTTTAAAGATGTGTTTAATTAGGTTTTATTACTCCTTAATTATCTACTATTGATGGTTGAATTGTCACGTCCTTATTCTTAATCGCGTTGTGTGTCTAAGGTCGTAGGGTATGCGTTTATCCCTAACTCTTTGAAACTACCAAAGGGTCTCGTCTACAAAATATCTAGGATTTATAAACTCTAACTCGAAGGTACTCTTTGGATGGTTTAGCCTACAACTACTCTAGGTGTTATAGTCTAAGGTTCACAAAGATTAATCAAGCATTAACCACACAACGAATGACCTATCGCAATACTAGATCATTAACAATTAAGATAAGAGACAACCACTCCATATTCAATAGTTAAGTTTCATATTCCCTAAGCAAACAACACACAAGTAAATTAGCCGGACATGGAGTACATGCAAGCATACACACAAATAATTGAAGACATAATTGAATTAATGAAGTAAAGCACTTATCTTGGTGTAAGATAGGGTTTAGAACCCTAAAATATTGTACAAGACAGCCTTGGTTCGGTTTAGGTTTTTACTCCAAAAGACTACACACTGAAAACTGAAAAATTCGGATTCTATATATAAGATTACATTCGCGACGGCGTAACCTTATGATTTGTGACGCCGTCGGGTCGCCGTCATTAGGGTTTCGTCTTGGCCACGTTAGTCTTGCGACGGCGTCACCTTATGCTTGTGACGCCATCCTCTTCAGCCTCTGACGCCGTCTGGATCAAATCTAGGTCGTCTGAGTTGCGATGGCCTACTCTTTTAAAGCGACACGCATCCGTCACTTGAAAATAAGCAATTTTGCTACTGAGCCGTCACAAAGTGATGCGACACGGCGTCGCAGAATAATCACGCCGTCCCCTTGTGTTTAGCGCTTGAGTGTCTCGATTCTTGACTTTGGCCATTTTCTTCGTATATCCGCCTTTAGCACGTCCAAATAAGTCCATTCCAGCAATTTGCCTTCAAAAGACCTAAAAGTGAAAGGAACGATGTTAAGTAATAACGGATACAAAAGTGATCAAATAAGGGCTTAAACGACCCCTCAAAAGGTACATTTTAAAACCTTATCAAATATCCCTACACTTGGTATTTGCTTGTCCTCAAGAAATGTGCTTTTAGCCAATTAATTTATAAGTTAGGGTCATGAAGCATTGGTTTAGAACAATCCACAACACATATAAGCCCCGTAAAAGTCATAACAAGCACAGAAATTACATACTAGCACCTCACATGGGTGTTTTGGGAATTACTCACATCTCTCAAGGTGTATATGAAATATAACAAGTTGCAAATGGAAGATAAACACTCATTAACCGGTCCTAGTACATAGATTACCATAGGCTTGAGACTATATCAAACCTCCATCGCTTTGGCGTAAGCACCTAGGAAAGACTATCAAAGAGGTCTTTTAAAGATTTGTAATGTTAGGCTTGGAAACAAAGGGTTTGGTGGGATAGGCAATTTAGTGGTGGCAAGTCAAAAATCTTTATGTTACAAGCATACGAAGAATGGCGTTGCTAATCCAAGACTCGACACTCTAAACTCTAGATAACTGAAATAAACAAACATAAATTTAAAGATAGATTTAGGATGGTAGCCCGTATTTTTTTTTCAACACTCTATTTTTTTCTCTACCATCCTCTATGGTAACATCAAAATGATAGGGATTTATAGGCACATCCTACACTTGAGTTTTTATTACTCTAACACTAATTTGAACCGAATTGAAAAGATCAAAACACTTGGAGTACATTATTATGCAAATAAAGGGAATTTAATTTAATTTCCTTCCCGTCATTTCATAAACTTTAACTTTTCCCATTAGTCCCAATCGTCCCAAAACTGTATACAAAGGATATGACTCGACTTAGCAACTTATGCAAGAAACTAGATAATTGAACTAAGGGTTTTTAAGGTGATAACAATAATGCACTAAAAGTGAGTGCATACAAGGTAGGCTAAGGTGATTTGGGTGTACATTTGGGGGTGGGGTGTAAACAATGCTCTTCATTGATATTCCGGAAAACCTAAACATCACGAGAACCGCGAAAAGGATAGGCTCTGAGGGGTTAACTAGGGGTATCGTGTACTAAAGATGAGTACAACGCAAGGGTGTGGGGGAATTACTCAACCGATGTGAAAGAAGTAATTATATTACGGGTATCAAACAAGGGTTATCCTAATGCCTCTTATCATTTAGTTATTCCTAACTACACAAGTGTAGTCTTACTAGCGATCTCGGGATGCATCACAAAACAAGTTCTAGAATCTATACACACTAAGCATTAAAGATGAATGCTTTAATTCCTACTAATCTAAGGGTGATCCTCACATTTTGCGTGGAATTTAGGTGGTAAAGGGTTTTTGTGCTAGTCATATAACTTCCTATCCGTGAGACGCTTTTGTTAAGACTAATGGCCCACTCCTATATGTCATGAAAAATTTTAAATTTGGTGCCAAAATTACCCTAACCGACATTTTCTCATGGTTTATTACACAAATACAATTGGACAAAGCAAATAATCAAGGATAAGCATAGTTTCAAATTTCCGTTTTTATTTTCCCTCCCTACACTTAAACTGAACATTGTCCCCAATGTTCCCGAAAGTATCAAAGTTATGATAATGGAAGGTAATGAAAAACGAAAGAAACTAATACTCCCTCACGATTAGCTCGGTAGGATCCGTGTGTGAAGTATTGGTTAAATCCTTTCCAAGAAGAATGTATGCGTGAAAAGCTCCTTCCAACCTTATGTATTTTCTTCTTGATAAATAAAACCTGCACACTTGAAGAAAAAAAACGAAACCTTCGCGTAAAATCGGCGGTAATAATATATATAAGACTCTACTAAACTAGGATATAATGCTTGTGGAATGGATGCTTGTGGAATGGATTTTTTAGAACCAGCTCATACAGAGGTCCCATAGGCAGGGCGTCATACTCTTCTTTTGTTATTTTTCCTTCAAGGGCTTCCCTAAGAACCTCATTGTACCTAAAGTTGTTCACTTGGTTTGCAATGGTTTTTTTGTTAATTTCATGCTTAAGGTAGTACTCAATGGTCTCGGGCTCATTATTAGGTTCAGACTCCTCCCTCTTGCTTTCCTCAGTTTTCTTCACCTCAACCTTTCCATCCTCAGGCATAATGGAAATGGCGTTAACAAACGAAGTGGGAGGATAATCGTTGCTTCTTACTAGTACCTTTTCGGGAACTTTTATTTTGGTATATTCTTTTACGGGTTCATCATTTCCGTCATTTTTGCTTGCATTTCCTCTCTTTGCCTATAAACCTCCTTTTCAAATTTGGCTAATCTCTCCGTATGAGCTGCCATGTACTCCCTCATTTGTTCCTTAAAGCTTGGTGAGAGTGGTATTGGGGAAGTAGAACGGAAGCGCCTTTCGGAATTGGGGTTTTGCTCACGATTTGGGGATTCCAAAAAGGGTGTTGGGTGGTTGGTGGAATTGGCGGAATTGACTGCTTCTAGAGGGATTTGCACGGGAGTTCTTCTATGCCTTTCCATCAGATAATCAATCTTTCTCTCAATAGCACTCATTTTCTCCTCGGTGACGGAAGATTCAAGAGGAGTTGATATGGCATTCACCACTTTAACAAGGGTTTCAGGAGATTCATTCCAATATTCGTAGCTTTGATCAGCAAGCTCTTCTATAATATCCCAAGATTTCTCACGCATTAAAAGTTGAGCCTTCCCCGGCGCTTGATCAATGGATCGTCGAGTGATGAAATCGATATGGTCATAGAAGATTTGGATTTGAAGCCAAAGGTCAATGCCATGATGAGGGAGTTTACGGAGTAGGTCCTTGAATCGAGTCCATGCTTTGTAGAGAGACTCGCCTTGAAGTTGTTGAAACGTCAAGATGTCTCATCTAAGTTTAGTGGTTCTCCCCGGTGGGAAAAATTGAGCAAGGAAGCGAGAGGTGAGATCAACCCAACTTGAGATGGGGCGTGGGGAAGTCGCTCAAGCCAATTACTAGCTTGGTCCGTAGAGAGGTGGAAAAGACGCTGTGAAGCGTGGTCTCGAGTAGTAGCATCAAGGTCGATGGAATCGACAATTTTAAGGAAATCCTTAAGCTGCTGATTAGGATCTTGAACGAACGAAGTCCATGGAATGCACATCCATTTTCACCTGTCGGATGGTGTGGGATCGCAGGGCCGTAGTTTGGGCTTGGTCGGGAAGCTCAATGGTGTTCCTATAACCTTGGTGGCTAGGTCTGGAGTATTCACCAAGAGTACGGTCTCTTGGCGGGAAAATGATTTGAGGGGGGTTATCACCTTCCATGATGAAAAGTGATGGGTTATGAACAAAGGTCACGAAGAAGGGGGATAGACTACGAGGAAGCTAAAATTGAGAAAAAGTTTACTTGATAGGAATCAAGTAAAGAAACCTAAATGATGTGGACTACTAACTAGCTATTCTATTCCCCGGCAGCGGCGCCAAAAACTTGATAACGCTACACGCGTCGCTCAGGGTCAAAGGAACTTCCTTTTCGTCGAGCAAGTTTTTCAACACCCTAGGAAGTGAACCTAATCGTTGTAGTGTAGTATTAGGGTAAGCCACGGGAATTGATATCGTTCTCTAGGGGAATAGAAATGCTAGTGAGGAGTTACTACGTTAAGGTTGGGGTTGAGGAAGATTATTTTTATCTTTTATGTTTTTAGGAAATGGAAAAGTACGAATCTCGGGTTTGGATTTGGGGGTTGGTATTTACCGATTACTCTACTATCTAATTATCTAATTAACTAAGGTGAGGGTAGTCTATGTCTAATTATTGTGTGCTCGTATGATGATTTAAAGATGTGTTTACTTAGGTTTTATTACTCCTTAATTATCTCCTATTGATGGTTGAATTGTCACGTCCTTATTCTTAATCGCGTTGTGTGTCTAAGGTCGTAGGGTATGCGTTTATCCCGAACTCTTTGAAACTACCAAAGGGTCTCGTCTACAAAATCTCTAGGATTTATAAACTCTAACTCTAAGGTACTCTTTGGATGGTTTAGCCTACAACTACTCTAGGTGTTATAGTCTAAGGTTCACAAAGATTAATCAAGCATTAACTACACAACGAATGACCTATCACAATACTAGATCATTAACAATTAAGATAAGAGACAACCACTCAATATTCAATTGTTAAGTTTCATATTCCCTAAGCAAACACACAAGTAAAGTAGCCGGACATGGAGAACATGCAAGCATACACACAAATAATTGAAGACATAATTAAATTAATGAAGTAAAGAACTTATCTTGGTGTAAGATAGGGTTTAGAACCCTAAAATATTGTACAAGACAGCCTTGGTTTGGTTTAGGTTTTTACTCCAAAAGACTACACACTGAAACTGAAAAATTCGGATTCTATATATAAGATTACATTCGCGATGGCGTAACCTTATGATTTGTGACGCCATCGAGTCGCCGTCATTAGGGTTTCGTCTTGGCCACGTTAGTCTTGCGACGACGTCACCTTATGCTTGTGACGCGTCCTCTTCAGCCTCGATGCGTCTGGATCAAATCTAGGCCGTCCGAGTTGCGACGACCTACTCTTTTAAAGCCTGACACCGTCACTTGAAAATAAGCAATTTGGCTACTGAGCCATCACAAAAGTGATGCGACGGCGTCGCAGATAACACATGACGCCGTCCCCTTGTGTTTCAGCAGCTTGAGTGTCTCGATTCTTGACTTTGGCCATTTTCTTCGTATATCCGCTCCTTTTCGTCCAAATAAGTGCCATTCGAGCAATTTGCCTTCAAGAGACCTAAAAGTGAAAAGGAACGATATTAAGTAATAACGGATACAAAAGTGATCAAATAAGGGCTTACGACCCTCAAAAGGCACATTTTAAAACCTTATCAAATATCCTACACTTGGTATTTGCTTGTCCTCAAGCAAATGTGCTTTTAGCCAATTAATTTATAACTTAGGGGTCATGAAGCATTGGTTTAGAACAATCCACAACACATATAAGCCCCGCAAAAGTCATAAAAAGCACGGAAATTACATACTAGCACCTCATATGGGGTGTTTGGGTACTCACATCTCTCGGGTGTATATGAAATATAACAAGTTGCAAATGGAAGATAAACACTCATTAACCGGTCCTAGTACATAGATTACCATAGGCTTGAGACTAGATCAAACCTCCATCGCTTTGGCGTAAGCACCTAGGAAAGACTATCAAAGAGGTCTTTTAAAGAGTTGTAATGTTAGGCTTACGGTAGAGAAACAAAGGGTTTGGTGGGATAGGCAATTTAGTGGTGGCAAGTCAAAAATCTTTATGTTACAAGCATACGAAGAATGGCGTTGCTAAGCCAAGACTCGACACTCTAAACTCTTAGATAACTGAAACAAATAAACATAAATTTAAAGGATAGATGTAGGATGGTAGCCCGTATGTTTTTTTTTTTTTTCAACACTCTATTTTTTTCTCTACCATCCTCTATGGTAACATCAAAATGATAGGGATTTATAGGCACATTCCTACACTTGAGTTTTATTACTCTAACACTAATTTGACCCGAATTGAAAATATTAAAACACTTGGAGTACATTATTACGCAAATAAAGGGAATTTGAATTTAACGTTCCCTTCCCGTCATTTCATAAACTTTAATTTTTCCCATTAGTCCCAATCGTCCCAAAAATGTATACAAAGGATATGACTCGACTTAGCAACTTATGCAAGCAACTAGATAATTGAACTAAGGGTTTTTAAGGTGATAACAATAATGCACTAAAAGTGAGTGCATACAAGGTAGGCTAAGGCGATTTGGGTGTACATTTGAGGGTGGGGTGTAAACAATGCTCTTCATTGATATTCCGGGAAACCGAAACATCACGAGAACCGCGAAAAGGATAGGCTCTGAGGGGTTAACTAGGGGTATCGTGTACTAAAGATGAGTACAACGCAAGGGTGTGGGGGAATTACTCAACCGATGTGGGAGATATCCTTATTTAATCTCATAAAGAGGAATAACATGAGTTGTTCATATATATAAAATCTTGTGTATTCATTTACATGTTACATTAAGTTGTGCTTTTCATTTTATATTTACAATTGGCGCGCGTGGTGCTAACTTTATTTTTTTAGTAGAGTTTTTTTTGCTATTGCTAGAGGAGTGGGGGCCCAGTTAGTCTCTCGGCTCCCCACTAATTTCTTGTAATTTCCTATGATTTTCTAATGAAGTGATGTTTATAATAAAATAAAATAAAATAATAATAATAATAATAATAATAATAATAATAATAATAATAATAATAATAATAATAATAATAATATTATTATTATTATTATTATTATTATTATCTCATAAAGAGAAATAACATGAGTTGTTCATATATGTAAAATTTTGTTTATGCATTAACATGTCACAGTTAGAGGTGCACAAAAAAACCAGTTAACCGAACCGTAGCCGAAAACAAATCGAAAAACCCAACCTGTCAAAACCGGTTTTGACCGGAACCAGTCCGGTTTTTATCCTAACCTCCGGTTAGGAACCGGTTCTTATTTTTGAGAAAAACACCAATTTGAAGACCGGTTTTTATTAACTGAAACCAATAACCGGTTCGGTTAACCGGTTAGGAACTGGTTTTTTTGAAAAGGAGCGGGTTTTTTGGATTTTTTTGAATTTTAAAAGATTGCTTGAAAGTGGAAATTAACCAAATACACAACACATATATGGGTCTTTGACGTTAGCTTATAGATAGTCTAAGGCATGAGTCGATTTATGGTTTTGGTTAGTCCTTTGTTTTGTCCAATCTCTAGTTTATAGGATTAGGATTCACCCTATCTGTACAAATAGAGATGAGGGGTGAAGGATTATGTATCGTTATCTTTTTGGTTGATTTGTAAACAAAGCATTTGGGTATCTCGTATGTGTTACTTTTTATATGAGTATAGGTTCTTGAAGTGTATTCGGGATTTCGCATTCTAGCTTCTTAGTTTGTTGGGTTGTTATCCAACATGAACTTTCAAATTCGTTCTAATATGATACATGTAAACTTGTTTTCTCGGGAAAAACCACCGAGTTCTACGTGTGGAGATGGCTACTTATGTGGCGCTTACATGTAATGACGTGATCACTTATGTGGCATTATGTATACTTTTTTCTTTCACTCATTTTCAACCTCTTCACCTTCAACTTGTAGAAACTTACAAACCAAAGCCAATTTAATCACAAAACCAGTTTAAGAGTGAACCCAGCCAACCTCCCCTTGGCTCAATTTTTATTATATCAAAATAGCTAAAGAATAGTAGAGTTTACAGTACAGAACAAGATATAAACATATTACACAAAACTAGGGTTTTTCTTTAACTCAGAACCAACAGAGAGAAGAGAGATAAAACACACAGAAAAATGAGAGAATAAAATAAACTTAGCCTAAAGTGAGCTTATATAGCATCTAGAACTATAACTCCACTTCTGATCCTTTAAGTCTCCAAGTTGCTCCACTTTAGCCCTTCAACTTTATAGATGGGTACACTTTTAGCTTTATCTTAAGAATAATAACATTGAGGCCCATGTAGATATAGCTGAAGCTTATCCTTTTAACACTCCCCCATAAGCTTTAGCTTCCTGAGACTCCCCCATCATTCTTGCCTTGTTCACTAGAACTGTCCTGAAACACATTATACAAACCAAGACACTTGCAAAAATTGTTATGGTCAGAAATATTAAGCCCTTTGGTGAACAGATCTGCTATATTATCCTCAGACTTGACTTTAACCGGCTTTATAAAGCCATCAGCCACTTTTTCCCTCAAGAAATAAAGATCAATCTCAAAATGCTTGCTTCTTTCATGAAGCACAAGATTAACAGAAATCTGCATAGCAGAACTGTTATCACAGAAAATTTCCACAGGAAACTTCACATTATCATAAAAATCAACCAAAACCTTAGTAATCCACATAACCTCACAACAAACATTACACATTGCCCTGAACTCAGCCTCAGTAGAGGATCTGGCAACCACAACTTGTTTTTTACTTTTCCAGGAAACTAAACTGTTTCCCAGAAATATACTATAACCAGTAACAGACCTTCTGGTCACTTTGCACTTTGCCCAATCAGAATCACCAAACACCTTTAAACTTTTATTATCACCTTCTCGAAAAGTGATACCAAGACCAGGCTCTTTCTTCAAATATCTCAAAACTCTAAATGCAAGCCTTAAATGAGACTTCATAGGTTTATGCATAACTTGACTTAGACAATGAACAGCATAAGAAATATCTGGCCTTGTTAAAGTTAAGTAAATCAATTTGCCAACAAGTTTTTGATAATTTGTTATACTAGACAAAGGTTCATCATCACCAAATTTTGAAACAAGTTTCTTACTGTTAGGATTTGTCTCTATAGGTGCACTGCATGGTTTACAACCAAGCATACCAAACTCAATTAAGAGTTCAGTGCAGTATTTTCTTTGAGTAAGACAAATACCATTATCAATATCAAGCACTTCAATTCCCATAAAGTATTTGAGCTTACCCAAGTCTTTTATTAAAAACTTTGAACTCAAAAATTTCTTAAACTTGTTAATTTCATCAATATTATTCCCAATGATAATAATATCATCAACATATACCAATAAAACTAACAAAACATCATTGTCATTTTTAATGAACAAAGAAAAATCATTAGGACTTTGCACAAACCCATTTTCTTTAAGCACAGATGTTAATTTCTCATTCCATTTTCTAGGGGCTTGTTTTAACCCATACAATGACTTTACCAGTTTACAAGCTCTTTTATCATTCTTATCAGAAAAGCCTTCTGGCAAAGTCATATACACATCTTCTTCTAATTCACCATATAAGAATGCATTATTTATATCAAGTTGGAATAAAGGCCACTTGTTATTAACAGCTATACCCAAAACACATCTTATAGTAAAAAATTTAACAACAGGAGAAAAATTATCTTCATAATCAATACCTTCTGATAACATCAAATTACCTGATCTTTTATATATCAAATTCCTGTGTTTATGGTCTCATTTGTATTAATATGGTACTTAATTCGTTCATATTCGTTCATATTTACATTTCAGGATAAATGAGGCGTTGAAGCGGAAAAGATGTGATATAAGGCCAAATATATGTTCTGAAGATAGATTTACGAGGGCCTATGAATTCAATGAGAAGATTACACCGCAACTCATTAATAATGTTATGGCGTAAATATGATGCTTTGAAGGATACGGCGTAACCAACTCTTATGGTTACGTCGTAATTATTTTGTGAAGGTTACGGCGTAACTTGGTAAATTAGTTACGCCATAGAGATAATATCGGAGTGGATAATCATGAGCGTACAAAGGATTACGGCGTAACTCGGATAATTAGTTACGCCATAATTAATTACTTGGGCGCAAAGTTTCGAGGTACAGGGATTAAAAGCGGCAAGTTTATAATTATTTTATTCTTTTGAGGACTAAAGAATAAATGCACAAGTACAAAAAGGGGGCTAAAGTGGTCAAATTTACTACACATTTATATGTGTATTTGAATATAAAGAAGCCAAGGACCAATTTGCAAATTCACTTAATTTGGAGGACCAAATGGGAAAAAGGTCATAATCTATTAGGGTGGTGGCAACCATGCCTAAGTTTTTTTTTCATGCCTAATCACCCACCAATAATATCCTTCCATCTCATCTCATACCAATCTCATACCTAACAATAGATTTTTAGTGGTAACCATGCCTAACCCATACCTCAATTTTTTTTTTTTTTTAAATAATCCTAAAATTAAAAATAACCTAACAGTAAAACAAAATTTTTAAAAAGTACACTCATTTTTGTGATTAGTGTTTGTCACCAAATCACCCCAATTGATACCACTAGAAAACAAAACAACAAGACCAAAAGCCATTTTTTCCACTCTTTCTTCTCCAATGGCTTTTTCATCTTTCTCACAATTCTAACAAATAAATCCCGCTTTCCATTCTAAAAACCACCTAATAATGATTTTGACTTTCGAACCAGGCAAGTGACACTATCTTAAGGCCGGTCAAGAAAGATATCAAGAAGGGCTACAAAATAAATGCTCCAACGGTTATATTTTTGCTTCCAACGTCCCAATTTCAACCATGCCAATTCGGGGTCTTTTGTCGATTCGACACTTGCTCCCACCATGCCGCTCCATGCCAATTTGCAGGCAATACCAACGCCGCTCGGTTTGATCCATGCCGAAAGGCATACCGCAATGGTTGCCAGTACCCTTATAATATAATCTAATTGGGATATCATTTGTGGTTGCTGTGAGTGGGCCGCCGAAACAGAAAGAAGAAAAAAGGAGGGCACTGTACGCAGGTTTTTATTCGGGGTTTGCCCCATACTCGACTGGGGGATCGATAGCATTATCCTTGGCATGATATGTAATTATTTTAATTCAATTGTTGGGGCATCTTTATTTATTGTGTTCTAATTAATTGTCTTTTAATTTATTATTTACCAACTAATTATTTGATGTTATGTCTTTATTTATTTATTGTTTTATATGTTGTTTTATTTGCCATTCCACTAGGGTACTTTGGTGATGTGGAAATTAGGTCCTAGCCTATTTTTTATTCTTTTTATTATTAATGCTTTTGCGTTATTAATTGTTTCTAGTGTATGCATGCGTAGTTTATTGGTAGCCACCCTAGTTTTGGTAGTTTTGAATGGAGGTAGTATCTAGTTGCTTAGGAAATATGACCAACTGACCCTAAGTAGGTAGACTGGGTGGGAAGGGTAAGAATTGACCAACTGACGACCCTTCTTCGCTTGTGCGATTTGACCAACTGATCACCTACCATTTGGATGAACTTAAGATGTTAGGGATGAGTGTTTAAGATGCTAGCGCCCAGGCACTTATTGTTATGAATCTTGCATGTAGCGGAACTTAATGACTTGGCTTAGGGGACTAAAAACAACTGGACTTTCAAGGGGTCACCAGCGATCTCCGGTGGAAACCTTTGCTGATAGGTTAGGAAGAACTGACCAAATGTTGTCCTAGCGACTTAAACCCCACTTGAAGCAGGAATCTAGTGACTTTTAGAACACATGTAATGCGATAGTAAACGCCAGCTCTTAATGACTGCTATTAGATTGTCGAATGATCCCGGATGACCTGTTCATCTTGGTGAGGATTCTAAGAACGATAGGGTAGATGAATTGACCATAGGAGTCTATCGACTTTTGCCACTTGTGGATGAACTCGGTTTAAGAATTGCATCACTATCGTTCCCATTAGCTTGTTTACCAGAGAACCAGCCTAATTGATCACGTGACACCTTAAATATTATCAATCCTTTTATTAAAACTTATTTATTTGACTAATTTAATTAATTAGACAGTTAGGAATCAACCGTTCTTGGGACGACCTCGGTCTTACCATTCCCTCACTACATGCGACCGGGTACACTGCCCGTTAGTGCATTAGATAGGCCATAGGTAGACGAGTTACTGTAAATGTAAAACCTGGTCAGTAAAACCTGCATCAACTTCTCTCTGATTAAAACCCTTGGCAACTAATCTTGCCTTAAACCTCTCAACTTCACCATTAGCTTTATACTTAACTTTGAATACCCACTTAAACTTAGGATCAAATGAGAAATAATCTTAAAATGAGAAGGATGGGAAATAACTATACCCACACATTAGAAATGCATCGACTTGAATTAAATGCACTTTTAATCTTTTAGATGCACCATGATATATTTTCTATCAAAAAATTAGATGAATCCTATGCATTTTTCGTCCTCTGCGGGTCAAATTTGTTGCTAGTAATATTTTGCATCGTTTTCACTTTTGTAACTATTTGGGATGCATCTAAATAAATAGAGATGCATCTAATTTAAGTCGATACATCTCAAATGTGTTGTTATAGCTATTTCTCATTCTTCTCATTTTAAGTTTTTTTCTCATTGGATCTTTACTCTACCCACTTATAGCCAATGGCTTTTCTACCAGGAGGTAGCAGGCAATTTAATAATAACCCAAGTACCATTTCTATTTAAAGCCTCAATCACTTGGTTCATAGCATTTACCCATCTGTTGTCTTTAACAGCCTCCTCATAGGTAGTAGGCTCATAAATTTTATTAAGACTAGATGTGAACACAAAGTTATCAAAAGTTAAGTTGGAATATTTAACAACTTTATCTATACCATACTTATGATTCTTATTAAGCACATAATCTTTATATTTTGATAGTAAAGCTGTCATTCTACTAGTTCTTCTAACAGTTTGTGCCCCTGCTGGTTCTGGTGACTCAAACATTTTACCAAACATATTTAATTCCTCACCCTCAGAAATATATTCATCATCAACATGACTAGTACTCTGTATACCATCAGAAACAGTAGTTTCTGTTGCATACTCAGCACTTTCTGTGTCCTTCCTACTAGAAGTGTCACTAGTGTTGTCTACATTAACTGTTTCTACAGTATCTACTGTATCAACTGGCAAATTAATATCTACATCAGTAGTATCTGATGTTTCAGCATGCAGATGCTTATCAACATTAATAACTTCTTCTACGGTGATGACACTAGGTTTATGAGTACTAGGTTCAGGTACAGACTTGTTGTTACCAACTATACTACTTCTCTTATCATCATTGGGTTCATTGGTTCTAAGATTATTTTGACTGCTTTCATTTTCTTGATCAAAGAAATTTAAATCATTAATTTCATTTTTTTCAAACACAAAATCTTTAGTGAAAGAGCTATTCTTAAAAGGAAATACAGTTTCATAAAACTTTACATCCCTAGAAAAAATAAGCTTCTTTTGATCAATATTATACAGCTTATATCCTTTTTTATCAAAGGCATATCCAACAAACACACATTTATCAGACCTAGATCCAAACTTATCTGATTCATTTAAAACAGTTGAAAAAACATAAGCAGCCAAAACATCTTAGAGTCAAAAGATTAGGTTCAGTATTATACACCATCTCAAAAGGGCTTTTACCAGACAACACAACAGTAGGCAACCTGTTAATAAGGAAAGTAGCAGTTAGAATAGACTCAGTCCACATGTTTAAAGGTAAACCCCCCCCCCCTTGAAACATGAGGGCTCTAGCAGTATTTAACAAGTGCCTATGTATTCTCTCTGCTACACCATTCTGTTGGGGTGTATAAGGAAAAGAGGTTTGATGTAAAATACCATTGTTAGAAAGAAAAGTTTCAAGCTTCTTATTTACAAACTCTCTCCCATTATAACTTCTAAAAACTTTAACAAATTTTTCAAATTGATTTTTAATGAGATTAAAAAAACTAGTAACATGGTCAAAAACCTCACTTTTGTTTTTCATCAAAAAAACCCAAACAGCTCTGGTGTAATCATCTACCATATTAACAAAGTACTTAAACCCATCTCTACTAGTCACCTTATAAGGTCCTCACACATCAAAATGAACAAGATCACCCATATTTTTAGTTTTATGAACACTTAATGGAAATGGTTCTCTTGTTTGTTTAGCTTTATGACATATTTCACACGGCTCAGAACTAGTACTCTTAAGATCTTTTAGTTTATGTTTAAGCACAGTTAAAACTTGATCAGAGGGGTGTCCAAGTCTATTATGCCAAATACAATTTGACATAATACAATTTCTAATATTACTATTATTAACCCTCTTACCTTCATCAAGAAAATAAAGACCTCCTCTCTCACTACCAGTCCCTATCAGGAACCTTTGAGTTAAATCCTGAATTTTACAAATCTTATCATTAAAACTGACAATCACACTATTATCCTTAGCCAGCTTATGAACAGACAACAAACTCACATAATACCCAGGAACTACCAACACATCTTTTAAAATCAGATTATTACCAATTTTAAAGCTTCCAATTTGTTTAACTTGTGTAACAGTCCCATTGGGATGTGCAACAGTAAGATTTAAATGAGAAACATCCATAATGTCATAAAGATGAGTTGCACAAAAAGTGATATGTTGACTAGCTCCTGAGTCAATGATCCAACCAATATAAGTACTATAGGTACTTATATTAGAGTTGAAATTAAAAAACCTACAAGTAAAGAAATTAATCACATAGTTTGAAGCAATGACAGTATCTCAAACACTAGCATGAGCCTTGCTAGCATCACCTGAACCACTAAGTAAAGACATTAATCTCTGATACTGATCACTAGTGAGAGTATGAGAGGTACTCTTACTAGTATCAGTCTTATTATCAGTCACATTATTAGCATTGTTTTGAGTCATATTTCATTTTTTTAACAAAACTAGGTGGATATCCCACCAATTCATAACACCTATCAATAGTATGACCATTCACATTACAATGCTTGCAAACAAGGTTAGACACCCTGCCAAACTTTCTATTATTATTATTATTATTATTATTTTTTTTTTTTATTTTTTTTTTTTTTTTTTTATTATCAACTCAAATTTTTATTAAAAACTCATAGGATTACAAAAGATTAGTGGGGAGCCTCGAAACCAACTGAGCCCCCACACCTCTAGCAATGGTAAAACCAATCCTATTAAAGATATAAACTGCTGCACGCGCTCCAATGTCCTGAGTCATCGAGAAACGTCGAATACGCTTGAGTAAGGTGACTGCATCTTTCTCAAGTTCTCCAAAAGAGGAAAAAGAGAAGGGGAGAAACCCATACCCAATATCCGCACATTTGGCATCGTACTTGACCCGTTTACGCTGAGCATCATGATCACTTTCGCCCGGTATAAAATCAATCAACCCGGATTGCGTCAAAGGCGACGAACCCGTAAGATCAACACATACATCGCGTCCACTATCCCAAGAGTAGAGTAATATGTCAGCCGGTCGCAAGGATTTGTCCCCATCTCCAAAAAGCCCAATATCCACCTCCTTACAAGCAGAAATCCCAGATCTAGAGCATATGTCAACAAGAACATCACGCACAAGGTTGTGACGATGTTTAATGCCAACAATACCTGCACACGAAACAGCGTGATCCCCGTAAATATCTCCAGGAAAAACCTTAGAGCAGGCAGAACACGATACCTGAACAGTGAAAAGAGGAACACCCAAACGATAACACAATACACACCGATAAGCCCTGGCATTCATAGTTTGTCCCAATCCGGATCGGAGCCACCTAAGCCAATCCGAAGTGTGATCCTCCTTTAAAGAGCTCCATACGCCATCAGTCGAGGGAAAGATGGAAAGTAGATTCAACAGTTTGGAAACCCGACCGAAATATATATCGCCAATTTCTTCATAAGTTTGGGGGGCCGACCTCGCTAGGGTTACTCAAAAGGTCAATATCCATATTCACATTGAAAGTACAAAGAGCATCATCAAAGAGGACCGGCAGGTTATAATACGAACCATGAAGAAGCTTAGTCTGAAGGCCAGCTGATTGAAGTCTAGAAGCAATGAAGGCATAGTTCAAGACATCACCTGCAGAATATAAACCAAGTCCCTCAAAAGCAAAAGGTAAGGTGGCGAGTCTCCACTGCCAGTCACCAAAACCAGGTCCAGATGCAGTAACAATACGCTCCAAAGAAGAACGAAGTGCCGCATCAAAAGAAACCTGAGCACACTCAAAGACCCGGGGAGAACATGTGCGCATAGAAAAATAGAGCTTAGAAATACCAGCACATGCACGGATTAACAACAACTCGCATTGAGGGTCATTAAGTTTGGCAACTGCCTCCATAAGTTCAATAGTTTTAGCAAAACTCATAGGATTTTACAAGAAATTAGTGGGAAGCCGAGAAACCAACTGGGCCCCCACACCTCTAGCAATAGCAAAACCAATCCTATTAAAAATATGAACCGCAGCACGCGCTCCAACGTCTTGAGTCATAGAGAATCGTCGAATACGCTGAAGTAAGGTTACAGCATCCTTCTCAAGTTCCCCAAAAGAAGAAAAAGAAAAGGGGAGAAACCCATATCCAATATCCGCACATTTGGCATCGTACTTGACATGTTTACGTTGTGCGGCATCAATAACGCGTTTATTATTATTATTGTTATTATTATTATTATTATTATTTTTTTTTTTTTAATAACACATTTATTAAAAACTCATAGGATTACAAAACCAATCCTATTATTATTATTATTATTATTATTATTATTATTATTATTATTATTATTATTATTGCTGTTTCTATTAGAGTTCCAGTTATTGTTTTGAGAATTAGCAGTATTAGGCCTAGCAGCAAAGGCTGCAGTCCCATTCTTAACAGACTTATTAGTCACATGACTAGTCCTATGAGATTCATCTCAAGATAGAGTAGCAAAAGAAGATTTAACATCTGGTAAAGGATCAGTAGTGAGAATAATACTTCTCACATAACTGAAACTATCATCAAGTCCCATAAGAAATTGCATTAGCCTCAAAAGATCTGAATGCTTTTTCATAGTAGGAGCAGTTTCACAAACACGCGTGGGCAGATCAACAAGTGAGTCAAACTGCCTCCACAATGCATTAAACTCATGATAGTATTCAAAAAGACTCATACCAGATTGAGTTAGAGTATGAATGTTATGATGCAAGTTATAAATCACATAACCATCTTCTTTATTGTATGTTTCACTTAATTCATCCCAAACAGACTTAGCATTTATAGAAAACACTTGACCTTTATAAAGGTCTTGTGAAATACAACCAAGAATCCAAGTAAACACAACATAATTACACCTATCCCATTGTGTCTGATAAAGAACATCATTAGGATCTCTAACACACTTCCCATTAATAAAACAAGTTTGTTTCTAGTGTGTAAAGCCAACTGCACAGCAGCAGACCAGGCCTTATAGTTCTCAGTACCTTCAAGCTTGAAGGTAATCAACTGAGCACCAATGTCTTGAGGGTGCAAATATAAAGGGTCATATATGTCCAATTTTAACTCACTACTTCCCCCTTGAGGACCCTTACCCCTATCATCTTGATCATCAACCATGATGATAGAGCAATAAGAACACAGAAACAAGAACACAGATAAAGAACAGAAAACAGAAAGCAACAACAACACGTATTATATCTCCTCAATCACAACAAACCACCAATTAAACACAACCAACTCCAATCAAACAAATCCCTTATCTACTCAACCTCCGAACAACCTAACCAACAAAACCTAAGAAAAAACCTAAAAAGAAGTGTGAGAGATATTACAACTATGCAAGCTTCCAACCAGATCAAGAACCAAGAATCAAGAAGATCCACACAAATCAATCAGCACAGCGGAAACACCTGAAAATAAAAAAGATTGATATTAGAACAAAGACAATTGAAATAAAATAATCCGACCCTAAAATTTATTTTAGGGTTTTTTATTCTAATTTCAAGAATCTTGAAATTAGAATAAAAAATAGTCAGATTAAACAATTAGAACTCAAAAAATCAACCTGAATTAGGGTTTGATACAGTAAACCCTAATTTAACCAATTTGATAAAAAAAAAAACATGTTAACAAACTCCGATAGTCAATTAACTCACAAGATTACTAAATCAAGAAGTAATTAACCCAAGAACCACCAGGATAAAAAAAAAACCCCCAAAAATTGGAAACCATAATTTTTAGGAAAATTCAATTAACCTTCAGATCTTCAAGACCACAACGTCTACCCTCAGAACAACAAGATCTACACAAATAGATCAAAACGCCCAAATGTTGAGAAACCCTAGTTTTTGAAAAACTTTACGATCTTTTTAAAAACGCTTTGGTATAGAGAAACATGTCTCTGATACCATGTAGAAACTTACAAACCAAAGCCAATTTAACCACAAAACTAGTTTAAGAGTGAACTCAGCCAACCTCCCCTTGGCTCACTTTTTATTATATCAAAATAGCTAAAGAATAGCAGAGTTTGATACAGAACAAGAGATAAACATATTACACAAAACTAGGGTTTCTCTTTAACTCAGAACCAACAGAGAGAAGAGAGATAAAACACACAGAAAAATGAGAGAATAAAATAAACTTAGCCTAAAGTGAGCTTATATAGCATCCAGAACTATAACTCCACTTCTGATCCTTTAAGTCTCCAAGTTGATCCACTTTAACCCTTCAACTTTATAAACGGGTACACTTTTAGCTTTATCTTAAGAATAATAACATTGAGCCCATGTAGATATAGCTGAAGCTTATCCTTTTAACGATCCTCCTCCATCTTCAACACCTCCATAATCACCACCTCCTACCACCATAACCATAAATACCACCACATCCATCTTTAACCTCTTCACATTCACCCTCAGCCATCTTCAGCACCTCCGTAACCACCTCTCAATACCAATATAACCATATATACCACCACCTCGGTCTTCAACACCCAATCTTCATCCTCTTCACCTCCAACCTCCTCCATCTTCAACACCTTCATAACCATGGTAACCACCACATCATTAGCGGAGTGTGAGATGGTGGTGAGGTGTGTGTAGGGGGTGGCGGGGGTGGTGGCAAGAGTATGTGGTTGTGGGGTGCGTCTAAGGTGGCGGGATGGTGGTGGGGTGTTTGCATATATGTGTTTAAGTGATGTGAGGCCCAAAAATCAAAAATGAAACTTTTTGCCGGTTTCATCCGTAGCCGGTATAAAAACGGAAACTGCCATATTAGCTCAAATCTCAAAGTTCACTTATTAGACAAATACCTTTTTTAGTACACATACTATAACGATACATTTAAAAAAGTATGTGTCTATTTTACGACATAAACGCTCCAACCTTTTCACACATAATCATGTAATTAAGTTTGATGAAATAGCAGATAGTTAATAAAAGAAAAATTAGTTAAGTTAGTTATGATGATATTGTATCATGTATGCTAGTTTAGTTTGCAATTTCGATTTGGTTTATGAAAATTTTGTCTAGTTTGGTTGAAAACTAGATTCGTCATTTCACTTATAAGTATATAAAACTTTGACCATGTTGGGTATGCAAAACTGATATACTACTAACATAACTTTACGAAAGGTACCACCCTTTTTTTCTTCATAATTAAATTAGATTCATGAATTTGAAGATGTAATTGATTTTCTTACTCTTTTTATCATTTAGACCTTTAGTAAAAATTCTTGGAATAGTTGGAAAGCTCTAGGAAGTTGCGAGGCAATATTATTGTGATTTTCATATCAAGTAATTAGAGCAACACAAGAAACCTCTAATGGTATTTTCGTTAATTAAAACTATGATTATAAGGCTTACATCAAAACCACGAGTAATTCCTGTAATCCCTGTAATTGTATTTGGAGGCGGTCATCAAAACCATGATGATCCAAACAACAAATATGGCAGTAACATCACCGGCTCCACGAGTAATTCCACAAGTAACTCCACTGCTTGCTTTAGTAACTCCACCGGTGACTCCATTGCTTGCACCGCAAGTAATTCTACTGGTGACTACATCGCTTGCATCAGTAACTCCACGAGTGACTCCATTGCTTGCACGAGTAATTCCACCTCTCTTTCCGGTCTATTACAATCAATTTCTAGTATATCTTAGCCCTGGCATTCTAGTAGCTTATTATTTACTAACATATTAAGTCGATGTTGTTAGTATTTATATCTAAAAGTCCCTTATTATCGCTATATTTAATTACACATTTGTTTTCAATTTCCATTGTCCCATACAAAGTGAACGCATACTGAATTTACCTTTCATTATATCAAACAAAGCTTGGGTACACTTTTATCTTTGCTCAGTTATTGTGATATGATATAAAAATGAAAACTTGCCTAGCTACCAAGGGAATTGCTTACAAAGCTAATAATTGAAACAAACTAAAATCTGAAAATGATAATTAAACTTTTTAGTACTCTTTTAACCTTTAGACCTTTAGTACACCAACCATTTTTTAAATGATTTTTCTAACGTGTGCCTTAAGGGCACATGTTAAAGTGAGTCTCACATTTTGAGTGTCACCCTTTAAATGGCCAATAAGTGGTTTAGGGGCCTGATGCTGAAGGATAATAAGGATCAATTAGCGGTTGTTGGTCATTCAGAGAGTGACACTCACGCGGTGATAACAATGCTTACCAGAAAGTAAGAGAAAGAATAAATTTGCTTAAATGCTAAACCACGATCTAAGAGCAATGGGTATGGCAACATGCCATTTGAGCCCCACCCAATACTACCTCATCATCCTCACTCTCAACACTTGCACTTTAAAACATCTTTTCACTCACAACATTGCAATTAGTCCCCGCTATACCCTATTAATACACAACACATACACATACACAAATCGTCTTCTACGTCGGTAATTACGCGGAAGTTGTTTCTGCGGGCTTAAGGGATGTCACGGCGGATTGGTTCGGCGGCGCTGAATAGGTGGCCATGTCGGATTCGGTGGGCTTCCCCGTTGCCATACCCATGGCCTTAAATACATATGTTTTGAAACGAATGACGATGATGAGACTACTGATATTGTTTTTGGTGTGTCTTCACTTACTACTGATATTGTTTTTGGTATGTCTTCACTTTCTTGCATTGTCTAAGTCATTTGAAAGTTGTTCATGCTATTGGTAAGTATTTACTTTACTCTCTTTTTAAAAATAAAGAACCTACATCTACATATTGTGGGAAACGGTGTACACTTTATTTATGAAAATCAGATTATAATTACAATAAATAAATTAACAGAAAAAAAAACAGCAAATTAAATAACAGACAGAATGGGGTAGAAGCAGAAGACAGACTCTATAGTGATATATAAAATAAAGCAGTAAAAGGTCGTGAACGAGGCTCGTGTTTAACACGATTCCCTTAAAACAGATTCGCCGTCTGTTTCCCAGGGTACAACATTCAATACTGTTGCACAGTCGGACGTGACAAACTTGCCTGAAAAATTCATGGAAAGGTTGTGCATTTCTGATCGAGAAGGTTGCTGGAAATCTGTTACATTGGAGCTACGTTTTTTCTGTATCAAAACTGAATGAGGAGGCGTTTAATATATAGGCTAAACCTATCTTGTTCACCAAGACAAGATATCTGCCAATATTAACTGATATGCAAAATCTGTTAAATTATAAACGTAATATGCATATCTTTTATTTACACACAATATTTTCTGTAAACTCTGTTAACAAGTTTCAAATCTATTCCTAAAATAGATTTACATAAAATTCTGGAAAAAGGAAACACGAATCTGCAGCGCGAGGCTTCGGAGCTGCATTCGTGTCCTTGAGGCTAGCATGAGTTCAGAAGCTTCGAACCCATTTTGGCCCGAAATCCCATTTTCATTACCCCCTCAAGGCGAAGCCTTGTATAGGCCGCGCGCGTAGAATGGGAGCATAACCAACCTAAAGGAATTTGATAGCCAATACTATGAATTCCTTATAAACAAGCATTCACTTCTTGTTTTGGGCGATGTGGGATACATCCTCTTTTCCAATTTTGTATGTTTCAAGTGCCTCACTTAGAGACACGATATCTCATTCATTTCAACTCCATTTTGGACATACTTAAGCTCGTTGCGAAGCTCTCGTCGAGGAGAACGCAAAGCTACCAAGAAATATAAATATATATAACATATACATATATTAAATAGTGTCCAAAATTTGCAAAAACTCATTTTGCAAAACTCATTTTCCAACACGTATCACCTTTTGTTATATACTTTGTGTCTCCGTATGTATCAAATTACAACTACATTTTTTGTAGACACAAAGAAAGAGCTTTGCGGTGCACCAAAGTAGAGAAAATCTTGTTAGTAGACGTCAGTACTACAATAGGTCCTTCTGTGGCCTCTTGTAGAATCCATCAGGACAGTTTCCCATAGGGTCTCTAAATGGGGGGTTCTCCTGCGAAAATCATATCGAGGCCGCCAGTTGAAAAACCGGTCTTGATTATCACAATCGATACCGGTTTCCAACTATATACCCAGTCCTAATATCAATATCGAGACCTGTTTATGTGTGTTTCACCGGTCTTGGTTATATAAAGAGACCAGTTTTCTATCAATAAAACCGTTCTCTATTACTAAAACTAAAATAAATAAATAAATAAATAAATACCCTTATTTATTTCTCGTAGTACACAAAAACCTTTTGATCCATAAATTACGAGATACATCATACATTCCAGAAATTTAACTAATAAACCATAAACGTCATACATATATTCCAAAATTTAACTTAGATGATAACGAGTTCTAGCACTAAACGCATGTACGTTCCAAAATGCCTTCTATAAAAGAGTCGTTCGAACAAATCATCGTAACTTAAATACTTGAACGTACAATTGCCTCAAACAAAAAACGTCATAACCAACAACTAACTATCAATAATATTTTTTAAGTTGGACATAGCTTATGCTACTTTTTGATAGTTTCTTCAATCTGAGTGATGGAGAACGGACGATTGTCATGCCAAAAGATCTACATATAGAAAAGATATACAAGATATGTTGAAAGCTATAACAGAAAACAAAATTTCTAGAAGAAAAAAGGAAGAATATATTGGTTGCATTATAATTAAGCTTACTTGTTGCATCCGTTAACTATGGAAACTTCATTTACATATTCTAAAATCAATATTTAAGATAGTACTTACTCTATTAGGAAAATGTTCTCGATGAACGATTACAAATTCATGCATCCATTTGAGTACATGATATCCACATTCCCACATATAAGCTTGTTGATTGCACTACATTTTAATAAACCAAGTATGTGTATATGTTAAAAGCTGTATAACACGCCAATTTGTTTGTATGTATCTAATCATAGTGAGACAGTTTACCTCGACAACTTTGTAATTTGCAACGAACTTATTCAAACAGCTTGTAAGCCAATAACTTCATTCAGTCATTTTCTTATTTATTGGTTGATACGAATCCAAGATGTAGCACATGCGTTATTTAGGGCATACAACAAACAACACCTAATGGTTCCCCCCGATAAAGTTAAAACAAAATTATTTCTTGATGCAAAAACTCTAATAGACTTGTGAAACTTATATCGCTCCAACCATATGATACTTTTGTTGAACAACTTTATCACCGCAGAAAGAATGGCAAGTTTCGTACAACCGACAAACAACGTGAAAGGTTTTATGGATATTTAAATATATGTATGTCCGGATTCGAACTCGAGACTTCGGGATTGCACACATTACGTATGAGATTTGATGTTAATAATTAATATATAAAATGTTATTATTAATTATTAGTCACGAAATAAAACATAACGATAGTTAAATATTTAACGAGGTTTAGTTAACGGTCGTTAAATGTAAACTACGAGGACTAAGAATGAAATTAGTGGACAAAAAGGATCCGGAATCCCTTTGGGATGGCTTGGCCGGTCGTGGGCTATCAAACCCAAGGAGGTGGGATTTCTTGGTCACCAAGTTTTGAGAATGTATATATACAAACCCTTGTATTCATTATTCTCCTAATCTTGGATCACCAATAACCTAATTTCTTCCTCCTCTCCTCTCTCTTGTCTTTGGCCGATCGGTTCCAACCCTCCCCATAGGGTTTCGATTTTCCAAACTCAAGAAACAAGTGTTTGGTTTTATTTGTGATTCAAGGAACTAGCTTTTCACATCAAATCGCTAATAGTACGTGTATACAAGAACGAAGGACAAGCACGCTTGAGCTTGTAATCTTGGTGGTCGAATTTTGTGTGGGTCGAATTTAATTAACCCTAAAGTTAGGGTTTTGGGTTTTAATTCTTGTTCAATTACCGTTTGATTCTTGAATTGCTAAAAGGTACGCGTTTTCTTATTCGGTTAATTACTTACATATATTATTCCTATTTACTTCCGTTGCATGCTTTGATGATGTTATTTGATTTTATATAATTGTTATGAGTATTAAATCCTAACAGTGGCATCACGAGCCGTTAATATGATGTAATTAATTACCGAAACACATAAAAATTGAATCTTTATGATTATATGCATGTTTTTTTATGGTTTCTAGGGTTTTGAATTCGAAACCCTAATTTTATTTATTATGGGTCGATTACCCTTATTTTATTTAATTAGGTTTTAATTTTGTAAAACTTATAGAAACCCTAGGATTGCATGCTAATTTTATGTGGGTAATTAATGAATAATTGTTATGTGTCATGTAATATGCGTATCTTGGGTAATAATTGTTATGCGGAATCCATGGTGGAACATGCATGTTTTGCCATGGAGTATTGTTATGCTATAAATTGTTTAGTTGATACACACATGTTCTATTTATTTGATAATTATTGAATTGGGGAAGACCTCAATTATAACTAATAAAAAATTTGTTACGTGCTAATTGGTATATTATTAACTTTGGCTTACGCAATCGACTTGTCGATGTATGTGGCTCATCTACCTTGTAGTTGAAAGCCCTAGTTAATGTATGCATTTATTTACGCCTAGAATTGTTTATTAGAGTTTATCGAAATAATTATGCATGTGGCTAATTGTTTTTACATATGTTAAATTGTTTAGTTATATGTTTATACTATTTGAGTGTGTTTAATTTTTATTAAAATGCTTTTTTGTTTATATATTGTTTTGACATGTTAGTAAGCAAAAAGGGTTTTTATGAATAGAAAATTAAATGGACTAAATAATGGCGAAACTGATTTGTTATCTAAGAATTATTCTTGAACTATTAATCGATTGATGCTCTTGTACTAAATGGTTAGAACGGCTCACCCACTAGAACAAACTATGAAGGGGTTAATTAAGAAGTGCTACCATGCACTGAATGGATGTCTAAGGTTATGCTTTGCACTTACCTGGTCCTATGCCCCCTGTGAGTTCGATTGGAGCTACCTAGTATAACCATTCTATATACGAAGCATCTTAGTGCAAAGTTGTAAGTTTCTCAACGCATCGATTAAAACTTTGTAGAATTAAATCTTAGCAATTAAAATCTCATGTAAGTTTTTCGAAAATTTTATGCTATAAAGTTGTATGCATGCTTCTTTATACATAAGTTTTGATTACACGTCAAAAATTGTACCCTTTAAATTTAAGTTTATGCCATCTAATGATATGAAACACTTGAAGTTAATTTAGTTATGTGAGACCTTGATCTAGATTGCAATAACAAGGTGAATTATTTTGTTGTGTGAGACCTCAGCTTAATGATTTGCAGTTTCTAAATTAGACAACTTAATTAAGTTAGTTAGTGAGACCTATGACTTAAGGCATAAGATGGGATAAAACATGCTTACGTTTTGCATTAATTGTTTTGGCAAAATTGTAAATCCCATAACTTTTGGAATTGAAAACTTGTTTGTCAATTATTGTTTTTCAACAATTACCTATTCTATACTTTTACCACTAGCAGATCAACTGATGTGGTGAAACTATGATAATGAGGATCCAAAATTCAAGGAAAATTCTATGGTTAATATGAATATTGACCAAAGGCTATTTTATTTTCTTGAATGTTTACTTATCGAAAGTACTAACTTTTGAACTTTTATTTCTGTAGAAATGGCTCAAGCTGAATCTACTGCACTAGCCTCGTCGTTCAAATCTATGTTTGATCGAGAGAAATTGACTGTAGCGCGAATTTCAATGATTGGTATCGGCAACTCGAATTGTCTTGAGGGTTGCCAAAGACTCAATTATTTGACTACGCCTTGTCCTCCGACCACTGCAGCTGATGCTACTGCTGAAGCACGAGCTGCATGGCAATCTGAGTATGACAAGTATAATGAGGTCGCCTGCATTATGCTCTGGAGTATGAATCCAAACTTGCAAAAACAGTTTGAAAATTACTTCCCTGATCTCATGCTTGAAGAATTGCAAAGGTTATTTGAAAAAGCTGTGATCGTAGAGCTATATGATTTGATAGATGCTCTTCATAGTTGCAAGCAAGGAGAAGGGAAACCATGTAGCGCCCTGCCTGGAAATGATGAGTTACATGGACCACGGTAGGCGTCTTAACTATGTCTACCCCAATGACATACAAGTTGGCCTTATCAAATGATCCCTTAACAAGGAGTTTGATGGTTTCGTGCGCAATTATAATATGCATTGCACGGGGAAGACAGTCAGTGAGGTACATGCAATGCTCATTGATTACGAGAAAGGTTTGCCCAAGAAGGCCCCTACACCTGCGGTTTTGACCATCCAGAAGGGTATGATTTCTATGCCTAATAAGCCGCTAGCGAACAAGAAAGGGAAAGGTAAGGGTAAAGTTGATAAGGGAAAACAAGTTATGACTTATCAGCAAGAACCCAAGAAGTACCCTCCCAAAACGCGTGAGAATCCGAAGAAGGATATGGCTTGTCATTACCTGCACCGGAGGTAGGACACCTGGAAGAGGAACCATCCACTCTACCTTGATGAGTTGCGCAATAAGAGGTATAAAAATACTGGTGTTGTGGCCAGTACTTCAGGTACTCTTTTGATGATAGAATTATTTTTTTTTTCCTAATAAAATAAATTCTTGGGTATATGATACTGGATGTGGTATTCACATTTGTAATACACTGCAGGGACTTAGAAGAGCAAGGAAGCTTGCCTATGGACACAATACCTGCAACGTAGGTAATGGAGCACATGCAGTTGTTGAAGCTATAGGCACGTTTGATTTAGTTTTACCTTCGGGTTTAGTACTGTCATTAAACGATTTTCATTACGCACCTTCCATTGTTATGGGTGTCGTTTCTGTTTCCTTGTTAAAAGATATTGGTTTCATTCATACATTTACTGATTATGGAATTTCAGTTTCTTTAAATGGTGTTTTTTACTTTAATGTTATTCCAGTAAATGGTGTGTTTGAAATTGATTTGCATGATAATGTTATTGATAAAAATAATTATGTCTTTAGCATCAATAATAAAAGAATCAAAGGTGATTTGGATTCTTCATTTCTTTGGCATTGTAGACTTGCTCATATAGGCAAGAAACGCATGCAACAGCTACAACACGATGGGCTTTTGCAAGATATCAATGATGAATCATTTGATAAATGCGAATCTTGCATGTCTGGGAAGATGACCAAGAAACCTTTTACAAATAGTTTAGAAAGGGTTTCTGATCTTCTTGGTGTGATACATACTGACGTATGTGGACCACTAAGACATGTGTCAAGAAAGGGTGCTAGCTACTTCTTAACCTTTACTGATGATTCCAGTCGTTATGGTTATGTTTATTTACATAAACATAAACATGAAGTCTTTGAAACATTTAAGGTTTTTAAGAGTGAAGTAGAACTGCAACTAGGAAAGAAGATTAAAGCTCTTCGATCCGATAGAGGTGGTGAATATTTAAGCCAAGAGTTTAAAGATTATCTAGCTGAGTGTGGTATCGTCCAGCAACTCACATCTCCATATACTCTACAACAAAATGGTGTATCTGAGAGAAGGAATCGAACATTGTTAGACATGGTGCGATCAATGTTTAATCTTACAACTATTCCCTTATCCTTTTGGGATTATGCTTTGGAAACTGCTGTTCGCATATTGAATATGGTTCCAACTAAGAAGGTTGATAAGACTCCTTATGAAGTGTGGTATGGGAAAGCTCCCAACTTGTCTTACTTAAAGGTTTGGGGTTGTGAGGCGTTTGTTAAACGTGACTCTCTGATAAGCTGCAACCTAGATCATTAAGTGTATCTTCGTAGGATACCCAAAGGAAACTATGGGTTACTACTTTTACTTTCCACCCGAAAACAAAGTAATTGTTGCTAGGTATGGAGAATTCCTTGAAAGGGATCTCATATCTCATGAATTCAGTGGGAGAGTTTATGATCTGGAAGATGATCTAGAAGATACAACACCTTCTGAAAACACTAGCCAACCTCAAGTAGAACCTGAAAGTCTAAGCGTTCCACCTGAAGTTGAAGTGGTTCCCATTCGTAGATCCGCAAGGGCTACGCGTGCACCTGAGCGTCTATGTCTCAATGTAGAAGCGAGGGAAAATTTGTTAGGGGATCTTGGTGAAACTGCTAACTATAAAGCTGCCATGATGAGTCCTGAAAAGGAGAAATGGCGAGTTGCAATGAATGGGGAAATGCAATCCATGAAAGATAACGAAGTTCGGATAGAGGTTGACTTACCTCCAAATGCTAAGGTAGTTGGAAGTAAGTGGCTCTTTAAGATAAAGACTGACATGGATGGCAATGCACACACCTATAACGCTCGTCTTGTAGCCCAAGGGTATACTCAAACCTATGGTGTAGACTACGAGGAGACATTTTCTCCTGTAGCAGACATTAGAGCTATTAGGATTCTTATAGCCATAGCTGCGTACTATGACTATGAGATATGGCAAATGGATGTCAAAACTGCCTTCTTAAATGGTCGCCTAGATGAGGACATCTATATGGCGCAGCCTGAAGAGTTTATGAATCCAAATTATCCGAAGCGTGTATGCAAACTTCAAATATCCATTTATGGATTGAAGCAAGCATCAAGGCAATGGAACAAGAAGTTTGATGAAGAAATCAAGAAATTTGGTTTCACTCAAAATCTTGATGAGCCATGTGTGTATCACAAAGCTAGTGGGAGTAATGTTATTTTCCTTGTCTTATATGTCGATTACATATTGATCATGGGAAAAGACATTCCAAGTATGCAAGATGTAAAGTCTTATCTTGAAAAGTGCTTTTCTATGAAGGATTTAAGGGAAGCAGCATTTATTCTGGGAATCAAGATCTACCGAGATAGATCAAGGAGGTTAATTGGACTAAGCCAAAGTGCTTACATTGATAAAATATTGAAGAGATTCAATATGCAAAATTCCAAGAAGGGATATTTGCCGATGCAAGTTGAACATGGCTTAAGTAATAAACTATGCGCATCAACACTGAAGAGGTGGTACATGAAGAAAGTTCCTTATGCTTCGGTTGTAGGATCTATCATGTATGTTGTGAGATGTACAAGGCCTGATGTGGCGTTTGCACAAAATATCACCAGTCAGTATCAACAGAACCCGGTGTGAAACACGGCAAGTCTTTAAGAACATTCTTAAGTATCTAAGGGCTACTAAAGAAATGTTTCTAGTGTATGGAGGAAATCCAGATGCAGCACTTGATGTTACAGGGTTTTTGCGCGTCATTCCAAACTAATAAAGATGATCGAAGTCTCGGACGGGTTATGTCTTTGTCATTAATGGAGGAGAAGTTGACTGGAAGAGCAAGAAGCAAACAACGGTTTCGATGTCTATTACGTAGCGAGTACATAGCAGCTTGAGAAGCTGCGATGGAAGCTGTTTGGATTAGGAAATTCATTTCGGGACTCGGAGTAATGCCCTCATTCGAATTACCTTTAAATGTGTATTGTGACAACTCTGCTGCAATAACATTTGCCAATGAGCCTGGAGTCATGAAGGGCGCTAGACATTTTCCTCGTCGATATCACTATGTTCGAGAACAAATCAACATAGGTGAAATCAATCTACTCAAAGTTCAAACAGATGATAATCTAGTTGATCCCTTTACGAAGCCTTTGCCAAAGGAAAAACTTACTGACCATGCTGATGGGATAGGACTTCGTTTAGCTAGTAGTTTCATGCAGATCTGTGATTAGTATTTGGATAAAGGATGTTATGAACAAATATTACTTTAATGAAATAAAATAGTTGTTTATGTTTATTTTTTCATTTTCTTAATATTATATCCTATATTTGCATGTTTAATCCGTGAATAACTTATGTTAAATAGTCTGTTGTCGATCAATGATGTGGGAATGTCATTGAATTAAGACAAATCTTAGTTTTGGTAGAATATACTTTTAAAGTATATTGATGCGTGGGACATACCAGATTCACATGATATTCAATGAATTGAATATAGGACTCATCCCAACTTTACATGATGATACTTTATGGATTTTGTCATTAAGTATATCATGAAGTGTTTATCCTCAGACTTGAGATACCGGATAACTGATATGAATGTAGTGCATTTGTGTAAGATAGTCTAACGCTATCCGTAGCTGGTAGTTATAAGGGCTATTTTCGGAAGTGTTGCAAAGTTCATGAGTTATGTTTGTAGTCAAGAGAATTTGTTCCTTTGAATTTGTTTCAAAGCATAATACTATATTTGGGCCCCTAGTAGGGTTGACAAGATGTTTGTATGGCCATACCCAAGATCTATCTGGAATACGTTAGATGATTTGGTAATCTTGTTAAATCAATACAACGAAATAGAATATTAACTTATGAAATGACTTGATCCATATTCATAGTTAATGTAGTATTAGTAATAAAAGGATAAGTAAAAATGATGAATCATTAAATGGTTTTTTTCAGGAGACCATACTCGATTTGATCTGGGGGCATTGGCGTGTGAAAGCTAGACTAATTGATGTCATTACTATATTTAGTAATATCCAAGTTGGAGCTGAAAGGTTTTATGGATATTTAAATATATGTATGTCCGGATTCGAACTCGAGACTTCCGGATTGCACACATTACGTATGAGAGTTGATGTTAATAATTAATATATAAAATGTTATTATTAATTATTAGTCACGAAATAAAACATAACGATAGTTAAATATTTAACGAGGTTTAGTTTACGGTCGTTAAATGTAAACTACGAGGGCTAAGAATGAAATTAGTGGACAAGAAGGATCCGGAATCCCTTTGGGATGGCTTGGCCGGTCGTGGGCTATCAAATCCAAGGAGGTGGGATTTCTTGGTCACCAAGTTTTGAGAATGTATATATACAAACCCTTGTATTCATTATTCTCCTAATCTTGGATCACCAATAACCTAATTTCTTCCTCCTCTCCTCTCTCTTGTCTTTGGCCTATCGGTTCCAACCCTCCCCATAGGGTTTCGATTTTCCAAACTCAAGAAACAAGTGTTTGGTTTTATTTGTGATTCAAGGAACTAGCTTTTCACATCAAATCGCTAATAGTACGTGTGTACAAGAACGAAGGACAAGCACGCTTGAGCTTGTAATCTTGGTGGTCGACTTTTGTGTGGGTCGAAGTTAATTAACCCTAAAGTTAGGGTTTTGGGTTTTAGTTCTTGTTCAATTACCGTTTGATTCTTGAATTGCTAAAAGGTACGCGTTTTCTTATTCGGTTAATTACTTACATATATTATTCTTATTTACTTCCGCTGCATGCTTTGATGATGTTATTTGATTTTATATAATTGTTATGAGTATTAAATCCCAACACAACGCTCACTAAAATTGTCAACTTGTGCTTGTATTTAATGTTTAGGGTAATGTATTTTACCTTTTGCACTCAAACTTTTTTAATTTTTTGTTCGTCGTGCGTAAGACACTTATTTAATTCGCACATGTGAATTGATTTGTATACAAATAAACTGAATTTATGTACCATATCACAAGGTGCACAAACGCTTTTTATTAACAAACGTCACAATAGTAGCACTGGAAGAAATGACAAATATCAAACTAGTGTTGCTACTAACTATCACAAAACAACATGGCCAAGAATGGGTCACAGTGGTGGTGTCCCCATAGTAATGCATGGCAGTCAAAACAAAAGTGGAGTAAAAATCCCACTGATGTGAATAAGACCATTGTTGTGATCAATGATACTGCAAAGAACAAAGAAAAATAATTTAAAGAAGAATTCTTGTTCTTAGTGCAAGAGAAGGAAGCAGCAGAATGCAAACCAAAACACAAGAAAAAAAAGAAAACAAGAATAGGTTTGATGTTTTGGTAAGTGGAGGCCGCAATGAAACCTTGGACAATAATGAAAAACAAGAGTGCTCGTATGAGGAAGATGTATGCAGTGATAAGAATGCGATGTCATCAAGAATGATAGAGAATATTGTCAAAGAAAAGGAGGTTTTAAATAAAGATAACAGAATGAGAGATCCTGAAATTATCATACAATGGCAGAAGGAGATGCAAACTGTTGATATGTTTGTGAATAATAAGAGGCTACCTACTATTGAAGAATCAAAGCTATGGCCTCGAAGAATGTTTGAGCACTACAAGGAACAATGGAAAGCAAAATGGAACAGTAAGTGCCCCATATAAGGAAGATGTATATGGTTTAATAACCGAAATTTCAAAAATGTATATCTAAGATTGTATTGGGAATATAGGGAGACATTTTAGCTTTTTAAATGATGTTTGGGATTGTCTTTTCTCCTTTTCGAATGCTTTGTATTATAATCTTTGATTGATATAACAAAGAAATTTTCTTTTATTTACTCTTATTTTTGTGCTTACCAATGGACAAATTCCTACCATCCATTTAGTTTGATCTAATAGTGGGGATTAACCTAAGATCTAATATGTCAACCTAAGTCCATGTCTTTTTTTTGCCTTTTTTTTTTTGTCTTTTTGTCTTTTTGTCTTTCTTATTTATTCACTTTTTTTTGTTTTTTTTTAATTCATGTTTTTTTTCACTTTCATATGCTTTTATCTGTTTTCGTCTCTTTTCAGACATTCTTATATATTTTCGTCCGTTTTCATACGTTTTCGCCCGTTTTCTTACGTTTTCGTCCATTTTCCATGCATTTTCATACGCTTTTAGACGTGTTTTTACGCTTTCATACGTTTTCGTCCGTTTTGTTCCATTTTCTTACGTTTTTGTCCGTTTTAACACGTTTCTAAATATCACAAATGATATTCTTAGTATCACAAGTGATATTCTTAGTATCACAACGTATGAAACGGACGAAAACGTATGAAAACGATCGAAAATGTATGAAAAAAAAAAAAAAAAAAAAAAAGGACTTAAGGTGACATACTAGGTGGATGGTGTGTATTTGTCCCTTGATAAGCACCAAAATAAATGTATGCAAAATAACTCACCTCTGATATAATATATTTTCACTGGTTTTTTTATAACAAAAATAAATAAATAAAAATGACACAATATATTGAGAAAAAGAAAAAGCTATGTAATAGGGTAAAAGCCATAAAATAACCACATACTTTCCAAAATGTATCAATTTGAAACACTTACTTTTTTATTAACATATACACCCACTAGCCTCATGTACGTTGTTCAATATTATTAAATTTCATTTGTAGAGTTGGTATAGATGCAAGTTATATAAATGTTTCAATGAGTTTGTAATAAAATTTCATTAAACGAATGACGTGATTGGTTTTAATGGATTGATGATATCATAGTCTCTTATGGTTAAAATATTAATGTATATGATATTTCAATGTATAAATAATAAAAACCACATGAAAAAGAATACTAAATACTAAAAGTGTTTACTAAACATTATACTTATTAATAAAAGACAATTCAAAATTTGTGTAACACTTCTTTGTAAACAACGTTGGTTGTTTTATTTGTGTAGATACCATCGATGTCGCAACAAAGAACCTTCAAGCCTTGTTTTGTTTTAACTCTTGAAACCGCTACATACAGTTGTCCGTGAGAAAAAACCGGCTTCTCTAAAAAAAGTCCCACCTGTGACAGTGTTTGTCCTTGACTCTTGTTTATAGTCATTCCAAAGCAAACTTGGATCGAGAATTGTCGTCTGTTGAGTTTAAAGGGCATTTTGTTGTCGGATGGGGTAATTATCATTCTTGGTATTGCACAAATAGCTCCAACATTGCCACCGGATATTATCTTTGTCTCTATAATATTCGTACCCATTCGAAGGATTTGCATTCTAGTACCATTACACAAACCAGCTCTTTGATCAATGTTCCTCATACACATTACTGGAGCACCCACTTTAAGCGTAAGTTCGTGATGAGAACACCCCATTTTAATGCTATTTAAGAATTCTGGTGTGTATGCATCTTCGATAAAGTTTGAATCAGAATCTGCTGGTGATACGGTGTCTGAACTGTAATAAAGTTTTTCCTCGCCATCAATTTGATCAAGCATCTTTTTGTTGATTACGTCAACCATTTCGTGTGTTGGTGCTAATATTGCTCTTTCTGAAAAATTCGGATTCCACAAGTTGGATATAAGATCGGGGTATGTTTCACGAATTATTGAACCAACACGATCTTGAATCTGGAATAAGCATGTCATCCAGGAATTCTACATCAGCCTCACCATCATTTTTCCACCTATCTTTCCATTACCAATGTCAAGTATCCAATCGGCAAAGTCTTTAATTTTCCTTTGTTCTTCGCTGGCTGTTCCTGCAGACAAACGCATATTAACAGTTAGTCTCATGACAGTACAATGTTCCCACAAATATGAAGAGTTGATGGATGCATGAACCACGTCTTGTCTGCTACCATTGGGAATGACTGGTAGTACTTGACGAAAATCACCACCAAAAACAACCACCTTCCCTGAAATTTGTACAGCCCAATAAGAGTTGAGAAACATTTAAAGACAATGGATGAATATGTAAACTAATATATGTGGTAAAATATCACCTCCAAAAACTCGGTCAGATGGTTCTGAAGGGTTTGATCTACATATATCGCGCATGGTTCTATCGAATGCTTCAAAACAATGTCTGTGCACCATTGGTGCTTCGTCCTATATAATTAGACTTGTTTTGCGTAATAAATCAACCAAATCACTGTTCGCACTGATAGAACGCATGGACTCCTCAGTCACATTAATGGGAATTGCAAATCTTGAATGTGCAGTTCTTCCTCCATCCAAAAGGAGTGCTGCGATACCACTTGATGCAACATTAAGAACAATTTTTCCTTCCAAACGAAGACACGTTGTCATTGTTTTGTATAGATATGTCTTACCTGTAATTGATTTGTTTACGATGTTATCATACTTCTGAATTACAAAAGTAATCATACATCTGTATTAAATTGAATTAAAAGCTAATGTAAGTAGTATATAGGCCATATATTTGTTACCTGTTCCACCATAGCCGAAAACAAAAAACATGCCTCCCTTTTCATGCTGCACAGCATCCAAAATAGTAGCGTAAATGCACTTTTTCTCATCCGTTAAAGTCTGGTACATCTTAAGATGCGATACGGATAACTCTGGCCTATTGTATTTCATTTCATCGTTGACAAGCCTGTTGTAACCTTCCATCGTATATTGTGCATCAGGGTAAGGCATGTTTTCAATTGTCTTTAACGACCTATTGTTGCAAAGTAACATGTGCTTGATGTATGTAAGGCTTATATTGTACCTTTGTTCATCAATCAACTCCAACTCTGTAGAAATCGGGATATGTAAGTTATATATAAATGTTAATGTTTGTGTATAAAACTTTGATAGTTATGCAAACAGGATAACGATGTCAAATGGGTTAGAAATGATTTCTGAATATGCGACCTATATAGATTCATGCTCATCAACATAGTTATCAAGTTTTTAATACTTGTGTAAGTAGTTAAATAAAAGCAGGTAAGCGTCTATGTACTTATTGATGCAAATATCAGGTTCCTAAACATGTATTTGGTAATTGCTATCCAAAATCATAAGTTAGGAAGGAGTGTTTGGGATTGCTTAATCATTGTTGAAGTTAATGACACATGCTGAAATAATGACAAAAGCATTATGGCAATTTCATTTTTAAATTTATGAGTAGGTGTTAAAAATGATTTGTGAAGTTGTAGCACATAAAGATAAGTAATTTTTTAAAATGTATAAATATACCTGGATCATTATGTATACGACGTTCTTTCCACTGTACATCTTCAGCCAAAAGACGCCATGTTTTGTTCCAAACAAAATCTGGACGCGACATACTATCTGTCATGTGAGCGCTACAAATAAAGATCTTAGATAGTCTCCAATCCCCCAGCGGCTTTCTTCTATTAGACCATCAATATACTCCTTGTCATCTTGTAACAAACCTCTTGCGTAGCAAGCTTCTCTAGGAGTTGAGTAAAGGATTCCGTCATAGGTCTTAAACTCGTCCCATTCTTGAACTCCAGGTATTTTGTTTAACAGTATATGAAGATAGTACATTTCTCCCCATTATGGAGGAACCTGATGTATGCGACCAATGGCATTTCCCTTCTGTCTAGGTTTCCATTCACAATCTTGTTTTTTCCATACATATTTAGATGGAAAATCTACATACAACAGCTGTCTTGCTTCAGTGTCGGTTTTGTTACGTTCCATCCATTTTAAAAACTTTGACGTGTTGTTTGTTTCCTTTTCTAAGACGTAATCAATACTCTCTCTTGGATAAAAAAAGACGGCATGCTCGTTTGGCAGGTGAAACGGAATCCTTTCAACCGATGGAGACTTGTGGTGTATATCAAATTGAAAAACCCTCCATGCAGCCTCACATGCGGATAGATAACGGCAATCGTAATAATCCTTAATTTCGTCGGCTTCTTCTTCATCCACCACGCAGTTGACTCGATCGAGTCCTTTGTTTATATACTTGAAAAGGTACTTGATAGAACCAACCGATTGCAATATTCAGCGTTTATATGTTCCTGGTATTGTTTCAACAAATCTGGGTTATACGGCACGACAAATCCATTGTCCAAATCAGGCGCTCTTTAGATACCTTTCTACCATTTTCAGGTCTCTTATAAATAGCGTAACCATGCTCATCGATGAAAGTATCCTCATTAAATGATTTTGGAAACTTTTTGTGCATTTCAGATTGACCATACATGGACGGTCCGATGTTCAATACCGCAAGGACCGTGCATCATGTTCTCTGTCACAAGTTGGTACAAAGCTGGGTCAAGATCCTTATCAGGAATTTTAGTGGATATGCAATTGTCAATCTGCTGTGGAGTACGTAGTTTATCATTTGGTTCAAGCCAAAGACAAATATGACAATGGGGTAGTCCACGTTTCTGAAATTCGATTGTGTACAATTTTGCATATAAAAGACAACAAAATTTCAGTTAAATATAGAACTAATATTAGTTTGAAACTCAGAAGTAAAATGTTAGTAGTATGTTGATGTGTAGAATAATAAATCTGAAATGAATATTTAATACCTCCTTTTACATGTCCGAATGTGCGTTTTTGTTTAAAATCTTTCATCAACATGTCCAACTTCATTTTGAATACCCGTGAAGTAGCATCTGGCCGATCTTCTGATTTCAACCCTTTTTCCTCCATATACCGCGTAATCTCAGGCCAGCTTGGGTTACACGTAAAAGTGATGAATAGATCCGGGTATCCGTAAACCTTGCAAATGGACATAGCATCAAGGTAGTTTTGCAACATGTATCTTGGACTCCCGGTGTGTGACAAAGGCAGAATAACCTTTTTTCCACGAAGAACACGTGGTCCATTTGATGCACTTGCCACGCTAGCCAGTCTAGTATATGTTTCACACTGCAGCTCTTGTTGATTTTTTCTATAATAAGACATCCTTTCGGACTCCACCATAGTGTAACCATCAACCAAAAACTGCTGGAACAACCTTCTTGAGTGAAGAATCACGGAATAAACTCCCGGTCTATCTTGTAGACGATGTGCAAACCACTCACGCATAGTTACTCTAGTGCATTGTTTTGTTGGTGTCAAGTCTGTAATACCTCTATGGTATACATCAGTTATGTATCCATCTTCTGTGTATGGAAACAATAACGGATCTTGAAGAGCTAAGTACTCAACGCAGTACTCACTAATTCTTCTTGTTTTATCGCCATGCATGTGCAAGATAATGTCCCTCTTATCTTTCAAAGAGTCAAATTCACCAACTATAAGTGCAGCTACCTCCGGATGCACGTTGGGTAAATTATGTGTCCGTCCATCACGATCTCTTTTGCCAATAAGCCTAAGTCTTATATTCTGGTCATCATCTTCGGTTTCCATACGTTGACCAGCCATTCGGAACTCGTGAACCAATGGATTATGGGCATCAAGCATCTCTTTTATATCTTTTGTTAGCTGATGATCAATTTTGGAATTTGACGAGCCACTACTGCAAGATTTAGTTAAAAACAATTAGACTATGAAGATAATGAAAACACATCGGAAATTCACATCAGATCAAATATTAGTCACCAAAATTATAAGTGTATGGAAAAATTAGAATATGCATACCTAACAACATTTATTTTGTTACATCTGGTTTCTTGTGTCAAATATGTATATTTACGCAAACTTAGGAGTCTTGTCGTTTTTGCATCAAAGAACCAATTATGTGGTAGTTCTCTCCCTGAAGCGTAAAACAATATGGACCCCGTCCGTTGTTAATTTTTTGGTCTACTTTACCACCAAGAGATGTGAATGAAAACATGGAGTTGTAACGCCTTATATTTTCAAGGAACCCTTTGCTTTTTGGATGTTCATTTTCACCAAACTCATGAGCAAACTTGGAGGGTTTCAATTCAACCGATAGTTGAACTTTACCTCTCATGCAACATAGAGAATACAAATCCTCCGTTCCGTGGCCTCTTTTACTCTCTGCTTCCCACAACAATGCCCCACATCGAGCATTGTACATTTGGATCTCCGAGGTCTATGTATTCTGAATAATTATTATATTTTAAAATCAGTGATGAAAGTGTATATTTAACGAATAAATTAAGTAATAAAACAGTACGTTTGTTGAATTTGTATATTGCTTTCGAATTGAAATTACCACTTGAGATACCAACGAATGGATTTCTGTTCACATGATTTTCTACATCAGCATCATTGGTGAAGTTAATACGTCGTGATGTGGATCCTAAAACACGCTTGCTTTTTCACCTCTGTGGCTGATAGGGGTGTTCACGGGGCGGTTCGGTTCGGTTAGTTGAAAGATTTTAACTATCAATCGCGGGGCGGATAAATCATTTCACTACGAACAGATTGTACTAAATGAGCAGTGTGGTTACCCGGTTAAGTGGAACCTAGGATGCTTAATCGAGTTTGGCCGTATGAACAATTACATGATTTAAAACTTAAAATGTCATTTTAGTAAAACTAATAGCATCAAATAGATTAACCTCAAATTAAAGTTGGTTCATACAATATTTGCATTCAAATAAACATACGTATCATATTAACATAAGTATTTATCCGACGTATATGTATGTTAAGATCACATTAATCAATTTTTACACCAAAATATTTAGTAAATGTTTACATTGTGAGTAAAAAAGTCATTATACAATAAAAGTAGTGCAATAAAAAAATCAATACTTCTATAATTATCTGAATATTTTGCTAAAAACCTTCATGTATATTATATACGGTTCAGTTCGGTTAACCGCGGATATCTAAAACTAAAACCCGAAACCGAACCTTGATAAGCGGGTTTTTCCGGTTTCGGTTTTTTTGGGTTTCGGTTTTTTCAGTTTCGGGTTTTTTTGGTTTCGGGTTGAGCGGTTAGGCTCGGTTTGTCGGTTTCTCGGGTTTTTTGAACACCCCTAGTGGCTGATAAGTTAGTGTTGATTTGGTAACATTGTTTGATGTAATATCCAATGAAATAGATGAACAACCTGTGTAAAAGTATAGATGATGTTTTGGATGAATTACTTAATACTAACAAAGTCTATTCAATAGTTAAGTAGTTTGTTAAGAAATAAAATTTACCTATGTCAAATGCGACAGGAGATTTGCCACTAAACCTTGTGGTTTTGTTAGGACGCATAGGAGTTCCTGTTTACGAACAGTTAAGTTATATACTGAGTTTTAAAAATGAAAAGAAAATATATATTAAAAGGAATACATAAACATACCTTATGTTATGTCATCTAAACGTGGCCTTCTTGGGCATCTTGTAGTTAATGGTGAAGGTATGACAGGACTTGCGCTGATGATGGAGTAGTGATTTCTTTTGGTGGCCTTCTCGGTCTCACGTCCTAGGAGTTATTTTGAAATAACACTTTGGTGTGACACGACTTGGAGTTACTGAGATGGAGTTGTAGTTGGTAATAAATCTGGCATCGTAAACGTATATGTCATTCAAAATGCAAATACAATTTAGTAAAACAATTTGTAGTTAAAGGATTTGGGAGTAAAAGGATTTATATGCCTGGAGTAGTTATTTCTTTTGGTGGCCTTCGGTTTTAGATAGAGTACTTATATTTGAAATTACAGGCGTTGGTATGACAGGAGTTGGAATTATAGTTGGAGTTGTAGTTGATAACTCTGTCACATTAAGTAAACGTTTTGGTTTATATAAATAATTTATAGCATAATAACAAACTATCAATCAAACAAAATGTAGTAAAAAAGTTTGTGAAAAGAAGGGATTAAATGCCTGGAGTAGTCATTTCTATTCCTTTCCTTCCTGGTCTTTGTCAAGGAATTATCATTATTTTTTTAGTAACAGGCACTTTAGTTGTTGTTGGTGTAGAATTCTTTGGCGGTCTTCATCTACGTCTAACTGTTTGTGTAGCAGAAGATGATCCATCTAAAAGGATAAGTATAGGTTATTTCATTATCATTATTTCATATTGAAATTAGTATTGTTGTTAATGGATATTAAAATTAAATTTCATGAATGCGTTTACTTACTATTAGTTATATCAATAAGAGCAGGTCTACCCATTTGAATTAGAGTGTCAACTCATCGTGGAATGAGTTGTGGACGTAGTTCTCATAAAACTAACATCTTTTGAGTACTTAATGGTCTTAAACTACTGGAGTTGATATCGATATCATGTAGTAACCTTGAAGTTGGTGTGTTTTTCTTTTCCGGAGATAACGTGTTGTTGATAACAATAGCTTTCCTCTTGTTATTGGAATCCATCAACTATTAGAAATGCAAAATTAAGTTATCGGAATTATCTTTGCGCCCACAACAAATTTGTAAAGTTTGGTAATCAATATCACTAATACTAACAGTATTTTATGAAGTTGCTAACAATATATTGTAATCGCATCATATGGCAATGAAATGATACTGATAAGGGTGTATTAAGTTGCTATGAATATATGGAAATACTAGAATATTTACATGGAATGATGATTATACGAATTTATTAATAAAAATTATAAAAATTATAACCTGGATGTGTTTTTCTTGGTTTTGAAGACAGGTTTCTTGTTGTTAATTTTGCAGAAAAAAACTCTTAGTCAAATGATTAGTATATGTTTTAGCTAATGATTAGGGATAAGTCAAAATTTGTATTCAAATATCAAAATATATTTATGGTAAAGGGAATAATATGATTAAAACTAATTTATTGAGCATATATTATGATCCTGATATTTAGGGATTGGTATTTAAGTTTAAAAAAGGAAATTAAGTATTGAATAATATTAGTATTAATTCACCAAGATTATAGATTCATTTAATTATTAATTGATTTTGTTATGTTAAAGTATGTAAACTATAATGCTTATTATTTAAAAACTAACAATATATTAGTTTTGAAATAATAATACAATGTACGTACGTGTGGTTTGTGTAGCATCCAAATTTTGATAATCTCGCATAGTGTAATGAGAATTCACTGTGCAGGAGTATTACCCATTTAATTGTGTGTATCGAAAATTATTGAATGACATGACAATTTTGTTCAAATTTTTAGCAATCATAACGGAATCTCTTTTAGTTGCATCGTATTGAACATGTGTTTAGGGTTTGAAGGGAATATAATACATGTATTAGTATATAATAACAAAATGCATACATTGGTTATTATAAAATTTCAACTATGGATTAATATTAAAGATACTATAGAACAATAACAAAATTAAGTAAAACAAACAAATAACGTAACATCACCTATTGATAATTCTTGTGGATGATTTTGTTTAAAACTTCTTGCTGCATTCAAATGAGATGAATGAATATTCGATGATTGATGAACTTCTTTCAGTCGAATCTTTGGTATAACGTTACCCATTTTGTGTTTACAAATGAATAATGAAATGGTTGATACGAATTCTAATATTGAAGACTTATACGATCAAGAACTTGTGTTTATGTATTTTAAAAAACTTTGGATTTATAATACTTCAATGATCCTCTGATTAAATTACATAAACGTTTTATTGTGATTGCTACATGTTTTTGTGCAAAAAAAAACGTTTTAACTTATACCTTTAAAGATGCTTCATATTGTGGAGTATACATTAGTCTTATTAGCATAGTATTATAAGTTAGCCCATACCAACAAATGGCCCAAGCTTATCAAGAGAATATCACGGTCAACTACCAAAGTCCTAAGGTCAAGATATTTTTGGCGTGTAGAGATATATTGCGTTTTCCAAGTTGAGAAATCATTACATGCTATGGTTTTAGGTGCACCCTAACACCCCTGTCAAATCATCCACATTGATCACAAAGCCAGAAATCAACTCCAAGGTTAGTAAGATGAATAATATTGATCTAAACAGTTCACAAAAACATAATCAAAGGTATTTGATAGTAGATTTGTAGCTATGAAGTCGTTAGGTATACCCCTTTTTCAAAACCTTGCATGATGATAAGTTTTAGATTATCCAACTTCCTATAAGATAATGGTAACAAATAGGTTAATGATGATAATTGTTCATTGAAAAAAATGCATGATATTTGTGAACATGATGATCTATATAACTGTTATACATCTAGAATACCCTAATCGTTTGAATCTTAGTTCAATAGTAGTGCATGTGGTTGTTGTTGTTGAAAATTAGTATTTCTTTAAATTAGGTTTGAAGTATATTTAACAGTTATGTTGGAAATTAGTGCAACACTAAGTTATATTATCATAATGGTATAATTTTATGGTAGGATTTTCTGAGTTTGATGGTTTAATTGTTTACGATATAGGACTACTGAAATATAAGTGAATACATGAAATAGATTTTGGTTTGTATGGAAAAGCATTTTGTGTAAGTGATGATAATGGTTACTAAATCGTGTTTGCGATATTATGGTTGTATACTTTTAAGTGGATACATTCGAATACGGTTAATAGATTTTGATAACAAAAGAAAACCATAGTATTATGCTGGTTATGAGCTTATTATAGAATGTGAAACTGGTAAGGAATTTAAAGTACGTTTCTTATTGGCAGGAAAATGCCGTTCGAGTTTGTAGTGTTGGTTAACCGAAGAACATACCCTAGGAAATAGGTAAAGAAAACAACACCATAATATCATTTATAAGTTTTATTGTACAGTTAAAAGTAAATTAAAGGTTTGAATAATTATTCAGGAACTGCCTGAAGTGTTTGAATTTGAAGGATACAATGGGAACAATCATCTCTATCTGACCAGCTCAGCAAGAATTCGTAAGAAATTCTGGTTTATAACACCAATTGTAGGACCTATAACACTGAAGGGTAGGGATTGGAAAAAGTTTGCTACGGAAAACATCGGTCCGTATGTAGATTGGTTGCATTTCATCCAAGAAGGGGATGACTGTTTCTACATGACAGGATACGATGCTAGGGATGGTAAAGAATTCAGGGGATATGATGAAGACAACAACCGTTATTCTCGTTTTAAGAGCCGTGTTTGGGCAGGATGGAAACAGCCTCGTATCAATTAATATATAACTTAAACTTGTAGTACCTTTATTAGTAAGTTAATGTATTGTATTAAAATGTGTATTTACGACAAACGTGAACTTCATCTACGTGAGAATTGCTGTGATTTCTTAAGTGGGATAGGGCAGGCAGATCGTATTAGGATTAATTGTGGAGAAGACTACTTCATGGTTCCTATGCTACGTGTTAATGTTCCTAATCAGGCCGATGAATATGAATTGAATCAGCAAGTTTGGAATATTATGAAATTCACTTTGGGTTTGCAAGCTAGACAGATCTTGGTGTTTACCAAAGAGTATAATATTGCGTTGAGGTTGATGGCGTTTAACTTTGATTGAAGTCCGCATACACCGATGCATTTCTATGGTGCAACACAACTCCATCACATGCAACCTGCTGTAGAGTTTGTCGACAAAGGTGATAAAAATATTTACATCCTAATTTAGTTGAAAATTATATATGTCTTTATATAATTCATTAGTTTCAGGGCAGAAAAGTGTAGTTAGATATTAGTGTAGTTCGATAGTATTAGGAGGTATTCTAACTGGTTAAATGTATTGTCAGATGATGACAGGATGCACCACATCTGTCGATGGCCAGGACATCGAGACCACTTTGGTGAAGTCGGTGACACTTTCTATAAGAGTTATTCGATGATTACAGTGTTGAAAAGACTCGTAAGTATTATTATTAGATGAAACATATTAATTGTAACACGTTATTAATGTTTATGAAGAAGTATGTATTCACATGGTGGCCATTGTTTATTGCAGACCATACCTACAGACTTCTTGGAATACCAACTGATGCACACATACAGGAAGGTTTTGATGATACACCAAGATGTGGAGTACACTTTTACTGTGAAGATGGAGTTTCATAAAGAGGATCCTGGAAGGACGAACCATGTGAACGTATTTGGTGAATGGAGGGAGTTTGCACGTGATTGTAATTTTGGGTATAACAAAATGATAAGGTTCAAGTTCATGCATTTGCTCACAGATATGGCGGGAGATGAAGTGGAGGTGTACCCTGTGTTCCACGTCTGTTAAAAACTTATCCTATAAAAACTTATGTTTATTTTGGATGGTTAGTATGGTCTGAAGTAATGTCTGGATATATGCTTTGTTATGTTATGTTAGAATGGTGAAGATATTTGCTATTGTTTGGATTATCAAATAGCCTATTATGATTAGGTAAATCAGTGGTTTGTAAAAACAATATCCTTGCACTTTAATCTATGTTGTTCCTTAATATGTGTCTTTGTTTTCAAGTTCTATATTTGTAGATGTTTCATAAAATGTGTTGTTGATGGTTAAATGAATTGCTGATCCATTGATATTTTTTAATGTTGGTCTTATGATTTGTTGGTGATGATATGAATATCATATCCATTTTTACTGTTTAATTCAAAGTTGGAAACTTTGTTAGTAGTAATTTTAGCAGGAGATTGCATAACATTTTGGTTTCAAAATACATTAGGATGAAGTGACTAATGTGTGCGTATTCGTAACTGTTCTATCAGATATATCATCTCAGTGTTGTCTAATATGTGATAAGGAGTAAGCATTATCTGATAAGGAGTAAGTATTGTTGTTGTCTTCAGATGTAACACTTATTTGATAAGGAGTAAGCATTAACAAACAAACATGTTTTGAAACAATAGAGGTAATGACAATTGAGATAAAAAAATACTTTTGATAATAACCGTTTAACATATGTTTATAAAGACATTTTACGAATAAACCTATTGATAATAATGTCAAACTTATAAGCCTATTATTTGTGATGAAAAACTTCATCACAAACATTTGATGCACCGGATTCTTCGTTGTCATCATAATACTTCAAAATATGATTGTGATATTTGCAGTCTTTGTTAATGGAAATCCATTCCTCTTTGTCCTCATCGACATAGTCTTGAAGATCAACAATGTTGTTTAATACATAATTGTCTTCCTGCTTAGGATGGTATAGACATCCTTTATTGTTACAAATAAAATTGTCTTTGTCAGTTTGAGCATCGACAACATGACCACCATTGATAGCCTCATGTGAAGAATCATTGATTAATCTGTGACATGCCACCAACCGCTGATCAGACCGTGTGGTTACAAAACATCTCAGGTGTGATCTTCACATCTGGATGGGTGCCATACCTGAATATAAACCTGGAATAGTAGTCAAAATGAGGATGTTAAAAGAACAGTGTGTTCAACTGTGTAGTAACTTTGTATGCATCATTTCAACTTTCAGGTAGTATGTACTATTGAGTCACAAGGATAGTGTATAGATATACAGCTAAGGCATAAAAGAGGGGTATGATCAAACAGATAATAAGGCATAACATATGAATAAAATATAACAAAACAAATATATTGATCAAATCTCCATGACTGATACAGGATCACCATGGCATAGCACATACCGTGATTAGCCAACTTATTGTACATAAAATTGAAATTAAAACCTTAAGCAAATCCGTAAAATTCGACCAAAGGAAATAAAATGTGAAAAGTGCAGACTAACAAAGCAAAACGATTTGGTACGAATGGAATGAAATAAACATGGAGACGATCAATAGAACGGCAATCACTGCCTTTCTCGATTTTGACGGTTGCAAGAAGGGGTTTCTTGGCACTTCCTGAGGCCTCATCTTCATCTGGCAAGTCATCCAGGTCAATGATATCTCGTTTCTTGTTCACTGCTTTGCTTCTTGAAGATTCATCGTTCTTTTCACCACCAACAACTTTACCAGATGCATTCTTCTTTTCTAAATTTATCACACCACTACGGCTTGTTGTGGAATGAGTTTCATTATCTGGCATTTCAAGCAGGAATTTTTTGATGTTTGCAGAGGCTGCAGCACTAAGGGTTGTTGAAGATTGAGATTGATTATCTGGTGTTTCAAGTAGAAACTTATTGATGTTTAAAGCCGAGGCATCCAAGCCAACAGATTGTGCAGAAGAACTGTTATCATGAGTTTTATACTGATCATCCACCTCCTGCAAGAATACGAAATTAACGCCTTAAATAAATATATTACGGATAAATAAATTGAGCAAAAGGGTTTTGGAATTAAAATTGATACCTGTCCATCAGCAAATCCTTCCTTAAAGTGAGCAATTAAATCAAGATCATCGGACACCGACTTGGCAAAGTGTAAACTTGGTGTTGGAGTTTACATTATGCTGCGTGTAGGTGAACTTAAAAAGGTATTTCTTGCCAAAAATAACATTCAGTTCATCAGGGAAATACTCAACTGTGTTCTGCCCATGTTTGTTCATTAATTCATACGCGGAAACCCCATTACACATCTTACTAATATTGGTATCAAAAACAACAAATGGTGCTGATCCGGTTTCATCAATAACCCTCAATATCAACTTGAACCTAATTTTGTAATAAACATTGTATTATTATACTTAAAAAGTAAAACTTTAATTAAAATTTAATGGTTTTAACAATATATAATAAAGGGAGATTTAAATTGTTACCTTGGAACCACCTGGTAAATCACACCATGATAATCGCATGTGTATGCCTTTTAGAACCGAAGATTTAGATAGTTTTGCCATCTTGTTGCACCTTTTACATGCATCATAACACCAGCCGTGTTCTTTGTGGATTCGATGAACTTTTGCGTAAAGTACGATTTCATTGCCTGTGAATGATAAAGATAAGTGTTATTTTTGTTGCTGAAAAATAACAAAAAGCTATTTAAATGTCTTGACGAAAGAGTTTGGTTGTATAATCGAATTGTGATTGCTTACTGGTTGGAGAGCTGGGATACCACCGATAGTTGAACTGACTGTGTGTTTAAAATACATCTCAGGTGTGATCTTCTCAACAGGAGGGGTGAATACCTCAATCTTATGGTCACCATCAGCGTAACATTCTTTGGATGTGTACCTAAATTGATTTCAAAATTTTTGTTAACTAAATGAAGCGTTTGGTAAACATAATCGATAATTAAACAAAAAGATAGAATATATTACATTTTTTTAAATGATATGATAGCCGGGATTTCCTTGTTAATGAAAATTCTACTTCCAAAAAGCGAGTTGTGGACTGCAGGCTCATCTGAAGAGAAAGTATAAATAATGAGTGGGTTAATGAATTACAAAGAGTTTACATGATACAGTTAATTGGGAGTATTTATTTGTTTCAAACGAATAGTTAGTGTTACCTCTGAAATATTTCACTTTTGCAAGTTGCAACACAAAATGACCAGACCGATATCACCATTGCTGGCATACTGATTAAACATTTCAGCCAAGCTGTCCTAGAAAGTACATTTAACTCGTTCCCTGAAATAGAACAACAAACAATTATAAGTTTTAGGAATGTAATTGATTAAACTGTACATCAAGCATATAAGTTTTAATGTAAGTATGAATGTTTAAAATATTTCATACTCTGTGTCTTCAATGACAATAGTGCGTCTGAATTTTTTCACAAGAGTATTTAGAACTTGGATAATATCACCAATTGCTACAATAGCTCCAATGACATCTGCATTTTAAGAATATAATGTAAGCTTATCTAACGGCAAGGTATTTGAATTTTTGTGACAATAAAAATAGTGTGTGTTAAGTAAGTAAGCTTACCAACGATCCTTTTCATTATACTTTTACTCAAAATCGACTAAAAGGTTCTAATTTGAAACCGAAGACATCATCATCAAAGTGGTCAATCCGTGTAACTTTGGTTGACTGGAAAAATGTTATCTTGTACTTGTGATTCAACAATGGTAGTATACCATTGTTCTCACCAATACTGAAGTCAGCAATGATATAACAATGACCATGTTGGAAAAGGGGTTCAAACCGATACATGTCATTGTTCCGTGCAGTACATTGGATGTGATTACCCTGAAAAATTTGGTTACAATGTATTAAGATAAAGCTACATGGTATGTAATTAAAAATACAGATTGTATGTAATTATAAAGATGATATTAATAAAAGTACCTTAATATCCTGTAACACGATATCAAAACTGTACGCTTGCTTAGGTTTCCCAGCAGGATGGCTATGCCACATTGAAATACACCTTCCTTTGATTTTTATGTTATCAAGCATTGGATCTATTTGATCCAAGGAAGTGAATTCCAAATCACTGAGAGATGAAGCATTTTTCCCCTTATCATTCATCAGTAACTCTTAACGTTGTTACTAACATTGCTTTAACCAAGTAGTGATATCTTCGTAAATTTTGAAAAAGTGATGAGCTTTAAAAAACAATGACTTTTATAAAGAAGGCTGAATATAAATACATGTATCAAATAAATGATATAGTTGGTAAAAAGCAACCAAATCAGATAATTGCCAAACATCTATTGTTAATCTACTTAAAATTATAGCAAAAGTAAATTATTCTCATTGAACCAATGATGTAGGAAAACTTAACAATCAAGCATTATTGACATCTATTTCCCATCTACAATATAAGGGATTCATGCCTTGTATTAGTTATACTAATTACCAACATTTACAATACACTTTTAACACATATTAGTGATACTAATGACTACAATATAAGGAATTAGTAACATCTACTTTCATCTAAAATATAAGGGATTCATGACATGTATTAGTTATACTAATTACTACAGTTTACAATATACTTTTAACACATATTAGTGATACTAATGACTACACTTTACAATCAAATGCATTCATCACAACTATTATGCAGCTAATTACAAACACCTTCATTACAATAATCATTTATACAAACATGTGGGTATCAAAAAGAATATGAGAAAGTTAAAAAACTGACCTTGGTATCCAAATGTCATGGTGAGATAGTGGTTTTTTCGACCGAATGATTGTGATATGAAGTGTATCAACACAATCGTTCAATTTATATATTTTGGGTTTAGGGTTAAGAATGAGATTCAAAAAAAGGATTGATATCAATCCTTTAATTATCACCATATCATTTGAACAATTAAACGCCATTTCAAATGAATTGATAGGGTTGTTGTTAATAATTTTGAATCATGAACAAAAATAGGTTTGATGAATTTGATAGAATGAATCGAGACTTGTTTTAGGATTAAGATTGATTTTTTGGTGAACCGTATGTGTAGGTGAATTTTTGGCAATATGTTTCTGAATTGATTGTGCAGTGCTGAAGATCAGGGAAGGAGATCGGCTTGTGAGGGCGTGTGTTTTTGGTGGAGAAATGCTGGAAAGCGTGTGTTGATGAAATATGTGGCATTGCCAGCTAATTAATGTCTGCCAGCATGGCATTTAAGGGTGCCAAGTGGCATTAGTGACTTGGCAAGTTCCTCTAATATATATGTAGAGATGTACTTTCAGTGTTTGTTCCGACTTCACCCATATGACCGATGTATGTTAATATAATATCATATTAAAATAACATCATTTTATTACAATATGGGTGAAGTCGAAACAAAATTTGAAAGTACGTAAGTGTATATGTTAATAAAAAAATGTTTCAAATCGATACATTTTGAAAAATACGTAGTTATTTTATAGCTTTTACCCCTATGTAATATGTGAAAAAGTTGGTAAAATTAAAAAGTGCTTGAATACATGTTCTTCTGTCATACAAAAACACATTTCATTAATATTTGGCCTTAAGGCTACCAACAAATGGGTCGAGCTTGATATACCGGCCCAACCCCTTAAGAGATGGCTCATAACTTCATAAGATTTAAGTTAACATTAAACGGAGTATGTTTTAACTTCGATGGTGTATTTGATCATTGATGAATAACTAAAAGTGATTAATCCACTCTACGAAAAACACTTCGTTGCTTTATTTTTTTAACGCTTCAAGTTGATACGAAACATCAACAAATAAGTGCCTTTTGTAGCAAAAAGGTTAATAAGCACGAGAATGGGTCGTCTACACAACACATTTGGTCTCGGAACGTATATTTTGAATATTTAGAACTTAGACTCTCATTTACATGAATTGAAACGAAACAACCAAAATCATAAGAATACATTTTTTGATAAAAATATATAAAAGTAATCTCATGATGATCTTCATGATATTAGTAATAAAAAAATCAAAGTTAACCTAATTTTGTCTTTCCGAATGTATGGAGGAGGTGAGATGTAGACATGTTTCTTATAGGTGGCCAAAACTCGGTTTTTTTATAAACCGATTCCAATTCCTGGTCAAAGTCAACGAACCGGTTCCGTTAAAACCAGCCGATTTTTCGTGATCCCGGTATAAAAACCGAGACCAGTATAACCGGTTCCGATTCGGTTTTAAAACAGGTTCCTTGGAAAAACCGGTGCAGTTTCTTAACAGTGGGCATGCATTCGATCGATTCCGGTGAATATGTGTCCTCATATTGGTTTCTTTATTACATCAGTACAACACTGAAACCTCTTCAATCCTAATGCCCCTCAAGAAAACAAGATTAGCTTATAATCATCGAAACTGTGAATTTCAAGTGCCATGAAGGTTTAACAATAATCATTATTCGTATTTTCTGTTTGTTTAAATTCGTATGAAATTGTTGAAACATGACTCATAATGGTGGAATGTTAAGAGGGCTTAAATGGTGGATTTTCGAGCAAATGACCGTTTAAAAACGGTAACAAATGAACCCAACGGATCTATCAGCCTACCATATAGAAAAGAGAACATTACCGTTGGAACCGGTTTGGAAAAACCGGTTACAAACCGGTTCTAACGGCTAAAATGTGGAACCGGTTAGGAACCGGCGGTTTGTGGAAGAACCAAATCGGTTTTTGGAAAAATCAGTTTTGACCGGTTTCGGTTTTCGATTTTTTTTGGGTTTCGATTTCGAAACCGGTTTTTTGGCCACTTCTAGTCTTTTCTTTACCCAAAAATAGAGAGGTTGCTTCTAGAAGACATTCGAAGATGTAGACAGTCTTTCCTTTACCCGAAAATAAAGATGTTGTTTCTAAAAGACCTCTAGTCTTTTGCAAAGAGTGAGAATCGAACCCTCAACCTCTGTGTTTAAAAAAGAAAGATTTTCGAATTGATTCAACCGTGTTTAGTAGTAATGATGTCTAAATAAAATAAAAATAAGAGGTGATGTCATTATCAATTTATCATTTAGAACCTTTAGCACATTTTTTGGAAAGCTCTAGGAAATTGCGAATCACTATTTTGCTGATTCCCACAATAAATAAAGCGTGGCTACAAACATCTTGTGGTGTTTTTCGTTAAGTTCTCAAAAAAGAGCAAAGGATATGTCTCACACAAATGTGTCAACTCAAACCTTTTAAAGTAAATATTCAAAACTTATGATCACAATTTCACTATGCATGGTTATCAGAAAAACATGAAAGCTGAAAAAGAGAATATATCTTTGCTTATTTGCCAAGCCATATATTACATGCCCTTGAAGCTTCCAAAAGTTATATATATTGTGATCCAAAAACACCATATAAATACTATGAAACAAAAGGATCAAACACAAATATGAACATGAAGAAAATGAAGAGACCAACAATGAGATTTTTAATATTGGGTGTGGTATGTTTTCACCTTATTGCATCCTCAAATTGTTTCAAAGTTGTACATGCTATTGGTAAGTATTCTTTCTTCTTTTTGGTTCTTGCTTTTACTAAGTAAAAAGAGCTAAAAACTATATGTTTATATTATGAGAAGAAACCACAACCACATATTTCAGATACAGTTACAAAAGTGTATTTGTTATATAAACTAAGTATCAATTTTGTAGGCACAAAGAAAGAACTTGAGGTTGACAAAAGTGAAGTGAATCTCGTTGGTAGACGTGGTGGTGGTGGCGGTGGTGGTCATGGCGGAGGTGGTCACAGTGGTGGTAGTCACGGTAGTGGTTCAAGAGGAAACGGCGGGTATAGAGCATATCATGTCATCCCCGTGTATGCAGGCGGTCATCGACAAGCCCACCATGGTCACCGAAACAGCTCTAGTTGTAACTCCATAACTATCTCACAATTGGTTTCAAGCATACTTGCTTTAGTCCTTTTATTAACATGATATTGTTGCTTAAGTTGTAAACTACTAATTGTAGGTTGAATATATAAAGGTTTGTGCTTCTAATTATTTAGTGGAAATGTTACTATTAGTATTATACTTGGTTTCACCTTTGGTTTTCACTTTTCATTATCTCATACAAATTAGTAATTAGTTTTCATCTCTTTTCATAAACTTGATTACTCCTAATAACATCTCCATTTCTCATTATTGATTGTGAAATTGAAACCTTGTCTCCCTATACGTTTTCGATGTTACTATTAGTATGATCACTAGCTAACATGAAAGATTAACAAGAAAAAATTCTCATATTTTATAAAATGGCATGTTACAACTTTCATCAGTGTAAACCTGTCTTTCTGCATTTCTAGTGTTTCACTGTTTTGGCATTTCTCAAAATGGATCAAGCAAACTTGTTTTTTATACTGGCCCAGCCCATCAAGAAATAGCTATAACCCATATAAGATTTATTTAGATGGGCCTGTTGGCTGTTGCTTACTTAGCAACTCCCACTCCCTAAGACCCTAATGAGTAAAGACAGATATTTTCATAACATGTTTTAGCATTATCATTGATGAAATGCCAAAGTGATTATGTTTAAGTATCCCTTACAATATAGCGAGTATTTAGACGAAGCTTGAAGCATTTCGTTAGGGGACCGAACTATCAATTCACAGTTAAAATAAAAATTTAACACTAACACGCACAAAAAACCACATTAAGTATGTAAAATTTTGGAGGGGCTAGGGCCGATCCCAGCCACCATAAAGCTTCGTCTATGGTGACTAACAAGCTATTTCAATAAACCAGGATGAGCATGCGTAACTTTACGTAAATAAGCCAAGAAATATGTTTAAGAATGCGTCGATCTATGCATATATGTGTGTATTTTTGGCTATCCAAAACTCTTTTCGATTGGAACCTTACAATATTAGAGGAGAGATTTTACATATCAAACTTTTCGGGATTGATCTCCACCATCCATCTAAAAATAAATCAATGGCTGAGATTAAAAGCATTTTATTATTTCACATATTTTTTATAATTTAAATATCTCTTAAACCGTTAATCGTTAAGCAGAAATAATTACACCATCACGACGAAAGACTTTGATATACTTTCGAAAAAAGAAAAAAAATATCGTTATTTTCACGTCGTCTTTTTGTTCGTTTTTCTTCGAAACTATAATTTGCATGAAATATCATATATGATTTAACACTAATTTGAAGATCACATTTGATATTAGTGTTAAATCACATAATATCATATGTGATATTAGCAGTATTGCAAAAAAATGTCTACAAGGCCGATTAATCACTGATTAGGCGCTACTGAGGCACCGACCTTTCTGATTTATGCAAATCGTTCAAACAAATCGGTCGACCATGGTCAACGGTGGTTAACGATGGTCAAACTTGCCGAAAACATGGAAATCTTACCGGAAATACCCTAAACTCGCTGTTAATTAATTATAATCACTTATAGTCACTGTTTATATCTATTACAAGATGTTTTTCAAGGAAAATCTTGCCGAAAATACCAACACTTGCCGTACATACCTAAAACTTGCCAAAAATGCCAATACAATCAATCACCGATTCGCTATTTTTGTAACCCTGAACAAATGTAATCACTTATAGTCGATGTTTATATCTATTACAAGATGTTTTTAAGGAACATCTTTTCGAGAATACCCAAAACTACCCAGAAATACCCAAAACTTACCAAAAATGTCAATCCGATTAATCACCGATTAATCCCGCTTAGACCGATTATAAGCTACAGGGGGGTCGACCGCCTCACTACCGATTCGCGATTTTTGCAACCTTGGATATTAGTGTAAAATCATATATGATAAATCACATATGATATACATATCATATATGATTTAACAGTAATATCACATGTGGTATTCAAATTAGTGTTAAATCATATATGATTTTTTCATGCAAATTTCATTAACGTAAAAAAACGAAAAAAACTTAAAAAAAAAAAAAGTGAAAAACACGAAGAAGAAAAAATTGTCGAAAGTATATCAAAGTGCCTATCTATAGAAAGATAATTAAATTCTCGTCGTAGTGGTATATTTTTTTTCGCTTGACGATTAACGGTTTGAAAGATATTTATATTTGAAAAAAAAATAAAATGAAAGTGGGTTTTTTTAATTGTTGTGATTAATCTCATCCATTAGATCTAATAAAAATGAAGGGTAGAGATTATCCCTTAGTATGTAAAAAAAAAAATTGTACTCAAATGAACTTAAATCACAATATTAATATGTTCATAATCACTATCTTGATGATTAAATAACAAAAAGACTTGCTTTGTTCATTGAATTAAATCTTCTTCATTTATAAAAAAAGAGACAGTATATATTATGACATGTCTAATTTTTGAAAGTAAATCTATGTTTCACAAATTAAGAATTCCTAGTGAGGAAATTCGATATCTTGATTAAATTTGCACTCATTAAATGTTAACCGAATAAAATCAGTTACATAAATGTCAATGGCAAAATAAGTCTTATGTTTAGGTTCGATTCTGTTTATCAAGTTCCAAAATAAATTTGTAAAAACTTTGAGACAAAAATCACTTTTTTTTGGGAAGCTCTACAAAATTTATCAACAGAAACAACACCAGTCCATCATCACCAAGGAGCATTGCTCCTCTGGATGTTGATATTCCCTCGTGGTCGAAGAAAATGCAATTGTCTTTGTCTTTCTCGTGGACTAGTAGAGAAGACAACCAAACCGTCCCTAGGGTTGCTCGTTTTGCCTCTTCTTCCACTTTACCTTTTAACTGGTATGTATCGCTGCCTCTTGCATATACCTACGTTTCCAGTTTTGATGTATATGGATCTTAAGTTTGATTTTATATACCTACGTTTTAAGTTTGAGTTTTTAGTAGAATTGGTTTTGCCATTCAAAAGGGGATTGCGGCACAGCTTGTTGCCCGTTTGCCTGCCATCATATTGTAATCCGTTATAAAAGTTTAATATAATCGGTTTCAACCATTTTATATACCTAACAAACTGCCGAGACAACAATCAAGCATTTGGTTGGAAAAGTGTTACGGAGGCAAATATGTTGCTTTATGAATGGGATGTGATTACAACATGAGTATTTTATCGTTAAGTTAGAACTATTTAGACTTTACGATTGTCGATTGAGCATCATGTTGAAACTGTTTCAACATATGATATGCAGCTTTAAAACAAATATAAGTTGATTTTAGGAGTTCAAGATGAGCCATGGTTTGAAATCATAGGTGATACCCTAATATTTATCATAATGGACTTATATCATTTGAGTTGGCACTTTAGCGATCATAAGTAGTTTGTTGCCCCTCGTTCGATTAGATCGAGCTTCTTATAATCTTCTCTCGCTTTTAGCTTCTTGCTAGAACCCTAATAACATACTCGCGCCGTCCAAAAAAAAGTACAGTAGTTTACTTGGTTGCTTGTAATGATTTTTAGTTTGTTTTGTCACAATGTCTATGTTAGTTTTAGTTTGAGATCATTAGACATTATCAACTTCCCATACACCATTTGCAATCAAAACCTCATATTAACACAACCACATTACATCCAAAAGTACTAAACTATTGATAACTCATTGAAATAATCACAATTAGTTAATTAATCAACATTTGTTTTCAAAGCTCTCATCTTGATTATCATTATATTAATCTTGAGTTCTAGATTATAACTAACCAACTTCCTTCTTTTAGTCAACTAATTGTTTTTTAACAATATAATACGGAGTAACAAAAGACCTTTTCATTCACTCACTCGCTCCCCACCCACCCACTAATCATCTAACATTCTAAACATTTGGTCATCAAAATAAATCCAAAAATAAAATAAATTAAAATGATCAAAAACTCAAACTTCATGACACTCACGTCCTCTTATTAGTTCTTACCATTTTCTTGTTTTTCTCAAAGAGATTTCATTTTTAGCCTACATCCACAAAGAGACAAATCATTTCATTATAATATACTACGTATTAAAGTAAAAAATTAAAGTCAATCTTTATAATAACCCACAAATATAAAAACTGAAAAAATATATAGTTTTAACCCATTTCTTATTTTCACAAAAGAATTCATTTTTAACCATTTTTTATAACATGACATCTACAAATAAATACACCATTTTAACAGAAAAATATCAATCTTTATAATAACCCACAAATCTAAAAAAAAAATTAAATGAAACATAATTCTTACCAATTTCTTATGTTAAAAAAAAAAGATCTTTCACTATTTTTATAACATGCCATCCACAAAGAAATACACCATTTTTATAAAAGTTCAATCTTTATAATAACCCGCAAAACAAATTTACGATAAAAAATAACTCTTACCCATTTCTTATTTTCATAAAAATCTTTAAAAAAAAAAGTAATTTATTGATTTTTTCAAAATTTACTTTAATAATTTATTTTCTCACAATAAAAAGAACAGTTTTTCACATAATTCTTACCCATTTCTTGTGTCTTGTAATAACCCATAAATCTTGTTTTTCAAAATAATTTTTCTTACCCATTTCTTATTTCCACTAAAATAATTCATCTTTTAAGTCTTTAACCATATTTTCATAGCCTACCATCCAAGTTAAAAGCTATTTTTCATAACCCAAACAGTGCTTTAACAGGCTTGTACATCATGCATAAAAAAATATGTAAATATGGGTGTGTATGTGGGGATATATGAAAATCCCCCTATTTTTTTAAATGAGTCTTGTTTTTGACCCATTTTTCCTATATTGACATAAAGATTTCATTCTCAAGTTTTAACTACCACCTTTCATAACCTGCCATCCACAAAGCATTCAAAAAACCTTTTTATATATAAAAAAATAAAACCATTATTTTAGTAAAGAATCTTGCAAGATCAAACCATACTTTTACAAACACCATGACACAAGTCATCATAAACAACTCAAACTCACCACCTTCTTCTCCATCTTTACAAGACACATTGTTTCAAACATTAGCCCAAGAATCTGAACAACAAAGGGTCTCTCATGATCATGACCATGATGATAATAATCCATATCAGTTAGTATCTTACTTAGCGTTTTTGGACTTTTTAGGAAGTCTATTTGGGGTGGTGAAAATATTGAGAAAGACACAGTGGCAGAAGAAAATCTTTCTGGGATGGAGATAGGGTGGCCTACTGATGTTCGCCACGTGGCGCATGTCACATTTGATAGGTTTAATGGCTTTCTTGGTTTGCCTGTTGAGTTTGAACCTGAAGTGCTTAGAAGAGCTCCTAGTGCAAGGTATGTTATTTTGTTTTCGGCTTTTAGGATGTATACTTTTGTTTTGGTGAATTTGATCATGTTTATGTTGACATGTTGATTTCGCTGCACGTAGTTTTTGGATGTACCTTTTTTTTTGTTTTTGTTAGGAAAAGTTCGGTGTTGTTTACTGAGATTTTGCGTGAATATGGTGTTCTTGAAGTATTTGATCATGTATCTGAGAGCATGTGATTTTTGGGTGTACCTTTTTGATCTTGATGGATTTTACGTGTTTATTGAAATTTTGGTAATCTGATGTGATTATCTGCTTGTAGATTTTGTTCTTAATGGTTAATTAATGGTGATTATGTTTTTATGAATGTATATTGAATTTTGATGCCTTTATTGCTGATTAAATTTCCTGTAGTCTAATGTGAATGTTTTTATGGACATATACTGGAAATGATGTGTTTTCCTGATAGCTTTGTTGTTATTGATTTAGATATGAAGGAGGGGTAGACCCAATCTCAGGTGGGAGGATAGACTTAAGCTCGACATGAAGGAGCTGCTCTTGTCCGAGGACATGACCTCAGATAGGAATTTGTGGAGAGATAGAATTAGGATTTGCGGTAGTTCAGATAGGTTTTTTTTTTTTTGCCTCTGCCTTAGTTTAGGCCCCTTGCGTGTTTGCTTTTGCCCTTTGTTGCCCCCTTAGGTTGCCTTTTTGCCTTCGCTTTAGGTATCGTCTTCCTTTGTTTTGCTCCCTTAGGTTTACCTGCCTTTTCTTTGCTTTTGGTTTACCCTTAGGATGCCTTTTGCCCTTAGGGTTGGTTTTTGTTTCGGTTTTGTGTGCTTTTATTTTGAGTTTGTGCGTGTTTGGTCCGCCTTTTCAGCCGCTTTTGTTTGCTGCCTTTATGCCCTTTTTGCTCTCTTCTCTTCTTTATCACCCGCACACGTGCACTAGCCGGAGGTCTCATTGAAGCAGCCTCCTTACCCCCGGTTTATCCCTGGGTAGGGTAGGTCACTACATTCTACCTCCCCCATACCCTGCCTCGGCGGGATTGGGTATGTTGTTGTTGTTGTTGTTGTTGTTGTGATTTAGATATATATTGGTAAATGACTATGATTCTCTGATTTCATATCGAGTAGTTTTTAGTTTCATTTATAGTTTACAGTGAATAAACAAATCAAATCCATGCAAATGTTATTCATGTTTTAGCATTCAACTTCATTTATATCTAGATGATCTTCTTTCAGATTACGCGAATCAGTATTGCATATCTTTAGCTTGTATCTGATATCTAAGAAAGAATACTAGGCATGATGTAATAAACTTATATGACATACTTCCGTTACTGGAAGTTGATGTATATGCACAAACATATCAATTTGTCAAGATTTTACTAATCTTAAATTTAAATAAGTATCCGTGATTATGTAGGCGATGGAGTTCATGAAATATTGTTGTTTTTAACTGTACTGTTTTATTTCGCTTACTGCCTAACAGTTGGTTTGTTTCATTTGTAGTGCCACTGTGTTTGGTGTTTCGACAGACTCAATGCAGTTGTCATACGATTCTAGAGGAAACAGTGTCCCGGTGATACTCATACTTATGCAAGAACGTTTGTATAGTCAAGGTGGTCTGGAGGTCTGTTAATCGTTTCCCAGCTTTTTTTTAGTTAAAATGTAACCAACATTATTTATGTGTGTTGAGTGAAAGAAAAATAGTTATTCGCTCTTTATTACGGAGTATAATATCTAGCCTTCCTTTCCCTATGTTGCTAAAAAGGTGGACATTTATAATGAAAATCCAAGCACAAATCATACAAAGCGCAATGCCAAACACTCCCCAAGTGTCGACACTTTTTATTCAAAACTGTTTGTTCCTGCAAAGTGTAGACTTATTCTTGCAATTCTGCAGTGAAAAAATTACTAGAACGGATGATTTTTAAAAAATTTGCATGTGCAGGCTGAAGGTATTTTCAGAATCAATCCAGACAACAACCAAGAAGAACATCTAAGAACGCAGTTAAACAGTGGAGTCATTCCAGACGGTATTGATGTACACTGCTTAGCCGGTCTTATCAAGGTACTTAAGTTTTCATTATATCAGTATGAAAAAAAATTCTTTTCGTTTTGCTTAATTTTGGTTCATAATTTACAGGCTTGGTTCAGAGAACTACCAACTGGGGTCTTGGATCCGCTTGCACCTGAGGCAGTGATCCAGTGTCAATCAGAGGAAGACTGCACTAACCTTTGCCTCCAGCTGCCACCAACAGAAACCGCCCTGCTTGATTGGGCCATCAACTTGATGGCTGATGTTGTCCAACATGAACATCTCAATAAAATGAATTCACACAATATTGCAATGGTTTTCGCCCCAAATATGTCTAAGGTTTGTATTGTTTTTTATATGTTTTTGTGAAGAAATAAATAAGTACTAATTGGTTGACTTTCTTTGTGCAGATGGTGGATCCTTTGACTGCATTAATGTATGCGGTTCAAGTAATGAACTTTCTGAAAACGCTTATTACTAAGAATCTTCGTGAACGTGAGGATTTGGTTATTGAAAAGTATCCAGACCCGCCACAAGAACCATCTGATAAAAACAATGGGGATCAAGGGCCGACATTGAGTTTAAACGTGCAAGAAAACCGTGATGAAAATGAAGACAGGGAACATAGCTTCACCACTGATGATGATCATCTTGACAACTCAACTACCAGTGAAGAATCTGATGGATCCACGTTCTGTAGATGGCCACCCATCGAGCCAAAGACCACAACCACGGTTAAAAATACTCAGGAATACAAAACGGGTCAGTCAAGTGGTCAAGAAAAAACCCGACCTTTAGTCAGCAACTTAAAGTCTCTAAATCCTCAAAAGGAGAGGCAGCGTTGAGTAAACAAAGTTGTCTTTATGGTAACATTGGTCGAGTTCTTGTGATTTTTTCGATTTGAATATGTGAATTCTTTAAATCTTTGTGAATTTACTACGTAACCAAACTATAGTCTTTGCATTTGGGTATTAACTGTGTGCTGTTTGAAACAACTGTCAGTAAACTTATGGTGTTTGAAATTGTTTTGTACGTTTTTATCGCTTGTATGTAACATTTTTAGTAATATTTTTGAGTCACATATCATTCTCCTATTTAGTAGCATCTTCCAACCTTTAGAAAGACTAATTCTGTTCACGCAAACAAACAATGGATGCCTTCAACACATCCCTTATAACCCTCAATCCATTTTTGGATAATGAACATCGATCACAAACCTTACTCGATTATGGATAATAATAAAACCCTGAAAAACAACTACATTTCAACAAAACAAACAAACCATATTTCATCAATGAGTTCAGAAAGTTTATCCATATGCACCGAAGGGCTCGGGTTTGAGAGCTTTGATGATGTGGAAGAAGTGAAGAATGAAGGGTATGTTAAAGAGGAATGTACAGAGAGAGCAGGTTTTGATAGAAAAACGTTTACACGTTATAAAGATTTGCATTTGTCAGGTTGCGGGAAGAGGTCCAGGATCACAGGAGCCAAACTCCCTCCACCTATTGGGAAACCGTGGGTGTGTCTTAAATCTTTTCGTGAAAATGGTAGGTTTATTTTGAAGGAGGTTAAGATCCCGACACAAGAATTATTGTATGCATGTCGAGAAGATGGAAGATTAAAGCTTCGGTTTATTCAACATGATCATGTAGGTAAGGAATAGAGAAATGATCCATATATGGCAATTTCAAAGACTGATCGAGATCATTATGAACTTCACGGAGATGATAATCGCTGACATGTGATAATGTAATGCATATCTGGTGTTTTATGATCCATAAGCCATAAGGCTGTTAGAGAGCTTATAAGCTGTTTAGGTCATACGGAATTTAATCACATAATTATGATTTTAAGTCACATACTAATTTTGTTCAATGATGATGAGATATCTGTGCAAAACATAATAACAAGATATATCTATCAAAAGTCAAAAACTGTATGTCTATAAATTTTGTTTAGCTTCAGGATATTAGATGCAAGTCATGTGTCTTATCAGTTCATATAGCCTTAGGTATCATCATAATTTCAACAATAACCCGAGCCGTGTTAAAATAAAAGATGTCTCGTTGAAGTTCAATTCCATCAAGTTTGAATCGAGTTCAAACTCAAACTTAAGCTCAACTGGTAAAAGTTCTGGAAGATGGTCTGGTCGTTTGAAAATAGAACAAGGTAGACCCAAAAACACGTGATGATCAGCGATGAATGTTTGATATAGCTTATGAATAGAAAAAACACTGTGCTGGTAAAACATATACAAAGTATAACCGTAACTTAGTACAAGGGAGAGCCAAAGCATGTTCCAAGGTTCAGTCTGAAATGACATTTAAACATGATGGTCCATAACATGTGATCTTAAAAGGAAGATTAAATGTCACATGCATTCTTTTCATATAAAAACACAAATCATTGTGGCCCCAAACTCTATTACTATCCAAGTAACAACAAGAAAAATCAAGTTACCCAAAACATGACCACTTGTGAGTGATTTGATTTACGTCGGCACAACAATGTGCAAGAAAACTAACGTATTAAAATGCAATGGCTATTAGAAGCAACCAAGTTTTACAAATGCTCCAAGGTGATCTTAAAGCTTCTTTTTAAACAAATTTAGTCACTCGAATTTCAAAACGAATTTAAAAAATGTGTCTCGATGTCGTAAACATCCGCTAAATTATGAAAGAAAGACTGTAATACCCTTGCAAACTTCAAGGGCATTTTTCCAAATCATATAAAGATATTATACCAAACATCCCCAAATCGCAACACTTTGGGGTGTTTAAGGTCAATTTCTCATATAGTATCCAAAATGGGACATACTTTTTACAGTTGGAGTAACATTGAGCTAACAAAGAAAACACAATTTGCAGGCAGGCCAACAACAATACAACTACAAAACATTAAACATGAATCACAATTTCGGTTCTCGAGTATGTTTGAATTACTCTTGTAATACTAAAACACTCCCGTCAGTTGCGTATATCCAGTCATATACGGGATTACAGAATCATGTAATTCTTATTTTCTCCAAATGTTGAATCAAAAGAAGATCAAAATGGACTTAGAAGCCAGTACCTAAATGTTTGTGGATCTTTAATCTTGAAGCTCCTCAGTCTTTTTGTCTTTGGACAAAAGGTACCATCCAAGAGCACTAAGACCAGTTATGGTACCAGCTACAACTGCATAGTTCCTGTGGATATCAGTAGATACTCCTTTTGGAGTCGGAGTAGGGATCTCACTTGCTTTTGCTTCAGCTGCTGAACCACCTGCATTTGCTGCTGCTGGTGTCTCTGCGGGTTTAGCGCCCTGAAATGTCAACCACAAACATTAGAAGTAGATAACATGTTAGAAAGGGTTTGAGTTTAAACGGGTAACTTTTACGGGTGGGTCATAACGGGTTGTGCTGACCAGTAAACACTGTTTTATCCATACTTTTTTGGAATTTTGTTGTGAATCATTAATGTATATAGTTATGAATTGAGATACAGATTCTTGATAGATAAACAATATAATTTTGTCTAAGTAAAAAAATTTAGGATGCAGTAGAATTATGTATACATTTTGACCCGTTTGATAGGATGGGGAATATCAAAAAAGACAGAGAAATTGGAACCTCATTTGCAAGCTTCTGCAATTTCTCTTGCTCAGCTTTCTGCAGAAGTAAAGATGGATTTAGAGAACTAACAAGATATAATCTGAGAGCTAAGGACAGTTCAAACAGACATGATATCATAATCTGGTCTTATAACTGCAAAGGACAAGATAAACTATAGTAACCGCACTGGATAATTCAGTAGTTTGAATTCTTATTATGCGAGATTGGACTGTATTCAAAACTAAAATTTCGGTTACCAGACCTGCGTATTAAGCACTGGTGTAAACACAGGTCTGTAATCTAATCAAAGAACACAATTAACCACACATAAGGAACACATTATAAGCATGGTGTAAAGGGGAGGATTTGACAGTATAGTTGCTGGTAATAATATAAATCTTTGCAAGATACAAGTATGCTTTTGATTTACTTTTTACCTATGCTTTTGTATGGCATAAGCTCAAAATATATTTGCATTAGTGCGGCTTGTCAAAATGTGAAATGTGGCAATAGATTCGAAAAGTGTAACACGGGTGATCTCCGCGTGCTGAAAATAGAGGTATTACATAAATAATTTGCAAGGTGAGAGACGTGAGCGTTTATGAATCCACCCATAGAAAGTGAGCGTTTTACTACATTATTAACCAAAACGAAACTTCGGTTTATGAAAGATTTAGAAGTGAAAAAAGTAGATGAAAATGGCCCATTATGCGTAATGAAAGTTTTTAGTGCAAAAAGTAGATGAAAATGGCCCATTATGTGTAATGAAAGTTTTTCTTCATAGATACCATAAGATTGTAACTTCTAGGATGACACTGAAGTTTCAAAAGGGTCATTACATATCTTCCATGCTTCCCTGAAGATACTAGATAGGTGTAACTTGTGCATGGTACCATAACATCCATCAAACGTAAAAAATAAGACCAAAACTCAAAAACTGTCATGACCTATGGCACATTAACTGGAAAGCTACAGTAAACTAATCCAGAACCTCCAGATTAATCATCCAAGAAAGAACCGTAAACTGTTTGCCATGTTGCATTCATTAGGCTGTCCACCTCACACAAAGCATAGACAATAACTAAAAGGTACATAGTTTTTGGTCATTCTTCTTTAATCCTATGGGGGGAGAGAGAGGTTTGTCATTTCATCAATTGTATCTAAACCCAACTTTATGGCAGCTGTATTGTAACGAATGGCGTGATGTAGAGACCGATCATAAAATATTAAAATGTTAGCACTACTTGGAGATAAATGAAAGGATAGTGTATAACCAGTTACGTTTTCTTATTTTTCCTATTAGTTCACATAGTAAAGCTTTAGTTTTTAACTAGCTAATTTGATCAACTAAGAGATGGAAAGAGGAGAATGTGTGACTAGACAAGCTATAAAGTAATTTCTCAACTAGTAGAAAGTAAATAGCAGGAGAAGGTCCCTAATGCCTTTTGTATAAGTATTCACTTTCATAAGCCAAGTAACCATGACTAGCAACATAAAACAACCAAGACAATCTTACAAACGCCTAATGCCTAAATCAGCTAGTGTCGATGTTAAGGCTGTATTATAAAAAAATTACATACTTCCGATGCATGCACATTGGTATGGCCGTATGGGCATGGAATGTTGAAGCGGAGTTTACAGTATGAAAGGCGGAAATTACTCATTATTAGCTTGCACCAGTTGCAGTTAGGAATTACCTTGATGTAGATATTCTCTGCAGCCTTCTCCTCCTCACCAAGTACTTTGCCGGTAGAGAACCTGCGAGATCCAAACCTAACGAGTTGTCTTGTCGCCATTATCAGGTGTCTTCAATAGTTTTCACTTCAAAAATGGGAAATATTTGTATAAGGTTGGATGCTAATTTGCTAATTCTTTTATCAAATAATACTGGGACATTATGGCAGCAATCAGTATTAATATACTTTACTCCGACTTTATAGAAAACATGGATGAAATCTTTGTTTTAACACAACAAATGCAAGACTCAATGGTGTTTAAAAAAGTAGCAACCAATGCAAAAGCTGACTTAAGAAGTTCTCATGGTAACATAAACTTACAGACATTTGACTCAAACTTACATAGTTAACCATATGTTCTTAATGCCTAAGTGAAAGCAAATGCTAGTAACTAACAACAAGATCGTGTCAAGGCAAAAATATTGATTTATAGCAACAATATTACTCCAACTGAGTAGTGCTACGGTGCTACCATGAGTGGACCATGAGGCAGCACTATGAAATCTTATGAGCCATTTTACATCAATAACTAATTCATGCTTACGTTTTCTACGTGGTAATACACAACTCATTGATACATTTCCTACCATTGAACCATTAGCTCACGCAATTAGACTATTATGAATTACAATACGAGCTCCTAATAAACAGCTCAACCATCATCCTTCCTAATCATTTTCACCATTCACAAGCAAATTTACTACGTCAAAAATTTCACACGCACACAGCCGTGTGTGTGTGTGTTGTGTAAAAATGTAGTTACTGTTTAAGCTAAGCTAATCAGCAATCTAGAGAAAATACTTCAACTGTGTTTAATAACCTCTTTATACCTTGTTACAGACTAATGTAACTTTTAACAGTTTAACTAGCTAATCTAACAACTCAACTCTACATTCTAACATCAATAATTTGTATAAATCAAACATAAACACATGCATAATGACGTCATCGGAGCTCAATAACAACATAGCACGATCATCATCAGCAATCTAACTGTGAGAATGTAACAAACTATAACTAACTTGTAATCTAAGAAACTCCAAACTATATAATCAACCAGTAATTATGTGTATAAATTAAACATAAACACGTATAAATGATGATGCCATCAGAGCGCAATAACAACATAACGTGCTCGTCATTAGCAATGAAACTGTGCAAACTATAACAATTGTAACTAACTAATCCAACAAACTCAACTCTACATTCTGCCAGTAACTATTTGTATGACGTTATCGGCCGTTAATAACAACATAACACAATCGCCAACAGTAGAGGTGGCAAAACGGGCGGGCACGGGCAACGGGCTAAACGGGCACTAGCCCAATGGGCACGGGCTTAAACGGACACGGGCCAACTTACATTGCGTAAACTATAACTAACTTACAACAAACTCAACTTACATTCTAAGATCCTACTATTTATCTCTAATAGTTATTTCTACAAATTAAACACAAACACATCTATCAATATATGATGACGTCGTCAGAGATCTATAACTCCATAACACGATTATGATGTGAGAATGTAAGAAACTATAACAAACTTAACTAACTGACCTAATAAATTTCAGCTCTATATTCTAACATCACTAATTTGTAGAAATCAGACACAAACACGTCATCGAGCTCGTAAACAGCATAACATAATTATAGCGTGTAGTAATCTAACTACGGAAATGAAAATGCACAACCACATCAACATCATCGCATTAAATTTCTACATCCTGATGAAACTAACTTATAACTAACTAACCTAACAAACTATTAAGGTCAAAATGCACAAATTGTTTGTTGTCGAGAAAAAGACGCGTACCGAAGATTATAATCTATTTATACTAACTTGATACAAACTAATTAACTAACTAGTAACTAACCTAACAAACTCAACTCTACATTCTAACACTAGTTATTATTCATATGATGATGACGTCATCGGAGGTGAATGTCAAATAGCATTATTATTATAACCAGAAATCTAATAGTAAGGATTTAAAATGTAGCATAAATATGAATATGAAGGGATTAAATTGTTATATATATACAAGGAGATGATGATTATGTAAAGATGAGTGGAAATTAGGTCAAATTGGTGGTGGAGAGAATGATGCTTACCGGAGAATGGTGTTGGGTTTGAAATGAGGTTGGTTTGGTTTATTTTGAGAAGTGATACCTGGTCAATTATGGTCTTTTGTTGTGCTCTGATGGATAATCAGGATTCATTCTCACACCAGTATCTCGGATTGGGCTTTTGGCCCATATAGTCTAGTCAACGAATTGAGTTTGTTTTTCAAAAGAAGGCAAGAAGCATATTTTTATTTTTTTTTACTTTTGTCTAAAAGTGGGAAGAGATAATTCAAATAAGTACGTTTATTTATTCTTCTTATGTCTGTAAGTCGAAGTAGAAATTGAAAGAAGTTTGTTTTTTTATTTTTGACATAAGAGGTAAAATGACTTTTTTTTCTTTTTAGATTTTTTTTTTTAATGATGATCACTTCTTGTATTTTGAGGACTTGTACAGACATTTCACAAAAAGTGTAGATTGGCGGGAACACCCTGACCCCGGGTGTCTTTTGACACCAGCCATTGTCCACCCCACAAGGAATAGCCCAAGAACTCTCCCGCCTAGTGGGGCACCAACTAGAGTGAGCACGAGCCAAGACTCGGACTCCTGAGCTCTTATTCCACAAAGTCTCTCCAGTGTGCCCATAGGTTTTGAAGCAAATGAAGCAAATGCCAAGGAATGGACTTGAACCTGAGTCAATTGACTCAAGCACAAGTGCTCCAACCATTGGACTAATGCTCCATTGGTACTTCTTGTACAGACATGGTTTTACAAATCAGACATAAAACATCCTAAAACAAACACAACCTACGTAAGCACATATTCTTTCTTGTTTCAATTTTTTATATCTAATCATGTTTAGCGGGAAAAAATGGATTAGAACTGTTTAAAAATCAAGAAATGGTAACTAGACTTTAAAAATCTGTAATAAATGAGGGAAAAAAAAGTCTTTTTCTACTCTTATGTCGGAGGAAAAACAAATATTAACATTTGAGCATCTGGAGATTAAAAAAGAAAAAACAAACTTTTTTTTAAACGTTTTTAAACATAAGAGGGAACAACAAACTCTTAGGGGATGTTTGGTACGAGTGAATGACACAGAATGGAAACACATCTGAGAATGGAATTAGCAAGAAAGAGAATAGTCCCAAAGAAAGAACATGTATTTCAGTGTTTGATATAAACAAAGAATGAAGGTAGGAAAATATGACATAAATTAATTCCGTTGTTTGAATAAGTAAAAAAATAAATTACAAGGAATGGTAAAATAACACTACAATATTTTGATTTATTTATTAAATATGTAATTTTGTAAATTCATGTTATCACGTCTAGGGGTGTAAAAAATCTTGACCCGACCCGAACCCGGACCCGAACCCGACTAAGCATATTCGGGTCGGGTTACTCAGGTTAGAAATTGAATTCGGGTTAGTCGGGTCAACCCGAGTAACCCGAATACTAAATAGGCCTGCATCGTCGAGATTTTTGGCTAAGTCGGGTTCGGGTCAACCCGTTTGACCCGAATAAGGATTTTTTTTATTTTCTTTATATATTTATTTTAAAATTTTCTATATAAATTAGAACAAATAGGCAAATTTGTCACTATTTAACTTATATTCGGGTTGACCCGAACCCAAATTGACCCGACCCGAGTTGACCCGACCCGAATTGACCCGATTCCGACTAACCCGAGTTCAAATAGGGTCGGGTTCGGGTAAATTATTTTTAGCCTTGACCCGACTTGACCCGACCCGAATTGACCCGAACCCGACCAACCCGACCCGACTGACACCCCTAATCACGTCCCAATCTTCATCACAATCATCAACGTAGCCTTTTCTTCATATAATTCATATATGTGCACATTTCCTTTTCTTTATATAATTCATTAATCATTATGAGCAATTTTCTTTGAAATACGTTAACAGTATAACAAGTATATATAATTTACATGGTCGATATCATTGGACAGAAATGCAAGATCCAAACAGCAATATGAGAACAAAAGAATTTAAAATTTAATCTGAAAATCGAAGGTCAAAATAGTTAAGTATATGATTAAATTTGTTGAATTGGAACACATGTTAAGTGGATGAAGGTTGTCTGAAAGAATTTGGAATGAAGTTTTTGATGATGAACATGAAATAAGAGAGAAAAGTATGCTAAGGTTCTTGATTTTTACCTCAAAATGAGTAGCATGTGCCACTCACATGATTTGTTCCCCTTTTTTTCACAGCTTTTTGATTCTCAAATTGAATGGAAATGTGAATCGTTTTGTTTAATTTTGGTGATTCTCACCATTCTTCTTTTTTTTTAAAGAATGAATTTGGTTTCCAAATAATCCTATTTTAATTCCTCATTCCTATTCTATGTAGTACCAAACTAAAGAAATCTTTCTCATTCTCATTCTTGGCTTTCCATTCCATCATACCAAACATCCCCTTATTTCTTTCAAGAAAATATACACTATTGTCATTTTCAAAGTAGAAAACTTTTGTTATTTTATTTGTAGTCACTTACATTTGTCCTTTCGGATATGTTATAAACTCGATTTGATTTTATTCAGTTCGGTTTCATTTCGGTTTTCGGTTACTGTGTGTATTACATTTTGTGAACACCCTAATGTCTTTTTTGTGAGGACGGGTTTTTAACTAAGATGAATGCAGTTTAACCGTAGTATTTGTGACTTTTTGAATTGTTTCCTGTTTATAGTGAGGTTTTAACTAAAATCTCTTAAAAAAATATCAAGCGATCATTTGACGTTGATTTATGTTTAATTTATTGTGTTTAATCAAATCCCCTGTTCGAGCAAATTTTCGTAAGTGCTCTTCAGTCCTGATCCTTAGGAGGTCATGTAGCTGCTCCTGCGGAGGTCTTGCAGTTACTCCTTCGTCTCTAGGCTGAAATAAGAAAGAACACCGTTAGCTCGCCCCGGGTTTTTAATCCGAGACCAAGCTCCGGTGTGAGAGTAAGTATATGCTTGGCATAAGTTCTAGTGATAGAAACTAGAGAGAGATAGTAAGAGAGGTGAGTGAGGAGTAAAGTGTCTGTGTTCATGTGTGTGAACATCTCCTTTTATACTACCTGGTGTTAGCCCCACCACACAAGTATTGTGGAGACTAATTTGTCTTCTAGTAAGGCCAAGACATATTGTCGATGAGTATCGTGCATGGTCCTTGGGGTCCAAATTGTCGTTATGCTACAAGTACTAGTTGTGGACCAAAGCCTCTATGCTAATTCGTACATCATTGTACTTGTATGTCGCCTACTATTGTACTAGCTCGATGCGGCGTTGCTCCATCACTATGCCTCCTAAGCGCATAACATTTGCCATAAATATACTTCCGAAAGCAGAACCGCTTCATCACTATGCCTCCCGAGCGCATTAATCGCCCATCACTATGCTTCCCGAAAGCGGAACCGCTCATCACTATGCTTCCCGAGTAGGCACTACTTCATCACTATTCTTCCCGAAAGTGCACCGCTTCATCAATATACTTCCCGAAAGTGCATCGCTTCATCACTATGCCTCCGAAAGCGATACATCGCCCATCACCATGCTTCCCGAAAGCGTGCACCGCTTCATCACCATGCTTCCCGAGCATGCACCGCTTCATCACTATACCTCCCGAAAGCGGCACCGCTTCATCACTATGCTTCCCGGCCACTGCTTCATCACTATATCTCATGAGCAGGCACTGCTTCATCACTATGCCTCCTGAGCAGGCACTGCTTCATCACTATGCCTCCTGAGCAGGCACAGCTCCTCATTATCCTCCTGAGCAGACATTGCTTCACCATCATTACCTCCGGACCTGAAGTGACCTTCGTCACCTCAGCTACTCCGAAGGACTGTTCCCACGTAGGGTGGTTTTGTCTTATAAACATTTGGAGTTAATTGTGATTGTCCCCTCCAGAGTATCCGGAGGAGGACATACCTCATCATGTTCCCCATTCTAGTATCAATGGATTGTCAAAGAGTTGGTACTAGACTCGAAAGAAAATAGTTGTCTGGTTCGGAGGCCAAAATTGCCAAAGATTTGGTACTCTCGAAATTGTTTTCTAATTGTTTGAATATCTCGATCGAGGTTGAAAGACTTCCAAGAATACCATTAATTTTTCAAGTCCGAAACAATAGTAGGTCACTAACCATAATACCTCACATGTTATAGAAGGTTCGGCTATTCACGCGCCTACTATGGAGGAGATTATTGCCATTTGACCTGATCACAAAGTGGTTGCAAAGACTAACGAAGTGACCCAGCGACAAACATGTACTAAGCTGCAAGAGCCTTCCGAAGCAACCAAAAAGGGGAGATTGACAAGAGAAGTTCCGAAGCAGGGTTTAGTGGGCCATCGAATGAAGATGGTGATGATATTGACAAAATACTTTCCCCTCTTGATTGTACAAGTGATCAGGGTGCGACGGGAAGAAAATCGATTCGGTTGGCGATTCCCACTTGGTAATTCACACCGCATGTCGGTGGTAAATTGTACGCCATATATCTATAGTCGAGACTATACCCGAATCCCTTTCCCGAAGTGATGTTCCTTATGTTGCTAGTCGCATGGATGGTGGAAATATTGTACCTCTATGCCAAAGTTCCTGGCTAAATAGAATATTTGCTCGTTCGTCCGAAAGTGTTTCGTTCGTGAGGCTAAGAGATTTTTCGAACCTACTAGCAATTTTGATCCATATACCTCATCATGCCCCTAGTCTAGTATTAATGTATTGCCAAAGAGTTTGTACTAGACTCTGAAAATATGTCTCACCAGTTGCGTATCTCGTTCGGAGGTTAAAGTTATATTTCTTTGCCTTCCGCCGAGTACCTCGGCCCAGATCTAACATCACAAACTGAAGGGTTTCATTCGGATTTTTTGGTATCACGATTAGTGTTTCAATCGCAGTTGTGGCTTGGGCATCACGATTGGTGTTTCAATCGGAGCAATTACTTGAACCACAATTCTAGGTTTAAATCGAGTTTCAATCACGCCAAAGGATTTCGCTCGGAGCTTTAGTCACGAGCAAAACCCTAATGGTTTTGTTCGGAGTTCAATTCACAAACCAAAGGTGGTTTGCTTTGAAGGTTTTGTCACAATCCCAAGTGACTCGTTCGGAGTATTATTCACAAACCCAAGTTTTTATTTGGAGCTTTTATTAGCATTACAAACTTATGGTTTCGTTCGTAGCTTTCATTCAACTAGCATCACAAACTTAGAGTTTCGTTAGCTGCATTTATTAGCATTACAAACTTAAGTGTTTCGCTCAATCGCAGCTTTGTAACGTTGAGAACGAAACACTTAAGTGTTTCGTTATGAGCTTTTACTAAAACATGGTCTCCATTAGAGGCCACACCAAGGGTTTTGATCGGAGTGCCCTTAACCTAAAGGGGTTTCACTTGAAGGACTTGGGTAATTCACGAATAAGGCTCTCGATCGGTATAGCTACTCGATCGGAGTTTTTCTTCGGAGTTTTTTGCGTATTTCGCGAGTAAGAACTTCAATCAAGAGGAGTATCTCTATCGGATCTTTTAACCTTTAAGCTTTTATCAAAGTTTTCCGTTTCTAACTCAAAGAGGTCTCAATCGGAGGTTTTTTCACGAGGGATCTCCTCTGAGCTTAACACTTCAAACTTCACTTTTTATTTATTCATTTATTATATTTACACAACTGCTCCGCCCCAAGGTTTCGTTCGGAGGGAGACCACAAAGTGTCTCGATCAAAAGTGTTTTACTCGTAGGTTTCGAGTAGTGAGTTTCAATATGAGAGAGTCTCCATCGGAGGTACTCAATCAGAAGTGTCCATCGGAGGTGTTTCGCCGAGATCTCCATCTGAGGTGTTTCACTTTGAAGGCTTCACGTGGTGAGGTCTCCATCGGAGGTAACCAATATCTCCCTCGTAAGTCCGTTGTCTCAATCAAAAGTTTATATTTAGACTCGATTGGAGGTGCTCCTTTGCACGGGCTTCATACGGAGGGGTTCTAAATAATATTGACCAAGTGTTTCAATTGGGGTCTCCAACAGAGGAGTTCTCGTTCGGAGGTGACCAAGGTCTTGGTCCGAGTGAGATTTTTGAGGCAAAAGTCTCGATTGGAGGACTCCAAGGTCTCGACGGAGGTGTTTTAAGATTTCGATCGGAGGTGTTTTACTTGGAGGTTTTTATTGATGAGTTTCGATCACCGGGTTTCGATCGGTGGCTTCAAACCCAATGGTTTCAACATTAGTATTTTGACCGGAGGTTTTGATTCCAAATAACTTATTCAGAGGTTTTAACTTAAAATTTTGTTCGGGGCTTTGTTTGAAGCTTACCATCACAATCCAAGGGTTTCAATCAGAGGTACCTTTATAATCCAAGGGTCTCGATCGGAGGAGAGTCTCGTTTGGAGAAGGGTCTCGTTCGGAGGAGAGTCTCACTTGGATTTTTTCAATCGGAGTTTTATTCGGCTAGCACCAAAACGCGAGGGTTTCGATCGAAGTTTTGTTCACTAGCATTTGCAGCTTTGAGTATTTATGACTTCATGCTTATGCCCTCCTGGGATGGTATCGAGGTGCGGATAAACCACATGATCAAGACACACATATTTTACAACGAAGTTGTTGATCGAACCACACCACCGCTCCAGAGGGAAAACTATTCTTGAGCCTATCATAGAGATCATTGCCACCGCTGACCGTGGTGGTTGCAAAGTCTAAGAACACGCTAAGCGTTTAAAAGCCTCTACTCAACCGAGGTATCTACCGATGCAACCAAAAAGGGGAGGGTGGACAAGAACCTGGGTAGGTTGAGTTAACAAATGTTGAAGATGACAACCATAGTGCGGAAGGGAGCACTCGACCCTAGAATACCGTGAGCAACCACTCAAGATAATGGTACGATATAGGTGCTCACTTCATGGTGTTTAGAAGAATTTTCATCAAGATGGCACTAATGAAGACACGTATCATCATGATATTGTTGTAGGTGAGAATTTTTTATGTTGTTGGGTCAGATAAAGATGACCTCACTAACAAAGATGATAATGAGAACGTTGGGTTTTATTCTCGTGCCAAAGTCGGAGATACAACTAGAGACACAATTGACAAGGAACTTCTTTCCCTTGTTCCCGTCCCTACTACATGCCATATCCTTATGATGAAGGTTTAAACAACAATCCTCCCAAATATATGAGGGTAGAGTGGGATAAAGCTCATGTTGTAAGCATTAGGCTTTTGAATAAAGAACTCTTCAAGGATCAAAAGGCATGCAAGCTTATCGTTGATCGAGTCCTTATACCGGCGTAAAACGAGAAGAAACAACTCTCCCACCCGATGCTCTCTTGGGAGTTTGATATTCCAGTTTGTAATAAGTAGTGCTATGTAATAAGTAGCTAGTTTACTTTCTACTTCTTTCCTTTTGTTAGTTTCATTCAGAGATGTAAAACTTTATGATTTTGTGACAGTGGTATCCCACCGGAGCAAAGGATCTTTATGCATATATTTGTCGTGCTATCTTGGTATTTACGTGTTTTTGGATGCCTTGGTGTTTCATATGTGCAGTGTTTACAACATCACGAATAGCACTTGGACCTACATTGGCAGTGGTTTCCCTGAGTAACATCCTAGCCACTCATAAATTTTAACAATTATAGCTACGTAACATTAATATTAGAATTGTGTCGTTGATATTGTTGATGTGTTCCCACACTTAGATAAATACATAACACATATTTCGATCAACACACGTTTGTCGATGGAGCAACCGCAGATGCACCGCTGATGCAAGTGGCGCCGATGCAAGAGGTCATGATGCAGTGGTCGCGATGCATGCAGTTTGCCGATGCAGCTGCGGATGCAGTGGCTGCAGATGCAAAACAATATTAGAATTGTGTTGTTTATGTGTTCCAACACTTAGATGAATACACAACACATATCGTGACACGTTTGTCAATGGAGCAGTTGCAGGTGCAGAGATCTGCAGATGCAGCAGCTCCTGACAGAGTGTCTAGTTCGGTATAATGCATTCACCCTTATATGTTGTGGGTTAAGTGTACCGACATACTCATTCCCATGTTTAGATGTAACACTTAGATCGATATCTTTGTATTACGTTTATATTTTAACGTAACATTTGCTTATATGCAACGCATACCAATGTAGCACCTTATAACGATGCTTTTAATATATGTAGCACTTGGATATCCTCATGCTACCCTCTCCCTTCGGTGTAGCTACTTGCCAGAGAGTAATTACTAGAGCTAAGCAGATGTTCCTCAACCAAAGGTTATACCATCACTCCAGGAGAGACGCCATTCCTTTACTCCAAAGGAGACCATGAGCTGACCAAATATGTCACTCAACTAAAGTTTGTGGCATCACTACGGAGGAGACACTGTTCCTCTACTACGGAAGAGACCATGAGCTAAACATATAGGTTACTAAACCAAAGTTTATAACATCACTCCGAAGGAGACATTGTTTCTCTACTTCAGAGGAGACCATGAGCTAACCAGATTGGTTACTCAACCAATGTTTATAACATCACTCCAAGGAGACATTGTTCCTCTACTGAGGAGACCATGAGCTAACTGCATTGGTTACTCAACCAAAGTTTATAACATCACTCCGAAGGAGAAATTGTTCCTCTACTTCGGAGGAGACCATGAGCTAACCGGATTGGTTACTCAACCGAAGTTTATAACATCACTCCGAGGGAGACATTGTTCCTCTACTTCAGAGGAGACCATGAGCTAACCGGATAGATTTCTCGACCAAAGATTGCATCGCATCCTGAGAAGACATTGTTCCTCTACTCCAGAGGAGGTTATGAGCAAGTTACTAACTATTACATTCATTATTTTACCATCACTCCGGAGGAGTTGTTTCACCACTTCTGGAGGAGGCTACGTCTAGTTGAAGTTTTAGCCAGATCAAAGATTGCACCATCATTCTCGATGTCAATCCCCTATGTAGATCATCACAAGCTCATAGAATAAGCCAAGATTGCTCATCCTTAATATGTTTAGGAGGCGCCCCTCCACCTAAATCGCCCTTTCGTATAGTACTAACCATATGTTTTTATTATTATAGGTCTACAGTGCGAAGTCCTCCACGGGCACCGCCTGCTTGTGATGTATCATGGACCTAAGTCCTTTGAGTTGCTTAACTTGTCAACTCAGGAATGTAGTTATAGTGTGTGTACATTCCGCTACCGATGTAGCTAGTCATCCGGTAGCCTATACGCCGAAGGAAAGGTGGGTGTTCCCGACCTTCTGCTGCGGAGTCAATTAGCAAAGGTTGCTCAACCTAACCACCGATGGTACAGGTTCACCATGGGGAACACATTAGTAGGAGTTACCCTTTACATTCTGGAGGTAGCGAGCTATCCGATGTTATTTGATTGTTTCTTGATAACAAGTCCAATCACATAACCTAGACAAAGGTTGTTTTAGCTACTCTGCTTCCTCCCATTATTTATGACATAAAGGCAATAGTCTTTAGTCAGCATAGTTAGAGATCCCAACCTAGAAAAGAAGCTTAATAGCCTCTATCTCCTCTTCTAGGAGGTTCTGATGCCTCTGGCTATAGTAGGACTACTCCAACGAGGAAGCACGTAGTTCTCATTCATTACGCCCAAAGGATGAGTCTGCTTCATATTACTCCCGATGAGCTAATAAACCGAGCGTGCTCAAGAGATTTTAAGCTATTATTCGTGACTAAAAACTACACCTGGGAAAGTTACGAGCTAAGTATCGAGTTTTGGGAGTAAGGAAATATAACTCTTCCGATTCGATACATGCAGAAGGCGCTAGCTTAAAGTTAAGTATCTAACATTCAGGTGCTAATGCTCTATAGGCAGTTATGAGCTCTCCCACAGAGGTAATATAAGACATTCACCTATCAATGACCGTGAGGATGTTTCAAGAGACGCTGCTCTGAGGCCCATCGTGTTAAGGTATTAAGTGCATACTTCCATACCATTGCATACTAGCTCTTTACGGATCATATCCCTAAAGTTGGGTATTCGACCACCCATATGTAAATCATTTTCAAAAGAACATTTATGTTTAGACTTTAGCTTACGATGCAATACCATGGTATAATTTTAAAGTTTAATTCAAGCCAAGTGACTAGTAAGGAAGAGATACTCCTAACCACCAAATGACATCATCTTGCCAATCGGTGCAAACTATAAATGCTACTAGAAAGCCTAACACAGTGCCCTTTCATGCACGACGGTGTTTTGTGTATGAGACCCAAATATATATTACTTAAAATGATCATATGCATTGTTTGCAAGAGACTAAGGCAATATTAATCAGCTACGCTACCAACGTAACGACTTGTGTGCTTTTTAACTTCGCATGGTAGTTTGAGAATGCGTAAAAACAAAGGGTTCAAGCACTTACAAGTATCAAACCGATATGTGAGATTACCAAGTGGGTACCGGATGAATGGCGCTTTGCCGTGCCTTGATCCATTGGAGGAGTATCCTCTTATCTCTACATATGGACTTTCCTGACACTCCTCCGGTCCAAAGACCTCCTAATCCTCCGCACAAGTGTCTCATGAGGAATTGTTTTCTCTTTACCCATATTGCCAAGTTCCTTGATCATAGTCCTTAACACCTCAATGTTTTTTGCTTCACGAATGTCGAGAAGGTCCTTCATGAACGGCTCGCTAGGATGGAGTGGTCTTCCTAGAAGTCCTCCTAGTCCCTTGTATCCCTGTTCAAGTTTTTCCTTATTCCGATGAGAATCCTTAATACAACCGCCCATTGCTTAGAACTTAGTAGATTGGTATAAGGGTCCCACGGATGGCGCCAATGTTCGAGCAAATTTCCGTAAGTGCTCTTCACCGATCCTTAGGAGGTCATGTAGTCGCTCCTCATGAGGTCTTGCGCTACTCCTTCGCCTCTAGGTCGAAATAAGAAAGAACACCGTTAGCTCACCCCGGGTTTTTAATCCGAGACCAAGCTCCGGTGTGAGAGTAAGTATATGCTTGGCATAAGTTCTAGTGATAGAAACTAGAGAGATAGATAGTAAGAGAGGTGAGTGAGGAGTAAAGTGTCTGTGTTCATGTGTATGAACATCTCCTTTTATACTACCTGGTGTTAGCCCCACCACACAAGTATTGTGGAGACTAATTTGTCTTCTAGGGGCAGCGCACATATTACTGATGAGTATCAGGCATGGTCCTTGGGGTCCAAATTGTCGTTATGCTACAAGTACTAGTTGTGGACCAAAGCCTCTATGCTAATTCGTACATCATTGTACTTGTATGTCGCCTACTATTTTACTAGCTCATGCGTGCGCCGCCCATCACTATGCCTCCTAAGCGTATTAATCGCTTCATAAATATACTTCGAGCAGGTGAACCGCTTCATCACTATGCCTCCCGAGCGCATTAATCGCCCATCACTATGCTTCGAAAGCAGAACCGCTTCATCACTATGCTTCCCGAGTAGGCACTACTTCATCACTATTCTTCCCGAAAGCATCGCTTCATCAATATACTTCCCCGAAGCAGTAATCGCTCATCACTATGCCTCCGAGCGATATCGCCCATCACCATGCTTCCGAAAGCGTGCACCGCTCATCACCATGCTTCCCGAAAGCATGCACCGCTTCATCACTATACCTCCCGGCGCACCGCTTCATCACTATGCTTCCTGAGCAGTCACTGCTTCATCACTATATCTCATGAGCAGGCACTGCTTCATCACTATGCCTCCTGAGCAGGCACTGCTTCATCACTATGCCTCCTGAGCAGGCACAGCCCTCATTATCCTCCCGAAAGCGCATATTGCTTCACCATCATTACCTCCCACTGGCTGACCCTCGCCACCTCAGCCTACTCAAGGACTGCTCCCACGTAGGTGGTTTTGTCTTATAAACATTTGGAGTTAATTGTGATTGTCTCCTCCGAGTATCCTGAGGAGGACATACCTCATCATCCCCCTTTCTTTCTTAATTTAGGAACGATTGACTTAGACTTAACAATAAGAAAAATATTTAGGTCTTTTAAGTGGGTGTTTGATATTGCTTTTTTTTGTTTGCGCTTCTGCTTAAACATAAGTACTTATAAAATAAGTACTTTTAAAACTAGTGTTTGGATTTGCTTATTTTATTAAAAAAACAATATATTTATAAAAATAATAACTTTAATATAAATTTTCAATCAGGTTTATTTATAAAAGATTTTAGATTAATATGAGAGTAAAAAGTCATTTTATCAAATATCAAATAACTAACACGAAATAAGCAACTTTTTACTTGATTATGAAAAACTGGATATCTGCCTTTTTTAAAGAATAAAAATAGACAGTGTTTGAAAGAAAAAAGTGTTTTCTACTTAAAAAAATGGAAAAGCAGAAAACATAAGCAATCTTAAACACTAGATGTGACAATTTATACCCAAAATAAAAAATAATAAAAAAATGCGCTAATTTGTAAAAGATTTTGGCATATTTAAGCCCATCATTTTTTTAAATGGGTTATAGCCCATTAAAAGTTAAATGGGCATTAACGGGTCATAATTTTTCTCAATTGGAAAACATTACAATTATTTTCAAAGAAAAACTTATAAATATAATATATTTAATTTTGTAAATATAAATGACGTGTTACGTTTGAGGATTTTATTTTGTCGTTTTTAATATTTTTTAAAGCGATTCGTATAACATGAGCTCGTTTAGCCCGTGCCCGTTTAAGCTCGAACCTGTTTGAACCGTAGTCCGTGCTCCCGACCGCCCGCTTTGGCACCTCTACTAAACACCTTCTAAATGACATGGATTTTCGAACTCTTTAGTTATTTTCTTATACTAAAACTTTTGCAATAAATTTCATGTGGGCTATTTAAAATGTTTAGGGGAAAGTGTGAACACTCCGTGTAATATTGACCTTAAATGAGGTTACCTGAATACATATAATAGATTGTAAACATCATTTTGACAATTACCTTGTAATTCTTTGCGGGGGCGGAGGCAGGAGAAGGGCAGGGTGGGCACGTGCCCCACTAACAAAAAATTGTAATATAAATTTTTTAAAATAGTTTGCTATTTTTGTAATATGTCTCACTAATAAACCGATTCGTAATGTAATTTCTAATAAATATTAAAGTTTGCCCCTCGACTATAATTTTCTAACTCCGCCCTAATTCTTTGTCTTGAAAACTCTTCATTACCACTTTATTATTAATTCCTTTACCTCTAGAACTTTTATTGTACAGTAACATCGTTTTATTTTTATATTGTTAGCGTATTAAACCAACTTATAGTATCTTAAAAAAAGTGAAATGAATGAGTCATAGGAGAAGTTTGATGGTCCCATCTATACTTTTTTTTTTGAACAGACATCTATCCTTATTAAGTTAAGAGTACTATGCAAAGCATGTTCTCAAATTTCTTCCATCCTTCCTGCCTACTTCAATTCATCCCTTGTTCTTCTTCATCCAATATTCAACACTTTTCTCTTCTAAATCAAAATTTTAACCTTCAATTTCGACGACGAAAAACAATATGAACAACACTAACAATAACAATATTGTTATGTTCCCATTCATGGCACAAGGTCATATAATCCCATTCTTATCATTATCACTACAACTAGAACAAAAAGGCTACAAAATCACCTTCATCAACACCCCACACAACATCACCAATCTCCGCGGTTCTATACCGCCCTCATCCACCATTCGCCTCCTCTCGATCCCATTCCAGCCCACCGACCACAACCTCCCTCCGCACGTCGAAAATACAGACTCTCTCCCTGGACACAAAATCATGGACCTTGTTCAAGCCTCCACATCACTCAAACCACACTTTAGACAAATCCTTAACCACCTAGTACTATCTGAAAATAAACCGCTTTGTGTCGTAGGAGACTTCTTATTTGGTTGGGCTGCTGATGTCTCCCATGAATTCGGAATCTTCCATGTTATATTTAGTGGGTCAAGTGGCTTTGGGTTAGCTTGCTACTTTTCTTCTTGGATTAATTTACCACATAAAAACTCGGTTTCTGGTGAATTTTTTTTACCAGATTTTCAAGAAGCTAGTAAACTTCATGTGACACATTTATCACCGAGCTTAATAAGCGCAACAGGTGATGATCCTACGTCCAAATATTTTAAAAAACACCTCCCTTTATGGGAAAATTGTGATGGCTTTTTATTTAATAGTATCGAAAATCTTGATCAAATTGGTTTATCATACTTTAGAAGAAAGTTCAAGCGACCCGTTTGGGCGATCGGGCCAATTAACTTATCAGTAGATAGAGCGATCGGATTAGTCGAGAAAGATAAATGTCTACAATTTCTTGACTCGAAACCAAAATCCTCTGTTTTGTATATTTCATTTGGGTCACAAAATACTATTACAACATCACAAATGATGCAATTAGCTATTGCATCGGATAAAATCAATGTACCTTTTATATGGGTAATAAGGCCTCCTATTGGATTCGACATAAATGGCGAATTCAAATCAAAGGAATGGTTACCACAAAACTTCAAGAAAAAAGCAGAGGAAGAAAACAGAGGACTTATAATAGAAAAATGGGCACCACAAGCTGAGATACTATCTCATAAATCCGTTGGAGCGTTTATGAGTCATTGTGGTTGGAATTCAATATTGGAATCTCTAAGTTGTGGCGTGCCATTGCTCGGGTGGCCAATAATGGCGAAAGCAGATTTATAACGCAAAAATGATGGTCGAGATTGTGGGAGTGTGTTTTGAGGTTGCTAGAGGGGTTAATATTGAGGTTTTGAGTGAGGATTTGAGTGTGAAGATTGAAGATGTGATGAGTGAAAATGGTAAAGGTAAAGTTATGAGGATGAAGGCTATGGAAGTTAAGAAGATGATCGAAGAGGCGGTTAAAGATGATGGTGATGATCTTAAAGGTTCTTCTATTGAAGCTATGGAAGATTTTCTTAGAGCTCTTTTGTTGATGAAGCATAAGGTATTCTTATTAAACATAAAGGACCTTTGACTATGTAATGGTCTAACTAAGGTATTCTCGTGACCATTTCCGACTCTTTCTCTGCCACTCCTAAATGTGCGCATCGGAACATTGAGATGTAACATGATTATAAATTTGGTATTAGGTGTTCTGTTTTGACATAGATTATGTTCAGAATTAGATAATCAGTTTGTAATTCATATCAATCCACCTATCATTATAATGCTACGTTTCTAATCCTATTTTTTTTATGTACTGTCAATTCACATTTATAGCCATACACAAAAAGATGTTCTACAATTGTTGGCTAGTACAAGAAACCTTAGTTATCTAGCATTCTTGTAGTGGTTGTTCTCGTCATCTCGTGGTTCTAATGCTACTAGTTTATTAATAGTATGCATTTTATTAGCGCAAGTCAGTAGGCTACAAGTCACACTATAAATGCTCATATACCTAAGGGGCCGTTTGGTTTGTAGATGGGTTTAGGATTTGGATTTGGATTAGGATTTAGATTTGTGATAAAATAATATTTTAATTAATATTATAATTTAATTGTACTTAAATATTACTATTTTAACATAGATATTAATGTGATGTGAGATAAAAAAAAGTAGGCCCCATTGATTTTGTTTAAAACGCGACCTTTTGATCTGGATTGGAAAAAGCTTGTCAGAAAGGTTTTGAAAATCACACTTTAACAACCAAACAACAATTTTCTACTGCTGCCCAAATCCAACCCCCACGACCCCCAACCAAACGCACCCTAAGACTAATAGTGATGGCTACCCAACAAGTGACGAGTGTCACATCAACACAACATCAATTTCTCTATCTAAGACTAAACGCATGACCCTAAATCCGTAGTAAAGCCACAACAATCATTAAAAAAAACATACATCACAAAAATTAATTAAATAAAAAATAACACACACAAACCAAATGCAATCATTCAGTCGCCTGGAGGCTCGAATCTAGCAAAGTGGCTAGGAGTGCGTTCATTGGGTACTCAAGTGAGAGGGGGAAGAGGGACGCGTCCACCAAAGGTAGACCGACCCAATGTTGGGTCTCGATTACAACTAGTCTAATATAACTTATAAAAATCGTTAATATTTTTAATTTAAGGGGGAATTGCATACATATAGATCCCTCTAAAGTCTAATAATTGCATATATATCCAACCAAAACTCATAATTGCATATATATCATTTCAAAACCTTAAAATTGTCATATATATCCAACCAAAACTCATAATTGCATACATATCCTTCAAAAGACTTAAAATTGTCATATATATATCCAAATGATTATTTTAAATATATATTTAATAGAAAAAAATGTCTAATAATTATAATTGATATATAAAATGATGATTATAACCTTTTTTTTTTTTTTTTTTTTTTTTTTTTTTTTTTTTTTTTTTTTCAATTACAAAATATATTTTTATTGGTTTGAAATCTATTATGTCATTTGATCTATATATGTAGAAGTTTACGTTTAGATGGAACGATGGAGGTGCAGTTGATATTCTTATTCAAGATTCGTCGATAACGAACATGGTTGCTCTTTCTTTTTTTTAAAAATGGTTTAAGGATATTTTGTAATTGTTAAAAAAAAAAAAAAAAATTAATAAGTATAAGGGTATAATCGCATTATGCCCTTAAACATGTCAAATAATAATTGATATATAAAATAACGATTATACGCTTATACTTATTAAATTATATAGATCAAATGACATAATAAAATTTAAACTAATAAAAAGATATTTTGTAATTGTATAAAGAAAAAAGAAAAAAAATATTCTAATCATTATTTTATATATCAATTATAATTTTTAGATATTTTTTTCTATTAAATATACTTAAAATAATCATTTGGATATATATGACAATTTTAAGGCTTTGAAGGATATATATGCAATTATGAATTTTGGTTGGATATATATGACAATTTTAAAGCTTTGAAAAGATATATATGCAATTATGAGTTTTGGTTGGCTATATATGCAATTATGAAGTTCATATGATATATATGCAATTCCCTCTTAATTTAATATAAGACTAAGGAAAAGTTAAATATTGGTAGAGTTTAAAACTGAAGTAGAGATCAACGACATGTAGAAAAAGTCATATGTTTGAACATATGGTGAAGGTTGAAGATTTGGTGGTTACTTTGTCTGAACTTGATATGATCTAGAGTTATTGGAAGAAAGTTAGAAAGTGAAAAAAAAAATGTTGTGTTTAGTCGGTGAAAAATAAGACAATTTATTGAAAAAGCTTTTAGAAAAAAAAAGAAAGAAAGTAGGGTACTTATTTAAGTGTAAGTTTTGAATATATTTTTTCTAAAAGTGAAGAATTCTAGTTTCAAATTATAGTTATAAAATTGAAAAACGCTATTTAGACTTCTCAACAATCAACTTTTGCATTTTAGTTTTCCTAAAATATAACCTCTAAACACATTTTCTAAATTAGGAACATGTTATTTGACACTATAACCTCATATTTTTTCCTAATAAAAAAAACATTCCATAAAATTAAAAGATATTGTCTTACAACTAAACACACACTATTTTTATTTATATTTCGGTTTTGCATGTGAAAGAAAAAAAAGTGTTACCTCCGTCTTAAAATTATTGTCAAGAGAGAAAAACCGCACAATTTAGTAAAAGTAGGACCATTATACTTTGCCCTATGCGTCACATGATTCATCAAAAGGACACAATTCATCTCACATGTCATACCAAATTGAAACTTTGCCTACATTACCTAGCTTACCAAACATGAGGCCGAACAATATTGCAAATTTGAAGAAGCTTGCGCCATCCCCAACTCACATTATATATAATAAAGGCACAACCCAAAAGCTATGATGTTTCAATCTGTACGCGTGTATCCATTTAACCCACATGGATTCTTTGAGTGTTATGAGCGTCGAAATATGAGTAGACATCAATGCAATGTTAAATGATTCAAGTTTTCGCACTCCTAGACCTCTTCATTCTTCGGCAAAGACACATCATCCCAAGAGACTTACCCTTCCCACGTTTCATATCTCCTTGGCACCATAAAAAGGCATTCATGAACGACTCAATATCATAAATAATACTTGCTGGAAGGATAAACACTGACGCCCAGTACAAATGCATAGAAAACAAAACAAATTTCATGAGCTGCAACCTTCCCGCAAAAGATAACCACTTGTTCTTCCAATCACCTATTCGTTTTGCGTATGAGTTTTTTTAATTAATTTTTGTAGGATATGTTTTTTGTTGTGACTAGGGTCGCCTTACTACAAGCTTAAAGTCATGTATTTGGTCTATAAAAAAAGCTAATGTGACGCAGATATGACATAATGGTTTTATCACTTGTTGAGTAGCCATTAGAGCGCAAGGTATCATAAATACCAATAACACGTTATTGGTATGACACATCAGCGTCACATAATACACCTCCGAATAACTAAAACACCTTCCCTCATAACACACCACTAACATGTTATTGAGTCTCACAAAATACCTCATTTAAAATACTCATTCATTCACAATACAAAATAATAATAATAATAATAGTAATAATAATAATAATAATAATAATAATAATAATAATAATAATAATAATAATAATAATAATAAATTACAATGGCGTGAGCCATTTACATGGCTCGGGAACATTTGGCTCACGAATGGCACAAAGTGTCGGTATGGTTGGCACGAGTTTTGCATGAAAAAATTGATGCATTTTGCGTGTTAATTCCCCCATACCTTGTGCTCTTAGAGCACAATGTATGTGAGGAACCGTTAACACGTTATTGGTATGCCACCTGAGCTCCATATCATACATCTCCCAATAACTAAAACACTCTCCCTCATAACACACCACTAATATATTATTGGGTCCCACAAAATACCCCACTAAAAATACCCACGCACTTACAATTAAAAAAAAAAAATGACTTGAGCCATTTCACTAGCTTAAATACTTTTGCTCACGAATGACACAAGTGACGATATGACATTTGGCTAGCCATTGGTAATTTTAAGATGCATTTGACGTGTGAATTACATTCATACCTTATGCTCTTAGAGCACAGGGTACGGTGCGCCATGGCTCAAGCCGTGGGCTTCAGCACCACCCTATGGTGTGACAACCCACACCAAGGCTGGGATGGTAAGGCTTGACGCCGTGGCCACAAGCTCAAGCCGAGCATGTTCGAGTTTTTTTTTTTTCGTTTTCTCGTTTTCGGTGGGTTTTCTTTTTTGTTTGTGTTTGTGATGTGTATGTGTGATGTCTTTTTTTTGGTTTTGCAGGTATATGAGAGGAAGAAGACGACTGCACAAAAAGAAAAAGAAACAAATTCATAATTTGTTTGTGTGTTATGTTGGGCTTTAAACTTGGGTTTAAAAAATCTCTGTTGGGCCATTAAAAAAAAAAATAGTGATTTTTTTTATAAATATTGTTATATAAAAAAATTGAAGAAAAAAAATGTACCATGACACGAGAAACATGATGTTATACTAGAGAAGGGTATTTTGGTGCCTTAGTCAAAACTGATGTCATAAAAAAAATGCTAAAATAACACCACTTTTTTTCTTAGAGCATGTCCAACAATAACGCCGGAACCGGCGTTATTGCCGCGTTACCCGACGTTATTTGGTGTTATTGATGGAAGGCCGGTGTTAAAGCCGCAACGGCCGTTATTTGCTTCTTTTTTTTCTTTTTTTTCATTTATGCCCCTAAATGAGGGGTTATTTTTATAAATTGTTAGAGCGTTAAAGTTTAATTTAGGATTGTTATTGTTGTGGGTATTTTTTTGGGATGTTAAGGTGAAATGTTATGGAACTATCCAACTAGCCCTGTCAGCTATAAAAAAAACCATCTGTCCATACCGATCCCACGTGGACAAGTCAACAAGAGACCCTGACGTGTCACACCACCATTCGTCCACACCACGTATCACCCCCAAACCAAAAAACTCCCTTCACCATCACCATCTCCCCCAAAAACACACACACAACCCCAAAAACCCTAACAAACAAAAATGTCAATCCGCCCCTCCCTCCACCGCTTCCCAATCGACCCCGACGCACAAGAAGCCTCCGGAACCCCATGGGGAGTAACAGTAACACCGTTCAGTTCAAAAGACGAGCACGGCAACTCACCTGTGTACGGATCTGGCGGTGATTTGATCCCTAGGTGCGAGAATTGTTACGGCTATTACAATACTTATTGTGATCAGGATCAGTGGGCTTGGACTTGTGCTTTGTGTGGTACTTTGAATGGATTGAGTGGTGACACCATTGCGCGGTACTCCGTTCCGGAGAATTCGGCCGAGAATATGTCCGCGTTTGTTGACCTTGAGTTGCCACGTAAGCACATTGCTTATTGCTTGTTGAATTAAGTTTGTATTGTGTAATTGCATCTGAAAATTAGAAGCGTTGCCACGTAAGCACATTTAGTTTCTATCTGTTACGGCGTTATTAGGTATCGAATTAGCTTAGGCGTTGTCTGATTAGAGGTGGAATTGTGAGATTAGGTTAGAAATGAAGCGGTCGAGGTTTGATTAGAGTTTAATTTTTCAATAGGTTTTTAACTAGTTGTGTTAAAATGCGCGATGTTCGGTACCTGAATTTGCACCGGAGAATATGTCGGCGTTTGTTGACCTTGAATTGCCACGTAAGCATTGACTGTTGTTATTTGTTGCTGCATTGTGTATTAGTTGTTGAGTTAGGATTACGATGTGTGGTTTTGTGTTGTTGACGTAATTTCGCGTGAACTGTGTGTCGTATGTGAATTAGGTTGCGAAAATGAGAATTTGCGTTAGAAATGAAGCGGTTGAGGTTTGATTTGAGTGTGATTTCTATAGGTTAGTTGTTAGTGCATTGTTTAATGTTTATTACTCTTTGAATTAGGTTGTGCATTGTATATTTTGGTTAGAGGTTCGATTAGAGTGTAATTTGCACGGAATATGTCTATAGGTTTTTATTCGTTTTTTCAGTTGCTCGGTGTTTGGTACCTGAATTTGCACGGGAGAATATGTCCTTGTTTGTAGACCTTGAGTTGCCATGTAAGCGCGTTTAGTCTATATGAACACGAATTGTGTATTATGTGTTACAGCGTTATTAGGTGTCGAATTAGGTTGTTTATTGTACGATTAGAGATAGAAATGAGAGATTAGGTTAGAAATGAAGCGGTTGAGGTTCTATTAGAGTGTAATTTTGTAATAGGTTTTCTGCTAGTTTTGTTAATTCCGTGGTATTCAGTACCGGAATTTTTGCCGGAATATAACCTTCAGTTGCCACGTGAGCATGGTTATCTGTTACTGCATTGTTTATTACTTGTTGAATTAGGTTGTGTACTGTATTGTACTGGAAATGAGAGATTAGGTTAGAAATGAAGCGGTTGAGGTTTAATTAGAGTGTAATTTCGATAGGTTTTTTTACTTAAGTTTGTTAACTGCGTTATGCATTGCCGGAATCTTCCTCGGAGAATATGTCATCCTTTGTTGACCTTGAGTTGCCACGTAAGAACAGTTTTTGATAATGTATATGTTAAATTAGGTTATGCCTTGTTCTGTTTGAGAAATTATGTTAGAAATGAACTGGTTGAGGTTCGAATGGCCTTGAATTGCCACGTAAGCATAATGATCTGTTACGGCATTGTTTATTACTTGTTGCATTAGTGTAGTTCTATTTAGTTAGGATAACGATATGTGTTTGTTTGTTGTCCTTGAATTGCCACGTAAGCTTGATTATATGTTACTACTTACTTCATTGTTTATTACTTGTTTAATTAGGTTGTGTGTTGTGTATGTATAGCTGGAATTAAGAAATTAGGTTAGAAATGAAGCGGTTGAGTAGATTCTTCCAGCTATGGATTACATTTACAGTTACAGTTAGAAATGAAATAGTTGATTGTTGAGGTTTCAGAGTACCGTTTGTACAGGTTTGATTTAGTTTTGTTAATGTCACTCAGATGTGGACTAATAGAAGAATTGGTAAATGTTTTGAGCACTAGTGGCCGTTTATTGACGTTGATGTGAAGTTTTTGAGTGTATTTTAGTTATAAAATTGTGAATTCATTTGCGTTGCTTATGATTATTCACTTGAGTAAATGTAGGTTAATTTAAGAATCGGTGAACATTTATTGCAATGGACGTGGTTTGAATATTTTTGCATTATAGATATTAAGTCGTTTAGTTGTAGATTGAAGTGTTTCTGTATATGTAATTGAGTGTTTCTATCTTGCAGTTGAAGGTTCTGAGGAGGAAGATATGCAAGCCCGACCTGTTTATGTTGCTGCTATTGATTTGGCATGTAAGTTTTTGTTGTCAGATTGTGATGTTTATTTGAATTGTTTACCGATTTTACATGTTCCGACCTAAAGTGCAGTGCTTCAAAATTGTTATGTTTTGATGCATAGTTACATCTAAGCTCTCCGGTCTTATTCATACAGGACAAATTTTTCTGTGCATTAGTTGTAGTTTAGTATATGTACTTGATCAACATTTACTTATTATTTTCCAGCCTCAGAAGAGTTTCTGGAACTTACTTAAAAGTGCACTGTTAGCTGCTTTAGAAGGTTAGTGATCCTAGTATTTCTATCTAGACTCTAAATGCATACCCGCTCCAATGAACTTTGAATGCTAAAATCTAGTTATTATTATAGCTCTTGCTCCTGGATCGCTTTTTGGTCTTGCTACATTCAGCCACAAGTTAGGTTTGTATGATGTACAAGGACCTATTCCTGTGGTGAAAAATGTTTTCCTACCTGCGGACTCTGATGGAACCCTATCAATTGAGCTTGAAGATGCCATGCCATTGCTTTCCTTCTTGGCTCCAGTAAGTTTATTTACAACTAATTATCGAACCTCCATATCCGATTATATTTAGTTTTGTAGGATCCATTTTAGAAGGCCAAAAGATGAGGTCTGTTGTGGCTGTTATCTTTACTACAGGTAGATACATGTAAGGATCGAATTGCATCTGCGCTTGAAACTTTAAGACCGACGTCATCATGGGAAGGTCCAGCTTCTGGACAGGGAATTTTTTTGGGAGGGCGAGGTTTTGGGCTGGCAATGGAAACACTAATCTCATACCTTGGATCTGAACATGGCAACACTTATGCTTTAGGTTTGATAACTTTCATTTTTTTTTTAATTTCGGAATTGCTTATGTTTTGCTCTGCTTGCACAACCAAAATATATTTTGAGTGAAATGATTTTTTTTTTCTTTTTTTTTGCTTCTAATGTGAAATTCGTTGCAGCCAGAATCTTTGCTTTTCTATCTGGACCTCCCGATTATGGACCTGGGCAACTGGACACAAGAAGATATGGTGATCAGTATGCTAGTAGAGGAGAGGACGCTGAGCTTGCATTACTTCCTGAACAGACACCATTTTACAAAGATTTGGTACTAATCTGAATTTTGATTACCAACCTGTGTCGTTTATGATATATATATTTTCAAGAAACATATGTTTTCATGTATGTTTTTGCAGGCTGCTGTCGCTGTTCAAGCAGGTGTTTGCATAGACATACTTGCTGTTACAAATGAGTACACAGATTTGGCATCCTTGAAGTTTCTTAGTATTGATAGTGGAGGCTCATTGTTTCTATACCCAAATACTGATGATTCAACACTTCCACAGGATATGTAAGTAATGTTCATTTGAAATAAGTTATAAAATTTTGTGTGGATCATTAAAAAATTAGCTAATATATCTGTTTTTGAGGTAGTCCGCATAACTACTACATTGTATGGTGCATCTTATCTCATGAAGTTACTCAAAAGATTGATATCTTAAGTTATTTATTTTTCTTATACAAGGAAAATTGCTTCTTCCATTGCAGGTATCGGATGTTAAGTCGTCCATACGCTTTCAATTGTGTCATGCGGCTGAGGACGTCTACTGAGTTTAAAACCGGAAATTCCGTGAGTAGCTTTTCGTTCTATTTCTGAACTTTCTTATTGTACCGCTTTGATCATGTCTCTAATAAATTAATTTTTTGCCTGCAGTATGGTCATTTCTTTCCGGATCCGCAGTATGATAATGTTCAGCATGTTATCTGTTGCGACTCATTTGCTACATATGCTTATGACTTCGATTTTGTAAATAATTATGGGTTTGCCAGGTAGAAAGTTCATATTTCACCCGTTCTTCTATTATCTATGCTGTATTTTTATGCATTTATATGTGTGGGACTCATTTCTAGGACTAAGTATGGGTGAGACCTCAGCCATCGGATCATCTTTGGCTAGATCTCACTCTTGATATTGTATCTATGTAACCAAACACCTTCGACAACTCCCCTACATATACACACATATTAAAGCCAAGACAACCTGAATATAGACGTGACACATCACCGTCCCCTTCCTCTCTTACACCACCAGCTCTGGCAACCGCCAGATACTGTCAGAAAATTCGAAAAACCGCTGGATAGTAACCGCTGCCACCGCTTTGCGCGGGGTACTGTGCTAGTAAATGTTACTGTACAAGTTTGCCTTGTAGATTTGCAGTTCCCCAATATCAAATGGCAGTGTTCTGTGTTATGTTATTGCAACTATGTTTGAAGTTTGAAGCCTAATTTGTTGGATCATATATGCTGCAGACACACTTCTGAGCTTCCTATGCTACAATTAGCTTTCCAGTATACTGTCATTGTGCCCAAAGAGGAAAATCCAACTCCAGGATCAGGCCTGCCTAGTAGGTATGTGTATTTCTGCCATATTTTTTGTTATTTGACTTTATAAATAGAGGTGGCACAATGGTTGGGGTGGGTAACTGGTCAAAGCAGGTTCAGGTCAAACGGGTTGGGTCGGGTTGACCCACTCGTTTTTCAGTTTTTAAAGTTTTTAGTTGCCAACATACTAAATGATTCTCAAATAGTGTTATTCATTATTAAAGTAATAAATTGTAGCATCAAAAGTAGTAAACTAATATTGGTGATTTAGCGGGTCAAAAGTATCAAATGTTTACAACCTCACCTATATTGTTTTATTCTAGAATATTGGATTATTGTTTTGAAGTATAATTCTTGGAATCATGCTTCATACTTGACTGACTAAGCTGTATCAAATTCAAAGGAATAGGACAAAACTTATTAGTTTGCTAGTGTGACGACCGTACCTGATTCAAGCTTTTGACCCATAAATTCGTTGGGTCTTCTCTAATTTTTGCCCATCTGGACCTGTTTGGATATGTTGTTTTTACAAACAAACCCAAAAGATTGGCAAAGTAACTCAAATTGACCCTGTTTTGTCCTTTTAAGCCGAAATTGCCCATTGTACCTATAAATAATAACTTGATGTAGCTACTCGTCAGGAAATAAATATTTAACCAATTGGGCCTTTTCTTCTCGACATATATAGTTACTATTATTGTTGTCATTACTTTCACCAAACCAATCAAGATCATACCATTGTTGTGTGTGCTGTAAAAATGGTTCTTGTCAAGTCTTTGGGTACCATTCTTTTTCACACAAATGTAATGCATCCACGCAGATTGAAATATACCCTGAAAAGGCGACTCAGAATTCGAACAATGCAGTTTGGAGTTGCGCATAACATGAATGAGCTATATGACGGTGTTGATCCTGAAGTTGTTCTTTCAATACTCGTTCACAAGGTAAGAATATTTATCTGTTTACCAAATTTCGATGTGAAAGCTGGCATGTTGTGATCTCTAGCTCTATGTTGCCCTCTCCAAACAGGTCATACTCGCCTCACTGAGTGAAGGAGTAAGAGAAGGAAGGATGTTACTACATGACTGGCTTGTAATTCTTACTGGTCAGTATAATGAAGCATGCAAAAATGCCCCCAACGAGTTTGGAAGCTCAACGGGCTCACTTATTGATGTCACGTTAGCTCAATGTCGCAATTACAGCCTTTACCTCGCCTAGTCTTTGCTTTGCTTCGTAATCCTCTTCTTCGCTTTCATGAAGAAGGAATTCATCCAGATTATCGGATATACCTTCAATGCTTGTTCAGGTATGTCATATTCTATGCATGAGAGTAAAGGTAAACCAGTTATTGTTTAAGGAGTAAGAGTTCAACTTGTAAAATTGAAGTTGTGAATGTGTATGATAACCATGAAATGAAAATATTTAAACATTAATGGGAGAAATAGTTTAGGTCTATTTGTTTAGTTACATTCTACGCGGCATTGTGTTAATGTTTATTTTGATTCTTTGATGCAGTGGACTTGAACCAAGTTCTCTTCACCGTGCAATATATCCTTTGCTAACATCATATTCAACTCCTAATAAGCTAGCATATCCTCGCCATTCACTGAGCCGCGCTGCACTACTGACAAGTGAAAGTCCGATATTTTTTCTTGATGCATTCACAATCCTCATTGTATTTTATTCCTCCACAGCCGACCCTACCCTTCCTTATCCTCCACCACATGACTGTAAGTAGTTGAAAAATACTCCTAGACTTGTCTCATTTGACTATATTATTAAATTATCCGACTTTGCATTCTAGGTTTGTTGAGAACTACAATTAACAAACTGAAGCAAGAGAGAAGCATTACTCCTAGACTAATATTTATTAGAGGCAGTCAAGAAGATGCCACACTGTTCGAGAACTATTTAATTGAAGAACAAGATGTTGATGGAAGCGGGTTTGCAAATTCTATGGGGTTTGTTTCTTTTCTCGAAGAGATCAGCCAGGGTGTGCTTGAATACATGAAATAGAAGACATGTACATATTGCAACAGTAGGGGTTGCACCAAACCTAACTAAGAACAAGAGTTGTGTTGCAAAATGAGTCATACAAAAAGAGTTCATCATTTTTGCAGGTATGTTTATCCGGGACAAGTTCATGTAATAAGGGCTAATTTAACAACCGCCCTGTCTTGTGTTTAGTACTTAAGAGATCAAAATCAAATTTATACACATTGCTTTGGAAGAGATAAACTGGAATTCTGTTATATACTATTTAATTGCAAAGGAAACCTTTGTTGTTCTTTGCCAATTGATATTCTGTATAGGTGAAGTTGTGCGGGTCAGGTTGCGTAAGATGGGGTAGTTTTTGGTATGGGTCGGGGTCAGGATGGGTTGACCTGAACCTCCTATTGGTTTCTTTTGATTTTATGATATGATTCTGTAGATTTCACCAAAGAAATGGTATAGAATCTCGAGTAAAAAGATGAAATCTTAATTAGAAGAATAAGGTTTGGACCTTAGAAGTCCATTGTTGATTAATCATGCAATTGCAAGACACTGTTACAAGATTGAGAGCGTACAAGTGAGGGAGAGAATTATCTAAACAAGTTAACTAAAATCTGTTACAAAATGAAGCCTATATAGTTAGAGTGAAAGAGACAATCGTGTGCCAAATATGGGTCTAGCGAGTAAGTTGGTTAAGTGAATGCACGTCCTGGTCACATGGGTTGGACTTAAGTAGGGTCTAGCGCGTAAGTTGGTTAAGTGAATGCACGTCCTGGTCACATGGGTTGGACTTAAGTAGGGTCTAGCGCGTAAGTTGGTTAAGTGAATGCACTTCCTGGTCACATGGGTTGGACTCAAGTAGATGCGTGCAAGTCGCGTGCTTATTAATAGACTTCGTATCAGTTTATTCATTTGACCTGTGAGATATGAAACATAGTCGGAACGGACCCGTCTGTAATTTGGTAAAAATTAGTTAAGCGGTGGTTTAAGAAATCCAATTTGGATCATAAAAATGGCGTGGTTTACTGCTGATATATATAATATAATTATTGTGAAACTGAACCCCAGAATCTTGACTGAATTATTTTAAAAAAAGTGTTATAGATGACTTATCCATGTGTTAATAAGTCACTGTCTGATTATTTGTGATTTTAATATAACATATTTTATGTTAATTGCATCCGACTTGGTTGTTTGTATGCTGGCAATGTTTATGATGATTGTGTCCTGTATATTCAACAATCCTCTTCACATATTTTCTTTGAATGTGATTTCGCCAAGGAGGTTTGGAGACTGGTTCGCAATTGGTGTGACATTCCTCTTCCTACTTTTACTTCTTATGATCATTGGAAGTCTTGGTTCATTTCGTGGCATGCTTCTAAAGAGAAGTCCCATCGCTTATCCATTATTATTGCGGCTTTTCTTTGGTGGATTTGGAGATTTCATACTTGATGTCGTGTTTCCTCCACATCCGTTGAGGAAAAGTGATATGTTTGATAACATTCGTTCTTCTTCTTTTTCTTGGTTATTTCATAGGGGTCACATGTCTTGCAGCTGGTTAGATTGGCTCAATTCCCTTTGGCCGCAGTATTTTTCACAGATGATGTTCGTTATTTTCCTCTTTGGGAGTTTCGAGCATGTATTGTTTTTAGGTTCTTCTTGCCGTTTTCCCCTAGGACTTGTTTGGGTCGGCATCAAAAACACCCCGGAGTGAAAACCGGTGGCTCGGCCTCCGTGGGTGGGGATTTTTCTCTTGTCTTGGTTCTCTGTAATTGGCAAGAGTTTTTTCATTTTTTTTGTTGGCCTAGCAGTTAAAGTCTCGGGTAGGGTCTAGAATATGTTGTTTTTGTTTCATTTCTAGATTGTATTTGTACTTTTAGGCTTCTAGTGTCTTGCTAGAAGCTCTTTTATTTATATATATATATTGCCGTTCAAAAAAAAAAAAAAGTCAAGTTCTAGAATACTGCACTATAAATTTCAACACAAGGACATTACCCATGCCAAGTTTAGACATAGTTTATGATTTTCTAACATTATCAAAATGTAGGCTGACGTTTAGGCTTGCGGTCATGTTGTTCCCATCTTTTATGCCTTAAAGGGTGTATCGATATATCTTCGTGTAACTGGCACGTTCATACTTATTTCATCTAGTTTGGTCTTTTGTTTTAAAAAACTGGAAAAATGTAATGCTAGAAACTTGTGTAGTGTATGGCTGTTTTAATACTGCCAATGGCAATAATCGATTATTCCACATACCAACTCTAGCAAACCGAACCTGTTAAGGTTAATTGATCCTTCATGGGACAAGCAAAAAGAATCGACTCAATTCTAATAACCAATATGGATGCTAAAATCATAATTAGAGTATTATTCCATTCTTCCACTTGATGTTGTAAAAAGGGTCAATGATTCACTTCTTTGTACAATTGTACTATTATTCTGCTACTCGATCATAACGACATGTGACCTTGTGTGGTTTAGTCGTCGCAAGGTCAATGAAAAATATGATTTATTGTGTAAAACATTAATGGGAGCTTATTAGTTGAATCAGCTTTTGATTTTTATAGCCACTTTCGCTAATCAAACTTTGTAATCTTCTTTAAGTATTCAAATACATCATGTTAGTTTAAGCTTATTGTTTATCAAAAGGGCATTATCTTAGCACAAACTCGTAATTGACTCAGTTAAAGATTTATCCACTCGTCTGGCGAAGGTCATCAATTCGGTTATTGGCCCTAACCAAACGGCTTTTATCAAAGGTAGGCAAACTCTTGATGGGTGCCTTGTTGCTAATGATATTATTAGAATGGCGACCTTTGAGAAGTATAAGCTTCTGCTTTTTAAAGTAGATTTTGAAAAAGCGTTTGAGAGTGTCAATTGGAACTTCCTCATGGATGTTATGAGGCAAATGGGTTTCGGAGTTAAATGGAGAAACTGGATCGCCTCTTGTCTTTCGTCCGCTAGCATCTCGGCCATGATTAACGGGTCTCCTTCAAAAGAATTTAAAATGGAACGTGGTCTTCGGCAAGGTGACCCGCTTTCCCTTTTTTTATTTCTTTTAGTTGCCGAAGCTTTACAAATCTCTATTACGGAAGCATGTTATAAAGGGCTGTTCAGGGGTGTGTCACTTGCGAAAAGCGGTGTGAATGTGTCCCTTTAACAATATGCGGATGATGCCCTCTTTTTTGGAGAATGGTGAGGTTGAGCGTGAAAATCTCATTCACATCTTAAAATGCTTCGAAATGGGTTATGGTCTTAAGGTTAATTTAGCTAAAAGTAGGCTTATGGGAGTTGGGGTTCCTATATGCGATGTTGAAGTGATAGCATCCTCACTTGGATGCTCTCACGATTCCTTGCCTTTCATTTACCTTGGTCTTCCGGTCGGTAAGAGAATGCGGCTATGTGATGGTTGGAATGTTGTCATTAACCGGTTTAGAGATACTTTCATGTTGGAAAGCTAAAACTTTGTCGGTTGGCGGAAGGCTCACTCTCATCAAATCAATCCTAAGTAGCCTTCCTGTCTACTATCTTTCACTCTTTAAAGCTCCTCTAAAGGTCATCAATATTCTTGAATCAATTAGATGCTGCTTCTTTTGGGGTTTCAAGATTCTCAAGCGAGGTTTGTCTTGGGTTAAATGGAAGACTATTCTTCTTGATCCTAAGTTTGGGGGCCTAGGTGTGCATTTGTCTTGGCGAAGAACCTTGGGCTTTTGGGCAAATGGAAGTGGCGACTTCTAACGGAGGATAAGGCTCTTTGGAAAATAGTTATCAAGGAATTTTACAGGTAGGATGGGGACTTTAACTCGGCTCCTAATCAGGTTAATGTTGGAGGTATTTGGACCGACATCATCAAAGCAGTCAAGTGCATTGAAGAAATTGACACTTCTTGTTGGGAATAATCCGTTACCACGGATAGTTGTGGTTTACACTGCTTGGATTAACACTAGCAGTGGAAACGTATTCCCACTGTAAGTTCTTCATTACCAGCTATCGGTTTATGATAAGGTTAAGCAGCGTCTAGATAAGTATAGAATAGATCTTGTGTATATTCTATTATGTTAGCTTTATACTTATCTTGTAAAGGACTCCTTGTTGTATAAAAGGAGATCCTAGGTCATTGTCTTAGGCATGTATAATTATATTACCTACGAAAGCTTCAAGGTGTAACCCTAGTGATAAGCTAAGATCACTCGTATTATTCATTAATAATATTGGAGCTTGAGTTTTGTGTTAACTTGTGTTTATTCTCTTACATCATATAATTCGTCTTCTAAGTATTACTTAAGTAAATTCCGCTTGCTTGATAATATCATACAAAATATCATTGACACAAGGAGAGTGTCCTAGATCCATCAAGTGGTATCAGAGCGAAGGTTCTGATATTTTGTTTTAGATGATCTAAGGAATTAGCTTGACTCACTCACTCAATTCAAATTACTCAATTCAATGGAGATGGAAAACAACCAATCAAACTCGTCTTCTACACCCAGACTCCCTAAGCTTAAGCTTAATGAGTTTGAGATGTGGAGGATACTGATTGAGGATACTATGCTCTATGGGAGATCATTCAACTTGGTGATTCTTTCAAATCTGTGACCACTACTTCAAAAGTTGGTGAGATAGATGTTGTGAAAGTTACGTGCTGAATCAAATCTTTGAAAAAGCTCAAAAGAAGAATGATCTTAAAGCTAGAAGTATTTTGCTGATGACTCTTCCTAGAGACCAGTTATTGCATTGACAAGTTCAAGGCTGCTAAAGAAGCTGTTTGAAGAGATTTGCTCTGTGTTTGGTGGTAATGATGCTACAAAGAAGACTCAGAAGACATTGTTAAAGCAAAGTTATGAAAACTTCTCTGCTTCAAGCAATGACTCACTTGATAGCATTTTCACCAAACTTCAGAAGATTGTTACACATCTAAGCGTGTTTGGCATTGAGGTAGAAAAGGAAGATCTAAATTTGAAGTTTCTAAGAAGTTTGCCTTTAGAGTTTCAAACCAATGTTCTTGCGGGAAAACAAATCGGACATAGAAACAATGAAGCTCAATGATCTTTACAACAACTTCAAACTAATTGAGCAAAGGTTGAAGAAGGCGGGGAAACTTGGTACAAGCTCTAGTAGCTTGGCATTGTTGTCAAATTCTGTTGATAGTGATGATTCGAAGATGAAAGTGATGATGATATTGCCACTGTAGGTTCTAAAGTTTCCAGCAGCAATGTAAATATTGCCACTGCAGGATCAAAGAAGAAGGTTGCTAATATTGGAGATCCTACCTTTTATGCTTTTATCTCCACACAAGTTGATGGCTCTCTCTTAACTCATGAAGACATAGAGCAAATCGATGAAGATGACTTGGAGGAGATGGATATAGAATGGCAGATAGCTCTTCTTAGCATGAGGGCTAAGAAATTCTACAAGAAGGCAAGCCTATTACATTAATGGTGATGATCTGCATGCTTTGATAAGAAGAAAGTGGAGTGCTTTAAGCGCCACAAGTTTGGACATTTTGCTAGAGAATCACGAAGACCAAAGACCAAGGACAACAAGTCTACATGGTACAAGCAAAAGAAGGGACCAACCGTGGAAGAACCAAAGGCAATGTTGGCTATTGATGGTGTGAGCTATGATTGGAGTTTCATGGCTGATGATATTGAAGAAGAACACTAAGATCTGCTCTTGTTTATAGCTGAAGTTGCTCTTATGGCTTTCTCGACTCACGAGGTACAAAACTCTGAATGTTGCTCTAAAACATGTAGAGCTGCTAGAGAAGTTGAAAGACTTAATGATTTGTATTCTAATGAAAGACAAGAGTTATACCTGCTAATTATCTTGTGTCTAATCTTAGGAGAGCCATGGCAGTTTTAGAAAAACAAATAGAGCACTTTCAAGAAAATGAGTCAAAATATAGTGATGATATGATTCTTCTTAGAAGAGAGTTAGATCATACAAAAGCTGTGAATGATGCATACCAAATAAAGCTTGAAAAGCTTCAAAAGAAAACTAAAAATGTCAATTTAACTTTAGACACATGTTATCATCGGTCTAAGTCAATTGATAAAATTTGGAATGCTCAAATATATAACAAAGCTAAGTCTGGTATGGGTTATAATACGATTGCCACCACCACTAGAGGTGTTCGGCACCTCAAGTATAGATTTAGCTCATACTGAGGTTTAGAAGAATTTAAGGAACTTGAAAGAGAATATGGATCTTTAAAGGACACAGTGGTGAAGAGTGAGGAAGAGAGTAAGATTGATAATGATGTTTTTGAGAATGCTAGTGACTCATCAGTTGTTGATGAGAATTTTAAAAAGAATGTAGAGACTACTATCCCAAAGTTGTTATCTTATTCTGAGAGGAACCTAGGAAATCAGTTAATAAACCTAGACCAACTGTAAGGTATGTTGAGATGTATAGGAATAAGCCCTCTGACTCCTAGGGGTAGCAGAGGAGTTGGAATCATGTTAAATCTCAACAACTAGGTAGTGATTTTGTTATGAACAATAAGGCATGCTATATCCGTGGTAGTTTTGATCATTTACATGCTTATTGTGACTATCATGTTGGGAGAAGGGAAGTCTATGGGTATAAAATTGTGGATACTAACAGGTATCAACATAATGTACACCCTAATTCTCATTGCAAAATGGTCCCAAGAGCAGTTCAACTAAGAAGTGGCCTCAAAGCGTTTGCAAGCTGCAAAAGCTGTTAAACTTGCTCACCCTAAGTCACATTAAAAGTGCAAACACCAAAACAAGTTCTACAAAATTTGCACAAACAGGAAAAAGAACCTTTCAAGCTAAAAAGGTTAATAATAACCAACAGTGGATACCTAAAAAGAAACCGGCATTACTGCTCATTCAAAAGTTACCACTTTGCAAAGGTTTTAAAAATGAAAATGAGGGATATGGGCAATCTTTGTGAAGGCCTCAGACGTTGGGAATGGAAACCTAAAGGAATACCTCTACAACCAATCCCAATGGTGTATCAATGACCTTTGATAGATATAACTATATTGATACAGAGATCCAAGTCAATCATGGCTTGGGTCCCCAAAAGAAACTAACTCTTTACTCTTATGTGCGGGGAACATCCAAGGTCAAAAAGGTCGGATCAAGGATATCTGAGATAGTGGGTGTTCAAGGCACATGGCTGGCAACAAGTCCTATCTTTACGATTTTGAGCATTATGATGGAGGTATGTCAGTTTTGATAATGAAGTTAGTAGAACAAGATGTGTGATCGAAACACTAAAGATAAAGGAAAACATGGATTATTATTATTATTACAAAAGCGCACAGAGTGCGGTAAAACTATCCATGAAGTACAGTACAAACATCACTACATCAACTGAAATCAACTACCAACAACCTACCCCAAACACAAGTTTCCTAACCCATCCCCTTCTTACCCATCATCAATCATTTATGGCTTCTTGGGAAAGCCCGACAGCATCACCTTAGGAGCCCCACGCATGTTAATCCAATCATACACCCTAGGGCTTGCTAAACCCATCACCACTATACCAGCAGGTGGTGAGGATGATGAAGAAGCTGGCGATGGTGGTGATGGTAGCAATAGTAGAGAAGGTAATGATTGCGGTTCTTGGGAGGAGCTACTGCTGCAAGAGGAGGACACTCAGGACTCTTCCGGAGGTCTCATCATCGTAACATATGGAGACACATAAGAGTGATCTCGAGCTATCTTCTTTGATTATTGCATCTGAGGCTCGGATGTAGTGATGAAAGTCCAGCAGAAAAAGGATTTGAAAGAGCAAGTGAATGCTTTCTCTTCCTGGATACAACCTTCTCATAATCCTCTTTTTCTCTCGGGGTTTTCAAAACAAAATCATCGAAACTATCGGATGAGCTGCTAGAAGAAAGATTGATTGGACTAGATTGACTCATGGTATTCTTGAGGTAATGATCTTTGAGGGTGAAAGTTTTGGAGTATGTGATTTGAGTGGTTTGTGTTGAATGATCAGTTTAATATATATTAAGTTGGATTCAAGAAGTTAATGAGGGAAGGTGCAAGTAGTTGAGGAGTAAATTGGAGTCCTGTATTCTTGGAAAATGTATCAATGCTTAAGTGTTGACTTTATTAAGTATAGCCACTGCTATGCTTATTTCTTTCAATATATTGCTGTTGCCAGCACTTGATGATTCATGTTTGGTTTATGTTAGTAAATTGCAGTTTGAAGGATTCTTTGTTCACATTGAATGGTTACTTGTTGATAAATCCATGCTCAAGGTTGTTTAGATACTCTATTAGCTGACATTATGTTACGATGGGAACTATATTGCAACAAGTGGTAGCGTGCTTTCGATTGGAAAAAGGAAAAACAAAGGAACTTCATTACTAACCCATAATTCATTACAACCAAAAGTACTCCTAGTCTAAACACAAAAGACTGAAACCTAGCACATCCTATAACTATCTTGGCTATTCCATTGGCCTCTTGCCCTTGCCCACATAGTCATGTTTATTCTTCTGGGCTCTCTTTCTCTTGTTCTCAAAAGTGGATTGCATTCTTGGACATGGAAGCCCAAGAATTTGTGGAGGAGGTCTTGATAGCATTGCAGGCCTTGTTGGAATGGATATCTGCTTCATATTGAAGATAGCTGTTTCAGTCTTTGTTGAAAGAGCTTTTGGCAACTCTTTAGCCATAGAATAGGTTTCATCATTTGCATCATCATCATCTGATGAATCGGAATAAAACTCAAGAGATTTTGGGCTTAGGCTGCAGGCTTTAAACATTGATCTCTTTGGTATATCTTTTGGATGAAGAGCCACCCCGGTGGAAAGTATCCAAACCATCCTAATGCTTCGGCGATGATTCGATTCAATTACATACTCTTCTTACGAGTCAGGAAGATATGTTGATAGTGTTGGAAGGATTGCTCATGCTTATGGTTTTGGGGATATTGTGTTTGAATGAAAATTGATGAAGTTTATCTTAAGCCAAGCCTCCTTATATAGACAAAGTCGGTTGAAGGGTTATTTAATGAAGATATTTACTTTTTCCTATTTTGGTAGGTTAAAGAGTAAATATAGATATTATTGAGTTGACTTTGGAAGATATTTTGCTTGTGTAATGGTTTGGTTAAAGGTAACTTTGGTTAATATCAAGTTGGTTATTCTCATCTTTTACTAATACGTATATCATGTTTTGATGAGGAGTTGGAGTTAAAAGGTGTATGTCTGAGATACACAACAAATGGTTATTGATTCACCATGTCTAATCCACATAAGAATCAACTAGTCGAGCAAGCGACTCTTGGTAAAGACTTGACAAATCCGTTTATGGTTGATAGTTTACCAAAAACTATATGGTTATCAACTCACCATATTCTTTATGATTAAGAGTTGGCTAGTCCATAGCAAGCGGCTCATGGTAAAGACATATCAAATCCGTTGATAGCTGATAGTTTGCTAAAAACTATAATGGGAGCAATATTGTTTTCTAATGATTTTATTTTCCACTGCTCTTTGAGATTTTTGTGAAAAATTACCACTGCTAGTTCACAGTTTCCACTGGCAGTGTTATTTTACCACTGTTGTTCTAGCCGTTACAACTGATTATGTCAGTAATTTATTTTTTTACTAGCCGTTGAAAGTAACCACCGATAGTTATATATATAGGGTTAAAATTTTAAGTAAATTATCTTCTTTCTATATTATAACTACTTTCTAAAGATAATTTTACTTGAGCATCAATTCTAAACCCTAACCCTATATATCTTTTTCTCTCAATTGGCTAGTCATTACTTCAATTCTTACTGACATAATAATATTTTTCATCAAACGTTTCTATGGCATCTTTGAAATTTGCGAGATAGTGGCCACAATTTTTCATCCAGATTGTGGACTTTCTTCATACCACTCATATAAGGTATGCATTGATTTTAAAACCCACAATCTATATCTCTCAAATCAAACAGTTTTGGACTTCTGCTCTGTCCATAACACTTGAGATTGGAGATACACATGAACGATGAATGCTCTTAGAGCCACTTGTAGATGGGGTAACTATTGATGTTACTAAGGCATCCACGAGGAGAGTACTTCACTTGGATGATCTCAATGGTCTCATCACATTATCTATGTGCGAAATTCATGATACTTTATCATCCATGGGGTATGATACCACTGACAAAAAGGCTACTTTCAAAAAGAGTGGTTCTTGTCCCCAATGGAGATTTTTGATTCATACTTTGTTACATTGCCTTAGTCCTAAGAAAACATCTTATGAGCAATTTAGTTCAACCATGGCTTATCCATTGGTTTGTCTAGTCAGCGATAAGATTTTCAAGCTGGTCCAACTATATTTTACAAGTATGAAAGGCAATGTAACGAGTAAAACCAAATTTTAATGTATCCAAGGTTTGTGCAAGTTGTGCTAAATGAATTTCAAGCTGCAACCTATACTACTTTTTATCAAATCAGTTGCCTAAAGCCTAAAGTTTTTCAAAATTTGAATAAAGATGGCAATATGATTTTTACACCTCTCCTACCCCAAATGCTCGCTAAAATTTCATCTGAACAAAACACACCCATAATTAATGTTCCCAACATTGATTATTCCCCACCAGTTTCAAGAACCTATGAGAGAAGGTCTAAGCAGGACAACTCCTCTCATGACAACACATCAAGTTTGAACCTTATGGTCTAGGAACAAGCAGTGGTGGTTCTAGACTTCCACCTAGTCCTACTATGGAGGAATCCGGACCTTTGCCCCATGATTCACCTCTCCCAATAGGTAACACAGTTGGAAGTCTTTGAGGCGTGGAAACCAATTGGAATTGATGGTTTTGTGTACCAAATTAGCAAAGAAGGTTGAGTCTCTACAAAAGGACTTGGCTCTTGTCTAGAAGCGCATGCCAAGGATGTTCAACTATTAAAGACAGAGATTGAGACCTTAAAGGAAGAGATCACGAGAGGTTGAACAAGCACAAGTAGCTGCAAAGATGGTGATTTCATCTTCATCCTCACCTTCGATGGTGATTCGGTGATCATGATTTGGGAAATTCTTCCAAACGGGGAGGAAAAGTTGACATTGAGGGAGGACAATTGATCTTGAAGATGAAGGAGATACAAGTAAAGGAGCAAAGGAAGCTGAAACTCATGGAGAGCAACTTGAAGATCAAGACATTTTCCAAACTGCAACTGATTTTACCACGATTTTATTTCCCTACTGCAGAGCCAAATATTGCCACTGCAAGTGAAGAATTTGATAAATTGAAGGCAGACAAGGTAAAGCGTTATGGAAGATGTACAACAACCGAAAGTAAGATTTCAAAGAAAGACAAGTTGATTGATCTTGATAGAGAATTTGCTAAGAAGATAGCGAGAAGATCAAATTCTTTGAGAAAGTTCTTTGAGAAGAAAAGATTGAAAGAAATAGAAGTTGCAAGCTTTTTGGAAGCTAAAAGATTGGATAGAATGGAATATACTGAAGATTCAATTTTCCTTTGCTCAACCTACAATTTTGAAAGAAAGCTCGAGTTTAGTTATGTTCCTCTTGAAGAAGATATTCAGTTTACGGTGGCTAATAATCGAAATCAAGAAAAAGGCAATTGACCTTGTTCTTTGATACATCCTTAGCGAGGAACAAGAAGCGCTTTCGATTAAAGGATTTTATTCAAATGAAGAACAATCAAGCACTTGAAGATGTGATTAATTGAGTCAAAAGGTTGGAAGAAACCAAGACAACCAACCAAGGCACAAATACTTGCATATATGAAGACTTATTGTTGTCATGTTGGTAACTGGAAAAAGCATCAATTTAAAGGAATGTCTGATGATCAGGTTGAAAAGGCTTACTACTGAGCTGTAAAACAAGATAAATCTTTTATTCCAATGGGTTACGAAGAAGAAGAAGAAGGATTCCTAGATTGAAGAAAGGCCAAAGTAAGTGATTCTCAAACTGTTAAGAAGACTAAGGTTGATGAAGATCATACAAAGTCTACTGAGAAGGAGATTCCTACTAAGAAGTTCACTGAAGAACAAATGACTGGAATGATTGTGATTGAAGACAGAGATTTTTATCCGGAACCACTGCAAATTCGACATCCTATTATTGATTGGGAAGTTTACTTGCTAGCAATCTTGCTCCAACATGGAAGATCACAAGGCTGGGAGGTGAAACTTCATCATTCATGACATTTGAAGATCTTATTAAAGATTTTGATAGAGATGACCTTAATACACTATGGAAATTAGTTCAAGAAAGGTTTAATGCTCAAGATCTTAAAGATACAAAGGAGATCACGGTATGGGTAAATCTTAGAAGGCTTTTTGAACCAAATGTGATGATGACTACTTGGAAAACCTTATTCACATGTTTTGGTACTAAATGGTTTTATTATGATTCATGTGAAGTTCATCATCTCTCTCAGACTAATGGAGAAGACTTTTTCATGTTTTTGAGAAAGAATATCCACTCAGTGGAGCTCTTACGGTAATGTTAACCTTACACATAAGAGTCAATGAAGACAATGAGAAGGTCAGAGCATTGTTACAAAGGCTTCAAGATCAATGTTCAAGAGCTATACAAAAGTTAAGAGAAAAGAAGTGAAGTGTTTGATTGAATTCCCCAAATCCTTGAAGTTAATGCATATTGAAGAAACTTATTGATTTGTAGAGAAATCATAAGTTTAGGGGAGGATTGTTGGGAATAATCCATTACCATGGATAGTTGTGGTTTACCTTGCTTGGATTAACACTAGCGGTGGAAGCGTATTCCCACAAGTTCTTCATTACCACTGCTATCGGTTTATGATAAGGTTAAGCAGCGTCTAGATAAGTATAGAATAGATCTTGTGTATATTCTATTATGTTAGCTTTATACTTATCTTGTAAAGGACTCCTTGTTGTATAAAAGGAGATCCTAGGTCATTGTCTTAGGCATGTATAATTATATTACCTACGAAAGCTTCAAGGTGTAACCCTAGTGATAAGCTAAGATCACTCGTATTATTCATTAATAATATTGGAGCTTGAGTTTTGTGTTAACTTGTGTTTATTCTCTTACATCATATAATTCGTCTTCTAAGTATTACTTAAGTAAATTTCGCTTGCTTGATAATATCATACAAAATATCATTGACACAAGGAGAGTGTCCTAGATCCATCACTTCTTTTAAAGACTCATTTACACGTAAAATATCAAAGGGATCAGATACTCTTTTTTGGAAAGACCCTTGGTGTTGTAATGGGGTGCGCCTTATGGATTCTTTTCCCAGATTATTTGCCCTCGAGACACATAAGGAGTGTAAGATTAGTGATCGTTGGCATATGGTGAACAATGTATGGGGTGGAAATTGGTCTTGGCGCTTTCCACCTCGTGGGAGAGCCATTGATGACATTGCTTCCCTCACCTCTTCTATTGGCAGCCTCTCATTTACAGTGGATGGATTGGATAAATGGCAGTGGACGTGGGATGCTTACGGTATATTCAAAGTCGATTACCCTCTAAAAAGGATTCAAAATTGCTCTCTTGCTAATCCACGATGCCGTGAGCATCATTATTGGAATTCATGGATTCCTCGTAAAGTGAACATTTGTGTTTGGAGGGCTTCTTTAAATAGATTACCGACACGTTCTAACCTCTCTTCGTGGTGTTATCTTTGAATTCTGTAAATTGTCCTTTTTGCGAATGTGTTGTTGAAGATTTAGAACATTGTATAATTAGATGTCCCATCATCCTTACTATTTGGAGGAAAATATGGAGTTGGTGGAATTTGGACTCTCCCGTAACGTTTCCATCTTTTTCAATTTCGGATATTGCTCTTGGAAATATAAAACCGAATGGTAATTCTCAGGTTGCCAAAGTTATGCAAGGTGTCTTTCAAGTTACGATGTGGGCTTTATGGAAGTGGAGAAATAGATTGGTAAACGCCTCTGCGGATTTGAGCTCAAGGGTAAAGGATGAAGATATCTTTTCGGTTATTCAAAGATTGTCCAGGACTTGGATTCTTTGCTCGTCTTACTTGGCTGTGACTGGGATGTTTGGATTGCTAGACCATTTGATCTGTTTGTATAGTTTTCTTTTTAGTCTGGTGTGTTTTGGTTTTGGATTATGTTTAGCATGGATATGTACAACCCTTTGTTCTTTTTCTGAGCTCTTATTTGGAGCTTTGTTTATATTTATTTGATTTCTCAGCTTTTCAAAAAAAAAAAAAAAAAAAAAAAAAAAAAAAAAGAGTCTTTTACGAGAATATGGTTAGAGTTCAATCATAACTTTTGTCCAAAAGTTACTGTAACAGCTAAACGCTACTTAAGCCTGCCTGGTCCTTGTGAAAGAATAAGTTGGCACCCAAGGATGCTTAAATCGGAATTTCTTCTATGTTTAAAAAATAATTATTTTATTTAAGCTTATTATTCTTTGAAATTATATCTTAATACCACCTTCTTACACTGAGTGTAGTGGTGACCAATATCACCACCGTTAACTCAGCGCCACATCCCACATTTTCTCTCGCGACCAACATCACCATCAATAGTGTAATAAGACAAACAAGATCACCAAACAAACATATCCCACTTATATACATATATACCGTACTTAAAGTTTAAACACAAACATACATCATAATACACACTCAAAACTAGTCCAAGACACGTGGGTGGGTCAGTAAGGGAGTGGCTTTTTTTTTTTTTTTTTTTTTTTAGCTATAATCCACTTTCTTAAATTGTACTACTACAACATAAATATGTTACTATATATAAAACTACTCTAAAAGTATATAGTTAGCTTATGTTTGATAGAACTAGCAGTAGTTATCACAATAGCTGTTTATTCTATAAAATTATTTATTAGTCTAGATGTGTCAATGATTATAAAATGTAAAATGACCTAACATTGTGTTCTAGAGTTCAGTTCAGGAAAGAAAAGAAATGAAAGCAAAAGAAACTAAATAAATTTGTGTTCTGCAGTTTGTTTTTATGAAAAGAAAAGAAATGATAAGGAAGGAAATGGAAAAAAAAAAGAAAAAAAAATGGATTAAAACTTTCCTTTAAAAAAATGTGAAAAAATGAAAGAAATTAAAGTTATACATGTTAAAAAATAACGTAGTTATACTTTTTGAATTTTAATCCTTTCAAATATGGGTATAATTGTAAATGGATCAACTTTTTTCTTTTCTTAAAAACTAAAAAACACAAAACTTTAGGGGCAGTTTAGTTGATGAAAAATAATCTTATTTTCCGTTTTTAAATTCCTAGAAAAGAGATTGGTTTTTCTTCTTTAAAGAAAGTTAAGAATTTTGAAAACCCGTTTAGATAGATTTATATTATTCTTTTTTTTTAAATGTAAAGATGTTTAGATGAAGCTTTTTTCAAACATTTTTTCTTTTTAAAATCAACTTTTTTTTACCATATTGGACATTTGTACGTTTTATACGTTTTCATCCGTTTTTGTACGTTATCATTTTTTTTATTCATTTTTATACGTTTCATCCGATTTTATTACGTTCTTTTACGTTTTCGTCTATTTTTTTACGTTTTTGTCCGTTATTTTACGTTTTCATCTGATATTTTACGTTTTCGTCTGTTTTTTTATGTTTTCTTAATTTTTTTTTACGTTTTAGTACTGTTTTTACTTTTTAAATGTTTTTTATGTTTTCGTTTGTTTTTGTGTTTTCGATCATTTATTTTACGTTTTAGTTTTGTTTTTCGCGTTTTCGTCCGTTTTTTTACGTTTTCGATCGTATTTTTACGTTTTCGTCCGTTTTCTTGCGAAATCATATGAAAACGGACGAAAACGTAAAAAAGGATGATAATGTCAAAAATGGGAAGCGTAAACTATAAAGATGAACACGTAAAAAGCGGCAACGTAAAACGAAAAAAAGCGTAAAAAGGCAACGTAAAAAACGCGAAATTGTAAATTGAGCCAGCGTAAAAATTTGGCGAAAAAACGGGGACGAAGCGTAAAACAGCGAAGCGTAAAAAATGGGCGAAAGCGTAAAACATACTGGAAACGTAAAAAAATCAGACGAAAACATAAAATAACAGATGAAAATGTAAAAAGCGGAATGGCGACAATATAAAGCGTAAAAATCAAGCGGCGTAAAATAGACAGCGTAAAAAAAGCGGAAAAAGTAAAAATGGACGGAAACTTAAAAAAAGGAGGAAAACGTAAAATAACGGATTAAAACGTAAAATAACGGACGAAAACGTAAAAAAGCGGACGAAAACATAAAAAAAAATGGACGAAAACGTAATAAAAGCGGGCAGCGTTAAGAAAACAAACGAAAACATAAAAATGACAAAAACGTAAAAAAAACGGACGACAGCGTAATGAAACATTTAAAAACGGGAAAAAAAACACAAAAAAAAAACAAAAACAAAAAACATAAAAAACCATCGGATGAAAACATATTAAAATGGACGTATAAAAAATGAGAATGAAAAAAGTGAGAAGAGTAGAATGAGGTTTTCAAATTTGTAATTAAAATTTAGAGAATGAGAATTTCACATTTTTTGAAAATTGTTGAAAACTAATGTTACTAAACGGATTTTCAGTTTTCCCTTTTCGTATGAAAAATTTTCTGAAAAAATAGAAAAATTTTCACCAATAAACGACCTCTTATTATTATTATTTCATTTTCTTCAACTCAAGAATGCAAAACTTTTATCAAAATTTGAATCTTTTTTTTTTTCTCTCTAAAACTCAAGGAATGGTAAAAGTTAGGGTGCGTTTGGTTTGCTACATGGAATCACTATAGATATGGCTTTGATATAAAGAATGTATGAGATTCGGTATGAAAATTTCATTAATTGTGTTTGGTTTGTTTTTTGAGACATGGATATCAAAGATTAGTGAGTTTATTTAAATAATAACAAATATTTTTTTTGAGTAGAAGATTATAGGGCCAATTTCATATCTCCCATCTTTTTTATTAGAAATTTCATATATACCCAAACATGCATTAAAAACATTGTATATTATGCATTAAATACTTGCACTTTGGGTATATATGAAATTAATCATTAAAGTAGGGTGAAATATGAAATTAATCCAAGATTATATAGGATGGGGCTAATTTTGAATTAAATTTGTACTTTATGAGTATAAGACAAAAAAAATTAAGATAAATAATTACTTGTTTTAAAGAGAAAAATATGATAGAATGAATAATAGATTCATAGACACCCATATAGCCTCCTATCATTTTTGATAGATGTTATGGGTTTGATACCATCATTGCATCATAACAAACATTATGTATCACTTTGACTCTCATATACCTCAACCAAACGCACCCTTAAACATTAAAAATTAGAAGAAATGATGCTTATATTACAATGTAGGCAACTGCTTATATCTCTTTTAAAAAAAAACGAAGAAAAACATGTATTAAAGACTTACTGCAATGACTAAAGTGTAAACTCTTTTAAATTAAAATTATTATTAAAAAAAAAAAAAAATCATTTCCCCTAAAAAGTTAATGGCAACTATACAAAATTTTGAGGGAGTTTGGTGGTTAGATAAAGTTTCTCAAACACCCCCTTCATTATATACATCATTACCATAAACAGAAACTAGAAGAAGAAAGAAGCTAGCATCCCAGAACTATCCAATTCCAATTCCAATTCCAAAACCAAAACCGAGTTTCATCACGCGTAAATTCAACCCTATAAATAAAATCAATTACCCTTCAATCACTTATCACAAAATCATGTCGTATTCCGGTTACAATCCAAACACCCCCATTCCATCAGCCCCACCCGCACCACCCTCCCAATCCCACCAACCCGCAACCGCGTACCCTTACCAACAACCACCACCTCAAAATTACAACAACCAACAAACCTACAACAACCCCGGGTATGGAGGCGGCTACGGATCCCAATACGGGTCGTACCCGCCTCAACAAACGGTGTCGTTTCCACCAGGGACACATCCCGAAGTGATACGAAGCTTCCAGGCTGTTGATTTGGATAGGAGTGGGTTTATTGATGCTAAGGAGCTTCAACAGGCTTTGACCAATGCTTATCACAAGTTTAGTTCCAGGACTATTAAGTTGCTCATGTTTCAGTTTAGGAACCCTACTGATCCCACTAGAACCGGTTCGTCTTAGTTTTCGAGCTTTTTATTTTTTTATTTTGGTGTCATTATATATTTACAATAGTTAGGTAACTAGAATTAATAAATATAAAAGGGCAAAATGCTTGTTTGGAACAAGCAACTAACATTCCTACGCGTTAAATCAATATTAGCATTTACGGGCAACTAGCGTTTCCACTTACTAATTATGATTATACAACTATGTTACCAAACACTTTATCAAAACAAACAACTACCGCTATCTTCGCCAAACATTACATTTACATAGTTAGGTAACCAGAATTTAATTTGAAGGTGTTTGGAGTTGTTTAATTAGTGTTTGTTTGATAACGAGTGTTTAGATGCTTGTATTTGAAAGGTTGATAAAAGAATTAGTTTAGCTTTTATAGTTGTTTTACACTTTATAATTATTATGTTACAAAACACTTTTATGATAAAAGAAGCGTTTGAGATATAGTGTTTGTGTGGCAATGATAGTTTAGCTTTTGGCTTTTATAGACATGTTACACTTTATAATACTAATAGATTACACACATCCAGCTACGTTACCAAACACTTTACTTATCTTCTTTTTTTTTAAACCAAATAATCAGTTTTTTACTGGTTCGTTTTTGTTTGGCTTTTTCAATTTGGTTGTATTTGTTATGGGATTAAATTTTGTGAAGTCTAAAATCTAGTAACGCACATCAACATTTATCATAAATAGTATAAGTAACTTCCAATGTCTGTGCAATAATAGTAGCTTTCTTGCAATTATAATTTTACATGTTGGGCGTGTCAACATGTAAAGAAAAAGTCACTATTATTGCACACAAATTGGAAGTTACTAATGTTTAGCGTAGAAACTAGCGTTTAGCGTTTGACACATAAAGCTTATTTGGCAATGAGTGTAATGTTTTGGACTTTGTTTTTTAAACGCTAGTATTAGAAAAGCTACTCAATGAGCGTTGAAATGTAGACGCTATTGCTTGCTTCCTGCTACCGCTAGTTCTGGTTGGGCCAAACTTATATATTATAATTTTGACACTGTGATACTAGTATTAGGAATTGTCATATAGTTCGTTACTGTTTTATGCAAGAAAACCTTATGTGTATCCAGGTTAAAAATATAATTAACTGTAAATAATAGTGTTAGGATGTGCTTATGGTGTTTATTTGAAGATGTGATAATCAGATCGTCTTACATATAATTGATCCTCAAATAAGGAGATAATCTGTTTGGTTTTATTGCAATTACATGTAACTTGATTATACAAAACTGACGGATAAGTAGAATTAGTTTCACTATGCACAAACACTAGATACTTGCTGAGTTGCGGAGCCGGATGGTTGCCACATGAGGAGGGCGCCCGAGCCTCAGTCGGCCTATATGAAATTTTAGGTCCAAACCAATTAAGGAGTAGGCGAGTAGTTGCAAAAAAATTGTTTTTAGGTTGCTTTACATGTACATTGCTAGATTTGTTTAACTTATTTTGGAGCAAAGTCTGTTAAGCAGATTGAAATAAGCCATCCGGTACATGAGCTTAGTATCTGATTATCATAACTTTAGACAGTTGCCTCCCGTTTTCTTGTAACCAACTATTATTTGATTATCGAAATTTTAAACACGGTCGCTGTGGTTTGTTTGTAGTGGTTTCTATTTTGATTATTTAACATCACATAATTACTTTAAGAACTCAATGCAAACATTCTTAAGTCTCGCTACTCATGACTAATCTTATTTATTGCAATGATCGTGTTTTAGATTTTGATTATTTCGTTTAACTTGTTAAAGTAGGAATTTTCGTTTCTCTTGATGTGCGTTGTATATACTTATGTGGCTTTCTTTTGGTGTTTTACAGGTCCTAAAGAGTTTGCTGAGTTGTGGAGCTGTCTTGGCCAATGGCGGGTGAGTGATCCTATTTCATTATTTTTATAAATATAAATATTGGGTGAATGATTTTTTCAATGAAAACAAAATTCACATAGATAGCAGAAGAATGAGTAGTCTTAAAAGAACTGGTTTAACTAGTTGGATTTGCAAATTGTGACTTTTTACTTCTATTTGGGGCAGCGAATGTTGTTTACTTTACCCTCAAAGTAGGGTAATGTGGCTTCATTATTTGTAATTCTAGGGTAATCTGGCGGGCTATATGGTTAATGATGTGGCAGATGACGCAATATAAGTTTTTACTATGTTGACTTTCTGTTTACATGGCGCTGATATCACATAGTAAAGCAAGAGCAAAAGGTATCGTGGATACCAATAACACGTTATTGGTATGCCACCTCAGCGCCACATCACACACCTCTTAATAACTCACGAGTAACTAAAACACCCTCCCTCATAACACACCACTAACATGTTATTGGGTCCCACAAAATACCTCACTAAAAATACTCACTCACTCACAATACACAAAATAAAAAATAAGAAAAAACACAAAAGGTACCAATGGCTTGAGCCATTTCACTAACTCAAGTTCATTTGGCTCAATTTTGGCATGTTGGCCGGTATGGTGGCTCACGAATGGCACGACGAATGGCATGTTAAATGGCACGACGAATGGCACGACAAGGTATCATGGATACCAATAACACGTTATTGGTATGCCACCTCGGCGCCACATCATACACCTTCCAATAACTCACCAATAATTAAAACACCCTCCCTCATAACACACCACTAACATGTTATTGGGTCTCACAAAATACCCCACTAAAAATACCCACTCACTCACAATACACACAAAAAAAACACTAAACATCACAAATGGCTTGAGCCATTGGAATGGCTCAAATACTTTTGGCTCACGAATGGCACAAGTGGTGGTATGGTTTGGCTCACCAATGGCACGAAAAATGGATATTTGGCATGTTAAATTATCTCCATACCGTGTGCTCTTACCTCATGTAAAAAAAAACTATTGGAACTTCATTATCTTTTCATGGGTAAAAAAAAGGTTTGCCATCCATAAAAGAAATCAGACTTAAGTATGTTATCTTTGGTGGCGTTTATTAATTGTTTTCTTTTGTGCACTGAAGGCGATCTTTGAGAGGTTTGACAGGGATCGAAGTGGAAAGATTGATCTAGCGGAACTAAGAGATGCCCTATACAGTCTTGGATATGCAATTCCACCTTCTGTCCTACAACTCTTAATTTCAAAATATGATGACCAAAGTGGAAGGAGGGTAGATCTGTCCTTTGACAGCTTTGTCGAGTAAGTCTTTTACTTAAAACTTAGTTTATCACATTTTACGTTTACAGCTTGTTATTTGTCTCAGTTCTAATTACTTAAACTTTTAATTTTCAGGTGCGGAATGATTATAAAGGTGAGCAGCAAGTTCATCCTTATCCCTTACTCTATTTTCAATTTTTTTTATAATAATTATGTGATGATGCTCAGATTTAGAGTTGGCCTTATAAATGAGTGTGATATGCGTTTGGTTTATAACGGGTCGTATGGGTCCAACAGGTTGATACTTGTCAAAAGTCTATCTTGTGATGCATACAACCTCCTAAATTGTTTTTTTTTCAAGCAAATTTGATTTTATTGTACTAATATTGTAACTATAATCTTAGTTAACATTGTAACACGTCCATTACTTATAAAAAAATGAAAATCATAACAACTTTGGGCAATAAAGTGTTGGCGGGTCAACTCAACCCAGTTTGGCCCTTTTCACCCTCACTAGAAATGACCCCTTATAGGCGTAAAACCAGAACCATTTGAACCAGTCGAAGCCAAACCACCTCTGCCTCTCTTCTACTCATGAATTAGTATTTATTTCTTGATCCCTGTGAAATTTGCATACCAAGTCTTATTGTATCCATGAATAATTGACGAAAAAGATCATCTTGTTGACTCGAAATCATTATCACCAAGGTTTTGTGACAGGGACAATTGGTTGATGGGTAAATTTTGCAGTTTTCATAGGAAAAGAAACTAGAAGCATTAGGGTCAACCTGTAAACTTAAATGGTTATCCCTTTTTTAGAGCATGAGTAGTGTTTTTTAATCGTTATCTTGTTCTTTATGTGTTTGAAACACGTAATTTCAGGGTTTGACGGAGAAGTTCAAGGAGAAAGATACTAGGTACACAGGTTCAGCCACACTTTCATACGAGACATTTATGACCATGGTTATCCCATTTCTCGTAGCAGAATAAGCTTGTAAAATGCTGTAACTGTTAGCTTTCACTCTAGGATTTCGTGAATTCGTTTTGGTCATCATCTAAGATGTAAACATGTTAAGAATTTTTTAGTTGTTAGAATTGTTGTTCTCTTTCGTGAGTATTGTCCAAGGGTTAACGTTGGTCATCGTTTGTAAAACACAATTATCAATGCTTGATGTTTCTGTCATGTTTCTGAAATAATCGCATTATGTATGATCATCCTAGATTCGTTAGTTGGGGTTGGGTCATCAACATATTGAGAGGGTGTTTAAGAAATACTGTTTGGATGTTTATTTCCCTTTGATTTTTGAGTTATTGTCTTGTGGAGTAGAGAGAAAAGACAGTGTTGATTAACAATGGTTAAGTCATAAAGAATCATGACTTAAGTAAAAGATAACACGTATACAAAAGTTACAAAGTAAGTTCATTGAACTGGTATACGTTATGTTTTCTGATACAAACTAAACATGACCCATATAGTTTTCATTTGCAGTTCCATATTGTTTAAAAAAAGTAGTGTACAAATGAAATGATTTTTTTTTTAACTTCAAATGAAATGATTATTAAAAAGAAAATAAATGTTAAAATATGATGTCAGGAATTGACACATACACATGCTTGCCATTTAATCCTCACATGATCTGATCTCCACGGGACCCGCATGCAGCTGAGATCCCCACTATTTATTCTTCTTTTTAGTACTCCCTCCGTCTCAAAATTATTGTCAGGAGACAAGAAGCACATAGTTTAATAAAAGTGGGACACCTACAAATTTCAACCACTCAAATAGAAGGTGGACAATTATTTTGAGACACCCAAAAAAAGAAATATGGATAATTATTTCGAGACGGAGGGAGTATTATTTAACAAGATTACTTCTATAAATATTGCTAAACAATATTAGGGTCCGTTTGGTTTATAGATGGTTTTATGATTAAGATTTGGATTTGAATTTAAATTTGGTTTAGGATTTCGATTTGGATTTAATGTATGAGAGAGAAAATAATATTAAAAGATATATATTATATATTAAAAGCTATTTTTATTAATAATAAGAGGAGAAAAATAAAATCTTTTGTTTGGATTTGTAATCTGAATTACATTCCAATCATGTTTGGTTGGCATAGTGAAAGGAATTGTAATTCAAATTACATAACAGTGACTGTTTTGAATTACGTCATTACAATTGTAATTCAGTCATTACAATTACATCAAGTAAGGGAATCTAGATTACATAGGAAGTTGGATGGAAAGTTTTGAATTACGTCGTAATTCAGAATTAGTTTACTTTAATAATAATAAAACTAATAAACAATAATAATAATAATAATATAAATAATAATAATAATAATAATAATAATAATAATTAATAATATTAAAATAATTATAATAAAAAATAATAATAATAATAAATAATAATAATAATAATAACAATAAAATAATAATAATAATAATAAATAATAATAATAATAATAATAATACAAATATAATATTAATTATAATAATAAAATAATAATAATATAAAATGAAATAATAATAATAAAAATAATAATAATAATATAATAAATAGTAATAATAATAATAATAATAATAATAAATGATAATTAATAATTAATAATAGTAATATTAAAAACAAATAATTAAATAACAGTAAATAATAATAATAATACATTATTATTATTATTATTATTATTATAATTATTATTATTTAATAATAATAATAATGAATAATAAATAATAATAATGATAATATTAATAATATTAATATTATTATTATTATTATTATTATTATTTATTATTTAATAATAATAATAACAATAATAATTAATATAATAATAATAATAATAATAAATAATAAATTAATAATAATAATAATAATAATAATAATAATAATGTATTATTATTATTATTTATTATTATTATTTTATTATTTATTTTTTATATTATTATTATGAATTATTATTTATTATTATTACTATATTATATTATTATTATTATTATTTTATTTATTATTATTTTATTATAATAATAATAATTATTATTATATTATTGTTATTTTATTATTATTATTAATATTATATTTTTATTTTTATTATTATTATTATTATTATTATTATTATTTTATTATATTTTTGTTATTAATATTCTTTTTTATTACTATTTTATTATTATTATTATTATTATTTATTTTTAATATTATTATTATTTTTTTATTATTATTATTACTATTTATTATTATTATTATTATTATTATTATTATTATATTAACTTTTTAAGTTTTATAAGAAAAATTGAATTACATTACGTTGCGAGTCAACCAAACACATTGAACGATTTCATCAATTACAATTACAACACATTACAATTACAACACATTCCAATTCTTTAAATTACAATTACATCAAATTACAATTCCTTCCAAAAATTACAATTCCTTCAAAAACATTCTGTGAACCAAACGCCCCCTAAATATTTAGTATACAAGTTCAAACCCAAATCTCTTAAACACAAACCAAACATGTGATTTGCATTAATTAAATTCTAAACCAAAATAAAACCCTCGTACCAATCGGGCCCTTCATATAAAAGTGATACTTCAATTCTAGTCGATATCTCTCAACCATGTTTACAGTCAAACAGTAAATACATATTTCTTTCCTTCCTAAAATTATTACTACAAACAACATGCTTTAAAAGTTTAAGAAAAATAAAATTATTGTACTTTTCAACCAATAAGATTTTATATTTACTTTTGTAAAGACTTTTTATTGATTAAAAATAAAAGAATACAATTATTTTAGAACATTTCAAAAAAAGTAAAAAGAAACAATAATTTTAAGACAGAAAAAGTAAAAGTTTTTCTCTTTTAGGTTATTTGGAAAAAGTATGTCTTTGATTTATATGTATGCAGTTTTATTCAATTATCTTTGTAACTATTTTCAATTATTTCACCATGTCTAAATATGTACAAAGTAAGATTTGAACTATTTTATATTCTCTTTATCTTAAAATAAGTCTTAACTTTTATAATTCACATAAAGCTTTAAAAAACCTTATTAACTTTTTTCTTTACAATCAAATTAACAACTTTATCCACTAAACTGTTTATATATATACTAGCTTCATAGCCCGCCCAATGGGCGGGCTAGCTTCATTATATTACTTGACAAAGTTTAATTGGACGTAAATAGATAGTGAATAACGGCAAATATTTTAGACATGCAAGTCCTTTGATGTGCCGTTTCTTCGGTCATAGAAATCATTATTTTGTCAACTTGACCTGTTCATCAAAGTAAAACAACAGTAAAACAACGAAAAGTGAAAACAAAGAATCAAACTTATTATCACGGTTTGCAGTCTTGCAGATCACCAGGAAACTAAGTTAATAGTCAAAAGCTGTTATCTTAAGTAATCAGAAAAATTTTGGACATTATATAACCATCAAGACCAGGTTTATAGTCACACACCAATAAGTAATTCAAGAATCAAGATGTCATTAGATAATGAGTGTTGTGTTTCTTGTTAGAATACTTGAAGTCATTGATAACTGGAAAATGATGATTATCGACAGACACATGAAAGCACCAAAAGAAAATACAGATTTCATGACTACTCTAATATTATGTAAAAGAAATACCTTTTCAGCAGAAGATGCGTCAAAAGTTTTTCCGAGCACTTAACACCCTAACCTAAGCCTGTTGTAGTTTGGATTTCCTTGATTGCTTCTCCCAAGCGTAAATTAAGCTTACATCCATGTCGCGTACCAATAATGTTATCAGAATAGTTCTCATCTGATTTTCCTAGAAACACTGATGTGAGTCTCCATTATTTTGTGCATGGTGATAAGAAAAGCTCTATCATGAATAATGATCACCATTGGAACATCTTTCTTGTGATATCCTTTAGGCCATGCCAATCGTGTCTAGATCAATAAGCTTCTTAGGTTAATCCAAGAGTATTAAATCGGGATCCTGAAAAGATCAACATACTCAATCAGCCCATAGTCCTATACATACATCCGACATGTACTTACATTGCAGCTTGAAGAATCAAATTAAGATAATCACAATCAAGTGGTTATAGTTAGGGATGGTCATATGATTTTACACTTATCACAATATCAATTTTCTTATACAACTCTTTACTTGAATATCTCTTTCTGCAAATCTGATTTTTGGAGTTTTGGACGACATGTATATTTAACATAGCGTAGTCATAATCATTTTAAACACACTTCCAAACACCCCTTGAAATATAGCAATAACAGATATTTGTTGAATGCGTTCACCATCTTAATTTCATTATGTGAAAGAAAAAAATTGGTTGTAAAAGCGTTATTAGTACATCGTTATTTACATGTACCTACAACAACCAAATTTAGCACATTTACCCAATATCCCTTGTATGAAGCCACCCATCTTCATCAATGATTTATCTCCTAACCGATCAAATAATATGTAAATACTTAGATATCTTAATCGTAATGTCAGGTTTTAAAGGTGCCCTATTTGGCGGGTCAGACTCATCAGGTAACAGGTCATAACAAGTAATTTTTACACTGGCTGAAATAGTTCGGGTTTAATGATTGCATAAATTATTGTACAAAATATGGACTAAGAAGTGGATGTAGACCAATCCTACCCTACTCGTTCCATAAGTATATTTTTTTACATGTTACCCAACCAATCCAAACAAAATGTCTAATCAAATTGCATTTTTGCAAGAAACATAGGATAAGTACACATAACATCTTAATGGTAACGTTTTATAAAATAATATTGCCTTTGAAAGATGGATTTTGGGTTGTGAACAGTGCTCGGACACAATTATTTCCTTATATGTTGTGGAAGAGTCGCTAAGGATGATTACTCCTTGAATTTATCAAGTGCATTGCTAATTATAATTGTGGAAAAATACTTTAAATTCTATATAATTAAAGCTTCAAGATTATAAACAACCATACCGATATAAGTGCTATTGCAAGACCATATATACATAAATACAGTAGAAAACCATTAAATGTGCATTGTTTTGTTAAATAAATTTAAAGTAGAAGTGATTTAATAGATACTAACCTTGAAGTTGAGTATGGCTTATCATCTTCAACTTCCTTACTACAACTGCTGAAATTAGAACATTGAGTCTCTATTTTCTTGGACATTTTCTTTGTTGAATCCTGCTTATGTTTGGATTTTGAAGAGACATCTTCATCATTGGCCTACTAAGCTTTTTAGTTGTGATCGTGTACTTTGAAATGAAGTTTCTTCTTCTCTTTCTTGATAATCTTCTTGAAATGGTAAGTTTGGGTAGCTACATGAAAAGTTTTTCTTCAAGACAACAATCTAAGTACGTGACAGGTCAGGCTTCATAATATCATCTTGCACCTTTCTATCTTCATCATCCATGTATATTCACGCTGGTCCGCTCCAAAATATTCCAATCTTTCATGTTTAAAAAGGAAAATCTAGAATTAGGATACAGTGTACGAACACCCCAATGACTTATGCCATTGTTTTACTAAATTTAGACAGATTATGTTAGAAGGAAACGGGCTAGCCAGTGGCGGAGCCAGGATATTGAAATATGGGGGGCAAAAATAATATTGCAAAAAAAATTTAAGGACGAAACAATAGTGAACTTAACCGACTTAATATTGCATAAAAGAACTAATAGTGCTAAAATAACAACAAAACACACCTTATGTTGTGTCAAAATGGCAGCCGCAAAACAACCTAACAGGCGCAACCAAAAAGCACCCAAACACTTCAAAAGCAGACCCTATAATTCAACAAAAAGCGCACGGAATTGACACAAAATGAAACTTGCATCACCAACTTTCGGCAGCGAAATCAGCTATTCGGCGACAAAATCGTGACTTTTACGCACGAAATCGGCGACATTACTGCATAATTCGACATCACCGGCCGTCAAATCAAGCAACAAATCAGTAGCAATTTAGTGTAAAAAAGCGAAAAAGATTCATATTCGCAATTCTATCGTGAACCGATATAGAAAAAGATTACATGTTGGGTTCAGTTTTGTTGAGGGCAAAATAAGTTTTAATTTGAGGGCATGAAATATAAAAGTCCACTAAAACACAATTTTTGCACTATATAAATTTTTTTGGCCCAATTTGTTGAGGGACCGGCCCCCCCCTACTTTATATGGTCCCTCCGCCCTGGGCTAGCTATTTGTGAACATGTGACAAACTATTCCCAACTTCTAGTTAAAGCGATTGAGTGTTTTATTAGTGCAAAAGAACATCAAATTTACAAGTTATGAATTAACTATTTAAGATAGAAAACTATCAAAATTTTCAATAAGGTAACCAATAAAAAAATTATTAGGAACAATACACTTAGTTGTCACTAACTTGTAAATAAATAAATATCAAACTTACCACACATCTCTTATGTTTCAACCGATAAATAAATATCTATAATAAATTAATGACCACAACAGTTTATAGGCTTAAACCATGAATCTTGCTTTTCTATGAAATGAAGAACACTTAAAAACATTTTCTATATGTCACGAGAGTAAAAATATAACATTGACATCTATTAACATGAAACAATAAGCATTTTTATTAATCTTCTCATCAACAACAAATTATATATTTACATCAGTGCCATATAATACCATCCACCACCTGAAAAACAATTAATTATTTTTTAATTTTGTTAATGGTTAAGAAACAAAATTAATATAGCTTCTTTTTGAATGTGGGTTAATAAACAAATGCACCAACTGATATTGACATCAATCAAGTTAAACAAAAGTTATTGATACTAAGCCATAACTCTAACAAATATTATTCTCATTTGCACCCGATAAGTTTAATTCGACATCATAAACTTGATAAAATATACCTTTTTTAGCTTTCCTATGAGGATTTTCATCAAACATGTACCTGGCATAATATCTGAATTCCATGAGTAGACCTACAAACGCGTTTCCAAAATAAAATTCCATTCAGGACTTTCATCAAACACTTAGTATGCAACACTATAATCAGGGTTGATTTCAAAAGTAGAATTAATAAAGTCATACAAAACTAATCTATAACTGATCATGCATCAAAACTGATTAGCCAACCTAATTCGATTCAATTGGAACAAAAAATAAAAAATAATAATGACTTTAGACGAAGTAAAGTAATACGATACCTTCAATGATGATGTCGAATCCATTGAGGTTTTTAGGTGTATTAGATAACCGGATTTGTGTCTGTTTTTTTTTTTTTTTTTTGAATTGGGGTAATGCGTTATTTGGTAGTGATTTTTGGAAATGATGATATAATGGGGATTCAGTTTGGTTTATTTTGAATTTGTCTTGTTGAGTAGGATTTGTAGGAGTGAAAAGGGGAGGAGTAATGTAGATCCAGAATGAGTAGGGTTTTGATTAGGAATAGTTGATAATGAAGATGGTAAGGTTGAAAACAGAATACCACTTTGGAAATAAGGGGTTCATACAGGAAAATGTGGATTCTGCTAGTGGTTGAGGCATGTCTTGCAACCATGAAACCCAAGTTCGAACCTTGCAATCTATCATCTTTTTTTATTGTGTAGCCGGATCTTGTGCCAAGTCATTATTTAAATTTCATCATGTAGTGTCTGTGTCAATATTAAAGTCTGTTTAAATAGCGATATCATTAATATGTAGTCCCATATATATATATAGATTTTTTTGTTGATTGAAATATAAAATGGGTACTTAATTTAAGATATTGCAAATCAATAATGTGAACAATTATTTTCAGACGCATCAAGTAAAATTGTGAATAGATTTATACTTTAATTAAGTTTAAAAAATATTTATGCATTGAAATACTCTATGTTAGAATATGTGGCATTTTACTATTGACTAAGCATTTTTTTTTCCAATCAAGAATGAGAACATGTGTTATTCTAATACACTCAGAAAAAGCTGCTTAAATGGTTTGGGTGATTAACAAAGTCTGCCAAAAGTCTGGAAAACCTTTTATATGAAAATGATTTCCATAAAAGTTCTGCCAAAAGCTCTACAGCTTTAACTATAGATATTAATAAACAATCCAAAATCAGTTAACTAGAAAAGCTAAAATCATATCTACATTTCTGCATTAGAGTGAAAGGTATCAAAATATAACGTTGTCGTTTAAGTGCGATTATGTACTTAAAATCATTACATTAAATTCAATGTTCGTGTCAAGTGGAAGTCTAAACAGCTTGGCGGGATCGGATTCAACATGTTTCGTTTTTTTTTTTATATATTTCATATCCTGTGAAAAGTATCAAAGTTTGGCCAAGTACAATATTGAGTTTTTCTAAACATATAAAATAAATAACTGATTTAGATGTATCACCAATATCATTGATTCTTGCATTATGTAACTTGTACTTTTCTAAGGTAAATGTGAATTCAATTGGCGTTTTTAAAAAATTAAACGGCAAAAATCATTTATGTGATTTGTCAACTTTAGCACTAATCATCCTTGTCAGAAACTATCAACACTTTACATCTCTAAAGAATGATTTTTATTTATTTATTTATTTATTTATTATTTTTATTTTATTTTTTTTTGCAAAAAAGTTCACCAAACTCTTTGCATGAATTATCCGAAAAAGGATGATTTTTGTTAGAAGTTAGACCTCTCCGGGATGTACTTGTCATTAGTGTCTAACGACGACGGTTGCTGTCAAGATTGACAAAATCACATGAATGTGTCTTCTTTTGGCATTTTGGAGTATCTTTTTACATATTTTCTTTACCCCAAAGTTAAAGAATAAAAAGGCAAAAGGAACATGATTCATAATAAATGAAAGTTGTTGGAAAAACTTGAAGCAACAAAGAGATTCATTAAACATGGTGATGCTTGAAGCTAGAAAAAGTGCAACTTAACTGTAGTTAATTTTGCATTGGATTAAGATTCTCTCAAGTTTAGATGAATATGATCCCGATATTGATCACAATAAAAAAAAAACGGTCTAGCAGGTTTTATATGTGAGAAAACATGACCGGTAATGTTCATTCTAATTTGAACGAATCTTATTCCAATTATGATTAAGTACTTAACAGCGAAAGTACATAATGCACATAGAAACCATCATGAAGATTATTGGTGGTGATGGTTAAAACTGAAAGGAACAACAATTGTGGCGTCCATTCATTGACAATAACATTGCTTGATGTACAATTAAATAGTACCACGATATTATTATCTCATCAACCATCAATATCTTTTATAAAAAATACAACGTAACTAAACACATATTAAAAAAAAAATAAAATAAAATAAATACACATATGCAGTTTCTTACTGAAAATATTGATAACCCAGGCAGTCTTGAGTTATTAATCAAGCGTTTAAAAACTTTATGAATGTGTAAAACTATTGTAGCTAACTAATGATTCTGTCAATTTTTGTATGAAATAGTTACATATATACATAATAATGACAACAATCTCAAAATTCTAGCAAAAAAAAAGAAAAGAAAAAGAGTTAACTAAAGAAGACCAATTTCCATGTATAAATGTAGCTTTTATTGCTTGTAAATTATGTTATTTCCTATATATATATATATATATATATATATATATATATATATATATATAGAGGGAGTTATATTAAGTTAATGTTAGGTTAAATATAGGAAGAATAAATGACATATGAGCCGTTAGATGTATCAATAATTATGTTCAAGATCAAAATTAATTCAATGGCATTTTAAGTAGATAACTTCGAAATAGATGGCATAAGTTGAAACAATTAATTGACTGGAGTTAACTATATTTACCCACCTTCCAGATTTATTGTTTCTTTTTTCTATTAAGTTTTGTTTGAATTTAAATTCTTTATAATATACTGGTTATAAACTACAAAAATCACGCTCACATTTTATTTCCTTTTCGTAAATGAGCCACTACATATACACTTTTTGTGATACGCAAGAATACGAAGCACCGAATACATATTTTAAGCATTGATAAACGAACGTTTTTTTGATGATATCGATACAGGATACACGATACGAAAGAGAACATTTACAATTGATAAACTACATTAAACGTCATACACTCATACACTACACTAATAAGTCGTTAATATTGATACCAAGTTAATAAGTTATACACTTAAAATTAATTATCACTCGTTGCTTAAAACTAATATTCGATTGATACATTCTAATTGGTTCAAGGGAAATTGATACAATGCACTTCATTTTATTTTAGAAATATAGATATACATGAGAGGCTTATTAATATACATACTACGCAATCGATACAAGAAACCCGTTCGCTAATTGGATATCATAATTCTTTTGATACACAAAAACATAGGTTTGATCTAATCGTTCATGCAGTCGATTTTTCAGGTGGTTACACTGGAGATGGAACAGTCACCGGATGGAGGAGATTGAGAATAGGAACTCGTCGAAATAATAGTAGGTATTATCGGTCCGGATGTGCAAAGGAAGTAACTGAAAGAAAAAAAGCGTCAGGCGTGCGACAAGTGACTATCGTCGAGAAAAAGGATGTGAAGGCGGTTGCTAATTTGCTATCGTGAAAAAATAGGAGGTGAAAAGCGTTTTGTTTTTTGATGAATGGCGAGAATAGGCATTATAGTTAGGGGTGATAATATGCAGCGTATATTTCTTTCTTTAGCGTAAAATTCATGGGTGATATTTGTCTTTGATAAATTAATTGATGTGTGCGAAAGTAAAATCTTGTGTGTACGTATGTCATTCTTGCTTATGGTTTATTATCAAAGTTAAAATACCTTAAATGCCCTTTAAATTAATTAACAATATTCTTTTGTATTAAAGGACTAATTTCCACATGTCACATTTATATTGGCTACTATCTCTCATTTTAAACACTATTTTACATGAACCCCATTCTATATATATATATATATATATATATATATATATATATATATATATTTATATATATATATATCAAACAAATGCTAAATAAATACATTTTGGTGAATTCTATGTTGTCATAATGGCAAGTCTGAAAACATGGTAGCGGTGGTTCTTGGCTAGACAGATGTTATCCATGTGGCGACAATACTCCTGCATAATGTAAGTGTAATGGTTAGGCGATTAATTAGTTGTAACACGTTGAGGGATGAGACTATTAGCTAGGACTAAGCATTTCATTAGGAGAAAACCATATAAAAACTGATATGAAAAGCTGATGGAATTCAGCCAGAACTTTTGCTTACTTGCAGACAATAAGAATTATGTCTAGTAAGTAAAGTCAGATTCTAAAATGCATGATTGAAAGTGGGGGTATTTCTTTTATTTTCTAAAAATGTACCTGGCTTATTCCAATGGCTGAATCTGTTTTCTACAAGATTTGAAGTCCAAATACACTTGGTTAGGCCAATATACTAGAATGGAGTATCAATGTTGGTTAAAGAATCCTACAACAGTTTCAATAAAGATTGTGTTTTTAGCTTTAGTTTATTGGATATGGGTGGTTGCGATCTGCAAAAGGAAAACTCTTTTCTGATCATAAGGCCATGGTCACTGGTTTATGCATGATACTAATACTATGTGCAGAGTGCAGTGGCGGAACAGAACAAATTATAAAGTAAACCAACTTCATTATGAAAGGTAAATAGCTAGTAAAAAATAAATATGTCCTTATATTAAAATATGTGTTGAAGATTACCTCTAATGACTACCCTTTTGAGGCGATTTTGTTTTTCTATGTTAAAAGTTAATCCATCTGTTTAAGCAAAGAGTAACATTCAGTAGCAAAACAAGAAGCGGAAGATACAGTAT
>OU343224.1:327096385-327384617 GCA_910596185.1 Chrysanthemum makinoi
GGTTATTATTATTATTATTATTATTTTTTTTTTTAATAACAAAACATGGATTCCAATTAAAACCTCCATAGGATTACAAAACCAATCCTATTATTATTATTATTATTATTATTATTAGTATTATTATTATTATTATTATTATTATTATTATTATTATTATTATTATTATTATTGTTGTTGTTTCTATTAGAGTTTCAGTTATTGTTTTGAGAATTACAGTGATAGGGCCTAAAGAAAGGCCTAGCCCCATTCTTACCGGCATTCTTATTAGTCACATGACTAGTCCTATGAGATTCATCTCCTAGATGTAGTAGCAGTTGTTAAGATTTGATCCGTAAAGGATCAAGATGAGCATTACATTTTCAACGTTTAACCTAAAACTATCATCAAGTCCCATAAGAAATTGCATTAGCCTCAAAAGATCTGAATGCTTTTTCATAGTAGGAGCAGTTTCACAAACACACATGGGCAGATCAACAAGTGAGTCAAACTGCCTCCACAATGCATTAAACTCATGATAGTATTCAAAAAGACTCATACCAGATTGAGTTAGAGTATGAATTTTATGATGCAAGTTATAAATCACATAACCATCTTCTTTATTGTATGTTTCACTTAATTCATCCCAAACAGACTTAGCATTTATAGAAAACACTTGACCTTTATAAAGGTCTTGTGAAATACAACCAATAATCTAAGTAAACACAACATAATTACACCTATCCCATTGTGTCTGATAAAGAACATCATTAGGATCTCTAACACACTTCCCATTAATAAAACAAGTTTGTTTCTAGTGTGTAGCCAATCAAGACAGCAGCAGACCAGACCTTATAGTTCTCAGTACCTTCAAGCTTGAAGGTAATCAACTGAGCACCAATGTCTTGAGGGTGCAAATATAAAGGGTCATATATGTCCAATTTTAACTCACTACTTCCCCTCGAGGGACCTTACCCCTATCATCTTGATCATCAACCATGATGATAGAGCAATAACAACACAAGAAACAAGAACACGATAAAAGAAAGAAAACAAAGCAACAACAACACGTATTATATCTCCTCAATCACAACAAACCACCAATTAAACACAACCAACTCCAATCAAACAAATCCCTTATCTACTCAACCTCCGAACAACCTAACCAACAAAACCTAAGAAAAAACCTAAAAAGAAGTGTGAGAGGTATTACAACCATGCAAGCTTCCAACCAGATCAAGAACCAAGAATCAAGAAGATCCACACAAATCAATTAGCACAGCGGAAACACCTGAAAATAAAAAAGATTGATATTAGAACAAAGACAATTGAAATAAAATAATCCGACCCTAAAATTTATTTTTAGGTTTTATTCTAATTTCAAGAATCTTGAAATTAGAATAAAAAATAGTCAGATTAAACAATTAGAACTCAAAAAATCAACCTGAATTAGGGTTTGATACAGTAAACCCTAATTTAACCAATTTGATAAAAAAAAAAAAAAAAAAAAACAGATTAACAAACTCCGATAGTTAATTAACTCACAAGATTACTAAATAAAAAAGTAATTAACCCAAGAACCATCAAAAAAAAAAAAAACCCTAAAAATTGGAAACCATAATTTTTAGGAAAATTCAATTAACCTTCAGATCTTCAAGACCACAACGTCTACCCTCGAACAACAAGATCATAACAAATAGATCAAAACGCCCAAATGTTGAGAACCCTAGTTTTGAAAAACTTTACGATCTTTTAAAACGCTTTGGTATAGAGAGAAACATGTCTCTGATACCATGTAGAAACTTACAAACCAAAGCCAATTTAACCACAAAACTAGTTTAAGAGTGAACTCAGCCAACCTCCCCTTGGCTCACTTTTTATTATATCAAAATAGCTAAAGAATAGCAGAGTTTACAGTACAGAACAAGAGATAAACATATTACACAAAACTAGGGTTTCTCTTTAACTCAGAACCAACAGAGAGAAGAGAGATAAAACAAACAGAAAAATGAGAGAATAAAATAAACTTAGCCTAAAGTGAGCTTATATAGCATCCAGAACTATAACTCCACTTCTCATCCTTTAAGTCTCCAAGTTGATCCACTTTAACCCTTCAACTTTATAGACGGGTACACTTTTAGCTTTATCTTAAGAATAATAACATTGAGCCCATGTAGATATAGCTGAAGCTTATCCTTTTAACGATCCTCCTCCATCTTCAACACCTCCATAATCACCACCTCCTACCACCATAACCATAAATACCACCACATCCATCTTTAACCTCTTCACATTCACTCTACCATCTTCAGCACCTCCGTAACCACCTCTCAATACCAATATAACCATATATACCACCACCTCGGTCTTCAACACCCAATCTTCATCCTCTTCACCTCCAACCTCCTCCATCTTCAACACCTTCATAACCATGGTAACCACCACATCATTAGCGGAGTGTGAGATGGTGGTGAGGTGTGTGTGGGGTGGGGGTGGCAAGAGTATGGTTGTGGGGTGCCTAAGGTGGCGGGATGGTATGGTGTGCATATATGTGTTTAAGTGATGTGAGGCCCAAAAATCAAAAATGAAACTTTTGGGTTTGCTTTCATCGTAGTGGGTATAAAAACGGAACTGCCATATTAGCTCAAATCTCAAAGTTCACTTATTAGACAAATACCTTTTTTAGTACACATACTATAACGATACATTTAAAAAAGTATGTGTCTATTTTACGACATAAACGCTCCAACCTTTTCACACATAATCATGTAATTAAGTTTGATGAAATAGCAGATAGTTAATAAAAGAAAAATTAGTTAAGTTAGTTATGATGATATTGTATCATGTATGCTAGTTTAGTTTGCAATTTCGATTTGGTTTATGAAAATTTTGTCTAGTTTGGTTGAAAACTAGATTCGTCATTTCACTTATAAGTATATAAAACTTTGACCATGTTGGGTATGCAAAACTGATATACTACTAACATAACTTTACGGAAGGTACCACCCTTTTTTTCTTCAAAATTAAATTAGATTCATGAATTTGAAGATGTAATTGATTTTCTTACTCTTTTTATCATTTAGACCTTTAGTAAAAACTCACCATTCTTGGAATGGTTGGAAAGCTCTAGGAAGTTGCGAGGCAATATTATTGTGATTTTCATATCAAGTAATTAGAGCAACACAAGAAACCTCTAATGGTATTTTCGTTAATTAAAACTATGATTATAAGGCTTACATCAAAACCACGAGTAATTCCTGTAATCCCTGTAATTGTATTTGGAGGCGGTCATCAAAACCATGATGATCCAAACAACAAATATGGCAGTAACATCACCGGCTCCACGAGTAATTCCACAAGTGACTCCACTGCTTGCTTTAGTAACTCCACCGGTGACTCCATTGCTTGCACCGCAAGTAATTCTACTGGTGACTACATCGCTTGCATCAGTTACTCCACGAGTGACTCCATTGCTTGCACGAGTAATTCCACCTCTCTTTCCGGTCTATTACAATCAATTTCTAGTATATCTTAGCCCTGGCATTCTAGTAGCTTATTATTTACTAACATATTAAGTCGATGTTGTTAGTATTTATATCTAAAAGTCCCTTATTATCGCTATATTTAATTACACATTTGTTTTCAATTTCCATTGTCCCATACAAAGTGAACGCATACTGAATTTACCTTTCATTATATCAAACAAAGCTTGGGTACACTTTTATCTTAGCTCAGTTATTGTGATATGATATAAAAATGAAAACTTGCCTAGCTACCAAGGGAATTGCTTACAAAGCTAATAATTGAAACAAACTAAAATCTGAAAATGATAATTAAACTTTTTAGTACTCTTTTAACCTTTAGACCTTTAGTACACCAACCATTTTTTAAATGATTTTTCTAACTTGTGCCTTAAGGGCACATGTTAAAGAGAGTCTCACATTTTGAGTGTCACCCTTTAAATGGCCAGTAAGTGGTTTAGGGGCATGATGCTGAAGGATAATAAGGATCAATTAGCGGTTGTTGGTCATTTAGAGAGTGACACTCACGCGGTGATAACAATGGTTACCAGAAAGTAAGAGAAAGAATAAATTTGCTTAAATGCTAATCCACGATCTAAGAGCAATGGGTATGGCAACATGCCATTTGAGCCCCACCCAACACTACCTCATCATCCTCACTCTCAACACTCACACTTTAAAACATCTTTTCACTCACAACATTGCAATTAGTCCCCGCTATACCCTATTAATACACAACACATACACACACACAAATCGTCTTCTATGCCGGTAATTACGCGGAAGTTGTTTCTGCGGGCTCAAGGGATGTCACGGCGGGCGTTCGGCGGCGCTGAATAGGTGGCCACGTCGGATTCGGTGGGCTTCCCCGTTGCCATACCCATGGCCTTAAATACATATTGTGGACGTATGGTCCGGACTGGCCAGGAATGGGTCAGGCCCGGCAGATGCGGCCCACTCTACACCTAAACCCTAATCCATGTCCTATATATACATGACAGGTTATCTCTAACCCTAACTAACTTTGGCTATGCTACATCGCATACTAACTTGACCGTCGGAGGTGGACCCCGGGGCTTCGGCCTCGGGTCCACTCCTAACGGGTTCTCTTTGTTGAAAGGTCTACTAGGGCTCGAGAAGACGACTAACGGCCAAGGAGAGTCGTTGAATCCTGCCCGCGCCAGATTATGCATCAACACATATGTTTTGAAACGAATGACGATGATGAGACTACTGATATTGTTTTTGGTATGTCTTCACTTACTACTGATATTGTTTTCAGTATGTCTTCACTTTCTTGCATTGTCTAAGTCATTTGAAAGTTGTTCATGCTATTGGTAAGTATTTACTTTACTCTCTTTTTAAAAATAAAGAACCTACATCTACATATCACCTTTTGTTATATACTTCGTGTCTCCGTATGTATCAAATTACAACTACATTTTTTGTAGACACAAAGAAAGAGCTTTGTGGTGCACCAAAGTAAAGAAAATCTTGTTAGTAGACGTCAGTACTACAATAAGTTCTTCCGAGGCCTGTTGTAGAAACCATCAGGACAGTTTCCCATAGGGTCTCTAAATGGGGGGCTCTCTTGCGAAAATCATATCGAGGCCTCCGGTTGAAAAACTGGTCTTGATTATCACAATCGATACCGGTTTCCAACTATATACCCGGTCCTAATATCAATATCGAGACCTGTTTATGTGTGTTTCACCGGTCTTGGTTATATAAAGAGACCGGTTTTCTATCAATAAACCCGCTCTCTATTACTAAAAACTAAAAAAATAAATAAATAAATAAAAACCCTTATTTATTTCTCGCAGTACACAAAAACCTTTTGATCCATAAATTACGAGATACATCATACATTCCACAAATTTAACTAATAAACCAAAAACGTCATACATATACTCCAACATTTAACATAGATGATAACGAGTTCTAGCACTAAACGCATGTACGTTCCAAAATGCCTTCTATAAAAGAGTCGTTCGAACAAATCATCGTAACTTAAATACTTGAACGTACAATTGCCTCAAACAAAAAACGTCATAACCAACAACTACCTATCAATAATATTTTTTAAGTTGGACATAGCTGATGCCACTTTTTGATAGTTTCTTCAATGTGAGTGATGGAGAACGGACGATTGTCACGCCAAAAGATCTACATATAGAAAAGATATACAAGATATGTTGAAAGCTATAACAGAAAACAAAATTTCTAGAAGAAAAAAGGAAGAATATATTGGTTGCATTATAATTAAGCTTACTTGTTGCATCCGTTAACTATGGAAACTTCAGTTACGTATTCTAAAATCAATATTTAAGATAGTACTTACTCTATTAGGAAAATGTTCCCGATGAATGATTACAAATTCATGCATCCATTTGAGTACATGATATCCACATTCCCACATATAAGCTTGTTGATTGCACTACATTTTAATATACCAAGTATGTGTATATGTTAAAAGCTGTATAACACGCCAATTTGTTTGTATGTATCTAATCATAGTGAGACAGTTTACCTCGACAACTTTGTAATTTGCAACGAACTTATTCAAACAGCTTGTAAGCCAATAACTTCATTCAGTCATTTTCTTATTTATTGGTTGATACGAATCCAAGATGTAGCACATGCGTTATTTAGGGCATACAACAAACAACACCTAATGGTTCCCCCCGATAAAGTTAAAACAAAATTATTTCTTGATGCAAAAACTCTAATAGACTTGTGAAACTTATATCGCTCCAACCATATGATACTTTTGTTGAACAACTTTATCACCGCAGAAAGAATGGCAAGTTTCGTACAACCGACAAACAACACTCACTAAAATTGTCAACTTGTGCTTGTATTTAATGTTTAGGGTAATGTATTTTACCTTTTGCACTCAAACTTTTTTAATTTTTTGTTCGTCGTGCATAAGACACTTATTTAATTCGCACATGTGAATTGATTTGTATACAAATAAACTGATTTTATGTACCATATCACAAGGTGCACAAACGCTTTTTATTAACAAACGTCACAATAGTTGCACTGGAAGAAATGACAAATATCAAACTAGTGTTGCTACTAACTATCACAAAACAACATGGCCAAGAATGGGTCACAGTGGTGGTGTCCCCATAGTAATGCATGGCAGTCAAAACAAAAGTGGAGTAAAAATCCCACTGATGTGAATAAGACCATTGTTGTGATCAATGATACTGCAAAGAACAAAGAAAAATAATTTAAAGAAGAATTCTTGTTCTTAGTGCAAGAGAAGGAAGCAGCAGAATGCAAACCAAAACACAAGAAAAAAAAAAAAAAAAAAACAAGAATAGGTTTGATGTTTTGGTAAGTGGAGGCAGCAATGAAACCTTGGACAACAATGAAAAACAAGAGTGCTCGTATGAGGAAGATGTATGCAGTGATAAGAATGCGATGTCATCAAGAATGGCTGAGAATATTGTCAAAGAAAACGAGGTTTTGAATAAAGATAACAGAATGAGAGATCCTAAAATTATCATACAATGGCAGAAGGAGATGCAAACTGTTGATATGTTTGTGAATAATAAAAGGCTACCTACTAATGAAGAATCAAAGCTATGGCCTCGAAGAATGTTTGAGCACTACAAGGAACAATGGAAAGCAAAATATGGAACAGTAAGTGCCCCATATAAGGAAGATGTATATGGTTTAATAACCGAAATTTCAAAAATGTATGTCCAAGATTGTATTGGGAATATAGGGAGACATTCTAGCTTTTTAAATGATGTTTGGGATTGTCTTTTCTCCTTTTCGAATGCTTTGTATTATAATCTTTGATTGATATAACAGAGAAATTTTCTTTTGTTTACTCTTATTTTGGTGCTTATCAATGGACAAATTCCTACCATCCATTTAGTTTGATCTAATAGTGGGGATTAACCTAAGATCTAATATGTCAACCTAAGTCCATGTCTTTTTGCCTTTTTTGTCTTTTGTCTCTTCTTATTTATTCACTTTTTGTTTTTAATTTTTTTTTTTCACTTTCATACGCTTTTATCTGTTTTCGACTGTTTTCAGACATTTTTATATATTTCCGTCCGTTTTCATACGTTTTCGCCCGTTTTCTTACGTTTTCGTCCATTTTCCATGCATTTTCATACGCTTTTAGACGTGTGTTTACGCTTTCATACGTTTTCGTCCGTTTTCATACGCATTCGTCCGTTTTCGTCCATTTTCTTACGTTTTTCTCCGTTTTAACACGTTTCTAAATATCACAAATGATATTCTTAGTATCACAAGTGATATTCTTAGATTCACAACGTATGAAACGGACGAAAACTTATGAAAACGATCGAAAATGTATGAAAAAAAAAAAAAAAAAAAGGAGACTTAAGGTGACATACTAGGTGGATGGTGTGTATTTGTCCCTTGATAAGCACCAAAATAAATGTATGCAAAGTAACTCACCTCTGATATAATATATTTTCACTGGTTTTTTTATAACAAAAATAAATAAATAAAAATGACACAATATATTGAGAAAAGAAAAGCTATGTAATAGGGTAAAAGCCATAAAATAACCACATACTTTCCAAAATGTATCAATTTGAAACACTTACTTTTTTATTAACATATACACCCACTAGCCTCATGACCCGGCCGATGGCCGGGCTAGTCTCATGTACGTTGTTCAATATTATTAAATTTCATTTGTAGAGTTGGTATAGATGCAAGTTATATAAATGTTTCAATGAGTTTGTAATAAATTTTCATTAAACGAAGGACGTGATTGGTTTTAATGGATTGATGATATCATAGTCTCTTATGGTTAAAATATTAATGTATATGATATTTCAATGTATAAATAATAAAAACCACATGAATAAGAATACTAAATACTAAAAGTGTTTACTAAACATTATACTTATTAATAAAAGACAATTCAAAATTTGTGTAACACTTCTTTGTAAACAACGTTGGTTGTTTTATTTGTGTAGATACCATCGATGTCGCAACAAAGAACCTTCAAGCCTTGTTTTGTTTTAACTCTTGAAACTGCTACATACATTGTCCGTGAAAAACTGGCTTCTAAAAAAAGTCCCACTGCGAGGTGTTTGTCCTTGACCCTTGTTTATAATCATTCCAAAGCAAACTTGGATCGGGAATAGTCGCCTGTTGAGTTTAAAGGGCATTTTGTTGTCGGATGGGGTAATTATCATTCTTGGTATTGCACAAATAGCTCCGACATTGCCACCGGATATTATCTTTGTCTCTATAATATTCGTACCCATTCGAAGGATTTGCATTCTGATAAGGTTTTAAAATGTACCTTTTTAGGGGTCATTTAAGCCCTTATTTGATCACTTTTGTATCCATTATTACTTAATATCGTTCTTTTTCACTTTTTAAGTCTCTTGAAGGCAAATTGTTGTAATGGCACTTATTTGGACGAAAAGGTGCGAATATACGAAGAAAATGGCCAAAGTCAAGAATCGACACTCGCTGCAAAACATGGCGTGACGGCACATCTTATTCTGCGACGCCGCGAAGGATTTTGTGACGGACGAAGCCAAAACTCTTATTTTCAAGTGACGACGTCAAGTTATAAAAGAGTAGGCCGTCGCAACTTAGACGGCCTAGATTCAACGACGGCCGGCCGTAAGAGGACGGCCACAAGAAGGTGACGCCGTCGCAAGTCTAACGTGGCCAAGACGAAACCCTAATGACGGCGATCCGACGGCGTCACAAAACATAAGTGACGCCACATGTGTAATCTTATATATAGAATCCAAATTTTTCAAGATTTGTGTGTAGTCTTTTGGAGTAAAACCTAAACCGAACCAAGGCCGCCTTGTAAAGTATTTTAGGGTTCCAAAACCTATCTTACATCAAGATAAGTGCTTTACTTCATTAATACAATTATGTCTTTGATTATTTGTGTGTATGCTTGCATGTTCTCCATGTCCGGCTAATTTACTTTTGTGTTTGCTTAGAGAATATGAAACTTAATTATTGAATATTGATTGTTTGTCTCTTATCTTAGTTTGTTAATGATCTAGTAATGCGATAGGTCATTCGTTGTGTACTTAATGCTTGATTAAATCTTTGTGAACCTTAGAATATAACTCCTTGAGTAGTTGTAAGCTAAACCATCCAAAGAGTGCCTTAGAGTAAGAGTTTATTATCCCTAGTGGTAAGTTCAAAGAGTTAGGGAGAAACGCATACCCTACAACTTTAGACACACAACGCAACTAAGAATAGGGACGTGACAATTCAACCACCAATAGGAGATAATTAAGGAGTAGTAAAACCTAAGTAAACACATCTTTAAACTATCATACGAGCACAAAATAATTAGACATAGACTACATATACCTTAGATTAGATATAAGTAGAGTAATCGGTAGAAATACCAACCCCCAAATCCAAACCCCGAGATTAGTACCTTTCAATTTCCTAAAAAACATAAAAAGATAAAAAATAATCTTCCTCAACCCCAACCTTAGCGTAATAACTTCTTACTAGCATTCCTATTCCCTAGAGAAGCGATATCAATACCCGTGGCTTACCCTAATTACTACACTACAACGATTAGGTTCACTGCCTAGGGTGTTATAAAACTTGCTCGAAGAAAAAGAAGTTCCTTTGACCCGAACGACGTGTAGCGTTATCAAGTTTTTACGCGCGGAATAGAATAAAGCTAGTAGTCCACCTCGTTTAGGTTTCTTTGCTTGATTCCTATCAAGTAAATTTTTCTCATTTTTAGCTTTCTCGTAGTCTATCCCCCTTCTTCGTGACCTTTGTTCGTAATCCCATCACTTTTCATCATGGAAGGTGACAAACCACCAAACAACACTTCACCACCAAACAAATACCCACTACTTGACCCATCCTCTGCCAACCAACTTCGAGCTCGTATTATTAGTGAAATTGGAGAGCTTAGGAAACTAAATAGGATTATTGAAAATACGCTTGAGGAAGCCCTTAAGGAATCCGATCACCCCTTAGATAGTGATTCGACCTCAAGTGATTCGGATGATGATCTAGAAGAGGGAGATTATAAGGTGTTAGAAATTATGGAGGGTAGTAAGGAGGAGGAAGAACTTAGGGAGTATTTCGGTTCATACCCTAAAGGGAAGGAAACCACTTATCACTATAACGTGGTTAACTTCCCAAGACCACCTTTCGAGCCTCGCATAAGAAAGGGAAACCCTAAAAACATCAAAATACCGTGTATGATTGGATACTTATATAGGGATCACACCTACATTGACTATAAGGCACCCATGAATATAATGTCTAGGCTCTATTACAATTGGATTATGAGTAAAAAGTTAGAACCTATGAGGGACCCCTTTCGCCCTAGGAAAGCAAGTAACTATGTGGGGAGGATTATGGGATTGCATGTCTTCATCGGTAATTTCACATATAGGTGTGATTTCATGATTTTGGAAAATGTTAAGGGAATCATTGATGGATTTTTAGGAGATGTGATACTTGGGAAACCATTTATAGAGGAATCTAAGATGGTTTATGATCAAGAGGAAGGAATAGTCGAGTTCTCAAATGAAGCCGAAAGTGTTAAATATATAATGCCCCACAAAAATAAGAAGTTTGAGGGCATGGATAATTTAGAAGTAGATAACATTCCGGCCGAGGTGACTGGAAGAATAAAGTTTACTACACCGCTTGTCTTGAACTAGGCCCTGAATATATTCGTGATGAGAGAAGAGTTAAGGAGATCGAATGGGCCTCTAAGATTAGGACAACGTGAGGGCACGACTACGAGTCTAGCTACAAGACTCTTAAATAAAGAAAAGCGTTTCGTGGGAGGCAACTCATGCTTAATTGTTTGCTTGTTAGTGTCATATATCTTTTATTAATTGTTTATTCTCGTGTTTGAATTTGTAAAAATGCTTTATTTTGTCTTTAACCTCGTCTCTTTACATATAAAGGTATTTTACATAAGGGATAAGTGTAGGGAGGATTATACACATTTTCAAAAGAAACGTAAACATGAGAATAACAATTCATTAAAAGATATATATGTGTGTTTGTTCGAGTCAAATGCTTGTATCGAGTCATATAATGGATGTTTTGAGAAATTTTTCCAGATTCTAAAGATGTAAATTTTCGAATTTTTTTCAGAAAATCGCAGAACGTTTTTGTCGGGATAACTGACGGCGTCAGAAGGAGTAAAAACATCGACATTTTTTCTCGTTCGAGCTACTTATAAATTTTTGAATTTTCCAGGTCTTAATTTTCCAAATTTCAAACATCCATTCCACAAGCATTATATCCTAGTTTAGTAGAGTCATATATATTATTATCGCCGATTTTACGCGAAGGTTTCTTTGTTTTCTTCAAATGTGCGTTTCATTTATCAAGAAGAAACAAAAAAGATTGGATGAGCTTTTCACGCACATTCTTCTTGGAAAGGATTTAACCACTACTTCACATACGGATCCTACCAAGCTAATCAGGAGTATTAGTTTTTTTTTTCATTACCTTCCATTATCATAACTTTGATATTTTCGGGGAACATTGGGGACAATGTTCAGTTTAAGTGTAGGAGGGAAAATAAAACGGGAACTTTGAAACTATGCTTATCCTTGATTATTTGCTTTGTCCAAGTGTAATTGTGTAATAAACCATGAGAAAATGTCGGTTAGGGTAATTTTGGCACCAAATTTTTAATTTTTCATGACATATAGGAGAGGGCCATTAGTTTTAACAAAAGCGTCTCACGGATAGGAAGTTGCATGACTAGCACAAAAACCCTTTACCACCTAAATTCCACCCAAAATGTGAGGATCGCCCTTAGATTAGTAGGAATTAAAATCATTCATCTTCAATGCTTAGAGTGTGAACCGGTAGTAAATTAGATTCTAGAACTTGTTTTGTGATGCATTCCGAGATCGCTAGTAAGACTACACTTGTGTAGTTAGGAATAACTAAATGATAAAAGGCATTAGGATAACCCTTGTTTGATACCCGTAATATAATTACTTCTTCCACATCGGTTGAGTAATTCCCCACACCCTTTGCGTTGTACTCATCTTTAGTACACGATACCCCTAGTTAACCCCTCAGAGCCTATCCTTTTGGCGGTTCTCGTGATGTTTTGGTTTTTCGGAATATCAATGAAGAGCATTGTTTACACCCCACCCCCAAATATACACCCAAATCGCCTTAGCCTACCCTGTATGCACTCACTTTTAGTGCATTATTGTTATCACCCCAAACCCTTAGTTCAATTATCTAGTTGCTTGCATGAGTTGCTAAGTCGAGTCATATCCTTTGTACACAGTTTTGGGATGATTGGGACTCATGGGAAAAAGTTAAAGTTTATAAAATGATTGAATGGGAACGTTAAATTCCCTTATTTGCGTTATAACATACCCCAAGTGTTTTTGATCTTTTCAATTCGGGTCAAATTAGTGTTAGAGTAATAAAACTCAAGTGTAGGGATGTGCCTATAAATCCCTATCATTTTGATGTTACCATAGAGGATGGTAGAGTAAAAGTGTATAAAAAAAATCGAAAAAAAAATAGAAAAAGAGAAAAGTAAAAAAAAAAAAAAAAAAAAATGGGCTACCATCCTACATCTATCCTTTAAATTTATGTTTGTTTGTTTCAGTTAGCTAAAGTCTAGAGTGTCGAGTCTTGGCTTAGCAACGCCATTCTTCGTATGCATTTAACATAGAGATTTTTGACTTGCCACCACTAAAAAGCCTATCCTACCAAACCCTTTGTTTCCCTACCGTAAGCCTAACGTTATAACCCTTTAAAGACCTCTTTGATAGTCTTTCCTAGGTGCTTACGCCAAAGCGATGGAGGTTTGATCTATTCTCAAGCCTATGGTAATCTATGTACTAGGACCGTTAATGAGTGTTTATCTTCCATTTCCAACTTGTTATATTTCATATACACCGGAGAGATGTGAGTATCCAAACACCCCATGTGAGGTGCTAGTATGTGATTTCCGCGGCTTGTTATGACTTTTATGGGCTTATATTGGTGGATGTTTAAACCAATGCTTCATGACCCCTAACTTATAAATTAATTGGCTAAAAGCACATTTTCTTGAGGACAAGCAAATAACAAGTGTAGGGATATTTGATAAGGTTTTAAAATGTACCTTTTTGAGGGGTCATTTAAGCCCTTATTTGATCACTTTTGTATCCGTTATTACTTAATATCGTTCCTTTTCACTTTTTAGGTCTCTTGAAGGCAAATTGCTGTAATGGCACTTATTTGGACGAAAAGGTGCGAATATACGAAGAAAATGGTCAAAGTCAGAATCGAGACACTCAGGTCACGAAAACATATAAGACGGGCCACTTATCCGACGCCGTCGAAGGATTTTGTGACGGGACAGAAGCCAAAACTCTTATTTTCAAGTGACGACGTGAAGTTATAAAATAGTAGGCCGTCGCAACTCAGACGGCCTAGATTCAATCAGGATGGCGCCGAAATGAAGAGGACGGCCACAAGCATAAGGTGATTGCCGCAAGTCTAACGTGGCCAAGACGAAACCCTAATGACGGCGATCCGACGGCGTCAAAAAACATAAGGTGACGCCGTCGCATGTGTAATCTTATATATAGAATCAATTTTTTAGTATTTGTGTGTAGTCTTTTGGAGTAAAACCTAAACCGAACCAAGGTGCTTTGTACGTTTTTAGGGTTCCAAACCCTATCTTACATCAAGATAAGTGCTTTACTTCATTAATACAATTATGTCTTTGATTATTTGTGTATGCTTGCATGTTCTCCATGTCCGGCTAATTTACTTTTGTGTTTGCTTAGGGAATATGAAACTTAATTATTGAATATTGATTGGTTGTCTCTTATCTTAGTTTGTTAATGATCTAGTAATGCGATAGGTCATTCGTTGTGTACTTAATGCTTGATTAAATCTTTGAAAACCTTAGAATATAACTCCTTGAGTAGTTGTAAGCTAAACCATCCAAAGAGTGCCTTAGAGTAAGAGTTTATTATCCCTAGTGGGTTTTGTAGACGAGACCCTTTGGTAAGTTCAAAGAGTTAGGGAGAAACGCATACCCTACAACTTTAGACACACAACGCAACTAAGAATAAGGACGTGACAATTCAACCACCAATAGGAGATAATTAAGGAGTAGTAAAACCTAAGTAAACACATATTTAAACTATCATACGAGCACACAATAATTAGACATAGACTACATACACCTTAGATTAGATAATTAGATAAGTAAAGTAATCGGTAGAAATACCAACCCCCAAATCCAAACCCCGAGATTCGTACCTTTCAATTTCCTAAAAAACATAAAAAGATAAAAAATAATCTTCCTCAGCCCCAACCTTAGCGTAATAACTTCTCACTAGCATTCCTATTCCCCTAGAGAACGATATCAATACCCGTGGCTTACCCTAATTACTACACTACAACGATTAGGTTCACTGCCTAGGGTGTTATAAAACTTGCTCGAAGAAAAGGAAGTTCCTTTGACCCCGAACGACGCGTGTAGCCTTATCACATTCTAGTACCATTACACAAACCAGCTCTTTGATCAATGTTCCTCATACACATTACTGGAGCACCAACTTTAAGAGTAAGTTCGTGATGAGGAACACCCGACATTTTAATGCTATTTAAGAATTCTGGTGTGTATGCATTTTCGATAAAGTTTGAATCATAATCATTGGTGATACGGTGTCTGAACTGTAATAAAGTTCTTCCTCGCCATCAATTTGATCAAGCATCTTTTTGTTGATTACGTCAACCATTTCGTGTGTTGGTGCTAATATTGCTCTTTCCTGAAAGAAATCTGGATTCCATAAGTTGGATATAAGATCAGGGTATGTTTCACGAATTATTAAACCAACACGATCTTCGGAATCTGGAATGAGCATGTCATCTGGGAATTCTACATCAGCCTCGCCATCATTTTTTCCACCTATCTTTCCATTACCAATGTCAAGTATCCAATCGGCAAAGTCTTTAATTTTCCTTTGTTCTTCGCTGGTTGTTCCGGCAGACAAACGCATATTAACAGTTAGTCTCGTGACAGTACAATGTTCCCACAAATATGAAGAGTTGATGGATGCATGGACCACGTCTTGTCTGCTACCATTGGTAATGACTGGTAGTACTTGACGAAAATCACCACCAAAAATAACCACCTTCCCTGAAATTTGTACAGCGCAATAAGAGTTGAGAAACATTTAAAGACAATGGATGAATATGTAAACTAATATATGTGGTGAAATATCACCTCCAAAAACTTGGTCAAATGGTTCTGAAGGGTTTGATCTACATATATCGCGCATGGTTCTATCGAATGCTTCAAAACAATGTCTGTGCACCATTGGTGCTTCGTCCTATATAATTAGACTTGTTTTGCGTAATAAATCAGCCAAATCACTGTCCACACTGATAGAACACATGGACTCCTCAGTCACATTAATGGGAATTGCAAATCTTGAATGTGCAGTTCTTCCTCCATCCAAAAGGAGTGCTGCGATACCACTTGATGCAACATTAAGAACAATTTTTCCTTCCAAACGAAGACACGTTGTCATTGTTTTGTATCGACATGTCTTACCTGTAACTGATTTGTTTACGCTGTTATCATAATTCTGAATTACAAAAGTAATCATACATCTGTATTAAATTGAATTAAAAGCTAATGTAAGTAGTATATAGGCCATATATTTGTTACATGTTCCACCATAGCCGTAAACAAAAAACATGCCTCCCTTTTCATGCTGCACGGCATCCAAAATAGTAGTGTAAATGCACTTTTGCTCATCCGTTAAAGTCTGGTACATCTTAAGATGAAATACGGATAACTCTGCCCTATTGTATTTCATTTCATCGTTGACAAGTCTGTTGTAACCTTCCATCGTATATTGTGCATCGTGGTAAGGCATGTTTTCAATTGTCTTTAATGACCATTGTTGCAAAGTAACATGTGCTCGATGTATGTAAGGCATATATTGTACCTTTGTTCATCAATCAACTCCAACTCTCAGAGAAATCGGGATATGTAAGTTATATATAAATATTAATGTTTGTGTATAAAACTTTGATAGTTATGAAAACAGGATAACGATGTCAAATGGGTTAAAACTGATTTCTGAATATGCAACCTATATAGATTCACGCTCATCAACATAGTTATCAAGTTTTTAATACTTGTGTAAGTAGTTAAATAAAATCAGGTAAGCGTCTATGTACTTATTGATGCAAATATCAGGTTCTTAAACATGTATTTGGTAATTGCTATCCAAAATCATAAGTTAGGAAAGAGTGTTTGGGATTGTGATCCGTGCCAAACCGTCAAGTTTTATCACTCAAGCCGGCCACTTGTGAATGGCCGACCGTAACAAACTTAAAACAGTTCAAGCACAAACTCAATGAAGATCAGGAGAATATAATGAATTCCCGGGTCGTTAAGTCCCACGGAGACTCAATGGTGTGTAAACACTTTCAGACGATAGAATGATCACTAAGGATAGTGATCAGTAAGGATTTGATTGGAAATTATACCTAAAGAAAAAATTTATAAATTACAGCGACTTAAATACAAATTAAGAAAATTAAAAAAGTTAAAATATATTAAATAAACGCTATCACTATTTTTAAAATTGATGAACGTTTAAAACCTAAAACTTACGTTTTAAATAAAATTACGAACGCATTACTAAATAAAATGTGAAAATAAAGAAGGAAAAGGCCTACAAATATGAAAATGATATTTTTACAATCCTAATGATAAAAGAAAATATTTAGAAAAATAAAATTATTTTTAAAACTATTTATCTAATTATTATTAATTAAAACTAATTTTAACTATTTAATATTAGCCTAAAATACAAGAAAATATGAAATAAAGCTAGAAAAATAAAATTATGACTTGGAAAAATCTAAAATAACAAAATATAATTTTCAAAACTATTTTGTATTTTTCGATTATTTTGTATTTTCTATGAATTAAAAACTATTAAAAACTACTTAAATTACTTAAAAATACAAATTTAACTAAGAAAAATTTGGAAAAATGTTTTTTTGGCTTTTTATATTTATCTTAACTTAAGAAAAATGAAAAATTATTTTTTTGAAACTTTTCTGAATTATTTGTATTAAATGCTAATTAAAAAGTGCTAAAAATTGATTTAAATGCAGAAAAATAGCAAACTAACTTGGAAAAATATGAAAATTTCAGGAAAAGTCTAAAATATTATTAGGAATCTGGGAAAAATATAAAAAACAGGGGTTGTGTGCAAGAAAATGAGGCTCATGTGTAAGTAGCTTATAAATAAGCACTTTTGAATAAGCAAATGCACACAAATGGGGACCAAACTGAAACAGAAACTACAAAATTCTAAAACTACCCAATTGCAACTTATCACAACTGTCCTAAACTACTATTGAGCTGATTACACAGATTTGACTATATGAGCTCAAGTGTTAAAAACAGGTTTAGGTAACTCCTTTTCAGCTAGAGAATAAGCTACACAATAAGCTAAAAGTCAAAACCAAAAGTTGGAACTTGGAAAAGACCTGGATAAGAACATGTAAACCAAAAACTAGACCATGATAAGCTCAAATAAGCTCTGTGCAAGCCTTGCAAGACCCCTGTGCAGACTCAGTCAATACTGAGTCAGTGCACAGGGCACATAAGCCCATGTTTACAAGCTAATATGAAGCTTTTATAAAATTCACAAAAATATACAAAAATGGGGATAAGAAAATAGACCAGGAGAAGTTATAAAACCCAGAGTTTGACATGATTTGGCCCAAAACTGAATTAATGAAAAATCATCTTAGCTGAGCTAAAACTGAACTTTTTACAAATTTGACTTTTTAAGTAAGAATGAAATGTTGACTTATTTGAGATTTGAAGCCAATTTTTGGACTGATATTTATGTAATATGATGAAATAAACTGAGTGCAAGCTATATCTATGAATTTTGAACACAAAATAAGCTTTTGATTTTCCACAACTCCAACAGTTGAGTAAGTAAGACAGATAAATTGAGATTTTGACTTAGAGCTTGTGCAGGCTCAAATTTATAACTGCAATGAGTCAAATACAGATAAACAAGCCTAGGAATACAAGATTCAATCAATGAACAAGCCTTGAACACAGATAATCCAACAGATCCAAACACCCTTGTTTCAACTGATTTGCAAATAAAAACTTAACCAACTACTAAACCAGCTAATGCTATAGATCAAATTGAGCTTAGATAACCTAAACACAACTAAATAAACAAGTTTGAACTACTTATAACTACAACTACAAGGATAAGCATAAAATGCAATATGAACTAAAATGGAAATGAGAATAATACTCACAAGGCCCAAGCTTATATTGCAGTTTAAACAGAACCATTCCACTCTAACCTAGTCTATTTCACCCCATCCAATGCTCTGCATCACCCAAATTCCAAAACCAAGTCCAAATTGAGCTCAGTTGACTTTTGTTGACCATTTCACAAATTTGTTTGAAATTTAATTGTAAGCTTATCAAAAGCTATAAGAAGCTTCAATAAACTTGTTTGAGCTCAAAAATAAGCTACTAAAAGATTGTTCATAAGAATTTGAAACTGACAAGTAAACAAGAAACATAAAACTTGGAAATTATCTAAAAACTTGGATTGATACTCAAAAGCACATTACAAAGATGTTTTAACTTAAATGTGATACATAGAACTTGAAATTACAACATTTTGAATTAAACTAAGACAATTATTTAAAAAACGACATTTAAGAAAAATTATAAAACTAACTACTACCACCTTTACTTCTCTTTCATCTCTTTATATACACCCACAGTGCTCCCCTCAGTCCTCTGAATGAATCCCACTTGCTTTTTTGACTTGTGGATGGCTTGAGATGATTCTAGCCGTTGGATTGATTTTTGGCGCCAAAAGGGATATTTGCCAGTTGTGGGTTGAGTGAAGGGGGAGGGGTGCATTTAATGTATCTTGGAGGTTTGTTGAGGTGGAGGGAACAAGGGAGTGTGAAGGTGAGGAGGGGGGATGGGAGGTGAAGTGTTGCAGAGAAGTAGTTGAAGAAGAGGACTTATTGGCGGGCAAAAAGGGGGTGGGGTTTGTTTTATTATTAAACGTGGGTCGGTTTTAATATTAAACGGGTTGTGGGGTATTGGACTGGACCGGGTATAAGGGTTTGGGCCATGGGTTAGATATTGGATTTGGGATTTATTTTGGATCCGGTTTGGATTTGGTGTTTAAGTAACATAAGGACCAAAGGTGTAAAAGCTGGAAATCCAGGGACCATACATGTAACTTCTGAAAATGTAATCCAAGGGCCTTTCTTGCCATCATCCAATAATCAAGGGACCAAAATTGTCATTTTCAAACTCCCGGGACTAAACTTGTAAATTCTCAAAACTTTTGACATTTTTCACCAAAGGACTAATTATGACAAGTTATGATTTTAAAAGGACCTTTGGTGACTTTTCTTTTAAAATAAGTGCTCAGGGACTATTTCTGACAACTTTTGAAACTTGGGGGACTGAAACTGCCAAATATGCAAACTTAGCTCATTTTTCATCTGGTTTTAAACATTTTGCATTTGAAACATATAAAATGCAATTTTGAGATATTTTCAGTATTTTGATGCATTTTTGAGTGTTTTCAGATGATTTTGCAGTTTAGATTGTACAAAAATGATGAGTATTTAGACACTCATCAATCCCCCACACTAAGATATTGCTAGTCGCTAGCAATCTTTTGAGAAAACTTAATGGATTTGAATCTCTTTACCAAAATCCATTACTCGAGTAGCCAAATGTTTCTGTTCAAGTAAGAACCATGGTACACCGATAACCATGTGATTTTGAGCAAACCACCGGCTTCCAACGGATTTGATTTGTCTTTACCGAAGCGCTTGTTTCTCTGGACTAGCCAACTCTTAGATAAATTATCAGTATTATCTTTGGTGAGCTGATTACCAATTATGGTTTTTCCACTGCCTTTACCACAAGCCATAAACTTGCGGGCTAGCCAACTCTTCACTAATTAAAGATATGGTGAGCTAAATACCATACAATTTTGGGCAAATTGCAAGCCATCAACGGATTTGAGATATCTTTACCAAGAGCCGTTTGCTCCTGGATTAGCCAATCCTTTTGTTTATTAGACATGGCGGACTGATAACCAATAAAAAAAAATTTGGCCAAAAATGGGGGAATTGGGTGGTATAATTACATGATAAAATTCGTGAGAATTCCCCCCTACACTTAGAAATGAATATTTCCCTCAATATTCAAAGTACCTGCAAGGTTATGCAACCGAGAACGTAAAAGGGAAATACTACGCCATTATTTGAATTTTTTTTATGAAACTTATATATATGCACAACATGTGGGCAACTCCCCACACTAGGGTGGTAGAAAATAGAAAGAAGTCAGAAATATGGGTGAAAACCCATATAGTGTACTACTGTTTTTGATTACGAGTCGCTAGCTTGACTCGACCCCGAATTAATTTGTTCATGGGGAAGTAAGTAGAAGAGACAATCTCCATCGGACTTTCATTCAAGATGTTTGGACAAACATTTGAAGCAAGTGAAAGTTCCACACCGATGAGATATAGAGAACCGCTCAAAAACGATAAATGAAAATGCCGGGGTCAAAGATAGTGTCTTCATTCCCGAAGGAGTGAAGATGAAGAGAACTCACAAGATATTTGAGGAAAGGAAGAAAGGTTTTGATAGCAATCAGATCCATTCTTCATCCTCAAATGTAGACATATCGGGAGGAAGGGTGAGGGTAGTATCATTAATAAGCAAACTCGTATGATAGAGTACACCTTCCTCCGAGCCAATATCATCCTCAAGATCAAAATAGAAATGATCATGTTCCGGAGGAGATATGTCATGAGAGAGTTCACCGGAGAACTCTTTATGAAGAGAATCATTCACATGAAGTGAAATTGTGAACTCTTGTTCCATTGTGGGCTCATCACTATCCTCTGGCCCGAGTATCAAAGAGTGGATTCGAGAATTAAAGTGAATTCAGAGTCGAATTCAAATAGAGGATTAGTGAGAGTTGTTTTGAATGCTTCAAGAACAAAGTGATCAATATTCTCTATTGGACTGTTGGGATAAGAAGTGAGTGAACGATCATTATCAAGGGGACTTTCAGTCTCTCCCAGATCGGCTTCGAAATCAAAGAGACTATCATCACTTTCCGATGAAAGTGGATTGATGTGAGTGAGTTCATCGGTGAACTCCTCAAAAAGATGATCAGCATCGCATCTGTGGAAGTGATGCCTCAACATCCTCGATGTCTCCATATGATGCACAATCTTCGCTACAATTGGAGAAAGTCTCAAAATGATCTTTTGAACACTCAAGATGGGAAGAAGAATCACACATATGATCGAAATTCCGTGACTCTTGGGATTGGGACAAGGTTCTCAACACTAGACTTTATGAATTCGTCCGATTCCTTTTCAGGAACAGTGTCAAGATGCTCGTCCCCCATGTTCAGAGTGTGAGTGGGAGCTTCGTGTGATAGCTTATAAATTATTTGAGATGGAATCTCAACGGCTGGGATATCAACATGAGGAAGTTGAGAAATATTATCTTTAAAAGGATAAAAACTCTCCTCGTCATCATCATATAGAGCTGGCTTAAGAAATTGGGAAGCGCTTTAGAGTCGCATGCTCTAGGACTAATAATTCTTCCTAGATTTGCGAGCCTCTCGCTCTTTCGGCTAGCAATTCTCCCATGGGTTTTTCACCACTCACTTGATTCTTAAGGTTTTGAATTATATCATCAAGTTTTTCATTGCGGTTTCAAAATCTTGGGAAATTTCTTTAGGCAACGGCTCAAGTGGAGTTTGAACCGTATGGTGCTGTGGAGGTTGGAAATTGTCAAAACCGGAAGTATAGTAATTTTGATTCCACGGTTGACATTGAAGATTATCGTGAGGACCTCCACAATCTGTGCAAGAAAAATTCGTACATTCGAAACGATGTGTCATTAAAACTTTGATAGCACGGTTCTTGCTCAAATGAATACTGAGGAGGGTGGCTAAAATCGTTTTGAGGATAATTGGAAAAGTTCGGATAAGTGCATGAGTTTTCAGCTTCCTAAGCACAAAACGAACAAAATCCATCCGTAAGATCATTTCCACACCTCTCGCAAGAACATCGTTGACATCGAAAATCAACTAACGGATCCCTACAACCATAACAATACTGGCGATTGAACGAAAAAATTTGGGGTTGGGGTGGGTAGTTGGAGAAATTTTTCGGCTCATTGAAAGAATTTTGATCATAAGAACATGAATTCCTCGAACCGAAAAACAAACAACTTCCGTTATGAATGTCATTACCGCATCGTTCGCACGCACACCAACGACACGGTAAACCGAAAAGCGGTTCTCCACAACCGACACAAGGAATCGATGATTCCATCAGAATTAAACACAAAGAGGATCAGGAAGATAGAATTAAACGTTTAGAGGATACGAGAGAAAGAATCAAACAGATAACAGGGATAAGAAGAATTTTTTTTTTGGGTTTTTGGATAAACATTTTGTAAAAATAAGAAAGAAAATCTTTTTGGGTTTTTGTGTTTGTTGAAAACTTGAATAAAAAAATGTTTTTGGATTTTTGGATTTTTTATAAGAAAATATATAGATATAGATAGATGGTATGAACAATGAGTGAATATTCAAATCACTAATCTGCTAAGTGTAGGATAATTAGCACAGCTCCCCGGCAGCGGCGCCAAAAATTTGATCCGTGCCAAACCGTCAAGTTTTATCACTCAAGCCGGCCACTTGTGAATGGCCGACCGTAACAAACTTAAAACAGTTCAAGCACAAACTCAATGAAGATCTGGAGAATATAATGAATTCCCGGGTCGTTAAGTCCCACGGAGACTCAATGGTGTGTAAACACTTTCAGACGATAGAATGATCACTAAGGATAGTGATCAGTAAGGATTTGATTGGAAATTATACCTAAAGAAAAAATTTATAAATTACAGCGACTTAAATACAAATTAAGAAAATTAAAAAGTTAAAATATATTAAATAAAGGGATAAGTGTTTCTAAATGTATCCAAGTTACCCTGTTTTACTAAGTTGTGTATCAAAAAATTAATCCTCCTAAACAATGTAACGAATTTACTAATCATACTATTATATACATATTTTATCATTAGTTTAGAGATATTTACATAAATCGTCCTTGTGGCTAGGAACAAATTGCAAAGACAGTCCTTAAATTTATTTGCATAAATCGTCCTTGTGGTTAGCCGTGACCATTCGGTCTCGACTTTCTTTCCCACGCCCAACGCAACAACAACAACACAATTTCAATCTCCAAAGTATTGCCGAGACCATAAGGGTCTCAGCCTATGTTACCCTTCGACAACAACCAAACCGAACACCCCTTTCGAGGGTTTTCCCACTCGACAACCATCAATACCAACCCATTTTCACCATCAAAATTACCAAGTCAACTCCACCAATCTAGGGTTTCATCCGAACCCGAAACCAACAAGAATAATAACAAGAAAATTAAAACATCAAAACCATGTTGACAAGCATACCAAACAAGTCCTCACCGTGAGCCTAAGCTCTCGGCCTACTGACACAACACACGAGACCCAAAAACGGATACCAACAAGTTTATACCATATTTTAATTATCAAGAAATTGTTTCCCATGTTTTATAACCAAACCTCGACATAAAACGAGTCAACTCGTGACTCAACCACGAGTTACCAAGAATACGAGCTAAAACTCGTGGTTTTAACCTACCTTCGTTTTCTACATAAAAGAGATGGCGGTATGCTTATGATGGCGGTGTGGTGGTGCGTGAATGAACGACGAGAGGTGGGGGAGGGTTTTAGGTCGCGTGGAGTAGTAGATCGTAAAGAGGGGAGTGTGGGGAGTCTTTTGAGATGGGTGGTGTAGGGTAAAGGAGACCGGCGTGTGGTGGTGGTGGTGGTGGGTTTTGGTGGCCGGCGGCTAGGGTATCCAAGAGAGAGAGAGAGAAATGGTGAGGGTGAGGTGTGTATATGTGTTTGTGTGTGTGTGAGGGTGAGGGTGGTGATATACCACATGGACGATGTTGCAATTAGGTCCTAGCCACAAGGACGATTTATGTAAATATCTTTAAACAAATGTTAAATTATGTATATAATAGTATGATTAGTAAATTCGTTACATTGTTTAGGAAGATTAATTTTTTGATACACAACTTAGTAAAACAGGGTAACTTGGATACATTTAGAAACACTTATCCCTTAAATAAACGCTATCACTATTTTTAAAATTGATGAACGTTTAAAACCTAAAACTTACGTTTAAATAAAATTACGTGAACGTACTAAATAAAATGTGAAAATAAAGAAGGAAAAGGCCTACAAATATGAAAATGATATTTTTACAATCCTAATGATAAAAGAAAATATTTAGAAAAATAAAATTATTTTTAAAACTATTTATCTAATTATTATTAATTAAAACTAATTTTAACTATTTAATATTAGCCTAAAATACAAGAAAATATGAAATAAAGCTAGAAAAATAAAATTATGACTTGGAAAAATCTAAAATAACAAAATAGAATTTTCAAAACTATTTTTGTATTTTTCTGATTATTTTTGTATTTTCTATGAATTAAAAACTATTAAAAACTACTTAAATTACTTAAAAATACAAATTTAACTAAGAAAAATTTGGAAAAATATTTTTTTGGCTTTTTATATTTATCTTAACTTAAGAAAAATGAAAAATTATTTTTTTGAAACTTTTCTGAATTATTTGTATTAAATGCTAATTAAAAAGTACTAAAAATTGATTTAAATGCGTAAAAAATAGCAAACTAACTTGGAAAAATATGAAAATTTCAGGAAAAGTCTAAAATATTATTAGGAATCTGGGAAAAATATAAAAAACAGGGGTTGTGTGCAAGAAAATGAGACTGCAGTGTAAGTAGCTTATAAATAAGCACTTTTGAATAAGCAAATGCACACAAATGGGGACCAAACTGAAACAGAAACTACAAAATGCTAAAACTACCCAATTGCAACTTATCACAACTGTCCTAAACTACTATTGAGCTGATTACACAGATTTGATTATATGAGCTCAAGTGTTAAAAAACAGGTTTAGGTAACTCCTTTTCAGCTAGAGAATAAGCTACACAATAAGCTAAAAGTCAAAACCAAAAGTTGGAACTTGGAAAATACCTGGCTAAGAACATGTAAACCAAAAACTAGACCATGATAAGCTCAAATAAGCTCTGTGCAAGCCTTGCAAGACCCCTGTGCAGACTCAGTCAATACTGAGTCAGTGCACAGGGCACATAAGCCCATGTTTACAAGCTAATATGAAGCTTTTATAAAATTCACAAAAATATACAAAAATGGGGATAAGAAAATAGACCAGGAGAAGTTATAAAACCCAGAGTTTGACATGATTTGGCCCAAAACTGAATTAATGAAAAATCATCTTAGCTGAGCTAAAACTGAACTTTTTACAAATTTGACTTTTTAAGTAAGAATGAAATGTTGACTTATTTGAGATTTGAAGCCAATTTTTGGACTGATATTTATGTAATATGATGAAATAAACTGAGTGCAAGCTATATCTATGAATTTTGAACACAAAATAAGCTTTTGATTTTCCACAACTCCAACAGTTGAGTAAGTAAGACAGATAAATTGAGATTTTGACTTAGAGCTTGTGCAGGCTCAAATTTATAACTGCAATGAGTCAAATACAGATAAACAAGCCTAGGAATACAAGATTCAATCAATGAACAAGCCTTGAACACAGATAATCCAAAGGATCCAAACACCTTGTTTCAACTGATTTGCAAATAAAAACTTAACCAACTACTAAACCAGCTAATGCTATAGATCAAATTGAGCTTAGATAACCTAAACACAACTAAATAAACAAGTTTGAACTACTTATAAATACAACTACAAGGATAAGCATAAAATGCAATACTGAACTAAAAATGGAAATGAGAATAATACTCACAAGGCCCAAGCTTATATTGCAGTTTAAACCAGAACCATTCCCACTCTAACCTAGTCTATTTCACCCCATCCAATGCTCTGCATCACCCAAATTCCAAAACCAAGTCCAAATTGAGCTCAGTTGACTTTTGTTGACCATTTCACAAATTTGTTTGAAATTTAATTGTAAGCTTATCAAAAGCTATGAGAAGCTTCAATAAACTTGCTTGAGCTCAGAAATAAGCTACTAAAAGATTGTTCATAAGAATTTGAAACTGACAAGTGCAACAGTAAACATAAAACTTGGAAATTATCTAAAAACTTGGATTGATACTCAAAAGCACATTACAAAGATGTTTTAACTTAAATGTGATACATAGAACTTGAAATTACAACATTTTGAATTAAACTAAGACAATTATTTAAAAAACGACATTTAAGAAAAATTATAAAACTAACTACTACCACCTTTACTTCTCTTTCATCTCTTTATATACACCCACATTGCTCCCCTCAGTCCTCTGAATGAATCCCACTTGCTTTTTTGACTTGTGGATGGCTTGAGATGATTCTAGCCGTTGGATTGATTTTTGGCCCCAAAAGGGATATTTGCCAGTTGTGGGTTGAGTGAAGGGGGAGGGGTGCATTTAATGTATCTTGGAGGTTTGTTGAGGTGGAGGGAACAAGGGAGTGTGAAGGTGAGGAGGGGGGATGGGAGGTGAAGTGTTGCAGAGAAGTCGTTGAAGAAGAGGACTTATTGGCGGGCAAAAAGGGGGTGGGGTTTGTTTTATTATTAAACGTGGGTCGGTTTTAATATTAAACGGGTTGTGGGGTATTGGACTGGACCGGGTATAAGGGTTTGGGCCATGGGTTAGATATTGGATTTGGGATTTATTTTGGATCCGGTTTGGATTTGGTGTTTAAGTAACATAAGGACCAAAGGTGTAAAAGCTGGAAATCCAGGGACCATACATGTAACTTCTAAAAATTTAATCCAAGGGCCTTTCTTGCCATCATCCAATAATCAAGGGACCAAAATTGTCATTTTCTGAAACTCTGGGGACTAAACTTGTAAATTCTCAAAACTTTTGACATTTTTCACCAAAGGACTAATCATGACAAGTTATGATTTCAAAAGGACCTTTGGTGACTTTTCTTTTAAAATAAGTGCTCAGGGACTATTTCTGACAACTTTTGAAACTTGGGGGACTGAAACTGCCAAATATGCAAACTTAGCTCATTTTTCATCTGATTTTAAACATTTTGCATCTGAAACATATAAAATGCAATTTTGAGATATTTTCAGTATTTTGATGCATTTTTGAGTGTTTTCAGATGATTTTGCAGTTTAGATTGTACAAAAATGATGAGTATTTAGACACTCATCAGATTGCTTAATCATTGTTGAAGTTAATGACACATGCTGAAATAATGACAAAAGCACTATGGCAATTTCATTTTTAAATTTATGAGTAGGTGTTAAAAATGATTTGTGAAGTTGTAGCACATAAAGATAAGTAATTTTTTGAAATGTATAAATATACCTGGATCATTATGTATACGACATTCTTTCCACTGTACATCTTCAGCCAAAAGATGCCATGTTTTGTTCCAAACAAAATCTGGACGCGACATACTATCTGTCATGATGAGCGCTACAAATAAAGATCTTAGATAGTCTCCAATTCCCCAGCGGCTTGCTTCTATTAGACCATCCATATACTCCTTGTCATCTTGTAACAAACCTCTTGCGTAGCAAGCTTCTCTATGAGTTGAGTAAAGGATTCCGTCATAGGTCTTAAACTCGTCCCATTCTTGAACTCCAGGTATTTTGTTTAACAGTATACGAAGATAGTACATTTCTCCCCATGATGGAGGAACCTGATGTATGCGACCAATGGCATTTCCCTTCTGTCTAGGTTTCCATTCACAATCTTGTTTTTTCCATACATATTTAGATGGAAAATCTACATACAACAGCTGTCTTGCTTCAGCGTCGGTTTTGTTACGTTCCATCCATTTTAAAAACTTTGACGTGTTGTTTGATTCCTTTTCTAAGACGTAATCAATACTCCTCTTGGATAAAAAAAGATAGCATGCTCGTTTGGTAGGTGAAACGGAAGCCTTTCAACTGATGGAGACCTGTGGTGTATATCAAATTGAAAAATCCTCCATGTAGCCTCACATGCGGATAGATAACGGCAATCGTAATAATCCTTAATTTCGTCGACTTCTTCTTCATCCACTACTGCAGTAACTCGATCAGGTCCTTTGTTTATATACTTGAAAAGGTACTTGATAGAACCAAACTGATTGCAATATTCAACGTTTATATGTGCCTAGTATTGTTTCAACAAATCTGGGTTATACAACACGACAAATCCATTGTCCAAATCAGCGCCACTTTTAGATACCTTTCTACCATTTTCAGGTCTCTTATAAATAGCGTAACCATGCTCATCGATGAAAGTCTCCTCATTAAATGATTTTGGAAACTTTTTTGTGCATTTCCGATTGACCATACATAGACAGTCCTGATGTTCAATACCGCAAGGACCGTGCATCATGTTCTCTGTCACAAGTTGGTACAAAGCTGGGTCAAGATCGTTATCAGGAATTTCAGCGGATATACAATTGTCAATCTACTGTGGAGTACGTAGTTTATCATTTGGTTCCAGCCAAAGACAAATATGACAATGGGGTAGTCCACGTTTTTGAAATTCGATTGTGTACAATTTTGCATATAAAAGACAACCAAATTTCAGTTAATTATAGAACTAATATTAGTTTGAAACTCAGAAGTATAATGTTAGTAGTATGTTGATGTGTAGAATAATAAATTTGAAATGAATATTTAATACCACCTTTTACACGTCCGAATGTGCGTTTTTGTTTAAAATCTTTCATCAACATGTCCAACTTCATTTTGAATACCCGTGTAGTAGCATCTGGCCGATCTTCTGATTTCAACCCTTTTTCCTCCATATACCGCGTAATCTCAGGCCAGCTTGGGTTACACGTAAAAGTGATAGATCCGGGTATCCGTAAACCTTGCAAATGGACATAGCATCAAGGTAGTTTTGTAACATGTATCTTGGACTCCCGGTGTGTGACGAAGGCAGAATAACTTTTTTTTCACGAAGAACACGTGGTCCATTTGATGCACTTGCCACGCTAGCCAGCCTAGTATATGTTTCACACCGCAGCTCTTTTTGATTTTTTCTATAATAAGACATCCTTTCGGACTCCACCATAGTGTAACCATCTACCAAAAACTGCTGGAACAACCTTCTTGAGTGAAGAATCATGGAATAAACTCCTGGTCTATCTTGTAGACGATGTGCAAACCACTCACGCATAGTTACTCTAGTGCGTTGTTTTGTTGGTGTCAAGTCTGTAATACCTCTATGGTATACATCAGTTCTGTATCCATCTTCTGCGTATGGAAACAATAACGGATACTGAAGAGCTAAGTACTCAACGTGCAGCTCACTAATTCTTCTTGTTTTATCGCCATGCATGTGCAAGATAATGTCCCTCTTATCTTTCAAAGAGTCAAAGTCACCAACTATAAGTGCAGCTACCTCAGATGCAGTGGGTAAATTATGTGTCCGTCCATCACGATCTCTTTTGCCAATAAGCCTAAGTCTTATATTCTGGTCATCATCTACGGTTGCCATACGTTGACCAGCCATTCGGAACTCGTGAACCAATGGATTATGGGCATCAAGCATCTCTTTTATATCTTTTGTTAGCTGATGATTAATTTTGGTGGGGTTTGATGAATTTGAGGAGCCACTACTGCAAGATTTAGTTAAAAAAAATTAGACTATGAAGATAATGAAAACACATCGGAAATTCACATCTGATCAAATATTAGTCACCAAAATTATAAGTTTATGGAAAAATTAGAATATGCATACCTGACAACATTTATTTTGTTATGTATCTCGTTTCTTGTGTCAAATATGTATATTTGCGCAAACTTAGGAGTCTTGTCGTTTTCAGGCATCAAAGAACCAATTATGTGGTAGTTCTCTCCCTGAAGCGTAAAACAATATGGACCCCGTCCGTTGTTAATTGTTTGGTCTACTTTACCACCAAGAGATGTGAATGAAAACATGGAGTTGTAACGCCTTATATTTTCAAGGAACCCTTTGCTTTTTGGATGTTCATTTTTCACCAAACTCATGAGCAAACTTGGAGGGGGTTTCAATTCAACTGATAGTTGAACTTTACCTCTCATGCAACATAGAGAATACAAATCCTCCGTTCCGTGGCCTCTTTTACTCTCTGCTTCCCACAACAATGCCCCACAATCAGAGCATTGTACATTTGGATCTCCGAGGTCGATGTATTCTGAATAATTATTATATTTTAAAATCAGTGATGAAAGTGTATATTTAACGAATAAATTAAGTAATAAAACAATACGTTTGTTGAATTTGTATATTGTTCGAATTGAAATTACCACTTGAGATACCAACAAATGGATTTCTGTTCACATGATTTTCTACATCAACATCATTGGTGAAGTTAATACGTCGTGATGTGGATCCTAAAACACGCTTGCTTTTTCTCCTCTATGGCTGATAAGTTAGTGTTGATTTGGTAACATTTTTTGATGTAATATCCGATGAAATAGATGAACAACCTGTGTAAAAGTATAGATGATGTTTTGGCTGAATTACTTAATACTAACAAATCTATTCAATAGTTAAATGGTTTGTTAAGAAATAAAATTTACCTATGTCAAATGCGACAGGAGATTTGCCACTAAACCTTGTGGTTTTGTTAGGACGCATAGGAGTTCCTGTTTACAAATAGTTAAGTTATATACAGGTTTTAAAAAAATGAAAAGAAAAGATATATTAAAAGGAATACACAAACATACCTTGTGTTATGTCATCTAAACGTGGCCTTCCTGGGCGTCTTGTAGTTAATGGTGAAGGTATGACAGGACTTGCAGTTACAGATGGAGTAGTGATTTCTTTTGGTGGCCTTTATGGTCTACGTCTAGGAGTTATTTTTGAAATAACACTCGTTGGTGTGACACGACTTGGAGTTACAGACGGAGTTGTAGTTGGTAAATCTGTGGCATCAGGTAAACGTATATGTCATTCAAAATGCAAATACAATTTGGTAAAACAATTTGTAGTTAAAGGATTTGGGAGTAAAAGGATTTATATGCCTGGAGTAGTTATTTCTTTTGGTGGCCTTCCTGGTTTTCGTCGAGTACTTATATTTGAAATTACAGGCGTTGGTATGACAGGAGTTGGAATTATAGTTGGAGTTGTAGTTGATAACTCTGTCACATTAAGTAAACATTTTGGTTTATATAAATAATTTATAGCATAATAACAAACTATCAATCAAACAAAATGTAGTTAAAAAGTTTGTGAAAAGAAGGGATTAAATGCCTGGAGTAGTCATTTCTATTCCTTTCCTTCCTGGTCTTTGTCGAGGAATTATTGTTATTTTTAGAGTAACAGGCACTTTAGTTGTTGTTGGTGTAGAATTCTTTGGCGGTCTTCCTCTACGTCTAACTGTTGGTGTAGCAGAAGATGATCCATCTAAAAGGATAAGTATAGGTTATTTCATTATCATTATTTCATATTGAAATTAGTATTGTTGTTAATGGATATTAAAATTAAATTTCATGAAAGCGTTTACTTACTATTAGTTATATCAATAAGAGCAGGTCTACATGCTGAATTCAGTGTCAACTCATCTATGGAATGAGTTGTGGATGTAGTTCTCATAAAACTAACATCTTCTTGAGTACTTAATGGTCTTCGCTTACTGGAGTTGATATCGATATCATGTAGTAACCTTGAAGTTGGTGTGTTTTCTTTTCCAGGAGATAACGTGTTGTTGATAACAATAGCTTTCCTCTTGTTATTGGAATCCATCAACTATTAGAAATGAAAAATTAAGTTATCAGTATCTTTTGCAGCCCACAACAAATTTGTAAAGTTTGGTAATCAATATCACTAATACTAACAGTATTTTATTAAGTTGCTAACAATATATTGTAATCGCATCATATGGCAATGAAATGATACTGATAAGGGTGTATTAAGTTGCTATGAATATCTGGAAATAGTAGAATATTTACATGGAATGATGCTTATACGAATTTATTAATAAAAATTATAACCTGGATGTGTTTTTCTTGGTTTTGAAGACAGGTTTCTTGTTGTTAATTTTGCAGAAAAAAAAAACTCTTAGTCAAATGATTAGTATATTTTTAGCTAATGATTAAGGATAAGTCAAAATTTGTATTCAAATATCAAAATATATTTATGGTAAAGGGAATAATATGATTAAAACTAATTTAATGAGCATATATTATGATCCTGATATTTTGGGATTGGTATTTAAGTTTAAAAGGGAAATTAAGTATTGAATAATATTAGTATTAATTCACCAAGATTATAGGTTCATTTAATTATTATTTGATTTTGTTATGTTAAGGTATGTAAACTATAATGCTAATTATTTCAAAACTAACAATATATTAGTTTTGAAATAATAATACAATGTACGTACGTGTGGTTTGTGTAGCATCCAAATTTTGATAATCTCGCATAGTGTAATCAGAATTCACTGTGCAGGAGTATTGCCCATTTAATTGTGTGTATCGAAAATTATTGAATGACATGACAATTTTGTTCAAATTTTTATCAATCATAACGGAATCTCTTTTAGTTGCATCGTATTGAACATGTGTTTAGGGTTTGAAGGGAATATAATACATGTATTAGTATATAATAATAAAATACATACATTGGTTATTATAAAATTTCAACTATGGATTAATATTAGAGATACTATAGAACAATAACAAAATTAAGTAAAACAAACAAATAACGTAACATCACCTATTGATAATTCTTGTGGATGATTTTGTTTAAAACTTCTTGCTGCATTCAAATGAGATGAATGAATATTCGATGATTGATGAACTTCTTTCAGTCGAATCTTTGGTATAACGTTACCCATTTCGTGTTTACAAATGAATAATGAAATGGTTGATACGAATTCTAATATTGAAGACTTATACGATCAAGAACTTGTGTTTATGTATTTTAAAAAAACTTTGGATTTATAATACTTCAATGATCCTCTGATTAAATTACATAAACGTTTTATTTTGATTGCTACATGTTTTTGTGCAAAAAAAACGTTTTAACTTATACCTTTAGAGATGCTTCATATTGTGGAGTATACATTAGTCTTATTAGCATAGTATTATAAGTTAGCCCATACCAACAAATGGCCCAAGCTTATCAAGAGAATATCACGGTCAACTACCAAAGTCCAAAGGTCAAGATATTTTTGGCGTGTAGAGATATATTGCGTTTTCCAAGTTGAGAAATCATTACATGCTACGGTTTTAGGTGCACCCTAACACCCCTGTCAAATCATCCACATTGATCACAAAGCTGATAAATCAACTCCAAGGTTAGTAAGATGAATAATATTGATCTAAACAGTTCACAAAAACATAATCAAAGGTATTTGATAGTAGATTTGTAGCTATGAAGTCGTTAGGTATACCCCTTTTTCAAAACCTTGCATGATGATAAGTTTTAGATTATCCAACTTCCTGTAAGATAATGGTAACAAATAGGTTAATGATGATAATTGTTCATTGAAAAAAATGCATGATATTTGTGAACTTGATGATCTATATAACTGTTATACATCTAGAATACCCTAATCGTTTGAATCTTAGTTCAATAGTAGTGCATGTGGTTGTTGTTGTTGGAAATTAGTATTTCTTTAGATAAGGTTTGAAGTATATTTAACAGTTATGTTGGAAATTAGTGCAACACTAAGTTATATTGTAAAACAAATTGGTCTGTAAGTGATCATAATGGTATAATTTTATGGTAGGATTTTCTGAGTTTGATGGTTCAATTGTTTACGATATAGGACTACTGAAATATAAGTGAATACATGAAATAGATTTTGGTTTGTATGGAAAATCATTTTGTGTAAGTGATGATAATGGTTACTAAATCGTGTTTGCGATATTATGGTTGTATACTTTTAAGTGGATACATTCGAATACGGTTAATAGATTTTGATAACAAAAGAAAACCATAGTATTATGCTGGTTATGAGCTTATTATAGAATGTGAAACTGGTATGGAATTTAAAGTACGTTTCTTATTGGCAGGAAAATGCCGTTCGAGTTTGTAGTGTTGGTTAACCGAAGAACATACCCTAGGAAATAGGTAAAGAAAACAACACCAAAATATCATTTATAAGTTTTATTGTACAGTTAAAAGTAAATTAAAGGTTTGAATAATTATTCAGGAACTGCCTGAAGTGTTTGAATTTGAAGGATACAATGGGAACAATCATCTCTATCTGACCAGCTCAGCAAGAATTCGTAAGAAAGTCTGGTTTATAACACCAATTGTAGGACCTATAACACTGAAGGGTAGGGATTGGAAAAAGTTTGCTACGGAAAACATCGGTCCGTATGTAGATTGGTTGCATTTCATCCAGGAAGGGGATGACTATTTCTACATGACAGGATACGATGCTAGGGATGGTAAAGAATTCAGGGGATATGATGAAGACAACAACCGTTATTCTCATTTTAAGAGCCGTGTTTGGGCAGACGGAAACAGGCCTCAGGTATCAATTAATATATAACTTAAACTTGTAGTACCTTTATTAGTAAGTTAATGTATTGTATTAAAATGTGTATTTACGACAAACGTGAACTTCATCTACAGAGAATTGCTGCTGATTTCTTAAGTGGGATAGGGCAGGCAGATCGTATTAGGATTAATTGTGGAGAAGACTACTTCATGGTTCCTATGCTACGTGTTAATGTTCCTAATCAGGCCGATGAATATGAATTGAATCAGCAAGTTTGGAATATTATGAAATCACTTTGGGTTTGCAAGCTGGACAGATCTTGGTGTTTACCAAAGAGTATAATACTGTGTTGAGGTTGATGGCGTTTAACTTTGATGGAAGTCCGCATACACCGATGCATTTCTATGGTGCAACACAACTCCATCACATGCAACCTGTTGTAGAGTTTGTCGACAAAGGTGATAAAAATATTTACATCCTAATTTAGTTGAAAATTATATATGTCTTTATATAATTCATTAGTTTCAGGGCAGAAAAGTGTAGTTAGATATTAGTGTAGTTCGATAGTATTAGGAGGTATTCTAACAGGTTAAATGTATTGTCAGATGATGACAGGATGCACAACATCTGTCGATGGCCAGGACATCAAGACCACTTTGGTGAAGTCGGTGACACTTTCTATAAGAGTTATTCGATGATTACAGTGTTGAAAAGACTTGTAAGTATTATTATTAGGTGAAACATATTAATTGTAACACGTTATTAATGTTTATGAAGAAGTATGTATTCACATGGTGGCCATTTTTTATTGCAGACCATACCTACAGACTTCTTGGAATACCAACCGATGCACACATACAGGAAGGTTTTGATGATACACCAAGATGTGGAGTACACTTTTACTATGAAGATGGAGTTTCATAAAGAGGATCCTGGAAGGACGAACCATGTGAACATATTAGGTGAATGGAGGGAGTTTGCATGTGATTGTAATTTTGGGTATAACAAAATGATAAGGTTCAAGTTCATGAATTTGCTCACAGATATGGTGGGAGATAAGTGGAGGTGTACCCTGTGTTCCACGTCTGTTAAACACTTATCCTATAAAAACTTATGTTTATTTTGGATGGTTAGTATGGTCTGAAGTAATGTCTGGATATATGCTTTGTTATGTTATGTTAGGATGGTGAAGATATTTGCTATTGTTTGGATTATCAAATAGCCTATTATGATTAGGTAAATCAGTGGTTTGTAAAAACAATATCCTTGCACTTTAATCTATGTTGTTCCTTAATATGTCTCTTTGTTTTCAAGTTCTATATTTGTAGATGTTTCATAAAATGTGTTGTTGATGGTTAAATGAATTGCTGATCCATTGATATTTTTTAATGTTGGTCTTATGATTTGTTGGTGATGTTATGAATATCATATCCATTTTTATTGTTTAATTCAAAGTTGGAAACTTTGTTAGTAGTAATTTTAGTAGGAGATTGCATAACAATTTGGTTTCAAAATACATTAGGATGAAGTGACTAATGTGTGCTTATTCATAACTGTTCTATCAGATATATCATCTCAGTGTTGTCCAATATGTGATAAGGAGTAAGCATTATCTGATAAGGAGTAAGTATTGTTGCTGTCTTCAGATGTAACACTTATCAGATAAGGAGTAAGCATTAACAAACAAACATGTTTTGAAACAATAGAGGTAATGACAATTGAGATAAAAAAATACTTTTGATAATAACCGTTTAACATATGTTTATAAAGACATTTTACGAATAAACTTATTGATAATAATGTCAAACTTATAAGCCTATTATTTGTGATGAAAAACTTCATCACAAACATTTGATGCACCGGATTCTTCGTTGTCATCATAATACTTCAAAATATGATTGTGATATTTGCAGTCTTTGTTAATGGAAATCCATTCCTCTTTGTCCTCATCGACGTAGTCTAGAAGATCAACAATTTTGTTTAATACATAATTGTCTTCCTGCTTAGGATGGTATATACATCCTTTATTGTTACAAATAAAATTGTCTTTGTCAGTTTGAGCATCGACAACATGACCACCATTGATATCCTCATGTGAAGAATCATTGATTAATCTGTGATGTGCCACCAACCGCTGATCAGACCGTGTGGTTACAAAACATCTCAGGTGTGATCTTCACAGCTGGATGGGTGCTATACCTGAATATAAACCTGGAATAGTAGTCAAAATGAGGATGTTAAAAGAACAGTGTGTTCAACTGTGTAGTAACTTTGTATGCATCATTTCAGCTTTCAGGTAGTATGTACTATTGAGTCACAAGGATAGTGTATAGATATACAGCTAAGGCATAAAAGAGGGGTATGATCAAACAGATAATAAGGCATAACATATGAATAAAATATACTGAAAACAAATATATTGATCAAATCTCCATGACTGATAACAGGATAACCATGGCATAGCACATACTGCATTAGCCAACTTATTGTACAGAAAATTGAATTTAAAACCTTAAGCAAATCCGTAAAATACGACCAAAGGAAATAAAATGTGAAAAGTCTGAATAGCAAAACAGATTTGGTACGAATGAAATGAAATAAACATGGAGACGATCAATAGAACGGAAATCACTCGTCTTTCTCGATTTTGACGGTTGCAAGAAGGGGTTTCTTGGCACTTCCTGAGGCCTCATCTTCATCTGGCAAGTCATCCAGGTCAATGAAATCTCGTTTCTTGTTCACTGCTTTGCTTCCTGAAGATTCATTGTTCTTTTCACCACCAACAGCTTTACCAAATGCATTCTTCTTTTCTAAATTTATCACACCACTACGGCTTGTTGTGGAATGAGTTTCATTATCTGGCGTTTCAAGCAGGAATGTTTTGATGTTTGCAGAGGCTGCAGCACTAAGGGTTGTTGAAGATTGAGATTTATTATCTGGTGTTTCAAGTAGAAACTTATTGATGTTTAAAGCCGATGCATCCAAGCCAACAGATTGTGCAGAAGAACTGTTATCAGGAGTTTTATACTGATCATCCACCTCCTGCAAGAATACGAAATTAACGCCTTAAATAAATATATTACGGATAAATAAATTGAGCAAAAAGGTTTTGGAATTAAAATTGATACCTGTCCGTCAGCAAATCCTTCTTTAAAATGAGCAATTAAATCAGCATCATCGGACACCGACTTGGCAGTGTAAACTTGGCTGTTGGAGTTTACATTATGCTGCGTGTAGGTGAACTTAAAAAGGTATTTCTTGCCAACAATAACATTCAATTCATCAGGGAAATACTCGGCTGTGTTCTGCCCATGTTTGTTCATTAATTCATACGCGGAAACCCCATTACACATCTTACTAATATTGGTATCAAAAACAACAAATGGTGTTGATCCGGTCTCATCAATAACCCTCAATATCAACTTGAACCTAATTTTGTAATAAACATTGTATTATTATAATTAAAAAGTAAAACTTTAATTAAAATTTAATGGTTTTAACAGTATATAATAAAGGGAGATTTAAATTGTTACCTTGGAACCACCTGGTAAATCACACCATGATAATCGCATGTGTATGCCTTTTTGGAACCTGAAGATTTAGATTGGTTTGCCATCTTGTTGCACCTTTTACATGCATCATAACACCAGCCGTGTTCTTTGTGGATTCGATGAACTTTTGCGTAAAGTACGATTTCAGTGCCCTGTGAATGATAAAGATAAGTATTTTTATGTTGCTGAAAAATAACAAAAAGCTATTTAAATGCTGACGAAAGAGTTTGGTTGTATAATCAAATAGTGATTGCTTACTGGTTGGAGAGCTGGGATACCACCGATAGTTGATCTGACTGTGTGTTTAAAAAACATCTCAGGTGTGATCTTCTCAACCGGAGGGGTGAATACCTCAATCTTATGGTCACCATCAGCGTAACATTCTTTGGATGTGTACCTAAATTGATTTCAAAATTTTTGTTAACTAAATGAAGCGTTTGGTAAACATAATCGATAATTAAACAAAAAGATAGAATAGATTACATTTTCTTAAATGATGTGATAGCCGGGATTTCCTTGTTAATGAAAATCCTACTACCAAAAAGCGAGTTGTGGACTGCAGGCTCATCTGAAGAGAAAGTATAAATAATGAGTGGGTTAATGAATTACAAAGAGTTTACATGATACAGTTAATTGGGAGTATTTATTTGTTTCAAACGAATAGTTAGTGTTACCTCTGAAATATTTCACTTTTGCAAGTTGCAACACAAATATGACCAGACTGATATCATCATTGTTGGCATACTGATTAAACATTTCAGCCCAGCTGTCCTAGAAAGTACATTTAACTCTCGTTCCCCTGAAATAGAACAACAAACAATTATAAGTTTTAGGAATGTAATTGATTAAACTGTACATCAAGCATATAAGTTTTAATGTAAGTATGAATGTTTAAAATATTTCATACTCTGTGTCTTCAATGACAATAGTGCGTCTGAATTTTTTCACAAGAGTATTTAGAACTTGGATAATATCACCAATTGCTACAATAGCTCCAATGACATCTGCATTTTAAGAATATAATGTAAGCTTATCTGACGGCAGGGTATTTGAATTTTTGTGAAAATAAAAATAGTGTGTGTTGAGTAAGTAAGCTTACCAACAGACTCCTTTTCATTATACTTCTTACTCAAAATCTGACTAAAAGGTTCTAATTTGAAACCGTGTATCTTTGGTTGACTGGAAAAATGTTATCTTGTACTTGTGATTTAACAATGGTAGTATACCATTGTTCTCACCAATACTGAAGTCAGTAATGATATAACAATGACCCTGTTGGAAAAGGGGTTCAAACCGATACATATCATTGTTCCGTGCAGTACATTGGATGCGATTACCCTGAAAATTTTTGTTACAATGTATTAAGATAAAGCTACATGGTATGTAATTAAAAATACAGACTGTATGTAATTATAAAGATGATATTAATAAAAGTACCTTAATATCCTGTAACACGATATCAAAACTGTACGCTTGCTTAGGTTTCCCAGCAGGATGGCTATGCCACATTGAAATACACCTTCCTTTGATTTTTATGTTATCAAGCATTGGATCTGTTTGATCCAAGGAAGTGAATTCCAAATCAGTGAGAGATGAAGCATTTTTTCCCTTATCATTCACTGCAGAACTCTTAACGTTGTTACTAACATTGCTTTCAGAACCAGTAGTGATATCTTCTGTAAATGTTGAAATAGTGATGAGCTTTAAAAAACAATGACTTTTATAAAGAAGGCTGAATATAAATACATGTATCAAATAAATGATATAGTTGGTAAAAAGCAACCAAATCAGATAATTGCCAAACATCTATTGTTAATCTACTTAAAATTATAGAAAAAGTAAATTATACTCATTGAACCAATGATGTAGGAAAACTTAACAATCAGGCATTATTGGCATCTATTTTCCATCTACAATATAAGGGATTCATGCCTTGTATTAGTTATACTAATTACCAACATTTACAATACACTTTTAACACATATTAGTGATACTAATGACTACAATATAAGGAATTAGTAACATCTACTTTCATCTAAAATATAAGGGATTCATGACATGTATTAGTTATACTAATTACTACAGTTTACAATATACTTTTAACACATATTAGTGATACTAATGACTACACTTTACAATCAAATGCATTCATCACAACTATTCTACATCTAATTACAAACACCTTCATTACAATAATCATTTATACAAACATGTGGGTATCAAAAAGAATATGAGAAAGTTAAAAAACTGACCTTGGTATCCAAATGTCATGGTGAGATAGTGGTTTTTTCGACCGAATGATTGTGATATGAAGTGTATCAACACAATCGTTTAATTTATATATTTTGGGTTTAGGGTTAAGAATGAGATTCAAAAAAAAGGATTGATATCAATCCTTTAATTATCACCATATCATTTGAACAATTAAACGCCATTTCAAATGAATTGATAGGGTTGTTGTTAATAATTTTGAATCATGAATAAAAATAGGATGATTTGGTGAATTTGATAGAATGAATCGAGACTTGTTTTAGGATTAAGATTGATTTTTTGGTGAACCGTATGTGTAGGTGAATTTTTGCCAATATGTTTCTGAATTGATTGTGCAGCGCTGAAGATCAGGAAAGGAGTTCGGCTTGTGAGGGCGTGTGTTTTTGGTGGAGAAATATTGGAAAGCGTGTGTTGATGAAATATGTGGCATTGCCAGCTAATTAATTTCTGCCAGCATGGCATTTAAGGGTGCCAAGTGGCATTAGTGACTTGGCAAGTTCCTCTAATATATATGTGGGGAGATGTACTTTCAGTTTTTGTTCCGACTTCACCCATATACCGATGTATGTTAATATAATATCATATTAAAATAATATCATTTTATTACAATATTGGTGAAGTCGAAACAAAATTTGAAAGTAAGTAAGTGTATATGTTAATAAAAAAAATGTTTCAAATCGATACATTTTGAAAAATACGTAGCTATTTTATAGCTTTTACCCCTATGTAATATGTGAAAAAGTTGGTAAAATTAAAAAGTGCTTGAATACATGTTCTTCTGTCATACAAAAACACATTATATATATATTAATGCGAGCGTATGAATCGGCGATCATTTACGTCGTTTAGGGCTCCGCTGTTTTTTTTCAGTCCAATTGCCAGGCCCATCGACTTATGTCGGCCTGTTTACATCGCTTCTCATATACGTGTTCTTGATTTCTACGTGGCGCTATTTCGTTTATCATCATCATCATTCTCGACGTTTGCCGTTTCTCATTTCGTCTTCGTCATCTGCTACCTTCGTCTTAGGTAATTGCTGATTCAATTTTAGGTCTTTGTTCTTGCGTATGTGTGGTATGTGTTTATGTTAGTTTTTGTGTTTTTTTTGCCTGCTATGTTCCTGTGTGTTGTATGGTTGCTATAAGACTGTTAGGCAATCGGTGTAATTACTGTAGGCTGCGTTATAGGAGTTGAGAACTAAAAGTAAGGGTGTCCGTAGGAATAGTTGTGGGTGTGGGTTTGAGGACGATGTACGTGTCGCTGCTGACCTTGGTGTCAGTCATGACGGCGCGTCTATCCATGCGTTAGACGATTTAAGTGCTGGTGTGGGTCTTTTGTCACAGTTAGATGATGTGTCGGCTGACACGTGTGTTATTGAACATGGTTTCGTACCTTTTTTGGATTCGGGTGCGCGTTTGGTTCCTCATCCTGCTGTGTGTGGTATTGCTGATATGGGTGTTAGACCCACGGGGGGATAACGATTAGGGAACCTGATTCTTATTGTGGTTCTGCACCCGCGGGTTCTGACCGCGTTCCGGGCTTTGTGGATTATCTTGGTAAGGGGAAGAGGAAGGTCGATGATATATTGCCGGTATCCTGTGATGGTAGGTTGCTTTTGTTTTCGGGTTTTAAATTTGATATATGCTAAAATGTAAAGATATGTTTAATCCAGGAATAAGAATTCGTAGATCAAACTAGAAAACAAACGGGGAACATATGAAGAAGAAATGATTCCGTATTTGAGTTCTTGATTCACTTTTGAAGTAACAGAATTAGAGAGAGAATTGTTTACAATCAATTTCAGTGAATGAATTACAACAAGGAATGTAAAGGAGTATTTATACAAAGGGAGGAAGGAGAAATGGGAGGAAGGAGTGAACAGATTTTTCCCGCCAAAAGTTATAACTAACTTTTGGCTTAGCAGTGGTTTCCACTGGTTAGCAGTGGTTTCCACTGATGGTTCCAAGCTTATCAGTGGTTTCCAAATTGGCGCGCATCAAACCACTCCGCTTGAAATGATGCTTGTCCTCAAGCATCTAAGAAAAAACTGAGGTAACATTTTCAAAACCTTTAATCCATCACATAAGTCAAAGTGATTGGTTTTCCCTGCCAAAGTCCTACTTTTGTTAACCAGGAGTACTGGTTCAGGCCATAAGCTTTGTTTTACGAACTCAGTATCAACCACTGGACGGAACGCTTCTACCAACACATCTTTAAACTCCATCCTAGCTTCTGAAACTAACACGCCAACAACAGAATTCCATCTTCTTAAAACACACCCAAAAACATCAGTCGAGCAACACTTCTTCTTAATCCAAATACCCCCAAAAACAACTATTGATAAATCCAAACACTCCATACTCAAATCCAAGCACCCCAAAAGACTATTAGTAAATTCCAAACACTGCCAAAAACAGTACCCCGCAAAAACATTGAATACATGAGGCCTGACCACTGATCTATTCAAGAAAATGTTCATGAAGTCACTCCACAACTCCCATGTGATCTTATTAGCACAACCATCAGACCCTTGTACCAATGCACAGACCATTAGACCATTCTGCTTGTTTAAACCTTCAATATCTTGTGCAATCCAAAGTGTTTCTATGGAGATGCTAATAGAGAACTTGTCTTTATGGACTAAATGAGCAAATTGATGAAGTATACTTACTTTTATTATGTCCGAACACTTAAAACAAGCCACGTTTCCAATCACTTTGGCTTTTATCAGTCCATTCCCCTTCAAATGATACTTGTCTTCAAGTATCAAGCTGAAATCAAACTCATTTCCACATATCAGTCCTTTTTCCTTTTTTCTTCTTGGCCATTTCCACATATCAGTTTTACCTTTTTGCAGCACTTTACATTGTATCTCACTCATTTTCTTCCTTGTAGGCCATTTCCAGCAATCAAACTTCAAATGGATATCTAGCTGCTTACTTGGCTCAGTTTGGCGCCATTTGTGAGTCCACTTCCCATCCTGACCCACACCACAATGTTCAAACCATTCTTCATTCCAATAATCACCTTCACCATTATTTCCCAATTTATCCACAAGCTTCTCAATATGCATACACCCTCCAATATCAACACTAACACCCCTATTCATCGTCCACCTACAATCCACTCCATTTGGTCTTATCTCAGTTCTGGTTTCAATCTCCATTGGTGACTGTTTTATTCCCCTGTTTCCACTCATTACATACCAACTATCCATTTTCAACTTATCTTTAAGTGCTGATATTTGGTTCTCAAAACAGCCATCAAACTTCTTTTTACAAACTAACTCTTTTCCATCAGCCCAATTAACATCATATTCTTCTTCTTCTTGAATCTTTTTAACACAAGCCTTAGTCTTCTCCCAGAATGGTGTCTTTAACACTAAACTAGCACCATCACTGTCATCTTCATCTTCTGGTCTTAAACCATTACTGAATGTTACCTCCGATCTTGGGTTTAAGGACTTGTGTAGACCATCACTTGATTGACACAATGAAGAAATACTTGAACTCTTACTTGTTATCTCTTCATGTTCTTTTCCTTCTCCACCTTCCTTTCGAAAATCATCTTGAATCAATGCTTTCCTTTCCTCACAACAACATAGCACCTTAATCCTTTCTTTTCCTATTTGAGTATATGATATCTCATGTTCTTCATCACAAGGTTCATCAAGAACAGACAGCTCCATACCTTTTGTTTCATCACCATTTGCACTTTCTTCACAACACTCATAACACTCACTAATCGAACCTTCTTGTTTAGGAAGTTTTTCTGGTAGCGTTTTATCGAACACTTTTGATGCATCAGTTATACCATTACTAATTCTATCGTTTCTTCCTCTGGTTTCCCCAGAAGTCACACCATATGTATGAGTATTAATCACTGAACATCCCAACTTACTCCTGATAGTGGTTGACCTGGTCAACGAACTTTTTTGATAGTGTTGCACACTACCAGTTTGTTTCAAATTCTTCAAATCCATCATTGTATCTTCAAAGCATGAACCAAATCTCTGCAAGGCTTGTTTCTCATACGCCTCCCAAGTACTGTTTTCACCAAATCTCTTGATGAAATGCTGATGCCACACTAAGGCCTTGTCATACACATGCATTGCAGCAATCCCCACTTTCAATTCATCATCTACATTATCAAGACAAAAGAACTGCCTACACCGAAATATCCAACCCTTTACATCATCCCCATTGAATCTTGGAAACTCCAATTTAGACAACCTTCCACATTGTGTAGTCATCTGTCCACCATTTCTACCATTGTTACCATGATTCTCAGAACTGGTGCCCTCACCATTCTTCATTCTTTGCATTTCAGCCATCAAATCTGCCATAGTTCTTTGCAAATCACTAACAGTTTGTTGGAGTGATTTCATTAAAGAATCTTGATTACTAACTGTGGTTCTTGTGTTCACCATCTCACCAGTAATGTTATTACTCATCTACAATGGAATAACAACTACTGGTCCTATTCTTGATTATCCAAACCAAGTGCTTCTGATCAGCTTGTTCAAGGCTAGAGAATGTAACCACTTATGGGCTAGCCTTGTGACCGTACAAATGTTTGGCACTAATCTGATGTAATAGAATAGGTGAAATTAGTGGTGACTAATTTCTTTGCCGGAAAATCTTGTTTCTTGCCGGAATTACGCCGGAGAAGATAACCGGAAAATCAAGAATGTCAGTTTAACACTTTTGAATATTATATGGTGCCAGAAAAGGGCTCTGAAACCACTTGATATATGCTAAAATGTAAAGATATGTTTAATCCAGGAATAAGAATTCGTAGATCAAACTAGAAAACAAACAGGGAACATATGAAGAAGAAATGATTCCGTATTTGAGTTCTTGATTCACTTTTGAAGTAACAGAATTAGAGAGAGAATTGTTTACAATCAATTTTAGTGAATGAATTACAACAAGGAATGTAAAGGAGTATTTATACAAAGGGACGAAGGAGAAATGGGAGGAAGGAGTGAACAGATTTTTCCCGCCAAAAGTTATAACTAACTTTTGGCTTAGCAGTGGTTTCCACTGGTTAGCAGTGGTTTCCACTGGTTAGCAGTGGTTTCCAAATTGGCGCGTATCAAAATTTTTGGCGCGTCTTTATCTTCGTTATATGCATTATCGATTTTTTTCCTCAGCTTCGGATACGACAGCTGATCGTGTTTCCGCACAATTGGTGGGCGGTCACGGTATCAACTATGCGTTTTCGCCTTCTTCGTGTCCGGGTATGTTTTGTGCTTTATATCGTTTCCTGTTTTAATACGTCATTGTTGTATCCTTTTGTCGCATTCATTTGCTTTTTTTTTCTTATTACTGTAGCCGGTGATATGAATGCTGGTCAGTTGTTGTATGTATATATTGAGTTTTCCTTTGCGGTTCTGTGTCTTACAAGTATTATAAGATACCTGAAAAGGTATAACCCGATTTATAGGTTGTTTGGCATGAAAAGAACCTCGGTTTTTGGCAGATCTGTATCCCGAGGTTGAGTAAATATGTCTAATTGCAGTTCGCTGTCTAATTGCAGTTCTGTATCCCAAGGTTGAGCCTATTAATATAGTTTCGTTGTTCCGTATATTCTCGCATTTATCTTTCTTACATATCCTGTTGCTATCATTTTGTAGATGCAGATGCTGGCTGCTTTGCGGGGCACGCTCGGCCAACCGTTGATTTTGCTACAGAACATGTAAAAGCTGCAGGTACGTGGGTATCCGGATTTGCGAATGTATGTGTCTCGGGTTTACGTCGTCCCTCGGATGTGGATACTGGTATAGCCAGCGAAATGCCTTCAGGTATGGACTCAACTTTAGTGTTTATGACATGCTATAATGCTTAACTTGCAATTTTATGTACTCATACAGTGTCTTCCTTAACTTTGACAATCCAGTTACAAATGTGGCAAATATGGGCGATTTGCCAACGTCGATCACCGGCGCCAGCAAGGTGGAACCGGGCACTGCAAGTATGCTGAATTGCAACTGTGTTGCTGCTTTTTTGTTACTAACTTATATAGTCTACGTTTACGTCCCCTGTTTTAACTTTTCCGGCCATTTAACTACTGCCTTTTGCTGTTACAGCTACGACGGTTACGTCTGCTACGCGTTCTTCAAATAGACGCACGTACTCTGTTTCGAAGAAGCGGCTGCTGCTTTGCGTGAGATGCGAGACAAAGTTGAAAAAGAAATGGTCACCGTTGCTTATGATTCTTTGTATCAGTTTTATTGTTTCTCAGTTCTGGATTAACTGTTTTGTAATTTTCGGGTATAATATGATCTTTTGTAACAGGGAAGATGAGGATTTCAAAGGGCTTTGTTTCTGAATTTGAATCGAAAGTCGACAAGGGGATGGCATCGGTTCAAGGTATTTTTTGGTTTGGTTTTCTACTATATGAAGTTTTGGAATTAGGCTTATGTTTATCGGATATGATTTTTTAGGCTTATGTCTCTTTTCTAATTGGCTGGACAAAGTAGGTGGAATTAGTGCTGGCGTGGTTTTTGATACAAGTATTAACGGACTAAGCACTGTAGTAAGTTTGTTTTCGTGACAGATTATTTTACTTATATCTTTGCTTCAGAAACTAGCAACTGAATAAGACCCAGGTTAAATTTTTCTTCCTTTTCTATAAAGCTTCAAGATTGTTAAACATCAAAATTCATTGTTCAAGATACATGCTTTTACAGTGGGGTGTTTCGTTTGGGTTATTTTTTGGACGTTATGGGCTTCTAGAAAACCTAATAAGGTCATTGTTTCAGGTATTTAGTTGTTGCCTTCGGAAAATGATGATGATGGTTTGGTTGTTGAGGCGAACGAATCTGAAAAGTAGCTTTCCTGCAGCAATACGGGCAGCAGAAGTTCATGCTACAGTGCGCATGCATACTTCACCTGCTGCCGTTTTAAAGGTATAATTAATATGCAGAACCAACTTCGTTTGATCTTTCGATATTTATAGCCATTTGAACGATGTGCACCATTCATATTATAGGAGCAAATATTCATATTTAAAAAGCTGAACATGGTGAATGTGAGGCATTGGTTGTCGAGTTCGTGGCATTGCATGGTCCGGTACCTCACGATCCTGTATCTAATGCCTGAGAAAGAACTCGAAAAAGGTTTACAAACTTAAATATTCTTCAATTTTTTGCTATTTTTTAGAAGCAAAAATGAAAAGTATTCTACCTTTACTGCAAATGTAAACATATACTAATTGACTTTAGAGTCAAAGAAGCAATTTTTACCGTTCAAAGTCTGTGACTAAACAATCAGTTTATATGTGAACAAATATGATCCTCTTAACACGTTAGAAGGAAAATAGTATATTGTTAACCTTGCTGTTTTACTAAAGTCAGGTCATAGGAGGTGTTTGTGTAACCTGGTATGAGCTTTTTTACAGGTAAACTAAATAGCTAATAATTCAATAGCATGTATTCATATCATATTTCTTAGGGGGTGTTTGGGTTAAGCTATTGGAGCTATATAAGCTGTTATGAGCTTATAACAATTTATTTGTGCCAAATAGGATGTTTTATAGGAATCTTGATAATAAGGACATGCTCTTTCACGAGTAAACTAAATAGCTAATAACTTAATATCATGTATTCGAAACATATTGACCTCACTACTCATAGATACTAGGTGACCTGAATTACCATTGAAAAAAGTGCGGTATCAGGTTTCACTTTTGTTACTAAATGATGGAATCGTTAGAATATCATTGCAACTTTGGGTAAATTTACGACACACAGATAACGGGCTGTGACATCACTTTAAATGGCATATGAAATGTACTAATAGTATATACATAGGATCGAGAGTTAAGCATATGTTGTTTCAAAATCTGAATGACGGCTCCTTACTTGCTTAGGTATGAGCAGATGGTTACGTAAATAAGCAATTCTAAGCGCCCTCTTAACCCATTACAATATTTAATCACGATTCATTTCAATGCTAGGTAAACAAATAAGCTTTTTTTGGCCTGTTTTGAAGGTATGATTTTTTGTATTTCCAGTGTCTGACATTGATATCTGATTCCAAATCTCATATCTGACACCGATATTTTAAGATAAACTGTTGGCACAAATCCTTTTTATGAGGCCTATAGTTCAACAATAAATTATAATCATTAATAGTCGAAAGGAATGGTTTTTGCTAAACTCTTTGCATAAATCATCTATGAGAAAAGTAGTTTTCAGTGTACTTTTAGCTTTTTAGAAAAAAAAAATCATGAATAGTTTCTAACATGGATAATTATATAAATTATTTGTATTATTAACTATGTAAAATGAAAATCAGTCTGCTTTCTCTGAGGTCAATACATCGACAACTTTCCCTACAATTTAACGCTGAGCAGGTATATCGATAAATATAAAATGCCCCGCCGCAACGCGGCGGCATCGTAGCAATCCTTGTTTCATTAATATATGGCCTTAAGGCTACCAACAAATGGGTCGAGCTTGATATACCGGCCCAACCCCTTAAGAGATGGCTCATAACTTCATAAGATTTAAGATAACATTAAACGGAGTATGTTTTAACTTCGATGGTGTATTTGATCATTGATGAATAACTAAAAGTGATTAATCCACTCTACGAAAAACACTTCGTTGCTTTATTTTTTTAACGCTTCAAGTTGATTCGGAAAGACAAAATTAGGTTAACTTTGATTTTTTTATTACTAATATCATGAAGATCATCATGAGATTACTTTTATATATTTTTATCAAAAAATGTATTCTTATGATTTTGGTTGTTTCGTTTCAATTCATGTAAATGAGAGTCTAAGTTCTAAATATTTGGTTGTTTCGTTTCAATTCATGTAAATGAGAGTCTAAGTTCTAAATATTTTGAATATTTAGAACTTAGACTCTCATTTACATGAATTGAAACGAAACAACCAAAAAAATATTTAGAACTTAGACTCTCATTTACATGAATTGAAACGAAACAACCAAAATCATAAGAATACATTTTTTGATAAAAATATATAAAAGTAATCTCATGATGATCTTCATGATATTAGTAATAAAAAAATCAAAGTTAACCTAATTTTGTCTTTCCGAATGTATGGAGGAGGTGAGATGTAGACAGTCTTTCTTATAGGTGGCCAAAACTCGGTTTTTTTATAAACCGATTCCGATTCCTGGTCAAAGTCAATGAACCGGTTCCGGTTAAAACCAGTTCGATTTTTTCAGATCCGGGGTATAAAAAACCGGGACCAGTATAACCGGTTCCGATTCGGTTTTAAAACAGGTTCCTTGGAAAAACCGTGCAGTTTCTTAACAGTGGGCATGCATTCGATCGATTCCAGTGAATATGTGTCCTCATATTGGTTTCTTTCTTACATCAGTACAACACTTAAACCTCTTCCATCCTAATGCCCCTCAAGAAAACAAGATTAGCTCATAATCATCGAAACTGTGAATTTCAAGTGCCATGAAGGTTTAACAATAATCATTATTCGTATTTTCTATTTGTTTAAATTTGTATGAAATTGATGAAACATGACTCATAATGGTGGGATGTTAAGAGGGGTTAAATGGTGGATTTTCGAGCAAATGACCGTTTAAAAACGGTAACAAATGAACCCAACGGATCTATCATGCCTACCGTATAAAAAAGAGAACATTACCGTTGGAACCGGTTTGGAAAAACCGGTTACAAACCGGTTCTAAAGACTAAAATGTGGAACCGGTTAGGAACCAGCGGTTTGTGGAAGAACCAAATCGGTTTTTGGAAAAACCGGTTTTGACCGGTTTCGGTTTTCGATTTTTTTTCGGTTTCGATTTCGAAACCGGTTTTTTGGCCACTTCTAGTCTTTCCTTTACCCGAAAATAGAGAGGTTGCTTCTAGAAGACATTCGAAGATGTAGACAGTCTTTCCTTTACCCGAAAATAAAGATGCTGCTTCTAAAAGACCTCTAGTCTTTTGCAAAGAGTGAGAATTGAACCCTCAACCTCTGTGTTTAAAAGAGAAAGATTTTCGAATTGATTCAACCGTGTTTCATGATAGTAGTAATGATGTCTAAATAAAATAAAAATAAGAGGTGATGTCATTATCAATTTATCATTTAGAACCTTTAGCACATTTTTTGGAAAGCTCTAGGAAATTGCGAATCACTATTTTGCTGATTCCCACAATAAATAAAGCTTGGCTACAAACATCTTGTGGCCTTTTTTGTTAAGTTCTCAAAAAAGAGCCAAATGTGTCAACTCAAACCTTTTAAAGTAAATATTCAAAACTTATGATCACAATTTCACTATGCATGGTTATCAGAAAAACATGAAAGCTGAAAAAGAGAATATATCTTTGCTTATTTGCCAAGCCATATATTACATGCCCTTGAAGCTTCCAAAAGTTATATATATTGTGATCCAAAAACACCATATAAATACTATGAAACAAAAGGATCAAACACAAATATGAACATGAAGAAAATGAAGAGACCAACAATGAGATTTTTAATATTGGGTGTGGTATGTTTTCACCTTATTGCATCCTCAAATTGTTTCAAAGTTGTACATGCTATTGGTAAGTATTCTTTCATCTTTTTGGTTCTTGCTTTTACTAAGTAAAAAGAGCTAAAAACTATACGTTTGATATTCACTATACATATGAGAAGAAACCACAACCACACATTTCAGATACAGTTACAAAAGTGTATTTGTTATATAAACTAAGTATAAATTTTGTAGGCACAAAGAAAGAACTTGAGGTTGACAAAAGTGAAGTGAACCTCGTTGGTAGACGTGGTGGTGGTGGCGGTGGTGGTCATGGCGGAGGTGGTCATAGTGGTGGTAGTCATGGTAGTGGTTCAAGAGGAAACGGCGGGTATAGAGCATATCATGTCATCCCCGTGTATGCAGGTGGTCATCGACAAGCCCACCATGGTCACCGAAACAGCTCTAGTTGTAACTCCATAACTATCTCACAATTGGTTTCAAGCATACTTGCTTTAGTCCTTTTATTAACATAATATTGTTGCTTAAGTTGTACTAAATTACTAATTGTAGGTTGAATATATGAAGGTTTGTGCTTCTAATTATTTAGTGAAAAGGTTCTTGATAGTATATACTTGGTTTTCACTTTTCATAATCTCATACAAATTAGTAATTAGTTTTCATCTCTTTGTATAAACTTGATTACTCCTAATAACATCTCCATATCTCATTTATTGATTGTGAATGAAACTTGTCTCCCTATACGTTTTTGGTTCTTGCTTTTACTAAGTAAAAAGAGCTAAAAACTATACGTTTGATATTCACTATACATATGAGAAGAAACCACAACCACACATTTCAGATACAGTTACAAAAGTGTATTTGTTATATAAACTAAGTATAAATTTTGTAGGCACAAAGAAAGAACTTGAGGTTGACAAAAGTGAAGTGAACCTCGTTGGTAGACGTGGTGGTGGTGGCGGTGGTGGTCATGGCGGAGGTGGTCATAGTGGTGGTAGTCATGGTAGTGGTTCAAGAGGAAACGGCGGGTATAGAGCATATCATGTCATCCCCGTGTATGCAGGTGGTCATCGACAAGCCCACCATGGTCACCGAAACAGCTCTAGTTGTAACTCCATAACTATCTCACAATTGGTTTCAAGCATACTTGCTTTAGTCCTTTTATTAACATAATATTGTTGCTTAAGTTGTACTAAATTACTAATTGTAGGTTGAATATATGAAGGTTTGTGCTTCTAATTATTTAGTGAAAAGGTTCTTGATAGTATATACTTGGTTTTCACTTTTCATAATCTCATACAAATTAGTAATTAGTTTTCATCTCTTTGTATAAACTTGATTACTCCTAATAACATCTCCATATCTCATTTATTGATTGTGAATGAAACTTGTCTCCCTATACGTTTTCGATGTTACTATTAGTATGATCACTAGCTAACATGAAAGATTAACAAGAAAAAGTTCTCATATTTTGTAAACCTGTCTTTCTGCATTTATAGTGTTTTGGGCTTTTGGCATTTTTCAAAATGAGTCAAGCAAACTTTTTTTGTAACTGGCCCAGCCCTTCAAGAAATAGCTAACCCGGTAATATTTGATTTAGATCAATAGATGGGCCTGTTGGCTGTTGCTTACTTAGCAAATAGCAACTCCCTAATGAGTAACGACTAACGACACAGGTACTTTCATAACATGTTTTTTAGCATTATCATTGATGAAATGCCAAAGTGATTCCATCTATAAAAATATGCATATGTTCATGTACCCTTTACAATATAGCGACTATTAGAGACGAAGCTTGAAGCATTTCGTTATGGGGGCCGAACTATCAATTCACAGTTTTAAAAGGGCCAAATTGCTGAAAATAAAATTTTAACACCAACACGCACACAAAACCACGTTAGGTATATATACTTTTGGAAGGCTAGGGCCGATCCCGGCCCCCATAAAGGTTCGTCTATGGCGACTAGAGGTGGCAAAACGGGCGGGCCGGGCGGGCACGGGCACGGGCTAGAATGGGCACGGGCTTAAACGGACACGGGTTAAATGGGCACGGGCCAACGGGCACATGTTATACAAATCGCTTAATAAAATACCTAAAATGACGAAATAAATTCCTTAAACGTAATATCTTATTTATATTAAAATTTAAATATATTGTACAAAAAAATATTTTCGTAATGTTCTACATATTGAGGAAAAAAATGTGTCCGTTAGTGCCCATTTAAGTTTTCAATGGGCTATATGTGCCCATTTCAAAAAAATGATGGGGCTAAATATGCCCAAATATTTTAAAAATTGGCCCATTTAACCAATTTTTTTGCTTTTGGTCACATTTTGCCACCTCTAATGGCGACTAATAAGCTATTTCAATAAACCAGAATGAGCATGATTAACTTTAGGGCTGAGCACAAAACCGATCGAACCGAGCCGAACCGGAAAACCGAGCCGAACCGGACCGAACCGAACCGACCCGACCATTTTCGGTTAGGTTTCGGTTCTATGTATTACCGGTTGTCGGTTTTCGGTTCGGTTCGGTCCGACCCAAAACCGGCCAAACACGCACATAAAGCATGTAAACCGAGCCGAACCGACACAAAACCGAACCGAACCGAACCGATTCGGTTCGGTTTCGGTTCATGTTTTTTGTGAAATCGGTTCTCGGTTCGGTTCGGTTTTCGTCGGTTCGGGTCGGTTCCGGACCGATGATCAGCCCTAATTAACTTTACGTATATAAGCCAAGAAATATGTTTAAGAATGCGTCGATCTATGCATATGTTTGTGTATTTTTAGCTATCCAAAACTCATTTTCGATTGGAACCTTACAATGTTAATATGTTCATAATCACTAGCTATCTTGATGATTAAATAACAAAAAGACTTACTTTCTTCATTGAATTAAATCTTCTTCATTTATAAAAAAGAGACAGTATATATTATGACATATCTAATTTTTGAAAGTAAATCTATGTTTCACAAATTAAGAATTCCTAGTGAGGAAATTCGATATCTTGATTAAGTTTGCACTCATTAAATGTTAACCGAATAAAATCAGTTACATAAATGTCAATGGCAAAATAAGTCTTATGTTTAGGTTCGATTCTGTTTATCAAATTCCAAAATAAATTTGTAAAAACTTTGAGACAAAAATCACTTTTTTTTGGGAAGCTCTACAAAATTTATCAACTGAAACAACACCAGTCCATCATCACCAAGGAGCATTGCTCCTCTGGATGTTGATATTCCCTCGTGGTCGAAGAAAATGCAATTGTCTTTGTCTTTCTCGTGGACTAGTAGAGAAGACAACCAAACCGTCCCTAGGGTTGCTCGTTTTGCCTCTTCTTCCACTTTACCTTTTAACTGGTATGTATCGCTGCCTCTTGCATATACCTACGTTTCCAGTTTTGATGTATATGGATCTTAAGTTTGATTTTATATACCTACGTTTTAAGTTTGAGTTTTTAGTAGAATTGGTTTTGCCATTCAAAAGGGGGTTGCGGCACAGCTTGTTGCCCGTTTGCCTGCCATCTTATTGTAATCCGTTATAAAAGTTTAATATAATCGGTTTCAACCATTTTATATACCTAACGAACTGCCGAGACAACAATCAAGCATTTGGTTGGAAAAGTGTTACGGAGGCAAATATGTTGCTTTATGAATGGGATGTGATTACAACATGAGTATTTTATCGTTAAGTTAGAACTATTTAGACTTTACGATTGTCGATTGAGCATCATGTTGAAACTGTTTCAACATATGATATGCAGCTTTAAAACAAATATAAGTTGATTTTAGGAGTTCAAGATGAGCCATGGTTTGAAATCATAGGTGATACCCTAATATTTATCATAATGGACTTATATCATTTGAGTTGGCACTTTAGCGATCATAAATAGTTTGTTTGCCCCTCGTTCGATTAGATCGAGCTTCTTATAATCTTCTCTCGCTTTTAGCTTCTTGCTAGAACCCTAATAACATACTCGCGCCGTCCAAAAAAAAGTACAGTAGTTTACTTGGTTGCTTGTAATGATTTTTAGTTTGTTTTGTCACAATGTCTATGTTAGTTTTAGTTTGAGATCATTAGACATTATCAACTTCCCATACACCATTTGCAATCAAAACCTCATATTAACACAACCACATTACATCCAAAAGTACTAAACTATTGATAACTCATTGAAATAATCACAATTAGTTAATTAATCAACAGTTGTTTTCAAAGCTCTCATCTTGATTATCATTATATTAATCTTGAGTTCTTGATTATAACTAACCAACTTCCTTCTTTTAGTCAACTAATTGTTTTTTAACAATATAATAACAAAAGACCTTTTCATTCACTCACTCGCTCCCCACCCACCCACTAATCATCTAACATTCTAAACATTTGGTCATCAAAATAAATCCAAAAATAAAATAAATTAAAATGATCAAAAACTCAGACTTCATGACACTCACGTCCTCTTATTAGTTCTTACCATTTTCTTGTTTTCTCAAAGAGATTTCATTTTTAGCCTACATCCACAAAGAGACAAATCATTTCATTATAATATACTACGTATTAAAGTAAAAAATAAAAGTCAATCTTTATAATAACCCACAAATATAAAAACTGAAAAAATATAGTAGTATAGTTTTAATCCATTTCTTATTTTCACAAAAGAATTCATTTTTAACCATTTTTTATAACATGACATCTACAAATAAATACACCATTTTAACAGAAAAATATCAATCTTTATAATAACCCACAAATCTAAAAAAAAATTAAATGAAACATAATTCTTACCAATTTCTTATGTTAAAAAAAAAGATCTTTCACTATTTTTATAACATGCCATCCACAAAGAAATACACCATTTTTATAAAAGTTCAATCTTTATAACAACCCGCAAAACAAATTTACGATAAAAAATAACTCTTACCCATTTCTTATTTTCATAAAAATCTTTAAAAAAAAAAGTAATTTATTGATTTTTTTTCAAAAATTTACTTTAATAATTTATTTTCTCACAATAAAAAGAACAGTTTTTCACATAATTCTTACCCATTTCTTGTGTCTTGTAATAACCCATAAATCTTGTTTTTCAAAATAATTTTTCTTACCCATTTCTTATTTCCACTAAAATAATTCATCTTTTAAGTCTTTAACCATATTTTCATAGCCTACCATCCAAGTTAAAAGCTATTTTTCATAACCCAAACAGTGCTTTAACAGGCTTGTACATCATGCATAAAAAACTTGTGTTTGAGGAAATATGTAAATATGGGTGTGTATGTGGGGATATATGAAAATCCCCCTATCTATACTACATAAAATGGAAAAACAGTCAACGTGGAAAAGTGGAAAAGTGAAAAAGTTTAATGGTCAAATGAGAGAGAAATATATTTGTGTAATTAATACTCTTATTAAAACACCTCATTACTTAAAAGTACAATAATTTATTCACATTGTACAACCAATTAAAAGCATATCTACCAAATTAAAAACAACCAATTAAAACACCCCTTATTAAAAAGTACAATGAAATTTTCATAATGTACAATTTAAACAAGCTACAACATAATTCTAAATATAAAATAATTAAACAAACTAATTAATGTTATTTTTAAAACACCCTAAAATGAAAAGTACATGTTATTATACACATTATACAAATTAATAAAACACACAAAGCTTCATACAAGCTAACAAGTTGATGTTACATATAGTTTTAAAAATCGGACCGGACCAACGGGTTCAACCGGAAACCGGTGTCGCCATCGGTTCGGCTAACCAATAACAGCCATCCGGAAACGAACTAGAGAGGACCCGTTAAAACCGATACAAACTGGTGAATCATGTCTCATCGAGATCTATTTCTCCGGTTAATAGTCACAGGGTACTCGCCGCCGCAACGCGCGGGTACCCTGCTATATTATATATAAAGGAAAAACCAAAAAGTAAAAAGTAAAAATTTGAAACTATTAACACACATTGAAAACCGGGTTGACACAGTACGCTTCAAATCCAGTGGGTTGACCCTGTTTAATTTGACCCGTTTTGACCCAACATGTCATATTGACTCGGTTTAAATCGACCCGTTTTTCGACTGGAACGGTTCAACCGGTTGAACCACCCGGGTCAAACCGGGCTCAAAAACGTTATGTTTAATCCCCAAATCTTCAGACTTTTTTTATTTTTCGTTTAGAACCCATAAACTTTTTTTAACACAAAACGATCTGTCGCTATATAAATATATTATCTATAAGTTTTTCTTCAAAAACAATTATAATGTTTTACAATTATGAGAAAATATGTGCCCGTTAGTGCACATTTAACTTTTCAATATGCTAAATACGCTCATTTCATAAAAAAGACGGGGCTAAATGTGTCCAAATCTTTTACAAAATAGCCAAAATTAGCCAATTTTTATTTTATTTTGGGCTAATCATATTCACGCTAATTTTAGTCACCATTAATCCCATCCTTGTTAGTTTTTACGCAACAAGTAACGTGTGTTGTTAGTTTTTATCCTATAACTGATATAATGTTTACTTTCATTTTCATTAAATGATTTTATATGTTGTTTGATAGATGTTAAGAATTTTGTCTAGACTTTAATTATCGTATAGTACAACCGTTTGCAATTGCATTTTCATCGGTTCACGTTCTATTTTAAACGCTACACAAAACACTCACCACAATATCACAAATCATTAATTATCTGACGCTAGAAACAGCTGCCGCTAGGCGCGGGTACTCGTCTAGTTTTTTTAAATGAGTCTTGTTTTTGACCCATTTTTCCTATATTGACATAAAGATTTCATTCTCAAGTTTTAACTACCACCTTTCATAACCTGCCATCCACAAAGCATTCAAAAAACCTTTTTATATATAAAAAATAAAACCATTATTTTAGTAAAGAATCTTGCAAGATCAAACCATACTTTTACAAACACCATGACACAAGTCATCATAAACAACTCAAACTCACCACCTTCTTCTCCATCTTTACAAGACACATTGTTTCAAACATTAGCCCAAGAATCTGAACAACAAAGGGTCTCTCATGATCATGAACATGATGATAATAATCCATATCAGTTAGTATCTTACTTAGCGTTTTTTTGGACTTTTTTTAGGAAGTCTATTTGGGGTGGTGAAAATATTGAGAAAGACACAGTGGCAGAAGAAAATCTTTCTGGGATGGAGATAGGGTGGCCTACTGATGTTCGCCACGTGGCGCATGTCACATTTGATAGGTTTAATGGCTTTCTTGGTTTGCCTGTTGAGTTTGAACCTGAAGTGCTTAGAAGAGCTCCTAGTGCAAGGTATGTTATTTTGTTTTCGGCTTTTAGGATGTATACTTTTGTTTTGGTGAATTTGATCATGTTTATGTTGACATGTTGATTTCGCTGCACGTAGTTTTTGGATGTACCTTTTTTTTTGTTTTTGTTAGGAAAAGTTCGGTGTTGTTTACTGAGATTTTGCGTGAATATGGTGTTCTTGATGTATTTGATCATGTATCTGAGAGCATGTGATTTTTGGGTGTACCTTTTTGATCTTGATGGATTTTACGTGTTTATTGAAATTTTGGTAATCTGATGTGATTATCTGCATGTAGATTTTGTTCTTAATGGTTAATTAATGGTGATTATGTTTTTATGAATGTATATTGAATTTTGATGCCTTTATTGCTGATTAAATTTCCTGTAGTCTAATGTGAATGTTTTTATGGACATATACTGGAAATGATGTGTTTTCCTGATAGCTTTGTTGTTATTGATTTAGATATATATTGGTAAATGACTATGATTCTCTGATTTCATATCGAGTAGTTTTTAGTTTCATTTATAGTTTACAGTGAATAAACAAATCAAATCCATGCAAATGTTATTCATGTTTTAGCATTCAACTTCATTTATATCTAGATGATCTTCTTTCAGATTACGCGAATCAGTATTGCATATCTTTAGCTTGTATCTGATATCTAAGAAAGAATACTAGTCATGATGTAATAAACTTATATGACATACTTCCGTTACTGGAAGTTGATGTATATGCACAAACATATCAATTTGTCAAGATTTTACTAATCTTAAATTTAAATAAGTATCCGCATTATGTAGGCGATGGAGTTCATGAAATATTGTTGTTTTTAACTGTACTGTTTTTATTTCGTTTACTGCCTAACAGTTGGTTTGTTTCATTTGTAGTGCCACTGTGTTTGGTGTTTCGACAGACTCAATGCAGTTGTCATACGATTCTAGAGGAAACAGTGTCCCGGTGATACTCATACTTATGCAAGAACGTTTGTATAGTCAAGGTGGTCTGGAGGTCTGTTAATCGTTTCCCAGCTTTTTTCTTTAATTAAAATGTAACCAACATTTATGTGTGCTAGTGAAAGAAAAATAGTTATTCGCTCTTTATTACAGAGTATAATATCTAGCCTTCCTTTCCCTATGTTGCTAAAAAGGTGGACATTTATAATGAAAATCCAAGCACAAATCATACAAAGCACAATGCCAAACACTCCCCAAGTGTCAACACTTTTTATTCAAAACTGTTTGTTCTTGCAAAGTGTAGACTTATTCTTGCAATTCTGCAGCGAAAAACTTACTAGAACGGATGATTTTTAAAAAATTTGCATGTGCAGGCTGAAGGTATTTTCAGAATCAATCCAGACAACAACCAAGAAGAACATCTAAGAACGCAGTTAAACAGTGGAGTCATTCCAGAGGGTATTGATGTACACTGCTTAGCCGGTCTTATCAAGGTACTTAAGTTTTCATTATATCAGTATGAAAAAAAATTCTTTTCGTTTTGCTTAATTTTGGTTCATAATTTACAGGCTTGGTTCAGAGAACTACCAACTGGGGTCTTGGATCCGCTTGCACCTGAGGCAGTGATCCAGTGTCAATCAGAGGAAGACTGCACTAACCTTTGCCGCCAGCTGCCACCAACAGAAACCGCCCTGCTTGATTGGGCCATCAACTTGATGGCTGATGTCGTCCAACATGAACATCTCAATAAAATGAATTCACACAATATTGCAATGGTTTTCGCCCCAAATATGTCTAAGGTTTGTATTGTTTTTTATATGTTTTTGTGAAGAAATAAATAAGTACTAATTGGTTGACTTTCTTTGTGCAGATGGTGGATCCTTTGACTGCATTAATGTATGCGGTTCAAGTAATGAACTTTCTGAAAACGCTTATTACTAAGAATCTTCGTGAACGTGAGGATTTGGTTATTGAAAAGTATCCAGACCCGCCACAAGAACCATCTGATAAAAACAATGGGGATCAAGGGCCGACATTGAGTTTAAACGTGCAAGAAAACCGTGATGAAAATGAAGACAGGGAACATAGCTTCACCACTGATGATGATCATCTTGACAACTCAACTACCAGTGAAGAATCTGATGGATCCACGTTCTGTAGATGGCCACCCATCGAGCCAAAGACCACAACCACGGTTAAAAATACTCAGGAATACAAAACGGGTCAGTCAAGTGGTCAAGAAAAAACCCGGCCTTTAGTCAGCAACTTAAAGTCTCTAAATCCTCAAAAGGAGAGGCAGCGTTGAGTAAACAAAGTTGTCTTTATGGTAACATTGGTCGAGTTCTTGTGATTTTTTCGATTTGAATATGTGAATTCTTTAAATCTTTGTGAATTTACTACGTAACCAAACTATAGTCTTTGCATTTGGGTATTAACCCGTGTGTTGTTTGAAACAACTGTCAGTAAACTTATGGTGTTTGAAATTGTTTTGTACGTTTTTATCGCTTGTATGTAACATTTTTAGTAATATTTTTGAGTCACATATCATTCTCCTATTTAGTAGCATCTTCCAACCTTTAGAAAGACTAATTCTGTTCACGCAAACAAACAATGGATGCCTTCAACACATCCCTTATAACCCTCAATCCATTTTTGGATAATGAACATCGATCACAAACCTTACTCGATTATGGATAATAATAAAACCCTGAAAAACAATTACATTTCAACAAAACAAACAAACCATATTTCATCAATGAGTTCAGAAAGTTTATCCATATGCACCGAAGGGCTCGGGTTTGAGAGCTTTGATGATGTGGAAGAAGTGAAGAATGAAGGGTATGTTAAAGAGGAATGTACAGAGAGAGCAGGTTTTGATAGAAAAACGTTTACACGTTATAAAGATTTGCATTTGTCAGGTTGCGGGAAGAGGTCCAGGATCACAGGAGCCAAACTCCCTCCACCTATTGGGAAACCGTGGGTGTGTCTTAAATCTTTTCGTGAAAATGGTAGGTTTATTTTGAAGGAGGTTAAGATCCCGACACAAGAATTATTGTATGCATGTCGAGAAGATGGAAGATTAAAGCTTCGGTTTATTCAACATGATCATGTAGGTAAGGAATAGAGAAATGATCCATATATGGCAATTTCAAAGACTGATCGATATCATTATGAACTTCACGGAGATGATAATCGCTGACATGTGATAATGTAATGCATATCTGGTGTTTTATGATCCATAAGCCATAAGGCTGTTAGAGAGCTTATAAGCTGTTTAGGTCATACGGAATTTAATCACATAATTATGATTTTAAGTCACATACTAATTTTGTTCAATGATGATGAGATATCTGTGCAAAACATAATAACAAGATATATCTATCAAAAGTCAAAACTGTATGTCTATAAATTTTGTTTAGCTTCAGGATATTAGATGCAAGTCATGTGTCTTATCAGTTCATATAGCCTTAGGTATCATCATAATTTCAACAACCCGAGCCGTGTTAAAATAAAAGATGTCTCGTTGAAGTTCAATTCCATCAAGTTTGAATCGAGTTCAAACTCAAACTTAAGCTCAACTGGTAAAAGTTCTGGAAGATGGTCTGGTCGTTTGAAAATAGAACAAGGTAGACCCAAAAACACGTGATGATCAGCGATGAATGTTTGATATAGCTTATGAATAGAAAAAACACTGTGCTGGTAAAACATATACAAAGTATAACCGTAACTTAGTACATGGGAGAGCCAAAGCATGTTCCAAGGTTCAGTCTGAAATGACATTTAAACATGATGGTCCATAACATGTGATCTTAAAAGGAAGATTAAATGTCACATGCATTCTTTTCATATAAAAACAGAAATCATTGTGGCCCCAAACTCTTACTATCCAAGTAACAAGAAGAAAAATCAAGTTACCCAAAACATGACCACTTGTGAGTGATTTGAATTATGTCGGCACAACAGTGTGCAAGAAGACTAAGGTATTAAAATGCAATGGCTATTAGAAGCAACCAAGTTTTACAAATGCTCCAATTCAAAAATGTGTCTGGATGTCATAAACATCCGCTTAACTATGAAACAATGACTGTAATACCCTTGCAAACTTCAAGGGCATTTTTCCAAGTCACATAAAGATATTATACCAAACACCGCCAAACCGCAACACTTTGGGGTGTTATGGTCAATTTCTCATATAGTAACCAAAAAGAGACATACTCTTACATGTAGAGTAACATTGAGCGGACAAAGAAAATACAATTTGCAGGCAGGTCAACAACAATACAACTACAAAACATGAATCACAATTTCAGGTCTCAAGTATGTTTGAATACGTCTCGAGTATGTTTGAATTACTCTTGTAATACTAAAACACTCCCGTCAGTTGCGTATATCCAGTCATATACGGGATTACAGAATCATGTAATTCTTATTTTCTCCAAATGTTGAATCAAAAGAAGATCAAAATGGACTTAGAAGCCAGTACCTAAATGTTTGTGGATCTTTAATCTTGAAGCTCCTCAGTCTTTTTGTCTTTGGACAAAAGGAACCATCCAAGAGCACTAAGACCAGTTACGGTACCAGCTACAACTGCATAGTTCCTGTGGATATCAGTAGATACTCCTTTTGGAGTCGGAGTAGGGATCTCACTTGCTCTTGCTTCAGCTGCTGAACCACCTGCATTTGCTGCTGCTGGTGTCTCTGCGGGTTTAGCGCCCTGAAATGTCAACCACAAACATTAGAAGTAGATAACATGTTAGAAAGGGTTTGAGTTTAAACGGGTAACTTTTACGGGTGGGTCAAAACGGGTTGTGCTGACCAGTAAACACTGTTTTATCCATACTTTTTTGGAATTTTGTGAATCATTAATGTATATGGTTATGAATTGAGATACAGATTCTTGATAGATAAACAATATAATTTTGTCTAAGTAAAAAAATTTAGGATGTAGTAGAATTATGTATACAATTTGACCCGTTTGATAGGATGGGGAATATCAAAAAAGACAGAGAGAAACTGGAACCTCATTTGCAAGCTTCTGCAATTTCTCTTGCTCAGCTTTCTGCAGAATTAAAGATGGATTTAGAGAATTAACGAGCTATAATCTGAGAGCTAAGGACAGTACAAACAGACATGATAAGTATCATAATCTGGTCTTATAACTGTAAAGGACAAGATAAACTATAGTAACCGTCACTGGATAATTCAGTAGTTTGAGTTCTTATTGTACTATGCAAAATTATAATCTAGTTGACCTGCAGATTAAGCATTGGTGTAAACACAGGTTTTGTAATCTAATCAAATAACACGATAAACCACACATAATGAGCACATTATAAGCATGATGTACAGGGGAGGATTTGACAGTATACTTGCTGATAATAATATAAATCCTTTTAAGACACAAATGCTTTTGTTTTACTTTTTACCTATGCTTATGTATGGCATAAGCTCAAAATATATTTGCATTAGAGCGGCTTGTGAAAATGTAATGTGGCAATACATTCGAAAAGTGTAACAAGGGTGATCACCACGTGCTGAGGATAGAGGTACTACATAAATGATTTGCAAGGTGGGAGACTTTGACTGTTTATGAATCCACCCATACAAAGTGAGCGTATGACTATTTCTAATAACCAAAAATAAACTTATCAAAGATTTTAAAAGTGCAAAAAGTACATGAAAATGGCCCATTATGCGTAATGAAAGTTTTTCTTCATAGATGCCATAAGATTGTAACTTCTAGGATGACACTGAAGTTTCACAAGGGTCATTACATATCTTCCATGCTTCCCTGAAGATAGGTGTAACTTGTGCATGGTACCATAACATCCATCAAATTTAAAAAATCAGACCAGAACTCAAAAATTGTCGTGACCTACGGCACATTAACTGGAAAGCTACAGTAAACTAATCCAGAACCTCCAGATTAATCATCCAAGAAAGAACCGTAAACTGTTTGTCATGTTGCATTCATTAGGCTGTCCACCTCACACAAAGCATAGACAATAACTAAAAGGTACATAGTTTTTGGTCATTCTTCTTTAATCCTATGGGGGGAGAGAGAGGTTTGTCATTTCATCAATTGTATCTAAACCCAACTTTATGGCAGATGTATTGTAACGAATGGCGTGATGTAGAGACCGATCATAAAATGTTAGCACTGCTTGGAGATAAATGAAAGTATAGTGTATAACCAGTTACGTTTCTTATTTTTCCTATTAAGTTCACATAGTAAAGCTTTAGTTTTTAACGAGCTAATTTGATCAACTAAGAGATGGAACGAGGAGAATGTGTGACTAGACAAAGTAATTTCTCAACTAGTAGAAAGTAAATGGCAGGAGAAGGTCCCTAATGCCTTTTGTATAAGCATTCACTTTCATAAGCCAAGTAACCATCACTAGCAACATAAAACAGCCAAGACAATCTTACAAACGCCTAATGCCTAAATCAGCTAGTGTCGATGTTAAGGCTGTATTACAAGAAAATTAGATACTTCCGATGCATGCACATTGGTATGGGCATGGAATGTTGAAGCGGAGTTTACAGTATGAAAGGCGGAAATTACTCATTATTAGCATGCACCAGATGCTGTTAAGAATTACCTTGATGTAGATATTCTCTGCAGCCTTCTCCTCCTCACCAAGTACTTTGCCGGTAGAGAACCTGCGAGATCCAAACCTAACAAGCTGTCTTGTCGCCATTATCAGGTGTCTTCAATAGTTTTCACTTCAAAAATGGGAAATATTTGTATAAGTTAGGATGATAATTCGTTTATCAAATAATACTGGGACATTATGGCTGCAATGTTAATATAAGTAAGTCCGTATTAATATACTTTACTCCGACTTTATACAAAACATGGATGAAATCTTTGTTTTAACACAACAGATGCAAGACTCAATGGCGATGTTGCAACCAATGCAAAAGCTGACTTAAAAAGTTCTCATGGTAACATAAACTTACAGACATTTGACTCAAACTTGCATAGTTAACAATATGTTCTGAATGCCTAAGTGAAAGTGAAAGAAAATGCGAGTAACTAACAATATTACTCCAACTGAGTGGACCATGAGGCAGCACTATGAAATCTCATGAGCCATTTTACATCAATAACTAATTCATGTTTACGTTTTCTACATGGTAACTCACTGATACATTTCCTACCTTTGAACCATTAGCTCACGCAATTAGACTATTATGAATTACAAAACAAGCTCCTAATAAAAAGCTCAACTATCATCCTTCCTAATCACTTTCACCATTCACATAATGTATATTCATTTACGCACAGCGGCACAGGACGAGCAAATTTACTACGTCAAAAAAATCACACACACACACACACACACAGCTGCGTGCTGTGTTATGTCAAAATGTAGTTATTTTATTGAGTTAAGCTAAGCTAATCGCCAAATCAAGAGAAAAAGCGTAAACTGTGTTTGTATGCTATCATTACATCGTAAACGAATAACCTCTTTACACTAACTTGTTACATACTAATGTAAATACCTTTTAACAGCTTAACTATCTAATCTAACAACTCAACTCTACATTCTAACATCAATAACTTGTATAAATCAAACATAAACACATGTATAATGACATCATCAGAGCTCAATAACAACGTGGCACGATCATCATATAACTAACTTGTAACTAACTAACCAAAGAAACTCCAAACTCTATATTCTACCAGTAATTACTTTTATAAATCAAACATAAACATGTATACATGATGATATCATCGGAGCTCAATAACAGCATAACATGATCATCATTAGCAATGAAACTGTGCAAACTATAACTATCGTAACTAACTAATCTAACAAACTCAACTCTACATTCTGCCAGTAACTATTTGTATGACGTTATCGGCGCTCAATAAAAACATAACACAATCGTCAACACTATAACTAACTTATAACAAACTCAACTCTACATTCTAAGTTCTAACACTAGTTATTTCTACAAGTTAAACACGAACATGACGTCATCAGATATCAATAACTATAACTAACTTAACTAACTGACCTAACAAAGTTCAGCTCTACATTCTAACATCACTAATTTGTAGAAATCAGACACAAACACGTCATCGAGCTCGTAAACAACATAACATAATTATAGCGTGCAGTAATCTAACTACGAGAATGAAAATGCACAACAACATCAACATCGTCGCATTAAATTTCTACATCCTGATGAAACTAACTTATAACTAACCTAACAAACTATTAAGGTCAAAATGCACAAATTGTTTGTTGTCGAGAAAAAGACGCGTACCGAAGATTATAACCTATTTATACTAACTTGATACAAACTAATTAACTAACTAGTAACTAACCTAACAAACTCAACTCTACATTCTAACACTAGTTATTATTCATATGATGATGACGTCATCGGAGGTGAATGTCAAATAGCATTATTATTATAACCAGAAATCTAATAGTAAGGATTTAAAATGTAGCATAAATATGAATATGAAGGGATTAAATTGTTATATATATACAAGGAGATGATGATTATGTAAAGATGAGTGGAAATTAGGTCAAATTGGTGGTGGAGAGAATGATGCTTACCGGAGAATGGTGTTGGGTTTGAAATGAGGTTGGTTTGGTTTATTTTGAGAAGTGATACCTGGTCAATTATGGTCTTTTGTTGTGCTCTGATGGATAATCAGGATTCATTCTCACACCAGTATCTCGGATTGGGCTTTTGGCCCATATAGTCTAGTCAACGAATTGAGTTTGTTTTTCAAAAGAAGGCAAGAAGCATATTTTATTTTATTTTTTTACTTTTGTCTAAAAGTGGGAAGAGATAATTCAAATAAGTACGCTTATTTATTCTTCTTATGTCTGTAAGTCGAAGTAGAAATTGAAAGAAGTGTGTTTGTTTATTTTTAGACATAAGAGGTAAAAATGACTTTTTTTTTTTTTTTTTTTAATGATGATCACTCTTGTATTTTGAGGACTTGTACAGACATTTCACAAAAAGGTGTAGATTGGCGGGAACACCCTGACCCCGGGTGTCTTTTGACACCAGCCATTGTCCACCTCACAAGGAATAGCTCTGGCAACTCTCCTGGCCTAGTGGGGTACCAACTGGAGTGAGCACGAGCCAAGACTCGGACTCCTGAGCTCTTATTCCACAAAGTCTCTCCAGTGTGCCCATAGGTTTTGCAGAGGTGGGTAACCTATATGAAGCAAATGCCAAGGATGGGACTTGAACATGAGTCAATTGACTCAAGCACAAGCGCTCCAACCATTGGACTAATGCTCCATTGGTACTTCTTGTACAGACATGGTTTTACAAATCAGACATAAAACATCTGAAAAACAAACACAACCTACGTAAGCACATATTCTTTCTTGTTTCAATTTTTTATATCTAATCATGTTTAGCGGGAAAAAATGGATTAGAACTGTTTAAAAATCAAGAAATGGTAACTAGACTTTAAAAATCTGTAATAAATGAGGGAAAAAAAAGTCTTTTTCTACTCTTATGTCGGAGGAAAAACAAATATTAACATTTGAACATCTGGAGATTAAAAAAGAAAAAACAAACTTTTTTTAAACGTTTTTAAACATAAGAGGGAACAACAAACTCTTATTTCTTTCAAGAAAATATACACTATTGTCATTTTCAAAGTAGAAAACTTTTGTTATTTTATTTGTAGTCACTTACATTTGTCCTTTCGGATATGTTATAAACTCGATTTGATTTTATTCAGTTCGGTTTCATTTCGGTTTTCGGTTACTGTGGGTATTACATTTTGTGAACACCCTAATGTCTTTTTTGTGAGGACGGGTTTTTAACTAAGATGAATGCAGTTTAACCGTAGTATTTGTGACTTTTTGAATTGTTTCCTGTTTATAGTGAGGTTTTAACTAAAATCTCTTAAAAAAATATCAAGCGATCATTTGACGTTGATTTATGTTTAATTTATTGTGTTTAATCAAATCCCCTGTTCGAGCAAATTTTCGTAAGTGCTCTTCAGTCCTGATCCTTAGGAGGTCATGTAGCTGCTCCTGCGGAGGTCTTGCAGTTACTCCTTCGTCTCTAGGCTGAAATAAGAAAGAACACCGTTAGCTCGCCCCGGGTTTTTAATCCGAGACCAAGCTCCGGTGTGAGAGTAAGTATATGCTTGGCATAAGTTCTAGTGATAGAAACTAGAGAGAGAGATAGTAAGAGAGGTGAGTGAGGAGTAAAGTGTCTGTGTTCATGTGTGTGAACATCTCCTTTTATACTACCTGGTGTTAGCCCCACCACACAAGTATTGTGGAGACTAATTTGTCTTCTAGGGGCAGCACACATATTGCTGATGAGTATCAGGCATGGTCGTTGGGGTCCAAATTGTCGTTATGCTACAAGTACTAGTTGTGGACCAAAGCCTCTATGCTAATTCGTACATCATTGTACTTGTATGTCAGCTACTATTTTACTAGCTCTGATGCAGGCGCTGCTCCATCATTATGCCTCCTAAGCAGACACTGCTTCATAAATATACTTCCTGAGCAGGCACTGCTTCATCACTATGCCTCCTGAGCAGACACTGCTCCATCACTATGCTTCCTGAGCAGGAACTGCTTCATCAATATGCTTCCTGAGTAGGCACTACTTCATCACTATTCTTCCGGAAAGGGCGACCTTTGCCATCAATATACTTCCCGAAAGTGCACTGCTTCATCACTATGCCTCCTGAGCAGATACTGCTCCATCACCATGCTTCCTGAGCAGGCACTGCTTCATCACCATGCTTCCTGAGCATGCACTGCTTCATCACTATACCTCCCGGCGACGCTGCCGTCACTATGCTTCCTGGCGATCCGCGCTTCATCACTATATCTCATGAGCAGGCACTGCTTCATCACTATGCCTCCTGAGCAGGCACTGCTTCATCACTATGCCTCTTGAGCAGGCACAGCTCCTCATTATCCTCCTGAGCAGACATTGCTTCACCATCATTACCTCCGGACCTGAAGTGACCCTCGTCACCTCAGCTACTCCGAAGGACTGTTCCCACGTAGGGTGGTTTTGTCTTATAAACATTTGGAGTTAATTGTGATTGTCCCCTCCAGAGTATCCGGATGAGGACATACCTCATCATGTCCCCCAGTCTAGTATCAATGGATTGTCAAAGAGTTGGTACTAGACTCGAAAGAAAATAGTTGTCTGGTTCGGAGGCCAAAATTGCCAAAGATTTGGTACTCTCGAAATTGTTTTCTAATTGTTTGAATATCTCGATCGAGGTTGAAAGACTTCCAAGAATACCATTAATTTTTCAAGTCCGAAACAATAGTAGGTCACTAACCATAATACCTCACATGTTATAGAAGGTTCGGCTATTCACGCGCCTACTATGGAGGAGATTATTGCCATTTGACCTGATCACAAAGTGGTTGCAAAGACTAACGAAGTGACCCAGCGACAAACCTGTACTAAGCTGCAAGAGCCTTCCGAAGCAACCAAAAAGGGGAGATTGACAAGAGAAGTTCCGAAGCAGGGTTTAGTGGGCCATCGAATGAAGATGGTGATGAGATTGACAAAAGACTTTCCCCTCTTGATTGTACAAGTGATCAGGGTGCGACGGGAAGAAAATCGATTCGGTTGGCGATTCCCACTTGGTAATTCACACCGCATGTCGGTGGTAAATTGTACGCCATATATCTATAGTCGAGACTATACCCGAATCCCTTTCCCGAAGTGATGTTCCTTATGTTGCTAGTCGCATGGATGGTGGAAATATTGTACCTCTATGCCAAAGTTCCTAGCTAAATAGAATATTTGCTCGTTCGTCCGAGTGTTTCGTTCAGAGGCTAAGAGATTTTTCGAACCTACTAGCAATTTTGATCCATATACCTCATCATGCCCCTAGTCTAGTATTAATGTATTGCCAAAGAGTTTGTACTAGACTCTGAAAATATGTCTCACCAGTTGCGTATCTCGTTCGGAGGTTAAAGTTATATTTCCTTGCCTTCCCGCTCGAGTACCTCGTCCAGATCTAACATCACAAACTGAAGGGTTTCATTCGGATTTTTTGGGATTGGGTATCACGATTAGTGTTTCAATCGCAGTTTGTGGGCTTGGGCATCACGATTGGTGTTTCAATCGGAGCAATTACTTGTACCACAATTCTAGGTTTAAATCGGAGTTTCAATCACAGCCAAAGGATTTCGTTCGGAGCTTTAGTCACGATCAAAACCCTAATGGTTTTGTTCGGAGTTCAATTCACAAACCAAAGGTGGTTTGCTTTGAAGGTTTTATCACAATCCCAAGTGACTCGTTCGGAGTATTATTCACAAACCCAAGTTTTTATTTGGAGCTTTTATTAGCATCACAAACTTATGGTTTCGTTCGTAGCTTTCATTCAACTAGCGTCACAAACTTAGAGTTTTGTTAGCTGCATTTATTAGCATTACAAACTTAAGTGTTTCGTTCAATCGCAGTTTGTAACGTTGAGAACGAAACACTTAAGTGTTTCGTTATGAGCTTTTACTAAAACATGGTCTCCATTAGAGGCCACACCAAGGGTTTTGATCGGAGTGCCCTTAACCTAAAGGGGTTTCACTTGAAGGACTTGGGTAATTCACGAATAAGGCTCTCGATCGGTATAGCTACTCGATCGGAGTTTTTCTTCGGAGTTTGTTGCGTATTTCGCGAGTAAGAACTTCAATCAAGAGGAGTATCTCTATCGGATCTTTTAACCTTTAAGCTTTTATCAAAGTTTTCCGTTTCTAACTCAAAGAGGTCTCAATCGGATGTTTTTTCACGAGGGGATCTCCCTCGGAGCTTAACACTTCAAACTTCACTTTTTATTTATTTATTTATTATATTTACACAACTGCTCCGCCCCAAGGTTTCGTTCGGAGGGAGACCACAAAGTGTCTCGATCAAAAGTGTTTTACTCGTAGGTTTCGAGTAGTGAGTTTCAATATGAGAGAGTCTCCATCGGAGGTGTTTCGCTCGAGATCTCCATCGGAGGTGTTTCACTTTGAAGGCTTCACGTGGTGAGGTCTCCATCGGAGGTAACCAATATCTCCCTCAGAAGTCTGTTGTCTCAATCGAAAGTTTATATTTAGACTCGATTGGAGGTGCTCCTTTGCACGGGCTTCATACGGAGGGGTTCTAAATAATATTGACCAAGTGTTTCAATTGGGGTCTCCAACAGAGGAGTTCTCGTTCGGAGGTGACCAAGGTCTTGGTCTGAGTGAGATTTGTTGAGGCAAAAGTCTCGATTGGAGGACTTCCAAGGTCTCGATCGGAGGTGTTTTAAGATTTCGATCGGAGGTGTTTTACTTGGAGGTTTTTATTGATGAGTTTCGATCACCGGGTTTCGACCGGTGGCTTCAAACCCAATGGTTTCAACATTAGTATTTTGACCGGAGGTTTTGATTCCAAAAAACTTATTCAGAGGTTTTAACTTAAAATTTTGTTCGGGGCTTTGTTTGAAGCTTACCATCACAATCCAAGGGTTTCAATCAGAGGTACCTTTATAATCCAAGGGTCTCGATCGGAGGAGAGTCTCGTTTGGAGAAGGGTCTCGTTCGAGGAGAGTCTCACTTGGAGTTTTTCAATCGGAGTTTTATTCGGCTAGCACCAAAACGCGAGGGTTTCGATCGAAGTTTTGTTCACTAGCATTTGCAGCTTTGTGTATTTATGACTTCATGCTTATGCCCTCCTGGGATGGTATCGAGGTAAGGGATAAACCACATGATCAAGACACACATATTTTACAACGAGTTGTTGATCGAACCACACCACCTGCTCCAGAGGGAAAAACTATTCTTGAGCCTATCATAGAGGAGATCATTGCCACCCGTGCTGACCCTGTGGTGGTTGCAAAGGCTAAGAACACGGCTAAGCGAAAAGCCTCTACTCAACCAGAGGTATCTACCGATGCAACCAAAAAAAGGGGAGGGTGGACAAGAACTCCAGGGTAGGGTTGAGTTAACAAATGTTGAAGATGACAACCATAGTGCGGAAGGGAGCACTGACCCCTAGAAACCAGAGCAACCACTCAAGATAATGGTATAGATATAGGTGCTCAACTTCATGGTGTTTAGAAGAATTTTCATCAGCATGGCACTAATGAAGACACGCATCATCATGATATTGTTGTAGGTGAGAATTTTTTATGTTGTTGGGTCAGATAAAGATGACCTCACTAACAAAGATGATAATGAGAACGTTGGGTTTTATTCTCGTGCCAAAGTCGGAGATACAACTAGAGACACAATTGACAAGGAACTTCTTTCCCTTGTTCCTGGTCCCTACTACATGCCATATCCTTATGATGAAGGTTTAAACAACAATCCTCCCAAATATATGAGGGTAGAGTGGGATAAAGCTCATGTTGTAAGCATTAGGCTTTTGAATAAAGAACTCTTCAAGGATCAAAAGGCATGCAAGCTTATCGTTGATCGAGTCCTTATACTGGCAGAAACAGAGAAGAAACAACTCTCCACCCGGATGCTCTCTTGGGAGTTTGATATTCCAGTTTGTAATAAGTAGTGTTATGTAATAAGTAGGTAGTTTACTTTCTACTTCTTTCCTTTTGTTAGTTTCATTCAGAGATGTAAAACTTTATGATTTTGTGACAGTGGTATCCCACCGGAGCAGTGGATCTTTATGCATATATTTGTCGTGCTATCTTGGTATTTACGTGTTTTTGGATGCCTTGGTGTTTCATATGTGCAGTGTTTACAACATCACGAATAGCACTTGGACCTGCATTGGCAGGGTTTCCCGGAGTAACATCTGTTAGCCACTCATAAATTTTAACAATTATAGCTACAGAACATTAATATTAGAATTGTGTCGTTGATATTGTTGATGTGTTCCCACACTTAGATAAATACATAACACATATTTCGATCAACACACGTTTGTCGATGGAGCAACTGAAGATGCAGCTGCGGATGCAGATGGTCCGCCGATGGCAGAATGCGGATCAGGCGTGCCAATGCAAGAGCCGATGCGATTTTGCGGATGCAGTGGCTGCAGATGCAAAACAATATTAGAATTGTGTTGTTTATGTGTTCCAACACTTAGATGAATACACAACACATATCGTGACACGTTTGTCAATGGAGCAGTTGCAGGTGCAGCATCTGCAGATGCAGCAGCTCCTGACAGAGTGTCTAGTTCGGTATAATGCATTCACCCTTATATGTTGTGGGTTAAGTGTACCGACATACTCATTCCCATGTTTAGATGTAACACTTAGATCGATATCTTTGTATTACGTTTATATTTTAACGTAACATTTGCTTATATGCAACGCATACCAATGTAGCACCTTATAACGATGCTTTTAATATATGTAGCACTTGGATATCCTCATGCTACCCTCTCCCTTCGGTGTAGCTACTTGCCAGAGAGTAATTACTAGAGCTAAGCAGATGTTCCTCAACCAAAGGTTATACCATCACTCCAGGAGAGACGTCATTCCTTTACTCCAAAGGAGACCATGAGCTGACCAAATATGTCACTCAACTAAAGTTTGTGGCATCACTACGGAGGAGACACTGTTCCTCTACTACGGAAGAGACCATGAGCTAAACATATAGGTTACTAAACCAAAGTTTATAACATCACTCCGAAGGAGACATTGTTTCTCTACTTCGGAGGAGACCATGAGCTAACCAGATTGGTTACTCAACCAATGTTTATAACATCACTCCGAAGGAGACATTGTTCCTCTACTTCGGAGGAGACCATGAGCTAACCATATTGGTTACTCAACCAAAGTTTATAACATCACTCCGAAGGAGAAATTCTTCCTCTACTTCGGAGGAGACCATGAGCTAACCGGATTGGTTACTCAACCGAAGTTTATAACATCACTCCGAGGGAGACATTGTTCCTCTACTTCGGAGGAGACCATGAGCTAACCGGATAGATTTCTCAACCAAAGATTGCATCGTTACTCCGGAGATACATTGTTCCTCTACTCCAGAGGAGGTTATGAGCAAGTTACTAACTATTACATTCATTATTTTACCATCACTCCGGAGGGGTTGTTTCACCACTTCGGAGGAGGCTACGGTCTAGTTGAAGTTTTAGCCAGATCAAAGATTGCACCATCATTCTGGATGTCAATCCCCTATGTAGATCATCACAAGCTCATAGAATAAGCCAAGATTGCTCATCCTTAATATGTTTAGGAGGCGTCCCTCCACGAAATCGTCCTTTCGTATAGTACTAACCATATGTTTTTATTATTATAGGTCTACAGGTGTGAGTCCTCCACGGGCACCGCGTGCTTGTGATGTATCATGGACCTAAGTCCTTTGAGTTGTTTAACTTGTCAACTCAGGAATGTAGTTATAGTGTGTGTACATTCCGCTACCGATGTAGCTAGTCATCTGGTAGCCTATACGCGCGAAAGGAAAGGTGGGTGTTCCCGACCTTCTGCTGCGGAGTCAATTAGCAAAGGTTGCTCAGCCTAACCACCGATGGTACAGGTTCACCATGGGGAACACATTAGTAGGAGTTACCCTTTTACATTCGGAGGTAGCGAGCCATCCGATGTTATTTGATTGTGTTAATACAAATATCGTCATTAAACGTTATTTATATTTTTGATCTTTACCTAAGTTTTGTTAACGACAAAAGTAAATTTAATTTGTATAAAAGCCTAAAGCTTGTCAAGTTTAATAGATATTAAAACAAGCTTTTTCAAACAATATATTCATCATTCAAGCATTTACATTTATGATTAGTAACATCTTGATATGACTCTAATCATTATGTATGATAGTAGTTTTTAGAATGTGTTAGGTTCTTAAAACCAAACACTACTTATGTACTTGCATATTTCTAAAAATAGAAATACAACTTATGACATCATGTAATGCATCATGGAAATCATTAGAAGATTTCATTAAGATATTTTGTGTGGATTTGTACTCTTCATGTCTTACACAATCTCACTTAGATAGAGTTGACTTTACCAAAGATTTGATATATTGGTGTCGGGCGGTACCAAAATGGTACAGGCGGAACCCTTTAAGGGTTCAGCGGTCCGTCAACGCTCTCGTCCACTTTGGCTATAAATAGCAATGCCAAGTCAAGTAGTTTCTCATCCCTTTCTAACATACTCTCATACATATCTTCTCTCTAACCTTTCTAACTCAGTTTCATATCATATTAGTGATCTCTTTTGTAGCAAAGAAGATCAAGTCATATTCAAGCTTCAACGAGAAGTTGGAAGTCTTGTTTATTTAGTGTTGTATGATCTAGTGTTGATTCATACTTCATTGTTGTATCAAACCATCATAATCTTGTGAGTGTGAGTGGTTAGTATTTTAGTCCTCAAAATACATTGTGTGTGGGAGTGGTTGGACCCTTGGAAAGAACTTCGACATCTAGCTTAGTGTCGGAAATAGTGTAAGCGAAGTGTAAAGGTTTTCTCCCCCGGTGAAAGGAGCTTGTTGACTAGTGAAGTTAAACTCTCGAGTGTGAGACTCGAGGAGTGGAGTAGGGCAAGGAAAAGAGTCCTTGTAGACCGAACCACTATAAACAACTTGTTGTGGTTTGATCATTTCTTTCCTTATTTACTTCTTACATATTGCTTGCATATTTCATTAACATATCTAAGATCAATATCAATTGATCTTTACAATAAGTTTCAAAACAAAGTTTTTAATTAGTAAACTATTCAACCCCCCTTCTAGTTTTCTACAATTGGTACCCGAGCCTCGTTGCTCAAGAATTTCTAAAATAACTTGTATTTTATAAACTTGAAACGATCCATGGATTCTGAAAACTTTAAAGAAGGGCAATCTATGCAAAGACCACCACTCTTTGAAACCAATGGATTTATCTATTGGAAAAACCGTTTTGAAACATATGTAAAATCAAAAGATATAGATCTTTGGTTTATTATTGTTAAAGGGATTTTAGTTCTACAACAAAGGATATTTCCGTTGATGAACAAAAGAAACTAGTTGCTAAAAATAATGAAGCTAAAATGATGCTTTATAATGCTTTACCTAGAAAAGAATATGAAAGAATTTTTATGTGTGAAACCGCCAAAGATATTTGGGAATCTTTAATTGTTACACATCAAGGTAATTCACAAGTCAAGGATAACAAAATTGATCTTCTTGTTCAACAATATGAACAATTTGTTATTCCTGAAGATGAAACCATTGATTGTGGCTTTGCTCGCTTTAACACTATTATTACATCACTTAAAGCACTTGATGAATCTTTTCGTAGTAAGAACTTTGTTAGGAAATTTCTTAGAGCACTCCATCCCAAATGGAGAGCTAAAGTGACCGCCATTGAGGAATCAAAAGATCTCTCAATAATGTCACTAGACGAGTTGATCGGTAACCTCAAAGTACACGAAATGGTGATGGAGAAAGATTAGGAGATCATCAAAGGAAAAAGGGAGAAGATCAAATCCGTCGCTCTAAAAGCAAAAGCGGAATCAAGTGATGATGATGAATCTTGCTCCGGTAGCGAAGATGAGGAATATGCCATGGCCGTTAGAGATTTTAAGAAGTTCTTTAGAAGAAGAGGAAAGTTCGTAAGATAACCTCGAGAAGAAAAAAGCCATTCGAAAAGATCGGGATGACAAGAAGGGAAAAGGTGAAAGAAAATGTTTTAGATGTGGTGATGCAAATCACCTCATAGGAGAGTGTCCCAAGCCACCTAAAAGCAAAACTCAACGAGCTTTTGTAAGTGGTGCTTGGAGTGATAGTGAAGACGATGAAGAATCAAGCAAGGAAGAAATCACTCTAATGGCACATGAGTCAAATGAGGTACTTTCCGACTCTTCTTATTCTTCTATTGATGATGACACTTTGCAAAAACAATATAATCAATTGTGTGAGCTAAGTCTAAAAATCATAACTAAAAATAAATTTTTAAAAACCAAAAAGGAATTTTTGGAAAATGAAGTTTATGAGTTAAAAGAAAAAGCAAAACGACTAGAAAAAGGAAAAGCAAAGGACGATGATTGTAAATCATGTCAAGAGCTTAAACTTGAAATAGAAAAACTAAAACTCACACAAGATGTTTTAATAGAAAACAATTCTAAATTTAAAAGGTTTAACAAGAACATCGCTCTTGCCGATGAAATAGTTAAAATTCATAAAACACCGGGAGACATGAATGGGCTAGGTTTTAATGAAGTATTAATTCCAAAGAGTCAAAATAAAACGACCGAAAAGGACGAACATTCATCAAAATTGCTGCTGATGCAGCCACGGACCAGACGGAACCAAAATAAGGGTTTCGTCCGTTTGTAAAATGGTACCGTGGGTACTTCAGAAACAGTAATGTTCGCAATACGGACCGCATCTTGAATTTGTTAAAATAACAAAGAAAACCAATAATAGTATTAAACTAAAACCATCGTTACTTGAGTAGGACTTGTCAAAAATGAATTTAGATCAAAAACTACTCAGCAACGATATAAAACTCCTTTTACGCCCCTTTCCTAAGAGCAACCACAACGTACAACCCAACTACCAACACAATGGTTGGAATCAAAACTTTCTTAGACCATATCAAACTCCAGATTACATGCCATGGAACTCTTACCCATCGTTTCCATACATGAATCAAATGAATGGTATGTGTAACCCAAATGGACCCATGAGATATTGGGGACCAAATGCTTGAGTTATTTGCTTCTTAGGTATGCTTGAAAGTTGGATTGGAACCGGATGAATGGATAAAAGATAGTGGTTGCTCACGACACATGACGGGAAACAAAAGTCTCTTCTCATCATACCAAGAGTATGACGGAGGTAATGTCACCTTTGGTAGCAATCTCAAAAGCAAAATTATTGGCAAAAGTACGATCGCTCATAACTTCCTAACTATTGAAAATGTTGCTCATGTGGATAGGTTAGGATTTAATCTACTCAGTATTAGCTAACTATGTGATAAAAAGTATAAAGTGCTATTTGATGAAAATGGTAGTAAAATACTAAAAGATGGTATCACCATAGCTAAAGGAGTTAGGAAAAATAACATATATGTCATGAAGATAGATAAAACATATAATGACAAACTTTGCCTAACAACTTTAGATGATAGCTCATCTCTTTGGCATAGACGTTTAGGTCACGCTAATATGAGACTTATACAAAACCTATCTTCAAAAGAATTGGTTAGGAATTTACCAAAACTTAAATATGACCAACACTTTTGCGACGCTTGCAAAATTGGTAAACAAACACATAGTAGTCACAAAACTAAAAATATGGTGTCCACATCTAAGTGTCTAGAATTATTACATATGGACTTGTTTGGACCATCCGCTATAAGAAGCTATGGAGGCAACTTATACACTTTGGTCATAGTAGATGATTATTCAAGGTTTACTTGGACGTTGTTTTTGAAAACCAAAAATGAAGCTTTTGATAAATTTGAAATACTTAGCAAGAAAATTCAAAATCTTCTAGGTATCAAAATTGTGTCGATCCGACGGATCATGGTCGAATTTGACAACGAAACTCAATTTGGAAACTTTTGTGATACAAATGGTATAACACATAACTTTTCCGCTCCACGAACACCTCAATCTAATGGAGTAGTAGAACGTAAAAATAGAACAATTCAAGAAATGAGTAGAACAATGCTTAATGAACAAAACATTCCTCAAAAGTTTTGGTGTAACGCCGTTGACACTTCTACATATATTTTGAATAGAGTCTTAATACGTCCTTTCTTAAACAAAACACCATATGAACTCTATAAAGGTAAAAAGCCAACGTTAGGATATTTTAGAGTCTTTGGTTGTAAATGCTTTATTCTTAATACTAAGGATTATCTCACCAAGTTTGACCCAAAGTCTTATGAAGGTGTATTTCTTGGTTACTCTCAAACTAGTAAAGCTTACATTGTCCTAAACAAAGAAACAATGATAGTCGAGGAATCGTTGAACATAACATTCGACGAAAGTCCACCTCCTCTAAGACATCACCTTTGGTAGATGATGACTTAGTTGAAAGTCAAATGATAGAAGGTCAAGAAATAATTAATAATAACAAGGAAGATGAACCATTAAATAAAGAAATTGTCAACATCAAAGAATCTAAAAGTCATCCTTTAGAAAAGTCATAGGACAACTCAATCAAAGAACCTTAAGGTCACAAGCCCAAAATCAAAGTAATTACTTTTGCTTTGTATCCACCATTGAACCCAAAACCATAAATGAAGCAATAAAAGATGAATCATGGGTTATTGCCATGCAAGAAGAATTAAACCAATTAGTTAGAAATGATGTTTGGAAGTTAGTTCCAAGACCTAAAGATCAAACTATAATTGGAACAAAATGGGTTTTTCGAAATAAGATGGATGAAAATGGGATAGTATCTAGAAACAAAGCTAGGCTTGTAGCGCAAGGTTATAATCAACAAGAGGGGATTGATTATGATGAAACTTATGCACCGGTAGCTAGGCTTGAGTCTATTAGAATATTGCTTGCTTATGCATGTGTGATGAGTGTGTAAATACTCATCATTTTTGGTTAAATCTGAACTGCAAAAAACTTAAAAATGCTCACAAATGCATCAAAATACTGAAAATATTCCAAAATTGTATTTTATATGTTTCAGATGCAAAATGTTTAAAATCAGATGAAAAATGAGCAAAGTTTGCATAATTGGCAGTTTCAGTCCCCCAAGTTTCTAAAATTGTCAAAAATAGTCCCTGAGTCAAAATTTCAAAAGAAAAATCACCAAAGGTCCTTTTAATATCATAACTTGTCAAAATTAGTCCTTTGGTGAAAAATATAAAAAGTTTGAGAAAATTACAAGTTTGGTCCTCCAAGTTTCAAATTTGGCAAAATTAGCCCCTGCAAATTTGAAATTGTCAAGTTTGGTCCTTGTACTTTTGAATATTGTCACTTGTGGTCCCTTGGAATAACTTTGCATAATTGGCAGAAGTAGTCCCTCACTTTTCAGAATTGACAACATAGGTCCCTATAATTATTAACCCTTTAATATACTTTTGGACCTGCCATTATGCTTGTGACCTCTGTCTTTATTTATTTTGGACCCCCTGGCTTACTAATATCTGGTCAACTCTCCTCTGGTCAAATAAAGAAGACGCGCCAAATTTCCTTCTCCCCCACTTGACTCTCTGCAAGTGCCCTGCTACACACAATCCTCCTCACCTTATCTCCTCCATGTCCCCCCACCTCCACACAACTCCAAACTTCATTTAATGCACCCTCTCCTAACACTCAATCCCCAACAACTGCCAAATATCCAATTCCCGCCAAAAACCCATCAAGGGCCAAAAATCACTTAAATGATCCAATGGTCGAAAATAGAAGTGGGATTTGCAGAGAGAGAGAGAAGAAAGCATCTGGGGTATAAAAGAAGGAAGAAAGAAGCAAGCAAGAGAGTAGAATGTAGTTTTAAATTTCCTTAATGTCGTTTTTTATTCAATGTCTTAATTTAGTTTAAAATCTGTAATCTTGTGTTGCTATTATTCAAACTCAAGTTAATTTACCTTTGTAATCTGTTTTTAAGAAGTAATTTCAAGGTTTGGTTAAAATTATTGATCCTGTGTTACTGTTGGAATTTTCATTTTCAAACTCTTTTGTCAAACCCTATAATAGCTTAGTTTTGATCTCCAACAAGCTTCTATAAGCTTGTTATAGCTTTTTACAAGCTTCTATGCAAGTTGCATGCACTTTTGGACTTTGGTCAATGAAAGTCAAAATGGGCAAAGATTGAAGAGGAAATGGATAAATGGGTGATGCAGCTTGGAATTTGGGTTGTATTAGATTAGGTTAGCATAGGTTTGGGTTTGGCTTAGCCTGCAAACAATTTGGACACATGTAAGTGAGTTTCTTAGTTTCAAGTTTCAAGTCCATTTTACATTTTATGCTTGTATGAACATCTGTGATCACCATTAGTATACACTTGTTTAAATAGTTTTATTTAGGTCATGTAAACTTAGTGTGATCAAGAAATCAATCTGGTTCAGTGTTTATCTCATTTTAGTTGCATATCAGTTATAAAAAGGGGTGTTTGGATTTGTTGCTTAGTCTTTGTTTGAGGTTTGTTTTGGATTGGAAACCTGTTGGTTCATGTTTACTTAGCACTTCTGAGCTCATATCTGTCCTTCACTTGTGCATACAAACCACCAAAGTCAAAATTTTATCACATCTGTTCTAATCTGTTCACTGTTGAGTTTTTGCAAATACAAAATCTTGTTTTGTGCTTATAAATCTTAGGACTAGGCTATTTCAGTATTATTTCATCTTAATATATCATCATCAGTCCACAAATCAAGATCAAAACTCAGAATAGTCAACTTTTCAGTTTTGCTTAAAAAGTCAAAATGCACAAAACCAGTTTTGAGCTCAACTAGAGGGAATTTTCATGGATTCATCTCTGGGTCAATGTCAGTGTAAATTGTGGTTTTAAAAAGCTCTCTTGGTCTATTTTATTATTACCATTTTTCTAGATTTTTACAAATTTTTCTTAAGCTCTTAACTAGCTTGTTAAAATGGTACTTAATGCCTGTGGCAGAGCAATCGAAAGCATTGGATTATGCTGATTTTAATGAGCTTGTGCAAAGCTCATCGAGCTCACCAGTCGAGTTTTGGTGCACTTGATCCCACCCAGGTCTAGTGCAGGATCCCATTTCCATTTTGTTGTTTCTAGCTTATTCATGTGCTTATTATTCAGCTCAAAGTAGCCACCCTATCAACTGTTTTTAGCTTAAATCTCAATTCATCAAATCTTGATATTCAGCATTCCAGAGGTTATAGATAGTTGTTACTTGTTGCTTTTGAGTTCCTTTAGCATATCTTAGCTTTTGTAATCAGTTGGTGCTTGTTGATCTTCATTTGGCTTATCAAAGTGCTTATTTATAAGCACTTCCCACATCAGTTTTAAATTTCTCCACACAAGCACTTGTTTTTCCATTTTTCCTAGCTTTCCAATATAATTTTAGAGTTTTCCTGAAATTTTCATATTTTTCCAAGCTTTTTTGATATTTTTCTTGATTTAAACTAGTTTTTAATCCTTTTAATTAGCTTTAAATACAAATAATTAAGAAAAGGTTCAAAAAAATAAGTTTTCATTTTTCCTAGGTTAAGATAAATATAAGAAGCCTAAAAAGTATTTTTCCATAATTTTCTTAGCTTAAATAGTATTTTCTAGCATTTTAATTAGTTTTAAATATTTTTAAATTAATAATAAATACATAAAAAGTCTAAAAAATATATTTTCAGTTTTAAAATAAGTTTTATCATATTTTAGATTTTTCTAAGTCATAATTTCATTTTTCTAGCTTTATTTCATATTTTCTTGTATTTTAGTCTATTATTAAATAAGTAAAAATAGTTTTTAATTAATAATAATTAATTAAATAGTTATAAAAATAATTTTCCTTTTCTAATAATTTTCTAATATAATTAGGATTGTAAAAATGTATTTTTCATATCCGTAGGTATTTTCCTTCTTTATTTTCACGTTTTACTTTTAGACGTTACGTAGTTTTTAATTTAAACGTGACGTTTTGGGTTTTAAACGTTCGTCACTTTAAATATAGTGATAGCGTTTATTTAATATATTTTATCTTTTTAATTTTCTTAATTTGTATTTAAGTCGCTTTAATTTATAAACCTTTTTCAGTAGTGTAATTATTCATCAAAACTTTTATCGATCACTATCATTAGTGATCAATCTATCGTCTGATCAAGTGTTGACACACCATTGAGTCTCCGTGGGACATAACGACCCGGGAATTCACTATATTCTCTGGACTTCATTGTATTTGTGTTTTAAGCGGTTTTAAGCTTCTTACGGTCGGCCATTCACAAGTGGCCGGTTTGTGTGAGGTAGCTTGACTGTTTTCAGCACCAATCAAATTTTAGCCACGGGAGGCTTTAGCGTGTGTTTAGCCATTTTCAGACCCATTCTTGCACATATCCCATCCTTTGTAAAAAGTTTTTTGTAAAGTTTTCAAAAATTCCAAAAAGTTCTTTAACACTTTTTCTGAAGTGTTATCAACATCCAAAAATATTTTCATTCTTTGTTTTTATCAAAATGTTTTTCAAAAATACCAAAAATATTCCTCTTTACCCTCTTACCTTTTTGATTCTTCATTTCTTATCCTCTGTTAACCTTTGATTCTTTCTATGTCTTATCCTCACCTTCTTGGTTGTCAATGGTGTGGTGGTCCTTATAATGGTGGCAATTGCCCCAGTTGTAGCGTGGTGGAATCAGGAAACGGGTCTATCTATAACCAAGATCCCTATTCTTACCATAACACAACCGATTTATTCCATCACTACCACATCGTGAGACTCAAGCAGTTATCATTTGTGAGTACTGTGGTGGTTCACATTCCAGTTCTGATTGTCAATTAGGAAACACGCTTGTCTATGAGCAAGTTCCTGATAACAATTATGACTACAACACACACCACTCACAGCCACATCGCTTTATCTTGTTGTAGTATTGTGGAGGTTCTCATCCTAGCTCGGATTGTCAAACAGGGAACCCATTTCCTTGTAACAATTACGACTCTTCATATCTAGACCAACCTCCACAGCATTCAAATGATTCAAGCGACTCCTCATGAAACTACTTACGCACCTTCTACTGAAGACTCTGGAGTTATTAAAAGAACTTAAGGAGGAGTCGGCTATGTCCTCCCAAAATAATCCAAATGAAAAATCCATGGAAGTTTTGTTAGTCAAGAGCTGGTCGCTAAATTAGATTCTCGATTGCCTTTGAAAAACTGTTAGGAATCTATTGCAAAAGAAAAAGCAGCCAGATCTAGCTCTCGATTCCGTTTCATTCCCGATGACGATGATGATGAAGATATCCTTGATATCCTACAATTTTATAACAGTTCATCAAGTTCATCAGTTGAAACTCCTTCCATGAAAAGTCGTGAGAAAAGACTATGATGGAATTACTAGCAGAAGAACAAATGTTAAGCATAAAACATATGTATGCTAGTCCTTCTAAACTCCTCAGCCGCTATCACACCCAAGCTCCCACTCACTCTCTCAACATGGGGGATGAGCATCTTAACACTGTCCTCCTCAAAAGGAATCGGACGAATTTATAAAGTCTAGTGTTGAGGACCTTGTCCCAATCCCAAGAGAGTCACAGGGAATTTCTGATCTTATGTGTGATTCTTCTTCCCTCTTGAGTGTTCTCAAGATCATTTGAAACTTTCTCCGATCTTAGCTTACGATTGTGCTTCCTTTGGAAACATTGAGTACGTTGAGGCATCACTCTCACAGTCTGATCCCTTTCTTGAGGAGTTCTCCGGTGAACTCACTCACATCAATCCACTCTTTGACTTCGGTCGATCGAGACCGAAGTCTCACCGATAATGATCATTCACTCACTTCTTATCCTAATAAATTCCAATCGAGAATGTTGATCACTTTGTTCCCGAAACATTCAAAGCCACTTTCACCAATCCTCTATTTGAATTCGACTCAATTCACTTCAATTCTCGAGAATCCACTCTTTGATACTCAGATCGAGGATAGTGAGATGGAACAAGAGTTCACAAATTCACATCATGTGAATGATTCTCTTCATGAGGAGTTCGCCGGTGAACTCACTCATATCATGACTCAGCCGGAGTATGATCGCTTGGATGGCAAAAATCATGATCGCGGGGAAAAGTTCTCAATCATGAGAGTTTGTATTTCTATGACAAATTTTCCAACCCTCCCTTCCGAGATGCTTTCCAACCCAAAGAGCTCAACCAACAAAATCCAAACAAGTGCAACTGCACTTGACCCTGAGGAAGAAGATCTTATCATGATCGTCATCATGATTTTCCTTCTTTTCTTCACCTACCCGGTGACTTCCTCTCTTCTTCACTCGTTCGGGAGTGAGGACACTATCTTTGACCCCGACATTTTCAGTTATCATTTGTGAGCCGGTCTGCGTTCAGATATATCTTATCGGTGTGGAACTTTCACGTGCTTCAAATGTTTGTCCAAACATCTTGAATGAAAGTCCGATGGAGATTGTCTATTCCACTTGCTTCCCCATGAACAATTTAATTCGGGGTCAAGTCAAGCTAGTGACTTGGTTATCAAAAACAATAGCACACACGATATGGGTTTTCACCCATATTTCTGACTTCTTTCTATTTTCTACCACCCTAGTGTGGGGGGGTTGCCCACATGTTAAAAAAAAATCTTCTTTCTAAATAATGGCCGTAGTATTTCCCTTTTACGTTCTATGTTTCGGCATAACCGCCGGTACTTTTGAATATTGAGGGCAATATTCATTTCTAAGTGTGGGGGGGAATTCTCACTAATTTTATCATGTAATTATACCACCCAATTCCGCTTTTGGCAAAAATTTTTTGGAGTAAGTGTTCTACACTTACTCAGCCTTGGTTATCAATCCGCCATGTCGTAAGACAAAAGGATTGGCTAATCCAAGAGCAAACGGCTCTTGGTAAAGATTTCTCAAATCCGTTTATACGGCTTGCAATTTGCCCAAAATTGTATGGTTCTCAACTCACCATATCCTAAAAAAGTGAAGAGTTGGCTAGCCCGCAAGTTTATGGCTTGTGGTAAAGGCCGTGGAAAAACCATAATTGGTAATCAGCTCACCAAAGATAATATTGATAATTTATCTAAGAGTTGGCTAGTCCAGAAGGGTACGGCTTCTGGTAAAGACAAAATCAAATCCGTTGAAAGGTGGTGGTTTGCTCAAAATCACATGGTTATCGGTGTACCATGGTTCTTACTTGAACTGAAACATTTGGCTACTCCAGAAGTGATGGCTTTTGGTAAAGAGTTTTTAAAATCCATTAAAGTTCTCAAAAGATTGCTAGGGACTAGCAATAGTTTAGTGTGGGGGATTGATGAGTGTGTAAATACTCATTATTTTTGGTTAAATCAATCGCAAAAACTTAAAATGCTCACAAATGCATCAAAATACGAAAATATTCCAAAATTGTATTTTATATGTTTCTGATGCAAAATGTTTAAAATCGATGAAAATGAGCAAAGTTTGCATAATTGGCGCTTACCCCCAAGTTTCTAAAATTGTCAAAAATAGTCCCTGAGTCAAAATTTCAAAAGAAAAATCACCAAAGGTCCTTTTAATATCATAACTTGTCAAAATTAGTCCTTTGGTGAAAAATATAAAAAGTTTGAGAAAATTACAAGTTTGGTCCTCCAAGTTTCAAATTTGGCAAAATTAGCCCCTGCAAAATTGAAATTGTCAAGTTTGGTCCTTGTACTTTTGAAGATTGTCACTTGTGGTCCCTTGGAATAACTTTGCATAATTGGCAGAAGTAGTCCCTCACTTTTCAGAATTGACAACATAGGTCCCTATAATTATTAACCCTTTAATATACTTTTGGACCTGCCATTATGCTTGTGACCCCTGTCTTTATCTATTTTGGACCCCCTGGCTTACTAATATCTGGTCAACTCTCCTCTGGTCAAATAAAGATGACGCGCCAAATTTCCTTCTCCCCCACTTGACTCTCTGCAAGTGCCCCCGCTACACAATCCTCCTCACCTTATCTCCTCCATGTCCCCCCACCTCCACACAACTCCAAACTTCATTTAATGCACCCTCTCCTAACACTCAATCCCCAACAACTACCAAATATCCAATTCCCGCCAAAAACCCATCAAGGGCCAAAAATCACTTAAATGATCCAATGGTCGAAAATAGAAGTGGGATTTGCAGAGAGAGAGAGAAGAAAGCATTTGGGGTATAAAAGAAGGAAGAAAGAAGCAAGCAAGAGAGTAGAATGTAGTTTTAAATTTCCTTAATGTCGTTTTTTATTCAATGTCTTAATTTAGTTTAAAATCTGTAATCTTGTGTTGCTATTATTCAAACTCAAGTTAATTTACCTTTGTAATCTGTTTTTAAGAAGTAATTTCAAGGTTTGGTTAAAATTATTGATCCTGTGTTACTGTTGGAATTTTCATTTTCAAACTCTTTTGTCAAACCCTATAATAGCTTAGTTTTGATCTCCAACAAGCTTCTATAAGCTTGTTATAGCTTTTTACAAGCTTCTATGCAAGTTGCATGCACTTTTGGACTTTGGTCATTGAAAGTCAAAATGGGCAAAGATTGAAGAGGAAATGGATAAATGGGTGATGCGTTTTGGAATTTGGGTTGTATTAGATTAGGTTAGCATAGGTTTGGGTTTGGCTTAGCCTCGCAAAACAATTTGGACACATGTAAGTGAGTTTCTTAGTTTCAAGTTTCAAGTCCATTTTACATTTTATGCTTGTATGAACATCTGTGATCACCATTAGTATACACTTGTTTAAATAGTTTTATTTAGGTCATGTAAACTTAGTGTGATCAAGAAATCAACTGTTCGATGTTTATCTCATTTTAGTTGCATATCGCTTATAAAAAGGGGTGTTTGGATTTGTTGCTTAGTCTTTGTTTGAGGTTTGTTTTGGATTGGAAACCTGTTGGTTCATGTTTACTTAGCACTTCGAAGCTCATATCGCTCCTTCACTTGTGCATACAAACCACCAAAGTCAAAATTTTATCACATCCGTTCTAATCTGTTCATCGTTGAGTTTTTGCAAATACAAAATCTTGTTTTGTGCTTAGAAATCTTAGGACTAGGCTATTTCAAGATTATTTCATCTTAATATATCATCATCACCCACAAATCAAGATCAAAACTCTAATAGTCAACTTTTCAGCTTTTGCTTAAAAGTCAAAATGCACAAAACCAGTTTTGAGCTCAACTAGAGGAATTTTCATGGATTCATCTCTCGGGTCAATGTCGTAAATTGTGGTTTTAAAAAGCTCTCTTGGTCTATTTTATTATTACCATTTTTCTAGATTTTTACAAATTTTTCTTAAGCTCTTAACTAGCTTGTTAAAATGGTACTTAATGCCCTGTGCAGAGCACTGAGCTGCACAGGGATTATGCAGATTTTAATGAGCTTGTGCAAAGCTCATCAGAGCTCACCCAGGTCTGAGTTTTGGTGCACTTGATCCCACCCAGGTCTAGTGCAGGATCCCATTTCCATTTTGTTGTTTCTAGCTTATTCATGTGCTTATTATTCAGCTCAAAGTAGCCACCCTATCAACTGTTTTTAGCTTAAATCTCAATTCATCAAATCTTGATATTCAGCATTCCAGAGGTTATAGATAGTTGTTACTTGTTGCTTTTGAGTTCCTTTAGCATATCTTAGCTTTTGTAATCAGTTGGTGCTTGTTGATCTTCATTTGGCTTATCAAAGTGCTTATTTATAAGCACTTCCCACATCAGTTTTAAATTTCTCCACACAAGCACTTGTTTTTCCATTTTTCCTAGCTTTCCAATATAATTTTAGAGTTTTCCTGAAATTTTCATATTTTTCCAAGCTTGTTTGATATTTTTCTTGATTTAAACTAGTTTTTAATCCTTTTAATTAGCTTTAAATACAAATAATTAAGAAAAGGTTCAAAAAAATAAGTTTTCATTTTTCCTAGGTTAAGATAAATATAAGAAGCCTAAAAAGTATTTTTCCATAATTTTCTTAGCTTAAATAGTATTTTCTAGCATTTTAATTAGTTTTAAATAGTTTTAAATTAATAATAAATACATAAAAAGTCTAAAAAATATATTTTCAGTTTTAAAATAAGTTTTATCATATTTTAGATTTTTCTAAGTCATAATTTCATTTTTCTAGCTTTATTTCATATTTTCTTGTATTTTAGGGTATTATTAAATAAGTAAAATAGTTTTAATTAATAATAATTAATTAAATAGTTATAAAAATAATTTTCCTTTTCTAATAATTTTCTAATATAATTAGGATTGTAAAAATGTATTTTTCATATCCGTAGGTATTTTCCTTCTTTATTTTCACGCTTTTACTTTTCATGCGTTACGTAGTTTTTAATTTAAACGACGCTTTAGGTTTTAAACGTTCATCACTTTAAATATAGTGATAACGCTTATTTAATATATTTTATCTTTTTAATTTTCTTAATTTGTATTTAAGTCGCTTTAATTTATAAACCTTTTTCAGTAGTGTAATTATTCATCAAAACTTTTATCGATCACTATCATTAGTGATCAATCTATCGTCTGATCAAGTGTTGACACACCATTGAGTCTCCGTGGGACATAACGACCCGAGAATTCACTATATTCTCCTGGACTTCATTGTATTTGTGTTTTAAGCGGTTTTAAGCTTCTTACGGTCGGCCATTCACAAGTGGCCGGTTTGTGTGAGGTAGCTTGACTGTTTTCAGCACCAACCAATGTGCCTATGATTTTAAATTATTTCAAATGGATGTTAAAAGTGCTTTCCTTAATGGGTTTATTAACGAAGAAGTGTATGTTGCTCAACCTCCCGGTTTCACCGACTTTGAGAAACCACATCATGTCTTCAAACTCAAGAAAGCATTGTATGGTCTTAAGCAAGCACCAAAAGCTTGGTACGACCGACTTAAGACTTTTCTTATTAATAACAAATATACTATGGGATTAGTAGATAATACTCTCTTTACCAAGAAAAAGGAATCACAAATTATCATTGTTCAAATATACGTTGATGACATTATATTCGGATCAACTTGTCAAGAATTATGTGATGATTTCTCTAAAATCATGCACGACGAGTTTGAAATGAGTATGATGGGTGATTTAAATTTCTTTCTAGGACTTCAAATAAAACAACTAGAAGATGGCATATTTTTAACCAATCTAAATATATAAAAGACATGCTTAGGAAATTTGGTCTTGAAGATTCCAAACCAATTAAAACTCCCATGTCCCTGACACTAAACTATCCAAGGATGAGGAAGGTGAATCCGTAGATAACACTAAATATAGAGGAATGATTGGTAGCCTACTCTATCTTACGGCTAGTAGACCCGACATTATGTTTAGTGTTTGTCTATGTGCTCGCTTTCAAGAAAACCCAAAGGAATCACACTTAGAAGTTAAAAGGATTTTAGATACATTAAGGGAACAACGTGTTTAGGATTATGGTATCCCAAAGGAACGCGTGTAGAAACCATAGTGTATGCCGACTCGGATCATGCCGGTGACTATGTCGATAGAAAAAGTACAAGTGGTATTTGCATTTTCGTTGGACATTGTCTTACCTCATGGTTTGCAAAGAAGCAAACGGCCTTGGCCATTTCAACCATCAAGCCGAGTACGCCTCACGGAAAAGCATGTCAACAAGCTCTTTGGATGAAGCAAGCTCTCGTAGATTACGGAATTCATCTCAACGACATTGTGATACTTTTTGACAACAAAGGAGCCATCGATCTCAAAGAAGAATCCCGCTCAACATGCCGACAAAACATATTGAAATCCGCCATCACTTTCTTTGCGACAATGTTCAAAAAGGAAACATTTCAATCGAGAAAGTTCCTCCAAGACAACATTGCCGACATCTTAACTAAGCCTCTTAAACGAGAACCTTTTAATCTTCTTAGACTTGGTTTAGGGTTAATGGAACCAAACATGTAGGATAAACATAGCCCAAAACATTAGAATAGTCAAAACAAAACAATTTTGTCTTGTACAAGCATCAGAGCCACGGCACAAACGACAACAAAGACGGAACCAAATTTTTGGTGCCGTCGTCCGTGGTGTCTACTGAAGCAAAACCGCTATATACAAATCATCCTCTTCCTCAAAACCCACTTTACCAAAACGTGTAAAACTTAAACCAAGCTCATTATAGTCATCTTCCCACTCATTAATCATCGAAGATAACATCATTGTAAGTATCCTAACTACATTTCATCTCTTAATTCCGAGTCTAGGATTCTTATTTATGCACAAAACTATCACAAATCATTACATGGGGTTTTATGTATGCTTTTATACCAAATATGAATTCAATTGGCAAATTGCATAACTAGTCATTGAAATTAGGTACTACATTATCATATTGCATAAACAAATCATGCTTCCCACTAATTGATAGATAATGAATATAAGGCCTTATTCAAAAAACCAAACACCCCATGTCAAAAGTTTTGAAAAGCTTCTCACTTGTAGGAAAACATTTTTCATTGCTAATACAAATAGAAACGTTAAATTTTCATCACTTGCATGCTCTTGAATACTAAAGGTATTGCATAACTAATATGCATTCCCGGGTATATTCAAATGAAGCCACATTGAATTAGGAGCATTTGGGTTATCTCATGGTATTTGCCAAACACCCCACTAAAACCATCTTTGTGCATAAAATGAGTCGAGATAACCGCAACTCCAAATTGTTTTCATATAGGCACACACTAGAACCAAAAACGTTAAAACTTATTCTCATTATTTAACATATTAACTCTTGTCCTTAGGAATAACCATGGTAGCCGCAAGATTCTATGATCACAAAGACACCCTTAACTACATCCCCAAACACCACAAAACCAAAGGACTTACCAAAGAACAAGTAGAAATATTTAGGGTCTAGAATCAAGGTATTTCCATGAGGGTAGAACCATTCACTCATCCTTCCTTGAAAACACCAATCTTCGTGAAGAACTAGCCGCCATTCAATTCGATTGTCTTCTTGACATCGATGAACCAATTTGTCCTAGGTTTGTGTTAGAATTCTATGCTAGTGTGACCGGCTTTAGTGATGAAGACGATGATGAATTTTGTCTTAGGTTTAGAATTAATCAAAACGACTACACCATCACCTTAGCCAACTTTGCTCAAGTACTAGGAATTCCCAACCGAGGAACTTGTCTCTACCCGGATAAATGGTCACTCACCGCTCTTGATGCTATCAATGACCGCTCTCTACCCTACCAAACCCGTTTGGCCGATAAGGATGTCATCCGTGAACACCTTTTTAACCCAAAAAGTGACACAACCCAAGTTACCCGAAAGGGAAAAGAAGTAAACCGAGATCCATATGGAATGGAGCTAAATGAACTTAAGCCCTAATTTAAGAAATGGGAGGAGCTACTTAGAGCCAACGTCATTAGCACCATAGGAAATAGGGATCACATTAACGCTTGCCTTTGTCATATGCTCTACAACTTGTCCACCCGTCAACCATTCAATTTAGCCTACTACATAGCTAGGAGAATGATTGATATTCCAACTCAAGGTCCGGTTGCTCTTCCATACGGGATGCTCCTCACCCGTCTCTATAGAAACTTTGCACCAATTCCGCCAACACCAAAAGGGATGCACCTTCACTATGAGCTCATCCCTCACATCTTTGTACCTTTGAGTGATGCACGAGTTGCTAAGACAAAAGGCAAGAGAGCAAAACCTCCAACTCCATCATCATCATCATCAAATAGCTCCGAGGATGGTCTTCCAAGCTCTCGCCTTCCGCCTCATGAGTATTATGCGCCTCTTCCGAAATAGAGAATGAATCATGAGTTCAAGCAAACTAAGGGAATGTTCAAGTGCCTTGGTAGGATGATGAACAAGATTTACAAGAAGTTGGACAAATAAGGGTACTTTTAAGGAGCGTTTGGAACAATACATTATCATTAATATTTGATACAATTTCGTTGTTTTTATTATGTAGGATGATAATATAACCTGAAACAATGGTGAATGCTAACAATTTCATGCAGGGGGATAGCACAAGTATGCTATCAAATTTTACCCATTTTCACTATAATGTGAAAATCAATAAGCCTTGCTCAAAATACATATTCCACTATGTTTATATATATGTTATCCGCTTTTCCTAACTAGAAATGTTTAGTATAACATGTTTTGAGAAGAATTTCGTGTTTCGGAAAAGTCCCCACACCTAAAAACTAACTCTGTCCATATTTATGCGCTTCCACGGATCGACGGCACCATAATTTTGGTACCGCCCTTTATGTATTTTGGTACCGCCGTACACTGCATAGGACCGCACACTTTTTAGGTACCGTCCGTGTATTGTTTTGGTGCCGTGGATCCTCCAGGTAATTTTCTGAATTTCGACTCTTTCGTGATTCCAAATTATCTTCCATCACTTATAAATCAATCTCAACTAGTTTATACTGTTATTAGAACTAGTATAATTCACTAAGGTATATAAGAAATCCATTTCCCACCAAAATTCAAAAAATTTAAAAATCCACCCAAGGAGCCCTTTGGCATAAAGGAAGGAACCAAATTTTGGTACCTTCAAATCCGTGGGTGATCTGAATATTATGAAATTCCACTCATTAGAACACATTTATTGCAAATCTTTTCTTCTTCACTCCATATCTCTTGAATGGCTTGACTTGGGTGATATGACTAGCATTCAACCCACTTCCAAATCATTAGGAACCTCATCTCTTCAATGGTTTAACATCAAATCAAACACATTTCTCCATAATTTTTCACTTCTATAAATTGAGAGGTTTTACCATGATCATCCTCACACCCTCTTCACTCTTACTACTATCTAGCAAAGCAAAACCCAAGTTAAAAATGACTAAGTCATCTCCAAAAACTTGCAAGAAGACCGCTAGAATTAGCGTAAGACCTTGTTGCTTTGTTCATCTTAGCTCATCATCCAAGTCTTCTCCACTCACAATCTCATCTCCCATTAGAGATGATACAAGCCTTACCTTAGCTACACCCAATACATCACACATTGTGATCACCACTCCACCACCAACAAAAACACCTACTTCACCTCCACCCGCACCCATCCAAACATCCAAAACACCCTCACCACCTTCACCAAGGTCTCCAACTCTCATTCCTATGGAGTTATTCTCAACTCCACCAACATCACCAAATCCTTTCCTAGAGGACTTGGAAGACTTGCCTCCTAGGCCAAGTCATCCGCCACCATTGCCATCACTGACTCCATTGAGCGGATGGCTCATGAGTCACCTCGGTCATCCCTTGACCCAAACTCCCCATTAGGGCCTAACACCTCTTCTACCCCATCCACAAAGACATTCATGGTCCTTTGTATGGGGATCATTCACTCTCCACATCAATGTCACCTCATCTTGAGGACATTGAGGAGTGTATGTGGGATACCAATCCCACTAGAGAGGAGATTCAAATGGAACTCCACAACCTCCACCAATTCAAAGGCATGGTGGACTCTCACCTGAGTGAGACAATGCAAATGCAAAGTGCTTTGCTTGCTTCCATCATGACCTCCCCAAACATTTCCACCAACACCAACACATCAACCATTCCACCACCACAACCTCCCCAAACATACTACCCTCCAAGGCATGGTTGCTCAACTTGTGAGCAAACGGGCCAAACCGTGGAAAGGACCCGGATTATGGTCCATGACTTCCAAGAAGAAATGAGGTTCATCCTCAACCACATCCTTGAGCGTCTTAACGCTCTTTCCCATCCACCATCACAATAGGATAGTTTTAGACTAGTCTTTTTAGACTAGTCTTTTTAGTCTATTTTTTCTTCTTAGGATAATTTTACTTCTTGTACTAAAACACATCATTGTGTTCTCTTTTCATGATCTTTACTCATGAAAATTTTAACTAATGAATGTTGTTTATTATATTGTTGGTGTCATTACATAGTGTTTGGAAATGCTTGTGAATGATCATTATTACTAACATTTTTTGTAGCTTTATTTTCACAATCCATGAATCTTCCCATTAAAGCACCCAATTAAGGGGAGCTTTGAACAAGGGGGAGATAATAGCTCGCTCATTCCAAGATAACCTCTTCTTTTGTTGAGACAAAAAGGGGAGAAAATATAGAACTTTGAAATTATTTATATTTGACTTTTCTGAAAAAGTCAAACCGCATACATTTGACTTCCTAAAAGTCAAACAGGAACCCTCATTGATAATACTTGACTTTTCCTAAAAGGTCAAATCGCATACTTTGACTTTCTGAAAAAGTCAACATCATGCATCAACTAGTGAATACTTTGACTTTCATAAAATAGTCAAACATCATACACTTGCATTACCATTCTCTTTTCAAGTTCTAAAACTAATATTTTTATAACTCTTGTACAAAATTTGTATCTTTTATAAAAATAAAATTTATATTTTGTCCTCAACAAAAAAGGGGAGATTGTTAATACAAATATCGTCATTAAATGTTATTTATATTTTTGATCTTTACCTAAGTTTTGTTAACGACAAAAGTAAATTTAATTTGTATAAAAGCTTAAAGCTTGTCAAGTTTAATAGATATTAAAACAAGCTTTTTCAAACAATATATTCATCATTCAAGCATTTACATTTATGATTAGTAACATCTTGATATGACTCTAATCATTATGTATGATAGTAGTTTTTAGAATGTGTTAGGTTCTTAAAACCAAACACTACTTATGTACTTGCATATTTCTAAGAATAGAAATACAACTTATGACATCATGTAATGCATCATGGAAATCATTAGAAGATTTCATTAAGATATTTTGTGTGGATTTGTACTCTTCATGTCTTACACAATCTCACTTAGATAGAGTTGACTTTAGAAAAGATTTGATATATTGATCGTCGACCGGCGGTACCAAATGGTACACGGGTGGAACCCTTTTAAGGGTTCCGCGGTCCGTGGACGCCTCGTCCACTTTGGCTATAAATAGCAATGCCAAGTCAAGTAGTTTCTCATCCCTTTCTAACATACTCTCATACATATCTTCTCTCTAACCTTTCTAACTCAGTTTCATATCATATTAGTGATCTCTTTTGTAGCAAAGAAGATCAAGTCATATTCAAGCTTCAACGAGAAGTTGGAAGTCTTGTTTATTTAGTGTTGTATGATCTAGTGTTGATTCATACTTCATTGTTGTATCAAACCATCATAATCTTGTGAGTGTGAGTGGTTAGTATTTTAGTCCTCAAAATACATTGTGTGTGGGAGTGGTTGTACCCTTGGAAAGAACTCTTCATCTAGCTTAGTGTCGAAATAGTGTGTTTAAGTGTAAAGGTTTTCTCCGGTGAAAGGAGCTTGTTGACTAGTGAAGTTAAACTCGAAAAGTGTGAGACTCGAGGAGTGGAGTAGGGCAAGGAAAAAGAGTCCTTGTAGACCGAACCACTATAAACAACTTGTTGTGGTTTGATCATTTCTTTCCTTATTTACTTCTTACATATTGCTTGCATATTTCATTAACATATCTAAGATCAATATCAATTGATCTTTACAATAAGTTTCAAAACAAAGTTTTTAATTAGTAAACTATTCAACCCCCCTTTTAGTTTTCTACAGATTGTTTCTTGATAACAAGTCCAATCACATAACCTAGACAAAGGTTGTTTTAGCTACTCTACTTCCTCCCATTATTTATGACATAAAGGCAATAGTCTTTAGCTGGGGCATAGTTAGAGATCCCAACCTAGAAAAGAAGCGAATAGCCTCTATCTCCTCTTCTAGGAGGTTCTGATGCCTCTGGCTATAGTAGGACTACTCCAACGAGGAAGCACGTAGTTCTCATTCATTACGCCCAAAGGATGAGTCTCGCTCATATTACTCCCCGATGAGTTTAATAACCGAAATGCGTACTCAAGAGATTTTAAGCTATTATTCGTGACTAAAAACTACACCGGGGAAAGTTACAGAGCTAAGTATCGAGTTTTTGGGGAGTAAGGAAATATAACTCTTCCGATTCGACATACATGCAAAGAAGCGCTAGCTTAAAGTTAAGTATCTAACATTCAGGTGCTAATGCTCTATAGGCAGTTATGAGCTCTCCCACAGAGGTAATATAAGACATTCACCTATCAATGACCGTGAGGATGTTTCAAGAGACTGCTCTGAGGCCCATCGTGTTAAGGTATTAAGTGCATACTTCCATACCATTGCATACTAGCTTCTTACTTTGATCATATCCCTAAAGTTGGGTATTCGACCACCCATATGTAAATCATTTTCAAAAGAACATTTATGTTTAGACTTTAGCTTATGATGCAATACCATGGTATAATTTTAAAGTTTAATTCAAGCCAAGTGACTAGTAAGGAAGAGATACTCCTAACCACCAAATGACATCATCTTGCCAATCGGTTCAAACTATAAATGCTACTAGAAAGCCTAACACAAAGGCTCTTTCATGCACGACGTGTGTTTTGTGTATGAGACCCAAATATATATACTTAAAATGATCATATGCATTGTTTGCAAGAGACTAAGGCAATATTAATTACGCTACCAACGTGAACGACTTGTGTGCTTTTAACTTCGCATGGTAGTTTGAGAATGCGTAAAAACAAAGGGTTCAAGCACTTACAAGTATCTCAAATCTGATATGTGAGATTACCAAGTGGGTACCGGATGAATGGCGCTTTGCCTGGCCTTGATCCATTGGAGGAGTATCCTCTTATCTCCACATATGGACTTTCCGACACTCCTCCTGGTCCAAGATTCTCCTAATCCTCCGCACAAGTGTCTCATGAGGAATTGTTTTCTTTACCCATATTGCCAAGTTCCTTGATCACAGTCCTTAACACCTCAATGTTTTTTGCTTCACGAATGTCAGAGAAGGTCCTTCATGAACTGGCTTGGCTAGGATGGAGGGTCTTCCCGGAGAAGTCCTCCTAGTCCCTTGTATCCCGGTGTTCAAGTTTTTCCCTTCTTCCGGATGAGAATCCTTAATACAACCGTCCATTGCTTAGAACTTAGTAGATTGGTATAAGGGTCCCACGGATGGCGCCAATGTTCGAGAAAATTTTCGTAAGTGCTCTTCAGCCCTGATCCTTAGGAGGTCATGTAGTTTCTCCTGCGGAGGTCTTGCAGTTACTCCTTCGTCTCTAGGCTGAAATAAGAAAGAACACTGTTAGCTCACCCCGGGTTTTTAATCCGAGACCAAGCTCCGGTGTGAGAGTAAGTATATGCTTGGCATAAGTTCTAGTGATAGAAACTAGAGAGAGAGATAGTAAGAGAGGTGAGTGAGGATTAAAGTATCTGTGTTCATGTGTGTGAACATCTCTTTTTATACTACCTAGTGTTAGCCCTACCACACAAGTATTGTGGAGACTAATTTGTCTTCTAGGGGCAGCGCACATATTACTGATGAGTATCAGGCATGGTCCTTGGGGTCCAAATTGTCGTTATGCTACAAGTACTAGTTGTGGACCAAAGCCTCTATGCTAATTGCACATCATTGTACTTGTATGTCGCCTACTATTGTACTAGCTCATGCAGCGCCGCCCATCACTATGCCTCCTAAGCATAATCGCTTCATAAATATACTTCTTGAGCAGAACCGCTTCATCACTATGCCTCGAGCGCATACATCGCTCCATCACTATGCTTCCCGAAAGGAACCGCTTCATCACTATGCTTCCCGGTAGGCACTACTTCATCACTATTCTTTCCGGTGCACCGCTTCATCAATATACTTCCCGAAGCGTGCACCGCTTCATCACTATGCCTCCCCGGCGCATATCGCCCATCACCATGCTTCCTCGAAAGCGTGCACCGCTTCATCACCATGCTTCCGAGCATGCACCGCTTCATCACTATACCTCCCGAGGTGCACCGCCATCACTATGCTTCCCCGAAAGGCCAACGCTTCATCACTATATCTCATGAAAGCGAGCCGCTTCATCACTATGCCTCCTGAGCAGGCACTGCTTCATCACTATGCCTCCTGAGCAGGCACAACTCCTCATTATCCTCCTGAGCAGACATTGCTTCACCATCATTACCTCCGGACCTGAAGTGACCCTCGTCACCTCAGCTACTCCGAAGGACTGTTCCCACGTAGGGTGGTTTTGTCTTATAAACATTTGGAGTTAATTGTGATTGTCTCCTCCAGAGTATCCGGAGGAGGACATACCTCATCATCCCCCTTTCTTTCTTAATTTAGGAACGATTGACTTAGACTTAACAATAAGAAAAATATTTAGGTCTTTTAAGTGGGTGTTTGATATTGCTTTTTTTTGTTTGCGCTTCTGCTTAAACATAAGTACTTTTAAAACTAGTGTTTGGATTTGCTTATTTTATTAAAAAAACAATATATTTATAAAAATAATAACTTTAATATAAATTTTCAATCAGGTTTATTTATAAAAGATTTTAGATTAATATGAGAGTAAAAAGTCATTTTATCAAATATCAAATAACTAACACGAAATAAGCAACTTTTTACTTGATTATGAAAAACTGGATATCTGCCTTTTTTAAAGAATAAAAATAGACAGTGTTTGAAAGAAAAAAGTGTTTTCTACTTAAAAAAATGGAAAAGCATAAAACATAAGCAATCTTAAACACTAGATGTGACAATTTATACCCAAAATAAAAAATAATAAAAAAATGCGCTAATTTGTAAAAGATTTTAGCATATTAAAGCCCATCATTTTTTTAAATGGATTATAGCCCATTAAAAGTTAAATGGGCATTAACGGGTCATAATTTTTCTCAATTGGAAAACATTACAATTATTTTCAAAGAAAAACTTATAAATATAATATATTTAATTTTGTAAATATAATGACGTGTTACGTTTGAGGATTTTATTTTGTCGTTTTTAATATTTTTTAAAGCGATTCGTATAACATGAGCTCGTTTAGCCCGTGCCCGTTTAAGCTCGAACCTGTTTGAACCGTAGTCCGTGCCTGCCCGACCTGCCCGTTTGGCACCTCTACTAAACACCTTCTAAATGACATGGATTTTCGAACTCTTTAGTTATTTTCTTATACTAAAACTTTTGCAATAAATTTCATGTGGGCTATTTAAAATGTTTAGGGGAAAGTGTGAACACTCCGTGTAATATTGACCTTAAATGAGGTTACCTGAATACATATAATAGATTGTAAACATCATTTTGACAATTACCTAGTAATTCTTTGCGGGGGCGGAGGCAGGAGAAGGGCAGGGTGGGCACGTGCCCCACTAACAAAAAATTGTAATATAAATTTTTTAAAATAGTTTGCTATTTTTGTAATATGTCTCACTAATAAACCGATTCGTAATGTAATTTCTAATAAATATTAAAGTTTTCCCCTCGACTATAATTTTCTAACTACGCCCTAATTCTTTGTCTTGAAAACTCTTCATTACCACTTTATTATTAATTCCTTTACCTCTAGAACTTTTATTGTACAGTAACATCGTTTTATTTTTATATTGTTAGCGTATTAAACCAACTTATAGTATCTTAAAAAAAGTGAAATGAATGAGTCATAGGAGAAGTTTGATGGTCCCATCTATACTTTTTTTTTGAACAGACATCTATCCTTATTAAGTTAAGAGTACTATACAAAGCATGTTCTCAAATTTCTTCCATCCTTCCTGCCTACTTCAATTCATCCCTTGTTCTTCTTCATCCAATATTCAACACTTTTCTCTTCTAAATCAAAATTTTAACCTTCAATTTCGACGACGAAAAACAATATGAACAACACTAACAATAACAATATTGTTATGTTCCCATTCATGGCACAAGGTCATATAATCCCATTCTTATCATTATCACTACAACTAGAACAAAAAGGCTACAAAATCACCTTCATCAACACCCCACACAACATCACCAATCTCCGCGGTTCTATACCGCCCACATCCACCATTCGCCTCCTCTCGATCCCATTCCAGCCCACCGACCACAACCTCCCTCCGCACGTCGAAAATACAGACTCTCTCCCTGGACACAAAATCATGGACCTTGTTCAAGCCTCCACATCACTCAAACCACACTTTAGACAAATCCTTAACCACCTAGTACTATCTGAAAATAAACCGCTTTGTGTCGTAGGAGACTTCTTATTTGGTTGGGCTGCTGATGTCTCCCATGAATTCGGAATCTTCCATGTTATATTTAGTGGGTCAAGTGGCTTTGGGTTAGCTTGCTACTTTTCTTCTTGGATTAATTTACCACATAAAAACTCGGTTTCTGGTGAATTTTTTTTACCAGATTTTCAAGAAGCTGGTAAACTTCATGTGACACATTTATCACCGAGCTTAATAAGCGCAACAGGTGATGATCCTAAGTCCAAATATTTTAAAAAACACCTCCCTTTATGGAAAAATTGTGATGGCTTTTTATTTAATAGTATCGAAAATCTTGATCAAATTGGTTTATCATACTTTAGAAGAAAGTTCAAGCGACCCGTTTGGGCGATCGGGCCAATTAACTTATCAGTAGATAGAGCGATCGGATTAGTCGAGAAAGATAAATGTCTACAATTTCTTGACTCGAAACCAAAATCCTCTGTTTTGTATATTTCATTTGGGTCACAAAATACTATTACAACATCACAAATGATGCAATTAGCTATTGCATCGGATAAAATCAATGTACCTTTTATATGGGTAATAACGCCTCCTATTGGATTCGACATAAATGGCGAATTCAAATCAAAGGAATGGTTACCACAAAACTTCAAGAAAAAAGCAGAGGAAGAAAACAGAGGACTTATAATAGAAAAATGGGCACCACAAGCTGAGATACTATCTCATAAATCCGTTGGAGCGTTTATGAGTCATTGTGGTTGGAATTCAATATTGGAATCTCTAAGTTGTGGCGTGCCATTGCTCGGGTGGCCAATAATGGCCGAGCAGATTTATAACGCAAAAATGATGGTCGAGATTGTGGGAGTGTGTTTTGAGGTTGCTAGAGGGGTTAATATTGAGGTTTTGAGTGAGGATTTGAGTGTGAAGATTGAAGATGTGATGAGTGAAAATGGTAAAGGTAAAGTTATGAGGATGAAGGCTATGGAAGTTAAGAAGATGATCGAAGAGGCGGTTAAAGATGATGGTGATGATCTTAAAGGTTCTTCTATTGAAGCTATGGAAGATTTTCTTAGAGCTCTTTTGTTGATGAAGCATAAGGTATTCTTAAGCGATTAAACATAAAGGACGGGTCTTTGACTATGTACGTGGTCTAACTAAGGTATTCTCGTGACCATTTCCGACTCTTTCTCTGCCACTCCTAAATGTGCGCATCGGAACATTGAGATGTAACATGATTATAAATTTGGTATTAGGTGTTCTGTTTTGACATATATTATGTTCAGAATTGGATAATCAGTTTGTAATTCATATCAATCCACCTATCATTATAATGCTACGTTTCTAATCCTAATTTTTTTATGTACTGTCAATTCACATTTATAGCCATACACAAAAAGATGTTCTACAATTGTTGGCTAGTACAAGAAACCTTAGTTATCTAGCATTCTTGTAGTGGTTTTTCTCGTCATCTCGTGGTTCTAATGCTACTAGTTTATTAATAGTATGCATTTTATTAGCGCAAGTCAGTAGGCTACAAGTCACACTATAAATGCTCATATACCTAAGGGTCCGTTTGGTTTGTAGATGGGTTTAGGATTTGGATTTGGTTTATGATTTAGATTTGGTTTTGGATTAGGATTTAGATTTGTGATAAAATAATATTTTAATTAATATTATAATTTAATTGTACTTAAATATTACTATTTTAACATAGATATTAATGTGATGTGAGATAAAAAAAAGTAGGCCCCATTGATTTTGTTTAAAACGCGACCTTTTGATCTGGATTGGAAAAAGCTTGTCAGAAAGGTTTTGAAAATCACACTTTAACAACCAAACAACAATTTTCTACTGTCAAGCCCAAATCCAACCCCCACGACCCCCAACCAAACGCACCCTAAGACTAATAGTGATGGCTACCCAACAAGTGACGAGTGTCACATCAACACCACATCAATTTCTCTATCTAAGACTAAACGCATGACCCTAAACCGTGAGTAAAGCCACAACAATCATTAAAAAAAACATACATCACAAAAATTAATTAAATAAAAAATAACACACACAAACCAAATGCAATCATTCACGCCTGAGGCTCAATCTAGCAAAGTGGCTAGGAGTGCGTTCATTGGGTACTCAAGTGAGAGGGGGAAGAGGGACGCGTCCACCAAAGGTAGACCGACCCAATGTTGGGTCTCGATTACAACTAGTCTAATATAACTTATAAAAATCGTTAATATTTTTAATTTAAGGGGGAATTGCATACATATAGATCCTTCTAAAGTCTCATAATTGCATATATATCCAACCAAAACTCATAATTGCATATATATCATTTCAAAACCTTAAAATTGTCATATATATCCAACCAAAACTCATAATTGCATACATATCCTTCAAAAGACTTAAAATTGTCATATATATCCAAATGATTATTTTAAATATATATTTAATAGAAAAAAATGTCTAATAATTATAATTGATATATAGAATGATGATTATAACCTTTTTTTTTTTTTTTTTCCAATTACAAAATATATTTTTATTGGTTTGAAATTTATTATGTCATTTGATCTATATATGTAGGAGTTTACGTTTAGATGGAACGATGGAGGTGCAGTTGATATTCTTATTCAAGATTCGTCGATAACGAACATGGTTGCTCTTTCTTTTTTTTAAAAATGGTTTAAGGATGTTTTGTAATTGTTAAAAAAATAATAATAAATAAATAATAATAATTTAATAAGTATAAGGGTATAATCGCATTATGCCCTTAAACATGTCAAATAATAATTGATATATAAAATAACGATTATACGCTTATACTTATTAAATTATATAGATCAAATGACATAATAAAATTTAAACTAATAAAAAGATATTTTGTAATTGTATAAAGAAAAAAGAAAAAAAATATTCTAATCATTATTTTATATATCAATTATAATTTTTAGATATTTTTTTTCTATTAAATATACTTAAAATAATCATTTGGATATATATGACAATTTTAAGGCTTTGAAGGATATATATGCAATTATGAATTTTGGTTGGATATATATGACAATTTTAAAGCTTTGAAAAGATATATATGCAATTATGAGTTTTGGTTGGCTATATATGCAATTATGAAGCTTTGCAGGGATATATATGCAATTCCCTCTTAATTTAATATAAGACTAAGGAAAAGTTAAATATTGGTAGAGTTTAAAAGCAAGTAGAGATCAACGACATGTAGAAAAAGTCATATGTTTGAACATATGGTGAAGGTTGAAGATTTGGTGGTTACGTTGTCTGAACTTGATATGATCTAGAGTTATTGGAAGAAAGTTAGAAAGTGAAAAAAAAAATGTTGTGTTTAGTCGGTGAAAAATAAGACAATTTATTGAAAAAGCTTTTAGAAAAAAAAATAAGAAAGTAGGGTACTTATTTAAGTGTAAGTTTTGAATATATTTTTTCTAAAAGTGAAGAATTCTAGTTTCAAATTATAGTTATAAAATTGAAAAGCGCTATTTAGACTTCTCAACAATCAACTTTTGCATTTTAGTTTTCCTAAAAGGGATAAGTGTTTCTAAATGTATCCAAGTTACCCTGTTTTACTAAGTTGTGTATCAAAAAATTAATCCTCCTAAACAATGTAACGAATTTACTAATCATACTATTATATACATAATTTAACATTTGTTTAAAGATATTTACATAAATCGTCCTTGTGGCTAGGACCTAATTGCAACATCGTCCATGTGGTATATCACCACCCTCACACACACACAAACACATATACACACCTCACCCTCACCCTCACCATTTTCTCTCTCTCCTTTGGATACCCTAGCCGCCGGCCACCAAAACCCACCACCACCACCACCACACCGCCGGTCTCCACCCTACACCACCCACCTCAAAAGACTCCCCACACTCCCCTCTTTACGATCTACTACTCCACGCGACCTAAAACCCTCCCCCACCTCTCGCTGCTCATTCACGCACCACCACACCGCCATCATAACGCCACCGCCAGCCTCTTTTATGTAGAAAACGAAGGTAGGTTAAAACCCACGAGTTTTAGCTCAGATTCTTGGTAACTCGTGGTTGAGTCACGAAGTTGACTCGCTTTATGTCGTTTGGTTATAAAAACATGGGAAACAATTTCTTGATAATTAAAATGTGGTATAAACTTATTGGTATCCGCTTGGGTCTCGTGTTGTGTCACAGAGCTTAGGCTCACGGTGAGGACTTGTTTGGTATGCTTGTCAACATGGTTTTGATGTTTTAATTTTCTTGTTATTATTCTTGTTGGTTTCGGGTTCGGATGAAACCCTAGATTGGTGGAGTTGACTTGGTAATTTTGATGGTGAAAATGGGTTGGTATTGATGGTTGTCGAGTGGGAAAACCCTCGAAAGGGGTGTTCGGTTTGGTTGTTGTCGGCGGTAACATAGGTGAGACCCTTATGGTCTCGCAATACTTTGAGATTGAAAGTGTGTTGTTGTTGTTGCGTTGGGCGTGGGAAAGAAAGTCGAGACCGAATGGTCACGGCTAACCACAAGGACGATTTATGCAAATAAATTTAAGGACTGTCTTTGCAATTTGTTCCTAGCCACAAGGACGATTTATGTAAATATCTCTAAACTAATGATAAAATATGTATATAATAGTATGATTAGTAAATTCGTTACATTGTTTAGGAGGATTAATTTTTTGATACACAACTTAGTAAAACAGGGTAACTTGGATACATTTAGAAACACTTATCCCTTCCTAAAATATAACCTTTAAACACATTTTCTAAATTAGGAACATGTTATTTGACACTATAACCTCATATTTTTTCCTAATAAAAAAAACATTCCATAAAATTAAAATATATTGTCTTACAACTAAACACACACTATTTTTATTTATATTTCGGTTTTGCATGTGAAAGAAAAAAAAGTGTTACCTCCGTCTTAAAATTATTGTCAAGAGAGAAAAATCGCACAATTTAGTAAAAGTAGGACCATTATACTTTGCCCTATGCGTCACATGATTCATCAAAAGGACACAATTCATCTCACATGTCATACCAAATTGAAACTTTGCCTACATTACCTAGCTTACCAAACATGAGGCCGAACAATATTGCAAATTTGAAGAAGCTTGCGCCATCCCCAACTCACATTATATATAATAAAGGCACAACCCAAAAGCTATGATGTTTCAATCTGTACGCGTGTATCCATTTAACCCACATGGATTCTTTGAGTGTTATGAGCGTCGAAATATGAGTAGACATCAATGCAATGTTAAATGATTCAAGTTTTCGCACTCCTAGACCTCTTCATTCTTCGGCAAAGACACATCATCCCAAGAGACTTACCCTTCCCACGTTTCATATCTCCTTGGCACCATAAAAAGGCATTCATGAACGACTCAATATCATAAATAATACTTGCTGGAAGGATAAACACTGACGCCTGAAAGATATAACTTTTCACATACACATCATAACATTAACACAAAGTAACATATAGATGGAATTCTAGAGAGAGAAAGTTAGAGGTTTAGGGAACTTAGTGAGAGAAAGTGAAAGATATTATTATGAGCTCCAACTCTACCTTGGGAGGTAGAGAGTATTTATAGTCTTACATAAATCGCCACACATCGGCCGTGGATCGTGCATACAGTGGGTAAAGACCCGTCCGTCCTCCACGGTGTTACTTAACTAAATACTACTTAACTTAAAATAACTACGACTACGAGCTTTCTAACGATTACATATACTTGAGGTGACCGACTCTTTAATACCTGGAATTTCTAATTCCTAACAATCTCCCCTAAGGGAGGTCACCTCAATCATGCACTAAAATTACATTGAATACAAACAGATATGACATTAACAATTGTTCTTGCATTCTTGATGTAGCCCTTTGTTCCTAAGCTCAGTAGTCATTGATTCTTCACATTGCATGTTTGGTTACTTCAAGTGGAGGTCTTTTATCGATCCATGTGATAATAATTTTGAGCCATCATTTGAGATTATCACCAAAAATCTCGTGACATCCTTTGTGGTGTTGGTATTATGTGATGTTGTGACTTTAGGACCGACATGCTCACATTCTGGATCATGATATCTTCTCATCGAGTAGCGGAAGCATTTGTTGAATCATGATATTGGCGAAATAGCAGAAAGCGTAAGCATGGAGTGAAAATATCCGAGTCATTGATGCACTAATCATGATTTCTTTTGAGATGAATGTGTTAAGTGAGCATGCGGCTAAGGATTGACCGCATCATTCAATACCGCAAACGCCAAGGCATCGCATACAACAGTTAGCAATAAATCGCACTAAAGTGTCTTTGATCACTTTCGTTGAATTGAGGTACACGGCCCACGGTTCCCGTTGATCGGACATGTACGCCGCGTGATCGTAAAATTCAAGAATTTCCTTGACAGGTTTCGCAATGCTTCTAGCCGTTCTCAAACCGAACGCCTCAAAGAAGACAACTCGAGTGAGTGAATCGTAATTTTAAGTCCACGATTGATGAAAATAGATTTGAAAACAATCGTGTATTGCTCAATAGAAATTGTTTTTGCAATACAACGAAGGTTTTATTGAAAATCAATTATCAATCATAAAACACCTTTTGGTTTGAAAATGAGTACACGGTCGATGTGCTAAAGAGAAAGTTTGTTAAGCACAAAGACCGGTTTTCAAAGGTATCCGTCAATCCCTAACCTGAACCGGGATTGATTCAAGAGATTGAATCGCCCATTATTTCTCGTTAAGTTGTCACATGGTTGATCCATATAATAGATCTCACATGCCACCTACCAGAGCTTGTTTGATGTTGGCTCCAGAAGGCTTTCCATCTTCATTGTGAGTATGTAAACACATCACTCATGTTCGCAATACCACAAGGATAATGCGTAGGACTCAAGATATAATCTCTTTCCACATTGTGTGAAACAGAGAGTCTTCATTGAAAGTGTCCTAATGAGATTTATTGATGATCTCGTGGCTCTAGACTCAATTTGTGCATATTTGGATCCTGTGCCGGAGACTAGGGATAGGGTCTCCTTCTTCAATATCAACAATCTCTAAGAGAAAGTCGATAGATAATGTCGGTTCCTCGTGAGAATGAAACAAGTCCTTTTAAGAGGAACTTGAGTGGTTTGGAAAGTTGAAGTGCAGTGCGTCACTGGGTCCATGACGTCTTGTCTTCAATACCGATGTTACCATCAGTAGCATATGAATTGAACCCGGTTTCTGCTCTAAGGTTGAATAGATGGAGGGCTATTTGTTTTCACCCTTTTCTCATTCAATTCTTTTTAATTCTTCAACCCCTTCAGTGCTTACCGAGACTTCATAGCTAGAACCTTGTTGGGTATATTCCAAGACTAGCTCAGTCTTAGTCCAAGACTCTTCCCATATCTCATTTTTCTCCTTTTATCATCATACCTAAGGACTTCTACACTAACTAGTGGATTGTCCCTGGGTAGATCCCTCCTGCTCGGCGGATCATGGGAACCAATACCTAACCTTAACATCCTTATATCATCATACATAAAGTAAAGTTGGTCGGTCTATTTGGTATTGTTCATCCGCCATTGGAACCAATTGAAAACCATTTGAAAATCAATCCAGATACTTGTGATATATTATCAAAAACATTTTGTACCAATTGTTTTTGATATTTTTAGAATAAGTGCTCCCCCTCAACATGTGCATCAAATGTTTGAAATTGTTTTGTACACGGAGGCAAGAGGAAGAAATTAACTTCTTTGTTTACCATTTTCTAAAAAATATCACCATCACTTCCTTGATCAAATCAAGTAGATAAAGCATTTCCAGGAAGGATGAGGTTTCCATGAATTTGCTCCCCTCAATATGTGCCTCGAGGTTTGAAAAGAGTTTTACACATACTAGAGGAGCCAAGACATTGAGATAAATGATCACGTTTCAAATCATAGGTTTAAGATAGATGCTTCCCCTCAACATGTGCATGGAAAATTTAAAATCGTTTGTCACATGTGAGCAGGATAGCATGTACATCATTATAAAACCATTTACCTAATTATCAGTTTAAATCCAGTTTAAATCACACATTCTCCCCCGATCACAATTATCAAATCATTTGAGATTTATGATCTCTTATTGATTTAAATTGATTTTAAAAGCTTTTAAGGAGAATTGTGACTTGATTATGAAAACGTTTTAACTAATAAGGATCGGATTTTAAGACTTTAAACTCCATTGATAGAACATGCATGAATATCTTTTGAAAACAATTGAATGACAAATAACCTTTTAATTTAATTGAAATCATTCTCCCCTCAATCAATGACATAGGTTGTTGATTGAGAGATAGAGATTTTGACAAATAAGTCCCGATGATTATCAAAAATAGAGACCGAGTTATTTTTCAAAGCATTTAGTTTTCAACAGATAAATGTTTATAGAATCAGAGCATGGAATTTGAAAACATGGTAAAACATGGCTCGTTCTTTCTTTTTAAAACCGGTTATTGCCTAAAATGACAATAAACCATAGTTTCACTTTCTCCCAAAAATATTTTTTGATTTTTGATTTTTTAAGAATTCGAACAACATCTAAAGTCCCGTGTCATTCTTTGAATGACAAAACAAAGACCGTAGATATTATCGAACCGAGAGAAACATGACAAAAAGACAATATTTTTTTTTGAAGATTTTTCTAATTTTTCAAATTTTTATGGATTTTGAAAGTTTTATATTTTTCTATTTGATTTTTTTTGAAGGTTTTATAATTTTGTATTTTGTTTTTCTAATAAATATTTACAAGAGATAAATTAGTTTAAGAGAATGATGAAATGAGTATCGAGATAAAGATATCGCTCAAAGACGCTGTAGAAGAAAGGAATCAACATCTCTTAAACTTTCGCCACCAAAGCATTCGAGGCTTCTAAGAAAATCGCCTGGACATGAGCCTTCTCAATTTGAATCTTTGGTAGCTTCCCCAAACCGAAAAACATCGAATAAAGACCATTTCCCTAAGAAGTAGAGTTGAATACAAAGCGGTCTCATTGATTGAAGCTCATCACCTCAAGAACACGAGAACACCAAGTAACAAGTTGAAACATTGATCGCCTCTGGTTATCAAATCCGATTAACCGACACGACCGATCACATGAACCTCGTTGTGCATCCCCGATGTACACCTTACTCTTCAAGATTTACCATTGTCTATTTAGGGGAACAATATATCAACATCTTCATTTTACCAAGTGCATTCCAGTTATATAACATATAACCAATCAGGACATAATGTACACATGTACCCAACAAGAGTAGAGACGATGACATCCATGCATGTTGAGTCACTAATCATCTCCGTGGATGTCAACTCTGAAATAACTGAATTAGCTCGATCAAGTGAACATGTTGTGAATATAACCGGAAGCACTTTATCATAAACCGTATATAAGATGTCGATAGGCGATCATCTCACGCTCCAAATATTCTTCTCACATTTCTTCCAATCAACACAAGTAACAAAAACCAAAGGTCTCGTGAGACCACTTCCCAAATAGTTGGAATAATATATCCTTCCCCAAATGGTTTTGATACCTCGTAATCAAGAAACATAATATATCCATAAACTTGAAATCTTGTGAGAAGAACTCAAATAGCCCAAATGAATCCTGTGAGAATCAACTGCTACATAAACTCTCTCCGACTATCTTTATCAACCCATATGTAGACAATTTGAAGTGACCACTGTTGAAGAAAAACCCATTATACCAAACTTGAAATCAAGTCCAATTCCCGTATTTGTGTCTTAAGCTTGCACTTAAAGATGGAAGAACGGTGTCGAGAATTTATGCACCAAGCAAATCTCTTAAGTACTCAATACTCAATTAAAGTATGAGACATTAACACCTCTTGCGATTATCCACAACGTAATATACGCGTGACACCGAGTAAAACAACGTAACTCCTAATAGTGATAGTTAACCAGGTCTTCAACCATCCACCTCGACTTCTGGTAACTAGATAACCCAAGACTTCAACTCTAATTCTTAAGCTCGAGCAACTTATCAAATAAGATCACGCCTTTGTGAACGCCAACTTCAACCTCAAATAAGTGATAAAAGAGTAACTTCGAAGTAATCAACTTGTGTCAAATGCCCAACATGTGAATAAACATACAACCGTATGTACATTCACCCACCTTGAATGAACTGTAACAAATGATGCCTCAACATCAATGTATTCTTCCTAAAAGTATTCATGTAGAGACTGATATGGAGGATACACCAATAACTTCGAGCGGATGAGGTAGACATTTTCCTTGAAGTTTATGTGGTTGATTTATAGCATGCACGATGAGAGGAATAATAATCCATGAAGATTTGGCAAAGGAATACCAAAGAGTGGATTATTATTCATGAACAATAATCCGTGAAGATTTGGCAAAGGAATACCAAAGAGCGGATCATTATTCATGAGTGCAACTGCAATATTATGATAATCATTATCAACGCCTTGAGGAATAACTGGAGATAGGGATTTTTTGAGTAGTCTGAGTTGTACTTCTTTGATGATCATCAAACATATCTTGAACCAATGAATACCAAACAATAAATCCCATTTATCCTTAGTGAGTGTGAGTCATCAAACTTTAAGTCGTATAACCATTATTCAAACATCCATCATCTTTTAGTATATTCACTTCTTCCCTCAAAAATTGCATCCGAAGTTGCCATTTTTGATTTAGCAAGTGAATAAGAATATACATTAATGAATGTAGATCCATTTGATGACTGAATGAGCATGGGAGAAACATGAAGCTTGTTGATGAAGAATGTCGATGAGAATGGTCATAAACATGAAGATTTCTCTTTTTCTAAAGATAAAGCGATCAAGCGTACACTTTTCTTTTCTTTGAGGAACGGGCCCCAAGAGATATCTGCAGACGCCATAATGATGAAGTACGAGGCCCGAATCGATGTGAAAGACGCCATAATGATGAAGAACGAGGCCCGAATCGATGTGAACAGACGCCATAATGATGAAGAACGAGGCCCGAATCGATGTGAATGACGTCATAATTTAGAGCCTACAGTCATATGTTTAGAGCACCAATCCAAATACCAAGGGACGATTTGTACGACCTCGCTTTGGACAAATGATCGAAGACAGAGAATTGAAACATTGGATCCCCACGTGCTCATGGGGTCCTTTTGGTTAGCACAAACAATCTTTGAATCGCTAGAAACCCTAGGTGCAATGTCATTGTCACTAGGAGCTAAACTAGTAGAAGCATCCGACTTAGTCGAGGGACATTTTGTGCTTAATGGGATTGTTCTACCAGTTGGCTTCCAAACCTTAACATGCACTACTCTAGGCATAGTGGATCTAGTTAAGGAGCAAGGTTTGCTATGCGTGAATATTCGACTGTTGGCTTCCATCGAAATCCTACATTGGTAAAACCTTCCCTCGTAGGTTTCCGTGATTGCTTAATCTGCTTTCGCTCTCCAAACTTTCTTAACGGGTTATGAATCTTAGACCTCAAAATAACACATCACATTTATCATGATTACCGTAAATTAAACATTTTTGCATGTTTTGCAGACAGATAAGGCCTCAATTAATTTTAGTAAGCTTAGAGCTAATACTAGAACTAACACGCTTCTTTTTGTTCAAATCAAACTTCTTGTCCCTATGGTGTTCTTTTCACTTCCTTATCATGAACACTTTTAGTTTGCGTAATCCTATCCTTCTTTGCATAGCTTCTAGGTTTTGACCCGCTAACTTTAGTGTCAATCTTAACATCCGTAGAAGTAACGATGGGAACATTACATGGCTTCACTACTTTCTGCATTCCCTGGTCTAGAAGGCTGGGATCTCAAATTCTAGGAGGCACATCATAGGTTTCTTGCTTGAATTTAGATATGGAACAAGACATATCAAGGGTCACATGCTTGGCTTTAGGCATAGAACGGATTTCCTGTTTGGCACTAGGCATAGAACAAGGCTTCACAGCTTTGCCTTTTCACCTAAGGGTTTTGGACATGTTGCAATTACACATTCAAGCAGCTCTTGAGATCGTTTGGCCCGGAGGCAAGCAAACCTAATTTCACTATCAAGAGGTTTGTTAATGAAATCCTCTTCGACAATCTCACGGAGACATTCTAGACTATCCTTAAGGTGAGCACAGGAGTCATGAAAAGCATGTTCATTATTCCTAAGATGAGGAGGAATATATTTAACTGTCACAGAGTATTTGCAATCTAAGGGTGACTTTGAGACAACATTCTTATTGAAAACAAGTGGCAGTTTCCCATTTCCTGACTTATCGATTCTCAATTTCCTTTTGTAAAGACGTTATTTTTTCGTTGTTTTGGTCACGGGTGACGCTTATTGAATCATATAACTCTTTAAAATGTCGTTTAACCTTTTCATTTTCTTCTAGAAAACTTTTGTTTTCCTTTTGTAAAGCATTTACTAGGTTTTGAAGATGAAAAGTTTGAGAATTTCGAGAATCTAAAGGAGGAGGCATTTGGGAGCCTGTCATATTGTTCGTTTGACCCTTTAATTGAGATATTTAGGCTTTCAACTTTCTCGATCGTGTTGCGAGCTTGAATCGTTCATCACGCTTGTTAATTTGAAAAACCGTGATCAAACTCGAGCATCCAAGATGTCTTGATATTTGAAGTTTTGACATTTTCTTTGAGATGTTGATATTTGAGTTGTAAATTAAAATGCTCAACTTCTAGTTTAGAAAAATGTTTAACCAAATTGTCGTGATCATCCAGTTCAATTTTCTCGTTTAGTTTAGAATTAGTTTTTTCAAGCTCAATGACACGATCATGGGAGACTTTCAGGGCCACAGATAGTTCATGAAATTTGGAAGCATTAATAGAGCAATTTGAAGCAATGAAAAAGATATCTTGAGCAACACATTCAAGAATAAGAGTTTCATTTAAGGTATGCAAGTTCTTCCTCTCAATCTCATTATATTTTTGTGCACGCCATAATCACTAACTTCAACTACCATTGCATCAAATTCCTTTTCCATTTCTTTAAGATCTGATTTTATCCCTTTTAAGACTCTCAAAATGATCTTTTAGTTGTTTAAAGAAAGGCATGACCTCAGTTAAATAACATTCTTTCGTTTGCTCAAAACCCTTTCCCTTCAGCTTATCCCATGGGTGTGATCCTTTTCTTACAAGTTTTCTCAAAATCCGTAAATAGTTGAAGAATAACATATTGACTGATTAAGGTCTTGCTCTTAGTGGCAATAGTTCTAGGAACTAAATGCATTGGTGTATTTGGAGGATACACAGTCGCTTTAGGAATTTCCTACAAGGGGGATTCTTTTCAACAAGATTTTCAGCTTTTGCAAGTCCATATCCTTTTTCCAGAACACTTGTTCAGGGGTCAATAGAGTCCGAGGCTTAAACATGTTTAAGGATATCCAATTTTCCTTAGTGTAATCATGGGGTTTTATCGTTATCTTGTTCTTTTTACACTCGGGATCTTCTAGCTTCTTATTCATTTTCTCCCTAGTGACTTCATCTGATTTCTTATCTTCCTCAGTGCACTCAACGCAACTAGGTTTCGTTTAGGCTTAAGGATCTCATTACCATCATACAGGACCTTATGAGCATTTCTAGCCTTTTTAATTACCTCTGGATTAGGTTCCTCAACAAGGGGAATGCTATGCTTATCGCTTAAGACTCGATGTTTAGTGACCATGTGAGCAATCTGAATGGTGTTTCCTTGTATGTACAACTTGTTCTCAAGTTTGTTTTTCAAAGTTTTCTGATTAGAAAAATCTCTCAAGAGTTTTGATTCCTTTGCATTAAATTCTTGCTTAAGCATTTTCACATTTTCTTGAAGTTCTTGTTTTTGTTTAGATGTTTTAGAAAGTTTTTCTTGCAAGGAATTTAATTCTTGTTTCAATACTTCTTCTCTAAACTTACTTTTCTAATTACTGTACTTACTTGGTTATCCATTTCCCGCCACGAGTGGTCAACTCAAACTTAGCACGTTGTTCATAAATAGCAACACGTTCTTTATAGGCATTTAGTTTAGAAATAATGGAATCATCGGCACATGCAAGTGTATTCATAAAAACATAGTCATTGTTGACGCAGTAAGATGCATCACTTGGTACAACTTCACTTTCACTTTGTTTCACATATTGATCATATGGGACAATATCGATATTACCCATATTTTCAATATTTGATTCAATAGTTTCTGTTGATTGTACTTTGTCATGCATCCGTGCACATCAAGATCATCGTATAGTTTTAATACCTCCGAGATGAGCTTGTCATGGGATGGCCCAGCTAGTGATGAAGAAGAGACCTTGGGAGAAACCATTGGAGAAATGCTAGCCATAAAATTGTGTGTGCCGTAGGTCCATCATCCACATCGAAGTCGTATGCATCACGTCATGACTTGAAAGGCATTCGATGATTGTGACCTATCTCCAATAGGCCGCCATCCACATCTCAGATCATAGGTCTTGGCATTGCCTTCAGCAAGAAATAGCAATTCCTCTTCATTTAGAGTAGCACCATTGTCCCGAGCTTGAGCCAGCGAAAGCATCTTATCTCTCAAGTAATCAGATTCGGCGCTGGAGATGTACGCCTTGCAATGTGTCCCTCTCCACCACACTTATAACATTTGATGAGCTTAGCTTGACCTTGGTTACCATTCCTTCCTCGATTCTGTTTTCCAACATAACCTCCCCTTCACCTCGTCCCCGATCATATTGTCTTTCCTGAATGGTTGCACCACGATCCTTCCATCTTTAATAGTGGCTTGATTGTGTGGGTTTGATGCAGTTCTGAGGTTGTTGTTGGTTTGTGGGAGAGTATTCATGTTTTGACCGATGAGAAGAGCTAGTTGATTAATGAAGCTACCCACGTGAGCATCATCGCCTTGTTTGTACATAGGATCAAGAATGAGTTTGTGATTACCATTACCCAAGGGTATGACTTGTGATGCTTTGGTTGTGATATCGATGTTTGAGTAGAAAGTCAGAGTCATTAGACGAGCTTGTCTCTCCTCGGTTGGTTTTGAACCGATTGAGAATTAATTTTTCAAACATAGCATGTCTCTCATTCTCAAGGAGGAAGGCATAGAGTTGCTCATAGTTTGTATTCTTCAATCCTTTAGTGAGCTTCACAATGCAGAACAAACTTGTGCCATTCGGGATTCATGTTGTTCACAAATTTTGAGTTCAACTGAATGTTAGGCATAGTCATTCCGATGTTCCTCATGTCATTAACTAACTTATGAAATCTCACATAGTACTCATAGACACTCTCATCTCGTTTCATCTTGAAATGCTCAAATTCGCCATAGAGTCGATTCTCTGTCTTCCATAGTTAATTCGAACGAGAGAAGCATCTTAACATTGTCCCAAACCCCTTTAGCATCCGTGTTATGATTGATCGCCTTGTAGATGTCTTTAGAAGACCTTGAAGAACAATGTTTGAAGCCCCGAGACCAGATCAAATCTCTTTTTCTCCTTATCATCAAGCTCATCATACATCTTAGGTCTGCCCATTCCAGAAATGAGTACCATCTCATTAGTATCAAGTATGTCTCTAGTCGCCTCAACTCGATATGGTCCTTCATCAATGGATTTGAGAATGTTGACACCATTTTCCTTTCCAAGGCAATACAATCTAATTCGTTGAGCCCAAGAGTCGTAGTCGGTTCTGGCCAAGCATGGGTGGACGAGTATCCGAGCCAACTTGAACATCCTCTTGGAGATGAGTGGGAACGCTGGTAGACATGTTACAGATTATACGGATTTTATAACTCTATGATTAAACCGGAAATAGATTCTTTCACTGGATTTTATCAATCAAGAGAAAACCGTAAACAATCACTCAAGACTCTAGAAGATAAAATATTAAATCGCTAGAAGATAATGCACTAAGTCGCTAGAAATTAATGCACTAAGTCGCTAACCCTTAATTCGCTACACCCCTAAGTCGCTAGAGTCCCAAGTCGCTAACCGAAAAGCAAGTCGCTAAGTAGTAACTCGCTACAGACCAAGTCGCTAACCAAATTTTGGCAGCAATTAGCTACACAAGTCGCTAGAGACACAAGTCGCTAAAGAGCAACTCGCATCGACCAAGTCGCTACACAAGTCGCTACCCGTAGTGGAGAATCCACTACTTGTACTTTAACTCGCTAGATCTAACTCGCTAGCTCCAACACCGTAAGTCGCTACAAAAATGTGAAGCAAGTCGCTACCAAGAAAATATTCCGTGAACTAAGTCGCTAGCTTGAAAAACCATATAAACCTCACTTTTCAATCCAAAAACAACCCAACCAAGATGATTCAAGCTTACCAAATGAAAACCTAAACACTTTTGATGATTCTAAACATAAAAGTACCAACAAAATTCAAACTTTAACACAAGAAATCAACCAAATGATGCAAAAACCACTAAACTTTTTCAAACTCAAAAACCACCTAAAAATCACTATAAATCCAAAGATGTGCACGATATGATCTTACCATGGCTCTTGATACCAATTGAAAGATATAAATTTTCACATACACATCATAACATTAACACAAAGTAACATATAGATGGAATTCTAGAGAGAGAAAGTTAGAGGTTTAGGGAACTTAGTGAGAGAAAGTGAAAGATATTATTATGAGCTCCAACTCTCTACCTTGGGAGGTAGAGAGTATTTATAGTCTTACATAAACGCCACACATCGGGCGTGGATCAGGCATACAGTGGGTAAAGACCCGTCCGTCCTCCACGGTGTTACTTAACTAAATACTACTTAACTTAAAATAACTACGACTACGAGCTTTCTAACGATTACATATACTTGAGGTGACCGACTCTTTAATACCTGGAATTTCTAATTCCTAACAACGCCCAATACAAATGCATAGAAAACAAAACAAATTTCATGAGCTGCAACCTTCCCGCAAAAGATAACCACTTGTTCTTCCAATCACCTATTCGTTTTGCGTATGAGTTTTTTTAATTAATTTTTGCAGGATATGTTTTTTGTTGTGACTAGGGTCGCCTTACTACAAGCTTAAAGTCATGTATTTGGTCTATAAAAAAAGCTAATGTGACGCAGATATGACATAATGGTTTTATCACTTGTTGAGTAGCCATTAGAGCGCAAGGTATCATAAATACCAATAACACGTTATTGGTATGACACATCAGCGTCACATAATACACCTCCGAATAACTAAAACACATTCCCTCATAACACACCACCAACATGTTATTGAGTCTCACAAAATACCTCATTTAAAATACTCATTCATTCACAATACAAAATAATAATAATAATAATAATAATAATAATAATAATAATAATAATAATAATAATAATAATAATAATAATAATAATAATAAATTACAATGGCGTGAGCCATTTACATGGCTCGGGAACATTTGGCTCACGAATGGCACAAAGTGTCGGTATGGTTGGCACGAGTTTTGCATGAAAAAATTGATGCATTTTGCGTGTTAATTCCCCCATACCTTGTGCTCTTAGAGCACAATGTATGTGAGGAACCGTTAACACGTTATTGGTATGCCACCTGAGCTCCATATCATACATCTCCCAATAACATACCAATAACTAAAACACTCTCCCTCATAACACACCACTAATATATTATTGGGTCCCACAAAATACCCCACTAAAAATACCCACTCACTTACAATTAAAAAAAAAAAATGACTTGAGCCATTTCACTAGCTTAAATACTTTTGCTCACGAATGACACAAGTGACGATATGACATTTGGCTAGCCATTGGTAATTTTAAGATGCATTTGACGTGTGAATTGCATTCATACCTTATGCTCTTAGAGCACAGGGTACGGTGCGCCATGGCTCAAGCCGTGGGCTTCAAAGACCACCCTATGGTGTGACAACCCACACCAAGGCTGGGATGGTAAGGCTTGACGCCGTGGCCACAAGCTCAAGCCGAGCATGTTCGGGTTTTTTTTTTTTTTTTTTTTTTTTTTCGTTTTCTCGTTTTCGGTGGGTTTTCTTTTTTGTTTGTGTTTGTGATGTGTATGTGTGATGTATTTTTTTTGGTTTTGCAGGTATATGAGAGGAAGAAGACGACTGCACAAAAAGAAAAAGAAACAAATTCATAATTTGTTTGTGTGTTATGTTGGGCTTTAAACTTGGGTTTAAAAAATCTCTGTTGGGCCATTAAAAAAAAAATGTGATTTTTTTTATAAATATTGTTATATCAAAAAATTGAAGAAAAAAAATGCACCATGACACCAGAAACATGATGTTATACTAGAGAAGGGTATTTTGGTGCCTTAGTCAAAACTGATGTTATAAAAAAAATGCTAAAATAACACCACTTTTTTTCTTAGAGCATGTCCAACGATAACGCCGGACCGGCGTTATTTGCCGCGTTACCCGACGTTATTTGGTGTTATTGATGGAAGGCCGGTGTTAAAGCCCCAACGGCCGTTATTTGCTTCTTTTTTTTTCTTTTTTTTCATTTATGCCCCTAAATGAGGGGTTGTTTTTATAAATTGTTAGAGCGTTAAAGTTTAATTTGAGAATGTTATTGTTGCGGGTATTTTTTTGGGATGTTAAGGTTAAATGTTAACTATCCCTGTCAGCTATAAAAAAACTATCTGTCCATACCGATCCCACGTGGACAAGTCAACAAGAGACCCTGACGTGTCACACCACCATTCGTCCACACCACGTATCACCCCCAAACCAAAAAACCTCCCTTCACCATCACCATCTCCCCCAAAAACACACACGCAAAAACCCTAACAAACAAAAATGTCAATCCGCCCCTCCCTCCACCGCTTCCCAATCGACCCCGACGCACAAGAAGCCTCCGGAACCCCATGGGGAGTAACAGTAACACCGTTCAGTTCAAAAGACGAGCACGGCAACTCACCTGTGTACGGATCTGGCGGTGATTTGATCCCTAGGTGTGAGAATTGTTACGGCTATTACAATACTTATTGCGATCAGGATCAGTGGGCTTGGACTTGTGCTTTGTGTGGTACTTTGAATGGATTGAGTGGTGACACCATTGCGCGGTACTCCGTTCCGGAAAATTCGGCCGAGAATATGTCCGCGTTTGTTGACCTTGAGTTGCCACGTAAGCACATTGCTTATTGCTTGTTGAATTAAGTTTGTATTGTGTAATTGCATCTGAAAATTAGAAGCGTTGCCACGTAAGCACATTTAGTTTCTATCTGTTACGGCGTTATTAGGTATCGAATTAGCTTAGGCGTTGTCTGATTAGAGGTGGAATTGTGAGATTAGGTTAGAAATGAAGCGGTCGAGGTTTGATTAGAGTTTAATTTTTCAATAGGTTTTTAACTAGTTGTGTTAAAATGCGCGATGTTCGGTACCTGAATTTGCACCGGAGAATATGTCGGCGTTTGTTGACCTTGAATTGCCACGTAAGCATTGACTGTTGTTATTTGTTGCTGCATTGTGTATTAGTTGTTGAGTTAGGATTACGATGTGTGTTTTGTGTTGTTGACGTAATTTCGAGTGAACTGTGTGTCGTATGTGAATTAGGTTGCGAAAATGAGAATTTGCGTTAGAAATGAAGCGGTTGAGGTTTGATTTGAGTGTGATTTCTATAGGTTAGTTGTTAGTGCATTGTTTAATGTTTATTACTCTTTGAATTAGGTTGTGCATTGTATATTTTGGTTAGAGGTTCGATTAGAGTGTAATTTGCACGGAATATGTCTATAGGTTTTTATTCGTTTTTTCAGTTGCTCGGTGTTTGGTACCTGAATTTGCACGGGAGAATATGTCCTTGTTTGTAGACCTTGAGTTGCCATGTAAGCGCGTTTAGTCTATATGAACACGAATTGTGTATTATGTGTTGCAGCGTTATTAGGTGTCGAATTAGGTTGTTTATTGTACGATTAGAGATAGAAATGAGAGATTAGGTTAGAAATGAAGCGGTTGAGGTTCTATTAGAGTGTAATTTTGTAATAGGTTTTCTGCTAGTTTTGTTAATTCCGTGGTATTCAGTACCGGAATTTTTGCCGGAATATAACCTTCAGTTGCCACGTGAGCATGGTTATCTGTTACTGCATTGTTTATTACTTGTTGAATTAGGTTGTGTACTGTATTGTACTGGAAATGAGAGATTAGGTTAGAAATGAAGCGGTTGAGGTTTAATTAGAGTGTAATTTCGATAGGTTTTTTTACTTAAGTTTGTTAACTGCGTTATGCATTGCCGGAATCTTCCTCGGAGAATATGTCATCCTTTGTTGACCTTGAGTTGCCACGTAAGAACAGTTTTTGATAATGTATATGTTAAATTAGGTTATGCCTTGTTCTGTTTGAGAAATTATGTTAGAAATGAACTGGTTGAGGTTCGAATGGCCTTGAATTGCCACGTAAGCATAATGATCTGTTACGGCATTGTTTATTACTTGTTGCATTAGTGTAGTTCTATTTAGTTAGGATAACGATATGTGTTTGTTTGTTGTCCTTGAATTGCCACGTAAGCTTGATTATATGTTACTACTTACTTCATTGTTTATTACTTGTTTAATTAGGTTGTGTGTTGTGTATGTATAGCTGGAATTAAGAAATTAGGTTAGAAATGAAGCGGTTGAGTAGATTCTTCCAGCTATGGATTACATTTACAGTTACAGTTAGAAATGAAATAGTTGATTGTTGAGGTTTCAGAGTACCGTTTGTACAGGTTTGATTTAGTTTTGTTAATGTCACTCAGATGTGGACTAATAGAAGAATTGGTAAATGTTTTGAGCACTAGTGGCCGTTTATTGACGTTGATGTGAAGTTTTTGAGTGTATTTTAGTTATAAAATTGTGAATTCATTTGCGTTGCTTATGATTATTCACTTGAGTAAATGTAGGTTAATTTAAGAATCGGTGAACATTTATTGCAATGGACGTGGTTTGAATATTTTTGCATTATAGATATTAAGTCGTTTAGTTGTAGATTGAAGTGTTTCTGTATATGTAATTGAGTGTTTCTATCTTGCAGTTGAAGGTTCTGAGGAGGAAGATATGCAAGCCCGACCTGTTTATGTTGCTGCTATTGATTTGGCATGTAAGTTTTTGTTGTCAGATTGTGATGTTTATTTGAATTGTTTACCGATTTTACATGTTCCGACCTAAAGTGCAGTGCTTCAAAATTGTTATGTTTTGATGCATAGTTACATCTAAGCTCTCCGGTCTTATTCATACAGGACAAATTTTTCTGTGCATTAGTTGTAGTTTAGTATATGTACTTGATCAACATTTACTTATTATTTTCCAGCCTCAGAAGAGTTTCTGGAACTTACGAAAAGTGCACTGTTAGCTGCTTTAGAAGGTTAGTGATCCTAGTATTTCTATCTAGACTCTAAATGCATACCCGCTCCAATGAACTTTGAATGCTAAAATCTAGTTATTATTATAGCTCTTGCTCCTGGATCGCTTTTTGGTCTTGCTACATTCAGCCACAAGTTAGGTTTGTATGATGTACAAGGACCTATTCCTGTGGTGAAAAATGTTTTCCTACCTGCGGACTCTGATGGAACCCTATCAATTGAGCTTGAAGATGCCATGCCATTGCTTTCCTTCTTGGCTCCAGTAAGTTTATTTACAACTAATTATCGAACCTCCATATCCGATTATATTTAGTTTTGTAGGATCCATTTTAGAAGGCCAAAAGATGAGGTCTGTTGTGGCTGTTATCTTTACTACAGGTAGATACATGTAAGGATCGAATTGCATCTGCGCTTGAAACTTTAAGACCGACGTCATCATGGGAAGGTCCAGCTTCTGGACAGGGAATTTTTTTGGGAGGGCGAGGTTTTGGGCTGGCAATGGAAACACTAATCTCATACCTTGGATCTGAACATGGCAACACTTATGCTTTAGGTTTGATAACTTTCATTTTTTTTTTAATTTCGGAATTGCTTATGTTTTGCTCTGCTTGCACAACCAAAATACATTTTGAGTGAAATGATTTTTTTTTTCTTTTTTTTTGCTTCTAATGTGAAATTCGTTGCAGCCAGAATCTTTGCTTTTCTATCTGGACCTCCCGATTATGGACCTGGGCAACTGGACACAAGAAGATATGGTGATCAGTATGCTAGTAGAGGAGAGGACGCTGAGCTTGCATTACTTCCTGAACAGACACCATTTTACAAAGATTTGGTACTAATCTGAATTTTGATTACCAACCTGTGTCGTTTATGATATATATATTTTCAAGAAACATATGTTTTCATGTATGTTTTTGCAGGCTGCTGTCGCTGTTCAAGCAGGTGTTTGCATAGACATACTTGCTGTTACAAATGAGTACACAGATTTGGCATCCTTGAAGTTTCTTAGTATTGATAGTGGAGGCTCATTGTTTCTATACCCAAATACTGATGATTCAACACTTCCACAGGATATGTAAGTAATGTTCATTTGAAATAAGTTATAAAATTTTGTGTGGATCATTAAAAAATTAGCTAATATATCTGTTTTTGAGGTAGTCCGCATAACTACTACATTGTATGGTGCATCTTATCTCATGAAGTTACTCAAAAGATTGATATCTTAAGTTATTTAATTTTCTTATACAAGGAAAATTGCTTCTTCCATTGCAGGTATCGGATGTTAAGTCGTCCATACGCTTTCAATTGTGTCATGCGGCTGAGGACGTCTAATGAGTTTAAAACCGGAAATTCCGTGAGTAGCTTTTCGTTCTATTTCTGAACTTTCTTATTGTACCGCTTTGATCATGTCTCTAATAAATTAATTTTTTGCCTGCAGTATGGTCATTTCTTTCCGGATCCGCAGTATGATAATGTTCAGCATGTTATCTGTTGCGACTCATTTGCTACATATGCTTATGACTTCGATTTTGTAAATAATTATGGGTTTGCCAGGTAGAAAGTTCATATTTCACCCGTTCTTCTATTATCTATGCTGTATTTTTATGCATTTATATGTGTGGGACTCATTTCTAGGACTAAGTATGGGTGAGACCTCAGCCATCGGATCATCTTTGGCTAGATCTCACTCTTGATATTGTATCTATGTAACCAAACACCTTCGACAACTCCCCTACATATACACATATTAAAGCCAAGACAACCTGAATATAGACGTGACACATCACCGCCCCCTTCCTCTCTTACACCACCAGCTCTGGCAACCGCCAGATACTGTCAGAAAATTCGAAAAACCGCTGGATAGTAACCGCCGCCACCGCTTTGCGCGGGGTACTGTGCTAGTAAATGTTACTGTACAAGTTTGCCTTGTAGATTTGCAGTTCCCCAATATCAAATGGCAGTGTTCTGTGTTATGTTATTGCAACTATGTTTGAAGTTTGAAGCCTAATTTGTTGGATCATATATGCTGCAGACACACTTCTGAGCTTCCTATGCTACAATTAGCTTTCCAGTATACTGTCATTGTGCCCCAAGAGGAAAATCCAACTCCAGGATCAGGCCTGCCTAGTAGGTATGTGTATTTCTGCCATATTTTTTGTTATTTGACTTTATAAATAGAGGTGGCACAATGGTTGGGGTGGGTAACTGGTCAAAGCAGGTTCAGGTCAAACGGGTTGGGTCGGGTTGACCCACTCGTTTTTCAGTTTTTAAAAGTTTTTTAGTTGCCAACATACTAAATGATTCTCAAATAGTGTTATTCATTATTAAAGTAATAAATTGTAGCATCAAAAGTAGTAAACTAATATTGGTGATTTAGCGGGTCAAAAGTATCAAATGTTTACAACCTCACCTATATTGTTTTATTCTAGAATATTGGATTATTGTTTTGAAGTATAATTCTTGGAATCATGCTTCATACTTGACTGACTAAGCTGTATCAAATTCAAAGGAATAGGACAAAACTTATTAGTTTGCTAGTGTGACGACCGTACCTGATTCAAGCTTTTGACCCATAAATTCGTTGGGTCTTCTCTAATTTTTGCCCATCTGGACCTGTTTGGATATGTTGTTTTTACAAACAAACCCAAAAGATTGGCAAAGTAACTCAAATTGACCCTGTTTTGTCCTTTTAAGCCGAAATTGCCCATTGTACCTATAAATAATAACTTGATGTAGCTACTCGTCAGGAAATAAATATTTAACCAATTGGGCCTTTTCTTCTCGACATATATAGTTACTATTATTGTTGTCATTACTCGCAAGCCAATCAAGATCATACCATTGTTGTGTGTGCTGTAAAAATGGTTCTTGTCAAGTCTTTGGGTACCATTCTTTTTCACACAAATGTAATGCATCCACGCAGATTGAAATATACCCTGAAAAGGCGACTCAGAATTCGAACAATGCAGTTTGGAGTTGCGCATAACATGAATGAGCTATATGACGGTGTTGATCCTGAAGTTGTTCTTTCAATACTCGTTCACAAGGTAAGAATATTTATCTGTTTACCAAATTTCGATGTGAAAGCTGGCATGTTGTGATCTCTAGCTCTATGTTGCCCTCTCCAAACAGGTCATACTCGCCTCACTGAGTGAAGGAGTAAGAGAAGGAAGGATGTTACTACATGATTGGCTTGTAATTCTTACTGGTCAGTATAATGAAGCATGCAAAAATGCCCCCAACGAGTTTGGAAGCTCAACGGGCTCACTTATTGATGTCACGTTCGCTCAATGTCCGCAATTACAGCCTTTACCTCGCCTAGTCTTTGCTTTGCTTCGTAATCCTCTTCTTCGCTTTCATGAAGAAGGAATTCATCCAGATTATCGGATATACCTTCAATGCTTGTTCAGGTATGTCATATTCTATGCATGAGAGTAAAGGTAAACCAGTTATTGTTTAGGGAGTAAGAGTTCAACTTGTAAAATTGAAGTTGTGAATGTGTATGATAACCATGAAATGAAAATATTTAAACATTAATGGGAGAAATAGTTTAGGTCTATTTGTTTAGTTACATTCTACGCCGCATTGTGTTAATGTTTATTTTGATTCTTTGATGCAGTGGACTTGAACCAAGTTCTCTTCACCGTGCAATATATCCTTTGTTAACATCATATTCAACTCCTGATAAGCTAGCATATCCTCGCCATTCACTGAGCCGCGCTGCACTACTGACAAGTGAAAGTCCGATATTTTTTCTTGATGCATTCACAATCCTCATTGTATTTTATTCCTCCACAGCCGACCCTACCCTTCCTTATCCTCCACCACATGACTGTAAGTAGTTGAAAAATACTCCTAGACTTGTCTCATTTGACTATATTATTAAATTATCCGACTTTGCATTCTAGGTTTGTTGAGAACTACAATTAACAAACTGAAGCAAGAGAGAAGCATTACTCCTAGACTAATATTTATTAGAGGCAGTCAAGAAGATGCCACACCGTTCGAGAACTATTTAATTGAAGAACAAGATGTTGATGGAAGCGGGTTTGCAAATTCTATGGGGTTTGTTTCTTTTCTCGAAGAGATCAGCCAGGGTGTGCTTGAATACATGAAATAGAAGACATGTACATATTGCAACAGTAGGGGTTGCACCAAACCTAACTAAGAACAAGAGTTGTGTTGCAAAATGAGTCATACAAAAAGAGTTCATCATTTTTGCAGGTATGTTTATCCAGGACAAGTTCATGTAATAAGGGCTAATTTAACAACCGCCCTGTCTTGTGTTTAGTACTTAAGAGATCAAAATCAAATTTATACACATTGCTTTGGAAGAGGTAAACTGGAATTCTGTTATATACTATTTAATTGCAAAGGAAACCTTTGTTGTTCTTTGCCAATTGATATTCTGTATAGGTGAAGTTGTGCGGGTCAGGTTGCGTAAGATGGGGTAGTTTTTGGTATGGGTCGGGGTCAGGATGGGTTGACCTGAACCTCCTATTGGTTTCTTTTGATTTTATGATATGATTCTGTAGATTTCACCAAATAAATGGTATAGAATCTCGAGTAAAAAGATGAAATCTTAATTAGAAGAATAAGGTTTGGACCTTAGAACTCCATTGTTGATTAATCATGCAATTGCAAGACACTGTTACAAGATTGAGAGCGTACAAGTGAGGGAGAGAATTATCTAAACAAGTTAACTAAAATCTGTTACAAAATGAAGCCTATATAGTTAGAGTGAAAGAGACAATCGTGTGCCAAATACGGGTCTAGCGAGTAAGTTGGTTAAGTGAATGCACGTCCTGGTCACATGGGTTGGACTTAAGTAGGGTCTAGCGCGTAAGTTGGTTAAGTGAATGTACGTCCTGGTCACATGGGTTGGACTTAAGTAGGGTCTAGCGCGTAAGTTGGTTAAGTGAATGCACGTCCTGGTCACATGGGTTGGACTCAAGTAGATGCACGTGCAAGTCACGTGCTTATTAATTAGACTCGTATCAGTTTATTCATTTGACCTGTGAGATATGAAACATAGTCGGAACGGACCCGTCTGTAATTTGGTAAAAAATTAGTTAAACGGTGGTTTAAGAAATCCAATTTGGATCATAAAAATGGCGTGGTTTACTGCTGATATATATAATATAATTATTGTGAAACTGAACCCCAGAATCTTGACTGAATTATTTTAAAAAAAGTGTTATAGATGACTTATCCATGTGTTAATAAGTCACTGTCTGATTATTTGTGATTTTAATATAACATATTTTATGTTAATTGCATCCGACTTGGTTGTTTGTATGCTGGCAATGTTTATGATGATTGTGTCCTGTATATTCAACAATCCTCTTCACATATTTTCTTTGAATGTGATTTCGCCAAGGAGGTTTGGAGACTGGTTCGCAATTGGTGTGACATTCCTCTTCCTACTTTTACTTCTTATGATCATTGGAAGTCTTGGTTCATTTCGTGGCATGCTTCTAAAGAGAAGTCCCATCGCTTATCCATTATTATTGCGGCTTTTCTTTGGTGGATTTGGAGATTTCGCAACAGTGTCGTGTTTCCTCCACATCCGTTGAGGAAAAGTGATATGTTTGATAACATTCGTTCTTCTTCTTTTTCTTGGTTATTTCATAGGGGTCACATGTCTTGCAGCTGGTTAGATTGGCTCAATTCCCCTTTGACGCCCGCGAGTATTTTTCACAGATGATGTTCGTTATTTTCCTCTACTGGGAGTTTCGAGCATGTATTGTTTTTTTTAGGTTCTTCTTGCTTCGTTTTTCCCCTAGGACTTGTTTGGGTCGGCATCAAAAACACCCCGGAGTGAAAACCGGTGGCTCGGCCTCCGTGGGTGGGGATTTTTCTCTTGTCTTGGTTCTCTGTAATTGACAAGAGTTTTTTCATCCTTTTTGTTGGCCTAGCAGTTAAAGTCTCGGGTAGGGTCTAGAATATGTTGTTTTTGTTTCATTTCTAGATTGTATTTGTACTTTTAGGCTTCTAGTGTCTTACTAGAAGCTCTTTTATTTATATATATATATTGCCGTTCAAAAAAAAAAAAAAAAAAAAAAAGTCAAGTTCTAGAATACTGCACTATAAATTTCAACACAAGGACATTACCCATGCCAAGTTTAGACATAGTTTATGATTTTCTAACATTATCAAAATGTAGGCTGACGTTTAGGCTTGCGGTCATGTTGTTCCCATCTTTTATGCCTTAAAGGGTGTATCGATATATCTTCGTGTAACTGGCACGTTCATACTTATTTCATCTAGTTTGGTCTTTTGTTTTAAAAAACTGGAAAAATGTAATGCTAGAAACTTGTGTAGTGTATGGCTGTTTTAATACTGCCAATCAGTGGCGGCCCTGAGGATTTGAGTACCCAGTGCGAGCCAAGAAAAAAATGCCCCTAACTCATAGCAAATTTTCTTTTTTTTATAAATGATAACTAATGTTATAACAATTAATTATATCCATAACAAATCATAGTATTAAAAATACATACCATCGTAGTTAACCAATGATCCGTGAAGCTCTCCTAGCATTCTTCATAGCAAATTGGTTGATTAGCTCTTCACAGTTTATATCCTCTAAGATTCCGTTCTCGATAGCTATCATGGCCAATCCACTAAGTCTTTCTTGGGACATTGTTGATCGTAAATAAGATTTCAATAACTTCAACTTAGAAAAACTCCTTTCTGCAGATGCAACTGTGACTGGAATAGTCAACAATATTCTATATGCAATGGTTGCATTTGGAAAATAACCAAACTCTTTCAAACGCTTCAAAACATCTATAGGGCTGTTAAGTTCATCGGTTTGTAATGTGTCAAATAACTTCAACTCCATATAAAGTTCATCAGCATCAATATCCGATCTTTCTTCAAACCTGAGTGCATTTTCAAGAAGGTGACATGACAATTTAAGTTCTTTATCTTCAATTCCCCTAAAGTTATGTGGAAACAAAAAGCCAAATAATTTCTCGTACTCTTTGAATTGCTCAAATCTTGTCTCAAGTGAAGAACGAGCTTGATCAACAATATATAAGAAATAATTGACTCTAAAGTTCTCTTCAGGTGTAAATGAAGTTTCTTGGCTACTTGAACTCTCACCAAACTGTTTTTTTCTTTGAATCAAACGCTTTTGTGGAAATATCGGATCAATACCCAATTCACTAGCAATTTCCTTTGCTTCTTCAATCGCTTTTGAATACCCTGTTTCTCTATAATCCTTGAAGTATTGAATCAATCTGTTTATTTCTTTAATAGCAATATCGAGATGCATATCCTTCAGTTGTAACTTTTTACTCACTATATTCACTTCCCTTAATAATTGATACCAGATGACAATTGATACCACAAACTCAAAGTCACCAAGTTCTTTTTCCGCTAGTGAATTTGCTGCACTTGCAGTTGCATCATCATTATCTTTTTCTCCGACTTCAAGTAAAGCTTCTCGCACATCGACAAGTTGCAATTTGATAGCCTTAACACTCTCAACACGACTTTCCCAACGAGTTTGGGACAATGATTTAAGACTCCAACCTTTAACATTGTTCTTCAAAATTTGCCACCGATTAATAGAATTTGCAAATATAGTATATATACGTTGGATGGTTCCAAAAAAACTCTTTCCTTTAACACAAACATGAGCCATATCACATAATGTAAGGTTAAGAGAATGACAACCACAAGGAGTGTAAAATGCTCTAGGATTTAGATCTAAAAATCTCTTTTGCACTCCTTGGTGTTTCCCTTTCATGTTTGCCCCGTTGTCATAACCTTGACCACGCATATCATCAATTTCAAGACCAAGTGACTTTAACTCTTCAAGTGTAGTTTCATATAGACATTTTCCAGTGGTATCATTAACATTCAAAAATCCTAAAAAGGACTCCTCGACAGTAACAGAATTAGATGAGAACTTTAAATACCTCACTATTATAGTCATCTGTTCTTGGTGACTGGAATCAGGAGTACAATCAAGTATTATTGAGTAATACTTTGCTTCCTTTATACACTTGATGATTTCTTTTCTAATTTCTTCAGCTAGCAAATGTTTTACAAAATAAAGTGATAAGATAAAAAGAGTAATAAGTTTACAACCCAAATAGATGCAAAAAACAATGGATGATGGTGGATGATAGATCTTCTTTTCCAAAACTCCACAAAGCTCCAAAGCCCTAAATCAACCCAAAAGTGATGGTTCTTAAACAAATGAGATAAAATGGTTTGTGGGTTTTGTATAGATGGTGATGAAGATGATGATGATACAAGGGATTTGATGATGGTGGAATGATGGTAATGAATTTAATGATTTAGTGGATGAAGAAAAAATAGGGTTTTCCCCCTTTTGGGGTCGGTGTGTATGTGTTTTTTATGAAGTTGTCTAAAAAATCAAAATGAAAATGTGTCTCTCCTTGGCTGTGTGCGACACCAAGAAAAGAAACGAAAAATAAAAAAGGTGTGTCTTTGCTTCCTGGGCTTGGTCCACACCACAGGTCAAGAAAATAATTTCTCACAAATTGAAAATGTGAGGTGTGGTTGTGTTGGTATGCGTCCCCACCCAGTCAAGAAAATCAAGAAATCCCACCTCACCTTGCAAGAAAGATATAAATAGAAGTAAACAATTTGGTGGGTTCTGTTATGTATTTTGTATTGTGAAGTACAATTGTTTCAACCAGATGCACTATGTAAAAAATTATATATAATAATAATAATATATATTAAAAAATTTCTAAAAAATTGTGCCCCGTTCAAAAACGTGCCCTGTGCGGGAATCGGGTTTGCACACCCTCCGGGCCTCCCCTGCTGCCAATGGCAATAATCGATTATTCCATATACCAACTCTAGCAAACCGAACCTGTTAAGGTTAATTGATCCTTCATGGGACAAGCAAAAAGAATCGACTCAATTCTAATAACCAATATGGATGCTAAAATCATAATTAGAGTATTATTCCATTCTTCCACTTGATGTTGTAAAAAGGGTCAATGATTCACTTCTTTGTACAATTGTACTATTATTCTGCTACTCGATCATAACGACATGTGACCTTGTGTGGTTTAGTCGTCGCAAGGTCAATGAAAAATATGATTTATTGTGTAAAACATTAATGGGAGCTTATTAGTTGAATCAGCTTTTGATTTTTATAGCCACTTTCGCTAATCAAACTTTGTAATCTTCTTTAAGTATTCAAATACATCATGTTAGTTTAAGCTTATTGTTTATCAAAAGGGCATTATCTTAGCACAAACTCGTAATTGACTCAGTTAAAGATTTATCCACTCGTCTGGCGAAGGTCATCAATTCGGTTATTGGCCCTAACCAAACGGCTTTTATCAAAGGTAGGCAAACTCTTGATGGGTGCCTTGTTGCTAATGATATTATTAGAATGGCGACCTTTGAGAAGTATAAGCTTCTGACTGGATCGCCTCTTGTCTTTCGTCCGCTAGCATCTCGGCCATGATTAACGGATCTCCTTCAAAAGAATTTAAAATGGAACGTGGTCTTCGGCAAGGTGACCCGCTTTCCCTTTTTTTATTTCTTTTAGTTGCCGAAGCTTTACAAATCTCTATTACGGAAGCATGTTATAAAGGGCTGTTCAGGGGTGTGTCACTTGCGAAAAGCGGTGTGAATGTGTCCCTTTAACAATATGCGGATGATGCCCTCTTTTTTGGAGAATGGTCGAGGTTGAACGCTGAAAATCTCATTCACATCTTAAAATGCTTCGAAATGGGTTATGGTCTTAAGGTTAATTTAGCTAAAAGTAGGCTTATGGGAGTTGGGGTTCCTATATGCGATGTTGAAGTGATAGCATCCTCACTTGGATGCTCTCACGATTCCTTGCCTTTCATTTACCTTGGTCTTCCGGTAGGTAAGAGAATGCGGCTATGTGATGGTTGGAATGTTGTCATTAACCGGTTTAGAGATAAACTTTCATGTTGGGAAGCTAAAACTTTGTCGGTTGGCGGAAGGCTCACTCTCATCAAATCAATCCTAAGTAGCCTTCCTGTCTACTATCTTTCACTCTTTAAAGCTCCTCTAAAGGTCATCAATATTCTTGAATCAATTAGATGCTGCTTCTTTTGGGGTTTCAAAGATTCTCAACGAGGTTTGTACTGGGTTAAATGGAAGACTATTCTTCTTGATCCTAAGTTTGGGGGCCTAGGTGTCGGTTGTCTTCAAGAGAAGAACCTTGGGCTTTTGGGCAAATGGAAGTGGCGACTTCTAACGGAGGATAAGGCTCTTTGGAAAATAGTTATCAAGGAATTTTACAGGGCGGATGGGGACTTTAACTCGGCTCCTAATCAGGTTAATGTTGGAGGTATTTGGACCGACATCATCAAAGCAGTCAAGTGCATTGAAGAAATTGACACTTATTTTAAAGACTCATTTACACGTAAAATATCAAAGGGATCAGATACTCTTTTTTGGAAAGACCCTTGGTGTTGTAATGGGGTGCGCCTTATGGATTCTTTTCCCAGATTATTTGCCCTCGAGACACATAAGGAGTGTAAGATTAGTGATCGTTGGCATATGGTGAACAATGTATGGGGTGGAAATTGGTCTTGGCGCTTTCCACCTCGTGGGAGAGCCATTGATGACCTTGCTTCCCTCACCTCTTCTATTGGCAGCCTCTCGCTTGCAGTGGATGGATTGGATAAATGGCAGTGGACGTGGGATGCTTCTGGTATATTCAAAGTCAGTACCCTCTCAAAAAGGATTCAAAATTTCTCTCTTGCTAATCACAGTACCGACGAGCATCATTATTGGAATTCATGGATTCCTCGTAAAGTGAACATTTGTGTTTGGAGGGCTTCTTTAAATAGATTACCGACACGTTCTAACCTCTCTTCTCGTGGTGTTATGCTGAATTCTGTAAATTGTCCTTTTTACGAATGTGTTGTTGAAGATTTAGAACATTGTATAATTAGATGTCCCATCGTCCTTACTATTTAGAGGAAAATATGGAGTTGGTGGAATTTGGACTCTCCCGTAACGTTTCCATCTTTTTCAATTTCGGATATTGCTCTTGGAAATATAAAACCGAATGGTAATTCTCAGGTTGCCAAAGTTATGTGTGACACACGGTAAATTTTCACTAAAATTTAACTGATAATTAGTAATTTGTTATTACTAAGCATAAGTCATTAAGCATGCATAAGCTTAGCCTGATCATTTGAGTAGATAACTCGCACACTGTAGACCATTGCATCACTTTTGCATTCATATCATTTTATGAATATTTCATGTTGTCTTATGATTTAAATTGTAAGACGAGAGGTTATCTCGTTTTCCCCAGTGACCGACACTGCACGTGTACCGACACTATGATAAGGACTCGATAAGACAAATGACAAATGTCCGTGATATGGAATATTACAAAGATAAAAATATTTCAGACACGTAACAATAAAATACTACGTATAAAAAGTTATCAAACAACGATACTTTGGTCACAATGTAATATCGCGGGACACAAAATATACACACACTTACACTTAAACATGAACTTTTATAAGACCCCAATACAAGTGGAACACATGTACATGTACACAAAATAAATTATAAGTATACATTACATATACACTCACTTTACTTACATCACCTTATTATACCTACATTATTATACTTACATTACATTTAAAAGAAAAGACTTTATAAAAATTTGAGGTACACTCTTGTCTTACCCTTCCCACACACGACAAACACAAGACAGAGAAATGAGATACCCAAAATCTTCATCTTCAACCTCTCTACCCCTATACCTGCGCCATATAGGCCGAATCTCCCAAGATGGTAAACCAACACACCTCTTTCTATTATTCCTCATCTATCCTCACCAAAACCATGAAAGGTTTACTTCTCAAATCTCTCCTAGAGGCGCTTGCTACCTCTCGTACGAATCCAAGAAAGAATCAAGGCAAAGATCACTCAAGAGAATCATATCCTCACTTGTGTCTACCTTGAGCTAAAGTCCAAAACATTCTAAGGGTTGGGAGTTAGCCAAATTCGGCTTCAAACCAAGACCCAAGGAGAGAAAGGTAGCCAAACATCTTCCCAAAATACTTCTTTATCTCTAGTAGAGATACAACGCCCAAACTCAGTTCCAATTTCAATTTTTCCCAAAAACTAGGGTTTGTGAAAGTTAGGGTTTTCTAAAATTGATTTGGGGGTTTTGCAATTGGAGGTATTTTGGTGCTAATTCAAGTCTTGTTTGATCCGAATCCAAGAAACAACCCTTCGTTCATCACCCACCATTTTCGAATTGAGGTTATAATCTTTCTTGATGTAATGTTTTATGTTCTTTTTTTTATGATATGATGTTGGAAAATTTTTATCAATAAGATTGTTATATGTTTTGGTCATGTCGAATATTTACTTGTTCTTGGTTACCATGTCAAGTCTCGAATGTGATAACTCATTTGGTTTGTGTGTTTGATTTTCTTTCTTTGGTCGAATTGTATAACCAAGAACTAGGGAAGTTAATGTTTTTATAAAAAGTTGGATAATGTAACTATGAATTAAGTGTTCTTGATAATGAAATCTCTATGTTGATAAACAACCTAAGTTGCCTTAGTCTCAAGATGTCACTCACCAAATTTGTGTCCGTTTGGTTTTTCTGTCGAGAAGCATGAAACAAGAAAAATGAGATAAGTCAAGTTTTGTAAACATTAGTATTAAGTCTAGAGTGATGATGTTGAGTTTTGTTAACTTATGGAGTCATGAGATTTAAACTTGGTAATGATATGTTAAGACATTTTCTAATCCGACTAGGAACCCATTTCAAAGCTCTTAACCCTTTCGAGTCAACCTCGGTGTTACTTCTTGTGTCGACAAAAGTCTTAGGCCAAAGAAACTCACACCAAGTTATGACCTTGTGATAGCTTGGAAAAATTGATTTTTCGTTATAATGAGTACCCGATGTCTTGGACTTCGACCATGAATTTTGTGTTAAAAAGTGTTATGTCCTTCGAACATAAGAAACCCAAGTCAAGCGCGCCCTTTTGCTAAAACACATTTTTAGTAGCCATTTTGTCAAAGTCCGTAGTAGTAGAATAGATTGTCGGATGAGATTGAGTTGAGTAGTACTCGACTAACATAAGATTTCACCACACTCTTGCCTAAACTCTCAATAACTTGTGACCTTGAACACCACTCGAGGGGTATGGACTCACACGGAATAGACATGCCTGGCTCGAGTTGTGTCTCGAGTTAAAGACTAGTTGTGTAAAACTCCATTTGATGAAACCTTGTTATGTAATGTGTTAAAACTAAGAGCCTGCACATCTACTCTTTATTTGGCTTTGGGCCGCAGCCCAAAGTTAAACTCCAAGTGTTTACTCCCCAACTATGGGCCACAGCCCACACTCTTATTAAATGTAAATTCATGTTGGCTTTGGGCTTAAGCCCAGTCGCGTACCATTTCGGCCATACGCGGCCCAACCATGTCGAGCCCATACTCAAATGGCAGCTAAACGAAATCAACAAATCAAGACTCAAAATGTAAACCCGGAAGTCTAACTACAAGTTTAACCCGTTCTCGTCTACTCTTTTCCTTCATCTCGTGCATATCGTCATATTGACAAGTCTATAAAAGTCTTAAAGCAACTAAACAAGTGTAAAGGTTTTCATACAAGAAACTAGTACTTAAGGACATGCTACACTCAATAATGCCTACAACAATGCTTAACGATAATAAGTAAACAAACGTATGTCAAGAAAATCTCACGTAAAGGATTATATATTATAAACAAGTTTTGATAAACAACTAAAGGCCACTATGCCACTTTATCACTTATTAAAATTTGAAAGTCTTCAACCTTAACTCATATATCTCCTAAATACAATTAGAAAATAGATCAATTATACGTAATCTTGACCATATCATTCTTGTGTCGACTTAAATAAGTATATACGCATTTATATACTTACTAGTGGAATATTATACTTATTTTCATATCAAACTTTGGATATAAAAACCATATTAATGTCTACATGAAAGGTATATATATACTTCATGAACTTATTAGTAAAATTATTTTTATAACTTTTACAAACTAAAAGTTTAGTTTTAATACAATCAAACTATTTTGAGTAAGCAATACTTAAAACAATGAACTAAAACATTGCCCTCCTTATCTAGGTCGTGTCGGTCCGCTTCACAACATTCACTAGATCCCACATTTGGATTGCACATTTGCTAAGGTGAGTTTTCATAGCCCCCCTTTTACTTGATAAACTGTTTTATACATTTTGGGGTGAGAAATATGCAAAACCTTTTATGGACCTAAACTATTACATGATTACTATTACGTGGTTTAGCCTAAGCCCTTATGTCCCTAGAGAATGCCCTTTTCATGAACCGTCAATTCCCCATTGGGAAACGCGAATGTTATAAATAGATCTATTGAGGGTGACTCCTCCGTACGGTTGGCCATGCTTAGGCCAAGGCGAAACGTATACAATGTCGGAATCAAGTGTTGAGGGACAAAACACTTGCTATGGGCCTCTATATTGTATGACATCTTTTAGCATACGCGTCGTAGTATCGGTTGCATGAACTTAGAGCTAACGTAATAGACATTCATCCATATATCATTATATTCGTTGTAATGGTTATATGACTTTGCTTAAGGTCCAAACTTACTATTTTAACTTAAACCTATGAACTCACCAGCTTTTAGCTGACCTTTTTAGCATATTTTCTCAGGTGCTTAATTGTGATTTTGTATGCAAGGCAAAGAGGATAAATGGTCGTAGAAAGTTCTAAAGAAGTGTTTTTACACAAAAACGATGTTTTACATTGGGACCACTAAAATTATGGGACGTGCCCATTTATCAAATCAATGTTGTAAGATAATGTTTTGAAATATTTTTATGAAATTAAACGGAGTATGTATTCCGTTCTTTATTACTTGTGTTACGATTCACCAATCCCGTAAACGCTCCCCCAATAACACGTATGCTTCCGCTAAACCAAATTTGGGGGTGTTACAGATTGGCATCAGAGCCAAGGTTATAGAGAACTAGGTACATATAAATCATAAACTATAACTACTTTTTACAAAAACATCATACTACGACCGCCGATTGCCGCTTGCCTTACTTGCCATTTTACTTAAAATTCATTTAAATAGGATTGCATATTTTATTTCCTATTTACTTATGCACTACTTCATATTCATCATGAGTATATTTTTCCACTACTTCATATTCATCATGAGTAAAATAACGGATTAAAACGTAAAATAACGGACGAAAACGTAAAAAAGCCGACGAAAACATAAAAAAAAAATTGGACGAAAACGTAAGAAAACGGGCGAAAACGTAATAAAACAAACGAAAACATAAAAATGACAAAAACGTAAAAAAACGGACGACAGCGTAATGAAACATATAAAAACGGGAAAAAAACACAAAAAAAAAAAAAAAAACAAAAACAAAAAACATAAAAAACCACCGGATGAAAACATATTAAAATGGACGTATAAAAAATGAGAATGAAAAAAGTGAGAAGAGTAGAATGAGGTTTTCAAATTTGTAATTAAAATTTAGAGAATGAGAATTTCACATTTTTTGAAAATTGTTGAAAACTAATGTTACTAAACGGATTTTCAGTTTTTCCCTTTTCGTATGAAAAATTTTCTGAAAAAATAGAAAAAATTTCACCAATAAACGACCTCTTATTATTATTATTATTTCATTTTCTTCAACTCAAGAATGCAAAACTTTTATCAAATTTTGAATCTTTTTTTTTTTTTTCTCTAAAACTCAAGGCATGGTAAAAGTTAGGGTGAGTTTGGTTTGCTACATGGAATCACTATAGGTATGGCTTTGATATAAAGAGTGTATGAGATTCGGTATGACAATTTCATTAATTGTGTTTGGTTTGTTTTTTGAGACATGGATATCAAAGATATATATACCCAAACATGCATTAAAAATATTGTATATTATGCATTAAATACTTGCACTTTGGGTATATATGAAATTAATCATTAAAGTAGGGTGAAATATGAAATTAATCCAATAGTGATGGGGCTAATTTTGAATTAAATTTGTACTTTATGAGTATAAGACAAAAAAAATTAAGATAAATAATTACTTGTTTTAAAGAAAAAAATATGATAGAATGAATGATAGATTCATATACACCCATATGACCTCCTATCATTTTTGATAGATGCTATGGGTTTGATACCATCATTGCATCATAACAAACATTATGTATCACTTTGACTCCCATATACCTCAACCAAACGCACCCTTAAACATTAAAAATTAGAAGAAATGATGCTTACATTACAATGTAGGCAACTGCTTATATCTCTTTTAAGAAAAAAAAAAAAAGAACAAAGAAAAACATATATGAAAGACTTACCGATTAAACTGTAAGCTCCTTTACATTAAAATTATTATTAAAAAAAAAGAAAAAAAAAAAAAGAAATCATTTCCCCTAAAAAGTTAATGGCAACTATACAAAATTTTGAGGGAGTTTGGTGGTTAGATAAAGTTTCTCAAACACCCCCTTCATTAAATACATCATTACCATAAACAGAAACTAGAAGAAGAAAGAAGCTAGCATCCCAGAACTATCCAATTCCAATTCCAAAACCAAAACCAAAACCGAGTTTCATCACGCGTAAATTCAACCCTATAAATAAAATCAATTACCCTTCAATCACTTATCACAAAATCATGTCGTATTCCGGTTACAATCCAAACACCCCCATTCCATCAGCCCCACCCGCCCCACCCCCCCAATCCCACCAACCCGCAACCGCGTACCCTTACCAACAACCACCACCTCAAAATTACAACAACCAACAAACCTACAACAACCCCGGGTATGGAGGCGGCTACGGATCCCAATACGGGTCGTACCCGCCTCAACAAACGGCGTCGTTTCCACCAGGGACACATCCCGAAGTGATACGAAGCTTCCAGGCTGTTGATTTGGATAGGAGTGGGTTTATTGATGCTAAGGAGCTTCAACAGGCTTTGACGCATGCTTATCAGAAGTTTAGTTCCAGGACTATTAAGTTGCTCATGTTTCAGTTTAGGAACCCTACTGATCCCACTAGAACCGGTTCGTCTTAGTTTTCGAGCTTTTTATTTTTTTATTTTGGTGTCATTATATATTTACAATAGTTAGGTAACTAGAATTAATAAATATAAAAGGGCAAAATGCTTGTTTGGAACAAGCAACTAACATTCCTACGCGTTAAATCAATATTAGCATTTACGGGCAACTAGCGTTTCCACTTACTAATTATGATTATACAACTATGTTACCAAACACTTTATCAAAACAAACAACTACCGCTATCTTCGCCAAACATTACATTTACATAGTTAGGTAACCAGAATTTAATTTGAAGGTGTTTTGAGTTGTTTAATTAGTGTTTGTTTGATAACGAGTGTTTAGATGCTTGTATTTGAAAGGCTGATAAAAGAATTAGTTTAGCTTTTATAGTTGTTTTGAACTTTATAATTATTATGTTACAAAACACTTTTATGATAAAAGAATCGTTTGAGATATAGTGTTTGTGTGGCAATGATAGTTTAGCTTTTGGCTTTTATAGACATGTTACACTTTATAATACTAATAGATTACACACATCCAGCTACGTTACCAAACACTTTACTTATCTTCTTTTTTTTTAAACCAAATAATCAGTTTTTTACTGGTTCGTTTTTGTTTGGCTTTTTCAATTTGGTTGTATTTGTTATGGGATTAAATTTGGTGAAGTCTAAAATCTAGTAACGCACATCAACATTTATCATAAATAGTATAAGTAACTTCCAATGTCTGTGCAATAATAGTAGCTTTCTTGCAATTATAATTTTACATGTTGACGCGTGTCAACATGTAAGAAAAAAGTCACTATTATTGCACACAAATTGGAAGTTACTAATGTTTGGCGCGCAGCGTAGAAACTAGCGTTTAGCGTTTGACACATAAAGCTTATTTGGCAATGAGTGTAATGTTTTGGACTTTGTTTTTTAAACGCTAGTATTAGAAAAGCTACTCAATGAGCGTTGAAATGTAGACGCTATTGCTTGCTTCCTGCTACCGCTAGTTCTGGTTGGGCCAAACTTATATATTATAATTTTGACACTGTGATACTAGTATTAGGAATTGTCATATAGTTCGTTACTGTTTTATGCAAGAAAACCTTATGTGTATCCAGGTTAAAAATATAATTAACTGTAAATAATAGTGTTAGGATGTGCTTATGGTGTTTATTTGAAGATGTGATAATCAGATCGTCTTACATATAATTGATCCTCAAATAAGGAGATAATCGGTTTGGTTTTATTGCAATTACATGTAACTTGATTATACAAAACTGACGGATAAGTAGAATTAGTTTCACTATGCACAAACACTAGATACTTGCTGAGTTGCGGAACCGGATGGTTGCCACATGAGGAGGGCGCCCGAGCCTCAGTCGGCCTATATGAAATTTTAGGTCCAAACCAATTAAGGAGTAGGCGAGTAGTTGCAAAAAAATTGTTTTTAGGTTGCTTTACATGTACATTGCTAGATTTGTTTAACTTATTTTGGAGCAAAGTCTGTTAAGCAGATTGAAATAAGCCATCCGGTACATGAGCTTAGTATCTGATTATCATAACTTTAGACAGTTGCCTCCCGTTTTCTTGTAACCAACTATTATTTGATTATCGAAATTTTAAACACGGTCGCAGTGGTTTGTTTGTAGGACAAATGTGTTCTCTCCTCTTTTCTCTCTCTCTTATCCTTTTCTTTTCCTCTTCTCATCTCAACTTCTAAATCGCTCCTATTTCATCAAGATCTGGTAAAATCAAATACTGCCAACATTTTCTTCACTAACCGATCCCACGGTGCTTTTGATTGGTCGCAGGACATCCGACGCGCCGCCACGCGCATGCGTATTCGCCGGAATTTTTATTTTCAGGCGATCAGGCCGAAACAACTTCGCCTTGGGATTCGTGGGTTTTCCGGACGTTTGGTCTTGGCAAGTTGTTTTCTAGCTACTTTTCTCAGAGGATGTTGATCAATGGCGGGATATTGTTAATGAAGGAAATTGTGGAGGTTGAAAATTGTTCAAAACAAGAGTGTTATAACAAGGATCAGGTCCATGGTAATTTTGATTCCATGATTGACATTGGTAATCATAATGAGGACCCCACAATTTCACAATAAGGAGTTTGAGGAGAGAAATTCTGAAATGAAGGATCATTGAAATCTTGATAGTACGGTTGTGGTTCGTTATTCTGAGGAGGGTAGTTGAAATCGTTTTGAGGATAATGGAAGGGATTTGGATAGAATCATAAGCGAATGAATTCTCCGCACAAATCGAACAAAATCCATTAGTAAGATAATTTCCACACCACTTGCACATACATTTGAAACAACGAAAACCTTTCGGTAACACGTCTCCACAACCGTAGCAATAATCTTGATCGAAAGAAGATATCTCGGGCTCGGGAGCATGGATCGAGGGCTCAACACATCAAGTCGTATTGTATTTCCGAAGTTGATCTGGCGAAGTTCATTTAAGAAGTTTCAATCATGTTCACGATTGCGTTCGAAAAAGGTTTCGTAGATCAGGAGGTGGGACAGTGGTGTGCTTCAGAGCTAGCAATTTCCACCACTTAGTTTTGGTCTCCGGTCTGCTCTTTCTCTTAACCTTAAACGTAAACCGCGAAAGATTTTGATCAATTCTAGACGGTTAGGCTCGAAACAATAGAGCAAATCTCGGGTTGTGGCGGGTGGTCGGAAAAACTTGGAGAATCATCGATAGAGTTTTTATCGGCTAATTCGCACCAATAGCAATATTTGCTTGCACAACCCTTCCAACCGCTTACATAAACAATCGGGATTGAGACAATAAACTTGATCCTCTTCCATACGTCCTTTGCAATGAAAACAACGACGATAATCGATCGCCGCCATGGGAATTAAACATGTAGAGGGTTAAAGAAATAGAATCAAATGGTCGAGAGGATACGAAGGATAGAATTAAACGGCAAAAGAGGGTAAGAGAAATAGAATTAACGAATAAGAGGAATGAGAAGAATGTTTTTGGGTTTTGATAAATAAAAAACATATAAGGGAAAATAAATTTTGAAAAGGAAAATATTTTTGGGTTTTTGGGGTTTTTTGGAAAGCAAATAACTTCACGAGGAAGGATCTTCAAGTCACTAATCGTCAAACCGTAACGATATTGTCGCAACACAACCTCCCCGGCAGCGGCGCCAAAATTTGATCCGTTTCAAATAGTATATAAGAAATATCAAATGTAAATATCCGCAATTTTGTTATTTTGTAACCTCCCCGGCAGCGGCTAAAGGACGGTATATTTTGTTATTTTTTCTGTTTTTTTTTTTTTTTGTCTCTTTTGCATGTTTTTGGAATAAAATTCCGGGGAGTGTTGCTCCACAACTACCCTGAGTCAGATTATAGCTTTTGCCGGAAAACACAGCCTGCCGCCGCTGACCACCTCCGGCCGCCACCACTGCTGACCGGATTTTTTTCCGGTAGCAGCAGAGCGTTTGTCTTCTTTCCCTCTATTACTCTTTTACTCTTATCTCTTATATATTTTGTGCTTTCTTTTGTTTTCTTGGCAGTAGCCTTTACAGCTTGTGGTCTTAGGGTTGGTTGTATTGCTTTCTTATCCTCTTTGTTTTATTTTTGTGTTGTGTTGTGTTTTTAGGGTTCGGTTAGTTCTAGGGTTGGTTGTAGCCTAGTTGGTAGTTTGTTGGCGATAGGATAGACACTTCGGTTGTCGATGGTTACCTGAGGTCATGTCTTTCCGGATTGGGAGGAGTTTTGGGGTTGGCGGTGTTGTAGGGATATAGGCGGGGTAGGTGGAGTAGGCGGGGTTAGCGGGGTAGGCGGGGTAGATGGCGTAGGCGGGGTTAGCGGGGCTAGCGGGGTAGACGGGGTAGATGGCGTAGGCGGGGTTAGCGGGGTCAGCGGGGTTAGTGGAGTAGGCGGGGTAGATGGGCCTAGGGTGAGTAGGGGTAGCGCTAGGGTTGCGTTTCCCCGTAGGATCAGGGTGGGTAGTTGGAATATTGGGTCTTTGACCGGTAAGTTTTTTGAGCTTGTTGACGCGTTGAGGAGACATAAGGTAGACATTGCGTGTTTCCAGGAGACTAAATGGAAGGGCTCTAGCACGAGGGAGGGTAACGGGTACAAGCTTTGGTATTCGGGCTCTAGGATCGCGAGTAACGGAGTGGGAGTTATTTTGGCGGCGGGCCTCAAGGATAATGTGGTGCAAGTGTACGGAGGAGGCGATAGGATCATGGCGATACTTTGGTTATGAGGGGAGACCGTTAATGTAATCTGCGCTTATGCACCACAGGTGGGCCGTAGTGAAGTGGAGAAGAAGAGCTTCTGGGACTCGCTTGATGATCTTGTTAGAGAGTTTCCGTCAGACCAGCGTCTAATCTTAGGAGGTGATTTGTCGGCCATATGGAGGGCGATGGATGGGTACGCGGGGGTCCATGGAGGTTATGGCTTTGGAGATAGGAGCGGCGAGGGTGTAAGATTCTTGACTTTGCTACGGTCACGACTTGGTGGTAGTGAACTCCTTCAAGAGAGAGATGTTTATTTGATCACCTCCAGATTGGGGCCACAACACCGGATCGACTACCTGTTGGTTCGAAGAACTGATCTCGAGAGCATGTAGGGAATGTAGAGTTTTCCCGGAGAGGCATGCACATCTCAACACAAATTGTTAGTGATGGATGCTCTTTTCGAGAGGCATCACCCAGGGAGAGTGGAGGCCGGGCACAGAGGATACTTGGAAGAATTTAAGAAGTTGAGGTGGCGGTGAGGCGTTAGAGCGAAAGTATCGGAGGGTCTTTCTACGCGGTCCGAAGACTTGTCTGCTAGTGACGCGGACCGGATGTGGAACTCGCTTGCCAGCATCATTAGACGCAGCAAAGGATTCCGTGGGTGTGACCAGAGGGGCAGAGGTCCCAGAAACCCAAGAGGGAATCGTGGTGGTTTTCAGGAAGTGCAATCCAAAGTTCTTTGTAAAACAATCTAGGTTGAGGGAGCTTCAGTGTGCCAAGAAGGCCACCAAGATGACTTTCCGCCGCAGGAGAGGTATAGAGTAGCTAAAAGAGAAGCGAAGAAGGCAGTAGCTCAGGCGAAGGACAAGGCGTACGAAGATTTGTATAAGAAATTGGACTCTAAAGAGGGGGCTAACGATATATTTAGGATTGCTAAAGCTCGAGAGAGAAGGAGGGATTTAGGAAACGTTAAATATATCAAAGATGAAGGGGGTCGGACCATTGTTAACGAGGAGGATATTAGGAGAAGATGGGGAGAGTATTTCGCCTCTCTTTTCAAGTAGGAACTCTGAAGGTAAGCGGGGGATGAAGAGAACACACGACCAACGACCACGAGTGCTACTATTCGAGGATTAACCAGCAGGAAGTGAAGGTTGCACTACAGAAGATGGGAAGTAACAAAGCGTAGGGCCGGACCAAATCCCAGTAGAAGCTTGGAGGTGTATGGTGTTGAGGGGGTAGCTTGGTGATGCCTCTTCAACAAGATCTTTTCGGCGATAAGATGCCAGAAGAATGGAGACTCGGTGAAGTCATCCCATTTACAAGAACAAAGGGGATGTGCGGTGTGTAGCAATTATAGGGGCATCAAGCTTTAGCCACACATGAAGCTTTGGGAGAGAGTTATTGAGAAGAGGTTGAGAAGGGAGACGAGGGTGTTGGAGAACCAATTTGGTTTTATGCCAGGAAGGTCTACGATTGAGGCTATTCACCTTCTTATAAGTCTCATGGAGAAGTCAGAGAGAGAGAAGGACATGCATCGTATGGCGTTCCTTGACCTTGAAAAGGCGTATGATAGTGTTCCACGCGAGTTGATTTGGAGAACGCTGATTGATAAGGGTACACGAGGAGATTTGTGCGAATTATTAGGATATGTATGAGGGGGCTAGGACCGTGTTCGGTCAACCGTGGGGGTCTCGAGTTTTTCCGGTGGAGGTCGGGTACACCAGGATCTGGCCATAGTCTTATCTCTTCGCCTTGATCCTAGATGAGTTATCTCTAGGGATCCAAGAGGGCATACCATGGAGCATGATTTTTGTGGCGACATTGTGTTAGTGGCGGTCGGCGGAAGGGTTAAACATCAGACTTGAGCAATGGAGGAGGCTCTTGAAAACAACGGCCTTCGTGTGAGTAGAGAGAAGTCCGAATACTTGAGATGCGACTTTGGGAGGATCGCGAAGGGCCATCACGAAGATATTAGTATGGTGACCCACCATGCCACCCCAAGGAGTCCTTTAAATACACAGGGATCGATGATTCACATCAGGAGGATAGACGAGGACGTGTCTCATCGGATCAGGGCCGGCTGGGCGAGATGGAGAGCGGCGTCTGGAGTACTTTGTGATAGGAACGTCCCCTTTAGCTGAAGGGAAAAGTTTATAAGGTGGCGATTAGACCGGCTTTGCGTTATGTATGCAGTGTTGGCCATCACCAAGGCACTTACAACCAGGGTTGAGGTGGTGAACTGAGAATGCTAAGATGGACTTGTGGCAAAACATTGCCGGACATGATTCGAATGGAGTTTTCAGAGCAAAACTTGAGGTCGAGAATATTATCTCGAAGATGAGAGAAGGAAGGTTGAGGTGGTTCGGGCATGTCAGGAGAGGCCACAAACAGCACGAGTTAGAAGAGTTGAAGAGCTCCTAGTGGATGGCGTGAGAAGAAGGGGCAGACCCAAGCTCAGGTGGGAAGACATAATTAAGCTCGACATGAAGGAGCTTCTCTTGTCCGAGGACATGATCTCAGATAGGAAGACGTGGAGAGATAGAATTAGGATCTGCGGGTAGTTGTTTTAGGGTAGGAGCTCGGTGGCTTTTTGTCTTCTTTAGAGGCTAGGCTTTTTGGTGTCTCTTTGTTGCCCTGCCCTTGCTTTTGGGTTTGGTACGCGTCTTTGCTCTTCTGCCGTAGATTTAGGCCGGTGCGTTGTTTCTTTGTGTAGGTGTTTCCCTGCTTGTGCCTTTGTTTTTGCCCCCGTGTGTTGCTTTGCTTTGCTCTGTGTGTCCTTAGGTTTGTCTGCTGTTGGTGCCTTGGTCCCTTTTGTTTGTCCTTTGTTTTGTGGCTTTTGCTTGGTTTCTTTCTTCTTGTTTCTTGTTTGTTTGTTTGTGTTGTATTGTGCGTGTTTGCGCGCTTTGTTTGTTTTGCCTGCTACCTTATACCTTTCTTGCATGCTGTTGTGCCTTTTGTCTGCTGTTGGTGCCTTGGTTCCTTTTGTTTGTCCTTTGCTTTGTGCCTTTTGCTTGGTTCTTTCTCGGGTTTCTTGTGCTTTGTTTGTGCTTTATTGTGCGTGTTTGCGTGCTTTGTTTGTTTTGACTGCTACCTTATACCTTTCACGCATGCTGTTTTCGCCTTTTGCTCTCTCTTCTTTTTCACCCGCACACCTGCACTTGCGGAGGTCTCGTTGGAAGCAGTCTCTCTACTCCCGGTACATCACGGGATAGGGGTACGATCTGTCTACATTTTACCTCCCCCATACCCTGCCTCGGTGGGATTGGCTTTGTTGTTGTTGTTGTTGTTGCAGTGGTTTGTTTGTAGTGGTTTCTATTTTGATTATTTAACATCACATAATTACTTTAAGAACTCAATGCAAACATTCTTAAGTCTCGCTACTCATGACTAATCTTATTTATTGCAATGATCGTGTTTTAGATTTTGATTATTTCGTTTAACTTGTTAAAGTAGGAATTTTCGTTTCTCTTGATGTGCGTTGTATATACTTATGTGGCTTTCTTTTGGTGTTTTACAGGTCCTAAAGAGTTTGCTGAGTTGTGGAGCTGTCTTGGCCAATGGCGGGTGAGTGATCCTATTTCATTATTTTTATAAATATAAATATTGGGTGCATGATTTTTTCAATGAAAACAAAATTCACATAGATAGCAGAAGAATGAGTAGTCTTAAAAGAACTGGTTTAACTAGTTGGATATGCAAATTGTGACTTTTTACTTCTATTTGGGGCAGCGAATGTTGTTTACTTTACCCTCAAAGTAGGGTAATGTGGCTTCATTATTTGTAATTCTAGGGTAATCTGGCGGGCTATACGGTTAATGATGTGGCAGATGACGCAATATAAGTTTTTACTATGTTGACTTTCTGTTTACATGGCGCTGATATCACATAGTAAAGCAAGATTTGCCTCATGTAAAAAAAAACTATTGGAACTTCATTATCTTTTCATGGGTAAAAAAAAGGTTTGCCATCCATAAAAGAAATCAGACTTAAGTATGTTATCTTTGGTGGCGTTTATTAATTGTTTTCTTTTGTGCACTGAAGGCGATCTTTGAGAGGTTTGACAGGGATCGAAGTGGAAAGATTGATCTAGCGGAACTAAGAGATGCCCTATACAGTCTTGGATATGCAATTCCACCTTCTGTCCTACAACTCTTAATTTCAAAATATGATGACCAAAGTGGAAGGAGGGTAGATCTGTCCTTTGACAGCTTTGTCGAGTAAGTCTTTTACTTAAAACTTAGTTTATCACATTTTACGTTTACAGCTTGTTATTCGTCTCAGTTCTAATTACTTAAACTTTTAATTTTCAGGTGCGGAATGATTATAAAGGTGAGCAGCAAGTTCATCCTTATCCCTTACTCTATTTTCAATTTTTTTTATAATAATTATGTGATGATGCTCAGATTTAGAGTTGGCCTTATAAATTAGTGATATGCGTTTGGTTTATAACGGGTCGTATGGGTCCAACAGGTTGATACTTGTCAAAAGTCTATCTTGTGATGCATACAACCTCCTAAATTGTTTTTTTTTCAAGCAAATTTGATTTTATTGTACTAATATTGTAACTATAATCTTAGTTAACATTGTAACACGTCCATTACTTATAAAAAAATGAAAATCATAACAACTTTGGGCAATAAAGTGTTGGCGGGTCAACTCAACCCAGTTTGGCCCTTTTCACCCTCACTAGAAATGACCCCTTATAGGCGTAAAACCAGAACCATTTGAACCAGTCGAAGCCAAACCACCTCTGCCTCTCTTCTACTCATGAATTAGTATTTATTTCTTGATCCCTGTGAAATTTGCATACCAAGTCTTATTGTATCCATGAATAATGTGAAAAAAGATCATCTTGTTGACTCGAAATCATTATCACCAAGGTTTTGTGACAGGGACAATTGGTTGATGGGTAAATTTTGCAGTTTTCATAGGAAAAGAAACTAGAAGCATTAGGGTCAACCTGTAAACTTAAATGGTTATCCCTTTTTTAGAGCATGAGTAGTGTTTTTTAATCTTTATCTTGTTCTTTATGTGTTTGAAACACGTAATTTCAGGGTTTGACGGAGAAGTTCAAGGAGAAAGATACTAGGTACACAGGTTCAGCCACACTTTCATACGAGACATTTATGACCATGGTTATCCCATTTCTCGTAGCAGAATAAGCTTGTAAAATGCTGTAACTGTTAGCTTTCACTCTAGGATTTCGTGAATTCGTTTTGGTCATCATCTAAGATGTAAACATGTTAAGAATTTTTTAGTTGTTAGAATTGTTGTTCTCTTTCGTGAGTATTGTCCAAGGGTTAACGTTGGTCATCGTTTGTAAAACACAATTATCAATGCTTGATGTTTCTGTCTTGTTTCTGAAATAATCGCATTATGTATGATCATCCTAGATTCGTTAGTTGGGGTTGGGTCATCAACATATTGAGAGGGTGTTTAAGAAATACTGTTTGGATGTTTATTTCCCGTTGATTTTTGAGTTATTGTCTTGTGGAGTAGAGAGAAAAGACAGTGTTGATTAACAAAGGTTAAGTCATATAGAATTATGACTTAAGTAAAAGATAACACGTATACAAAAGTTACAAAGTAAGTTCATTGAACTGGTATACGTTATGTTTTCTGATACAAACTAAACATGACCCATATAGTTTTCATTTGCAGTTCCATATTGTTTAAAAAAAGTAGTGTACAAATGAAATGATTTTTTTTTTAACTTCAAATGAAATGATTATTAAAAAGAAAATAAATGTTAAAATATGATGTCAGGAATTGACACATACACATGCTTGCCATTTAATCCTCACATGATCTGATCTCCACGGGACCCGCATGCAGCTGAGATCCCCACTATTTATTCTTCTTTTTAGTACTCCCTCCGTCTCAAAATTATTGTCAGGAGACAAGAAGCACATAGTTTAATAAAAATGGGATCCCTACAAATTTCAACCACTCAAATAGAATATTCATCCACTAAATTCTCTTTTTATTACCTAAAATAGAAGGTGGACAATTATTTTGAGACACAAAAAAAAAAAAAAAATATGGACAATTATTTCGAGACGGAGGGAGTATTATTTAACAAGATTACTTCTATAAATATTGCTAAACAATATTAGGGTCCGTTTGGTTTATAGAAGGTTTTATGATTAAGATTTGGATTTGGATTTAAATTTGGTTTAGGATTTGAATTTTGATTTAATGTATTAGAGAGAAAATAATATTAAAAGATATATATTATATATTAAAAACTATTTTTATTAATAATAAGAGGAGAAAAATAAAATCTTTTGTTTGGATTTGTAATCTGAATTACATTCCAGTCATGTTTGGTTGGCATGGTGAAAGGAATTGTAATTCAAATTACATACTTGATGACTGTTTGGTTTGCGTTATAATTGTAATTGATCATCTGATTCACCCAAGTGAGAGAATCTAGATTACATAGGAAGTTGGATAGAAAGTTTTGAATTACGTCAAGTAATGAATTAGTTTACTTTAATAATAATAAAACTAATAAACAATAATAATAATAATAATATAAAAAATAATAATAATAATAATAATAATAATAATAATAATTAATAATATTAAAATAATTATAATACAAAATAATAATAATAATAAATAATAATAATAATAATAACAATAAAATAATAATAATAATAATAAATAATAATAATAATAAAATATAAATATAATATTAATTATAATAATAAAATAATAATAATATAAAATAAAATAATAATAATAAAATAATAAATAAAATAATAATAATAATATAATATATAATAATAATAATAATAATAATAATAATAATAAATGATAATTAATAATTAATAATAGTAATATTAAAAACAAATAATTAAATAACAGTAAATAATAATACATTATTATTATTATTATTATTATAATTATTATTATTTAATAATAATAATAATAATGAATAATAAATAATAATAATAATGATAATATTAATAATATTAATAATAATATTATTATTATTATTATTATTTATTATTTAATAATAATACTAACAATAATAATTAATATAATAATAAAAATAATAATAAATAAATAAATAATAATAATAATAATAATAATAATAATATGTAATGTATTATTATGTATGTATATATTATTTATTATTTATTTTAATATTATTATTATTTATTATTATTACTATATTATATTATTATTATTATTATTTTATTATAATAATAATAATTATTATTATATTATTGTTATTTTATTATTATTAATATTATTATTATTATTATTATTATTATTATTATTATTATTATTATTATATTATTATTATATTTTTATTATTAATATTCTTTTTTTATTACTATTTTATTATTATTATTATTATTATTTTTATTATTATTATTATTATTATTATTATTATTATTATTATTATTATTATTATTATATTAACTTTTTAAGTTTTATAAGAAAAATTGAATTACATTACGTTCGAGTCAACCAAAACACATTGAACGATTTCATCAATTACAATTCTACACATTACAATTACAACACATTCAAATTCTTTAAATTACAATTACATCAATTACAATTAAAATTACAATTCCTTAGCATTACGTGAACCCAGCCCCTAAATATTTAGTATACAAGTTCAAACCCAAATCTCTTAAACACAAACTAAACATGTGATTTGCATTAATTAAATTCTAAACCAAAATAAAACCCTCGTACCAATCGGGCCCTTCATATAAAAGTGATACTTCAATTCTAGTCGATATCTCTCAACCATGTTTACAGTCAAACAGTAAATACATATTTCTTTCCTTCCTAAAATTATTATCTCCAGATAAACAACATGCTTTAAAAGTTTAAGAAAAATAAAATTATTGTACTTTTCAACCAATAAGATTTTATATTTACTTTTGTAAAGACTTTTTATTGATTAAAAATAAAAGAATACAATTATTTTAGAACATTTCAAAAAAAGTAAAAAGAAACAATAATTTTAAGACAGAAAAAGTAAAAGTTTTTCTCTTTTAGGTTATTTGAAAAAAGTATGTCTTTGATTTATGTGTATACAGTTTAATTCAATTATCTTTGTAACTATTTTCAATTATTTCACCATGTCTAAATATGTACAAAGTAAGATTTGAACTATTTTATATTCTCTTTATCTTAAAATAAGTCTTAACTTTTATAATTCACATAAAGCTTTAAAAAACCTTATTAACTTTTTTCTTTACAATCAAATTAACAACTTTATCCACTAAACTGTTTATATATATATTTTTTTGTTGATTGAAATATAAAATGGGTACTTAATTTAAGATATTGCAAATCAATAATGTGAACAATTATTTTCAGACGCATCAAGTAAAATTGTGAATAGATTTATACTTTAATTAAGTTTAAAAAATATTTATGCATTGAAATATGTGGCATTTTACTATTGACTAAGCATTTTTTTTCCAATCAAGAATGAGAACATGTGTTATTCTTATACACTCAGAAAAGCTGCCAAATGGTTTGGTGATTAACAAAGTCTGCCAAAAGTCTGGAAAACCTTTTATATGAAAATGATTTCCATAAAAGTTCTGCCAAAAGCTCTACAGCTTTAACTATAGATATTGTAAACAAACAATCCAAAAATCAGTTAACTAGAAAAGCTAAAAATCATATCTACACATTCTGCATTAGAGTGAAAGGTATCAAAATATAACGTTGTCGATTTTAAGTGCGATTATGTCTTCTTAAAATCATTAGACCAAATTCAATGTTCGTGTCAAGTGGAAGTCTAAACAGCTTGGCGGGATCGGATTCAACATGTTTCGTTTTTTTTTTTATATATTTCATATCCTGTGAAAAGTATCAAAGTTTGGCCAAGTACAATATTGAGTTTTTCTAAACATATAAAATAAAGGGCAAATATAAAAAAAAAAGTATCTTATCTTTTTGTGCATTTTCCTCTTCAGGGTATGAACAATTTTTTAACTTACTTGGGTAATATCTTTCAAATTCATCTTTAGGGTATTTTAAGCGACAGGTTGGACAATTTTGCTTATTTGGAAGAGGAAATGGAAAGTATGATAATTTTTTTTAAATAATAAATAATGTACTAGCCCGTCGGAGCGTGTTTTAATTTGCAGAAAGCGGAATAAGAATTAAGGTAACGTATTTGTGATAGGGAACGAATGTATTTTGGTAGAAATTTGATCGGCGACGATCAACTCAATAGGTTTATGGGTTAAGATCCGGATTGATTGCTTTGATACCGGTTGATACACTCTTCAGGAATCACGAGATTCAAATAAAATTGAGCGAATTAGTTAATGGGATTTGTTATGAACTGCTTGAAAATGGGATTTATTAAGAGAATTACAATCAAACCATTCAAATGAAATGAATTGTGTTATATACAAATGAAATGATGAAATGGTACATGGCGAACTTTTAAAACCAAATGGTAGGGTTAAAGCTGCTTATTTAACCACACACGTCTGCCACTGCGGCATATCTTATTTAAACTCATGTCTTTTCAAATGGAGTGGGCAGTTGGAACTAAATTATCTTAATAAGTAAATAGTGTAAACTAAAAACAAAACATTTTATCATAGATTTAACATTATAAATCATTAAATAATTTATCTTATACATATCAAAATTTATAATAAAAAGCTAGGGCAAATGATAAAAAAGTATCATCTTTCAGATTTAAACCTGGGTAATAGGGGCAAAATTGTCATTTGTTCATGAAAATACCCTAAAGAGGATGAATTTGAAAAATATATTATGAAGCAAAAAATTTGTTATTCTACTGAAGAGGAAAGGGGTGCATGAAGTATATCCTTTTTTTATATTTGCCCTAAAATAAATAACTGATTTAGATGTATCACCAATATCATTGATTCTTGCATTATGTAACTCGTACTTTTCTATGGTAAATGTGAATCAATTGGCGTTTTTAAAAAGTTAAACGGCAAAAATCATTTCATTGATTTGTCATTGGTGACGGCCCGACCAGGCAGAACCCGACCGCTAAGAAGCCCGTTCGGATTGGTCGATCGAGTTCAATATATTGGTGTCCGGATTGACCCGAATTGACCGAGATTTTAAACAAGTGGGGTTGGTATGTTTTTAGCCTTGACGGCCGACCCGACTGCCGGTTCATTACACTTTACAATGTAAAATACTGGGGTTGACCCCGAACCAATTGACCCGCCCGATTGACCCGACCCGAGTTGACCCGAACCGAATTGACGACCGAGTTATTTGAGAGTTTTAAACAAGGTCGGGTTGGGTATTTTATGTTTAGACCGACTGACCCGCCGTGACCGTGAGGGTCCAGCCCGAAATAACACCCTAATTTAGCACTAATCATCCTTGTCAGAAACTATCTACACTTTACATCTCTAAAGAAGGATGTATTTTTTTTCAAAAAAATTCACCAAACTCTTTGCATGGATTATCCGAAAAGGATGATTTTTGTTAGACGTTACCTCTCCGGGCTGTACTTGTCATTAGTTTCTAACGACAACGGCTGTTGCCAAGATTGACAAAATCACATGAATTAATATGTTTTCTTTTGGCATTTTGGAGTATCTTTTCACATATTTTCTTTACCCCAAAGTTAAAGAATAAAAAGGCAAAAGGAGCATGATTCATAATAAATGAAAGTTGTTGGAAAAACTTGAAGCAACAAAGAGATTCATTAAACATGGTGATGCTTGAAGCTAGAAAAAGTGCAACTTAACTGTAGTTAATTTTGCATTGGATTGAGATTCTCTCAAGTTTAGATGAATATGATCGGTCATGATCCCTCACAAACAAAAGAAAAATCTGGTTTCGCAGTTTTATATGTGAGTAAACATGACCGGTAATGTTCATTCTAATTTGAAAGAATCTTATTCCAATTATGATTAAGTACTTAACAGTGAAAGTAAATAATGCACATAGAAACCATCATGAAGATTATTGGTGGTGATGGTTAAAACTGAAAGGAACAACAATTGTGGTGTCCATTCATTGACAATAACATTGCTTGATGTACAATTAAATAGTACCACGATATTATTATCTCATCAACCATCAATATCTTTTATAAAATACAACATGTAACTAAACACATATTTAAAAAAATAAAAAAAAATAAAGTAAATACACATACTGATTTCTTGCAAAATATTGATAACCGGAAGTACTGAGTTATTAATCAAACGTTTAAGGCGCTTTATGAATGTGTAAAACTATTGTAGCTAACTAATGATTCTGTCAATTTTTGTATGAAATAGTTACATATATACATAATAATGACAACAATCTCAAAATTCTAGCAAAAAAAAAGAAAAGAAAAAGAGTTAACTAAAGAAGACTATCAATTTCAACATGTATAAATGTAGCTTATTCTTAAAATTATGTTGATAACATATTATTTTTATAACCTCCAATACCAACCAAATTTTTTTCACCATTTATCAACAACCCACCTACTTAAATCATCGACGAGATTTTATCTGCTTTTTTTATTTTGGTTATCAAGACAATCGCCATCCAATAGTTTATATGGTTGGGATAAGCATATATATATGGCCTATAGTTTTTTTTTATCGCTTTTCTTTGTCTTTTGTCTCTCTTATTTATTAACATTATATTTTATATATATTTTTTGGTTTGTAGAACCACGTTATTATTTTAAAATCATGTTTTTTTTTTTTTCAATTCATTTATTTAATTTTTTAAGACGTTTTTCATTCTTTTTTTAATTTTAAATTACGTTTTTTTTTAAGTTTTGTTTTGTTTTTTTTTTGCTTTTATCGTTTTACCTACGTGACCAAGTTAGATACTTTTTTATACGTTTTTGTTAATGTTTTCGTCATTTTTTCGTTTCGTGTATGTTTATCCGTTTTCGTAATTTACATCCGTTTCTTACGTTCCGTCCGTTTACTACGGCGTTTTCGTCGTTTTCATACGTTTATATATGTTTTAGTATGTTTTAGATGTTTTTGTCCGTTTTCATATTTTTCGTCCTTTTTGACATTTTAAACGTTTTTGAGCGTATTTCGATTTTATACGTTTTGTCATTTTCATACGATTTCAATGTTTTCTTACGTTCCAGCGTTCGTCCGTTTTATGTCATCTGTTTTCTTACGTTTTAGTTTTGTTTCTTAGGTTTTAAAATTTTCTTACGTTTTAGATTCGTTTTCATCACGTTTTCGTCCATTTTTCATACGTTTTTGAGGCGTGTTTTGTTTCTCGCGTTTTCGATGCATTTCGCCAGTTTTTCTACGTTTTGGCATTTTACGTAGTTTTTTATATGTATTTTCTCGTTTTAAGGCGTTTTCGTCGTATTTTTAGTTTTCATGTATTTTATTCGGTTTTAATACGTTTTTAAGTTGTTTTAAACGTTGTCATCCGTTTTACGTTTTAATTTTTAGGCGTTTGTTCGGTTTTCATCACGTTTTTATACGTTTTATCTAGTTAACGTTTTGTTGTTAGTTTTAGCGTTTTTTCCGTTTTACGCTTTTCATTTGATTTTATACGTTTTTTGTCCGTTTCCCGTAAGGAAGATGAAAAGTATTACATTCTTCCAGATTTATCGGTTGTTACTCAGCTAAGAATGTGATGGTTGTGTTTTTTAAAATATTTAGGAAGATTTTTGTGTTTTATGATATTATTAAATATTAGAAAAGTTGTTGAAAGCAGAGATGTTATGATCTTTTTTAGACTTGTGGTGATTTTTTGTTTGATAAATTTAATGCGTGTTCGATAGGTTTTTAGCGGGATAATACTTTGGTTATCGTGGCAAACTACAAATGGTTGAAATCACGCACATTTTATTTCCTTTTCGTAAATGAGAAAACTTAAACACTATATGAGATATACACTTTTGTGATATCACACGTGATACATGTGTGCAATAATACGTTGCACCGAATGCATGTGTGATAGGTGATAGCATTTAAAGTTTATATCATTGATACACAATGAACGTTTCACTTGATATCATGATATCGATACATGTGGATACAAATGTATTTGAGATACTTCAATTTGTTTATAAAGATGTGTCTTCTTCAACCATAACTTAACAGTTTTGTTTACATAGATATTTTTAATTGCTATAAACTTATCGAAACAAACAATTACATTAAATAGAAAAATCCACCACAAAAACAAAAGTCATACACTTTTTGTTTTGGTTCATACACTACAATATTTCATATTAATAAGTCACAAAAATCTTCCTAAATATTAAATTGAATAAAAAAAATACAGAATTATCAATTAATTAATAGTGAGTTATACATTTCTTCAAATAACTTGGTAAAATAAAATTCTTATCACTCGTTGCTTAATTTAACTATTTCATATTCTTAGTTAATTATTGATACATATATGATGAAGGTGTAACACTCTAATTGGTTCAATGTTATATCACAAGAAATAAATAAGTGTCACTTAAAAATATCAAAATGAATAAAAAGGAAGCAAACTCTGAAAATAGAGACTTCATTTTATAAACAAGTTTAGCATTAAATAGCATTTTTTGAACAAAAATACATTCAGAGACTTTATCCTTTTATTTCTTAAGATTAATATATTGCATACAAAATATTACGCAATCGATACAAGCATAAAACTATCTTATGGCGAAAATTATAAAAATATTAGAAAACATATAGGTGATAATATATAAAAATTGTAATGAAATATAGGTGTCATTAAAGGTTAAAAATTCTTGTTTGTTTTGATACACAAGTGAAAGTTAACTTTTATAATAAAATAGGTCACAATTGATAGACATGTAATATAATAAAGTTTAATTTCATGAAAACATATGATTGAAAAGCATTCAGGTGGTTACAAAAAACTGGAGATGAAACGAACAGATTAAATATAAAAGCGTATGAAACGGGCGTATGATAGGGCAAGCGTATGAGACGAAAATTGAAAATGGAATAGCGAATGTCAAAAGCGAGGCGAAATTGTCTAATGGAAGTAAAAAGCGGAGGTATATAAACCTATGAAAAGCGTAAGAAAACGAACGCGTGCAGGATGTGCAAAGCGGAAATAACGAAAAAAAAGAGATCGGGCGTAAAGCGAAAAAAACATAGGAAAGCGCGAAAATGTAAGAGAAGTAGCGATAACGGTCGTAAAGCGGATGGAAGAAAAGGAGCGTGAAAACGACAAAGAGCGGTTAAAAAGCGGAAGAAAAGGTAAAAAAAATTTGCTATCGTGAAAAAGAGCGTATGAAAGGAGAAAATGTGAAGAAAGCGTTTGAAAGCGGACCCAACGTAAGAAACGGACCAGCGTGTAAACGGACAAAACGTAAGCGGACGAAAGCGTAACAAGGCGGCCAGCGTAACAACAGGGACAGCGGACCCAGCAGGACAGCGTAAGAAAAGCGGATGAGCGTATGACGGAAACGTAAAGCGTATGAAAATAAGCCAACGTATAAAAGCGGAAAAAGGCAAAATTATGAAAACTTTAGCGAAAAAAAAAACAAAAAAACAAAAGGTGAAAGTAAAAAAATGATTAAAAAAATTACAAATGAAGAAAATATAAGAAGATAAAAAACAACATGTAACTTAGGTTTAGACATATTAAATCTTAGGTTATCTCCAAATTACGTCAGCCCAGGGATGGTGAAGATTTGTCTTATATCAAGGATTAATTGAGTATGCGTCAAAGTAAAGTGTCTCTTGTATACGTCATATGCAACATAAAATTCTGCTACCCTTATATGGTTATTAAAAAGATCGAAAGAAAAAAGAAAACAAAAGCCAGTTCTTGATACATGTCGGTTTGGAGGTTGGATTTAGAATTGCTTGTGCCTTGTTGATGAGAAAGATTAGGTTTTAATTAAAAATTAACTTTTGAATGGTATAGTTGGTTGTGGCCTACTTTAGCGTATTAAAGGACTAATTTCCATGTCACATAAATTAGCTTTTATTGGCTTGTAAATTATGTTGATGAATTTCCTTATACTATCTCATTTTAAACACTATTTTACATGAACCCCATTCTATATATATATATATATATATATATATATATATATATATATATATTTATATATATATATATATCAAACAAATGCTAAATAAATACATTTTGGTGAATTCTATGTTGTCATAATATGGCAAGTCTGAAAACATGGACGCGGTGGTTCTTGGCGCTAGACAGATGTTATCCATGTGACGACAATACTCCCTGCATAATGTAAGTGTCGTTAGACGATTAATTAGTTGTAACACGTTGAGGGATGAGACTATTAGCTAGGACTAAGCATTTCATTAGGAGAAAACCATATAAAAACTGATATGAAAAGCTGATGGAATTCAGCCAGAACTTTTGCTTACTTGCAGACAATAAGAATTATGTCTAAAAGTAAAGTCAGATTCTAAAATGCATGATTGAAAGTGGGGGTATTTCTTTTTATTTTCTAAAAAATGTACCTGGCTTATTCCAATGGCTGAATCTGTTTTCTACAAGATTTGAAGTCCAAATACACTTGGTTAGGCCAATATACTAGAATGGAGTATCAATGTTGGTTAAAGAATCCTACAACAGTTTCAATAAAGATTGTGTTTTTAGCTTTAGTTTATTGGATATGGGTGGTTGCGATCTGCAAAAGATATGAAACTCTTTCTGATCATAAGGCCATGGTCACTGGTTTATGCATGATACTAATACTATGTGCAGAGTGCAGTGGCGGAACTTGAACAAATTATAAAGTAAACCAACTCGTATGAAAGGTAAATGACGCTAGTAAAAAGATAAATATGTCCTTAAGTCGAGGAAATATGTGTTGAAGATTACCTCTAATGACTACCCTTTTGAGCGATTTTTGTTTTTCTATGTAAAAGTTAGTAAAACAATCCATCTGTTTAAGCAAAGAGTAACATTCCGAGTAGCAAAACAAGAAGCCGGAAGATACAGTATGCCTGCAAAAACACAAATATCAGTCAAAAGTTAAAAACAGTTAGCAGCTCGAAAATCATAAGGGCAAAAAGGTCATTTTCTTACATTTTTTCGCGAAGAAGAATAATCAATACGAGGAATATACCCTTGAACACCAAGGTTATAAACAGGACTACCATCAGGATAATACAATCCATAGTTCCTCTCAGACGTTGGACCAGGCTTCATATTCTCATTGAAAAGGGCAAAAACGTATACATCTACCCGTTGTGAAGGATATGCGGGCGTCCCTTGTTCTTGCTGCATTCGTTGCAACAAATTTCTATTATAAATCCCCGCGTTCTCAACTGTGGCCCCTGGTTCGTCCACATCACCTTTTGAAGGCCACCCTGTCTCAGAAATCCTCACTTGAACATCAGTATGACCCAATGCCTTTATACCAGCATAAACCGCATCAATTTGTGCATACAACATATTGTCATACTTCAAATTTGTATTCGGATCAACACTCCCCACATTTGGCTCAAAAAGCAAGTATTCAAGCGGCACATTTTTCGGGTCACTTTTATATGCAAAATAAGGGTAAGCATTGATTAAAAAAGGCGAATTAGTCTGTGCATGAAAGCTAAGAATCGGCTGAATATACTGATAATATTCATCACGAAACGCACCATTTGAAGGAGGGAAAGACGTTTTCATGATTTGAAGTGAATGAGCGGTTGTCACGTACACTTGTGAGTTTAATCCTAAGTTAACTAAAGCTTGATACATTGCTTTCATAGCTGTGACAAGAAACGGTGCTAACGTAGGATCTGGACCTCCTAAAACCTCGTTCCCTACGGTTATACAAGTGATTCTAGTTTGTGAAATATAAGGCTGTACCTTTTGCTGAATCCATATTTGAGCTTGCTCAGAATTTTGCATTTTCTGAAGGTACTCATTCCCTAAACCAATGATGAATTCGACATTTGTATTGGCAAATGCTGTTAACACATTCGGGTCTGCATCGTATAGCTTAACTCTGCTTATGTTTAATGATCCGAGGAGCATCGAAACACGCGATGGTGATGGAAGATTATTAGCTATTTGTCCATAATTTATCCCTACTCCAAGACTAAATGTACCAACAAATGATCCTGTGAGACATCAAATCCAATAAAAAATGATTATTTTCATGAATCAAGATCCAAGATTATGAAAACTTAAATACAAACAAATTGTAAAAAGATTGCCTTTTGATGATCACCAAGACTCAAGATTCAAAACCCTTTTTGGGAAAATGTTGAATTTTCAAAAATCTGTTACTAACTTTTAACCACTTTTCATCTAAACTGACCCAAACATTAAAAATAAAACCTTTAAAAAAAGATCACTAATTTCTCAAAACCTTTTTAAAACTTTCACACATTTATGATGTAAGTTTAATCAACTTCCATTAAAATTAAAAACTTTAGCTTCAATGCTACTTAAGCATCAAAAAGTGTCACAAATAGCTAAAATGACACCAGATTCAAAACTCTTTAAAAAAGATTACTAATTTTCACAACCCATTAAACTTTAGCTTCAATGCAATAAATCAAATCAATAAACTTTAGCTTCAATGCAATAAATCTACATGAAAACATGACATAGAAAAAAATTCCAGTATCTTTTTTTTTGCCAAACCTTGATATATCAGATTTCACAACCCAATATAGAAATCCTTTAACTTAACTAGAAAACTCCAAATTTTACACATTAAAATGCAATGATCTCCACATTATAAGAACAAAAGTTCAAGATTTTATAAATATATATATAAAAAAAAGTACTTACTTGCAAAAATGAGGAGCACAAATGTGGAGAAGATTGTGGCCATTTATGCAACCACCTGAAAAAGAAGCTCTGGCAATTAAGATTGAAGGTGTTAAAAATAAGGTGATTGAAATTCAATGGTGATAGCTTTATATACACTGTAACTTATTATTAGCTCATGATGTGAGTATCAGAGTATGTGAACTACAGAGCAAAGTTTTATTACTTTTTAATGTTTTTTATAATATAATATTTTTGTTTTTAATATGCTTTTACTGCTGTTTAAGATCTTAGGAATTGTTGGAAATAACGGTGAGCATATGATTTTTGTATTCCGGTCGGTCCGTTCCCGGCTTTAAAGTTTTAATTGGTAAAAAAGATTATTTTAGTGTAGTCTCGGTCTAGGGTTATCAGAAATTTTCGGTCGGTCCGGTCTTGGCGGTCGGTCTTGCCCTCGTCGGTTTTGGACCATGCACACCCTTAGTTGGAAAGGTTAGTATATTGTAGTTTAAAGTTTAAGTTTTAATAATAAAAGATTCACATATTAATATTTAGTAGTATTATTTTAGTTGTTCGGGTTTACCCTGACGATGCGAACTAGTTACGGTCTTGCACTCTCCAAACGGAGCGACGGCGGCGCAACAGTTCGTGGTGACGTGATATATATATATATATATATATATATATATATATATATATATATATATATATATATATATATATATATATATATATATATATATATATATATATATATATATATATATATATATATATATATATATATTTTAATTCAAATATTTTTAAAAACAAAATTAAACTTCATTAATAAAAATACTTCTTAAACTAATAAAACGTAAAGCGTTACAATCTTATTAAAAGCGAAAACATCACAAAATGTGTAGACGAAGAATTAAAAAATAACTCGTAAGACATAATTATCAAAATGTGTTTGAAAGTGTTTATGAGAAGTTGTTTGAAATTGTGTGTTTAAAAATGTGTTTGAGGTTGGTATTTATAATGTTGTAAAAGTTTTGGAAAAGTGGTAAAGTTTGGGATTGTGTAACTCGGTTGTGTGCTCAACCGAATACCCTCTTCTTCTCTCCTCAACCTTGCTCAACCTTCTTACCCACAGTGGGTCGACCTTGCTCGACCTAGCCCCTCAACCGAAGACAACCCACCCCATTGTGGCCAGCCTAAAGATAAAGGGTATGATTTGTCTACATATTACTTTTTTCATACCTCGCTCATGCGGGATTGTTTATCATTATTATTGTTGATGTTGATTTTAGTAGCGCTCGTTGTGCATCGGCTACTCTTACGACCAATATATGTGAGTTAGATCGGGAAACACTTTTATTACGAGAACATTGATAGATCGTGAAACACTTTAATTTGTTAGCACGAATGTTGATAGTTAGGAAATTAATAAATCATAAGTTAATGTTAATTGCTTTCATAGTCGACATTTTATAAGGAAATCGTGTAATACTATTGAAAAAAGTATGAGAACAAGATTAAAAGACATAACATCAATGGTGTTTTATTTGCCTTTTATCATTAAACTGCTAAAACGGGTAAAAGGATGAGATATTTCATGTTCAGATTGCTATTTTGGAGCCTTTTTTAAACCACTGATCAAATATAGACATGGTGAAGTACTAGACAACTTTGATGGTGGTTTATCATGAGGCTAGTATCGACTAAAATTGTTTTAATAATTCTAAATGAGATTGTGTTTTGTTGTTGTAAGTTGTAACTTCTGTTTCGAGAAAATTTTATAATGAGTTTCGTTTTTTGAGAAATAGTAAGACTGATGCTAATGGTGATCGCTATTTTCAGCAATCACTTTTGCCACATCAGTGTTAGTTCAGCTTTCTCTCTCTAAGACCGTTATGCTAGTAGTAAGGCGACCGCAAGACAGTTTTTAATGGTTTCTTTCTCCGCATTTTTTGTGTTTTACTATTTTTAATTCTTAAACTTTATATTTTATAATCTGTACTTTTTATTTCCCGGTTTATTATAAAAACGAAATTATAAAAATAAGAATAGAAAAAATTAGAAGGTGTATTACAATTATTTTAGGGGAATAGATAATCGATCCCTGTATGAATTTGCAATGTTTTTCTTGTGTATTACAATTATTTAGGGGTATAAATAACCGATCCCTATATGAATTTGCAATGTTTTTCTTGCGAATCTCTCTTTCTTTTTTTTCTCTTGATATGTGACATTTCTGTTTTTGTGGTTTTCTGATTTTTATTCTTTTTTCCTAATTTTGATTGGTGCACCAAAATTTTGGAACCACACGATTTGATTTGATTTGTAGCCAAACAAAACCGAGTTACCAAATGCAAATTCTTTTTTGTTATTATTATTTTTACAAGACCAAATGTAAGCAATTATTATCACATACACGTACGTTTTACAAGAGATATAATCAAGTCGTTGATTCGTTTCACATCGTCATTTTTCATTTGTCACTCGTCACCATCTCATGTGACCGTTGATGGCATTGCGCACAATATTGTGAGGCTCTCGTGGATCAGTTTGTTTCGGCAAAGTTGAAATTGATTAAGGATGGTAACCTTTGTTTTGAGTCAAAACGAATTAAAATTAAATTATTTGCACTCCTAACTGAAAAATAAAGATATGATATTAATGTATAGATCATTGAATCGTATATATCTTTTGCCGAATTAAGTTGGGATAGTGCATGCTCAAATCTCTCTCGCTCATTTAATGAAATAATAGTTTCACCTAATTAGTATAAGAGCTACTCTTAAAAGGTGTCATGAACTTATATGTTCAATCAATCATAAGGTTATTTCTATCCAAATTATTCGCGAGTCCTTTAAAGATAATAGGTGATTACCCGTTCATAGTAATACGAGATTTTATAACGGTAAATACGTGATATTTTGGTTCAATATTTCGTATAACGTTTATGCACACAATATAAAATTTCAATTATTGTAACATATCTAAAAAAACAATAGTTAAATGTACCAAAGAATGTATAAATATTGAGTAAAACTGAAATGAAAGCAACTCTTTTTTAATCGTGTATTGTTCCAACAACATACATCATCGTTTCTAAATATAAGTCAATTATTTTTGTTAGGATATTAACAAAAATCTGAAATTTAAAACCATTAAAATTAAAAGCGCAGGGTATAACATAGGGATAATTGTTTGTAAATGTAACGAAATTATTACTTTTTACTAAGTTGTGTATGTATCTAATTAATCTGTCTAAATAATACAAACATTTTTACTAATCATATTATTATGTGTAAAAATTAAGGTTGCATGTTTTTTTTGCTGACGTGGCATGGATTATCCTAATCTATTTGTTTATAAATGTATCGAAGTTTTCACTTTTTACTAAGTTGTGTATTGTGTCTATTTTGGTTAGAATTAATTACATAAATCGTCCTTGTAGTTAGGCCCAATTGCAAGTTTCTTCTGTCACTTTTAAGACTCACCCATACCATACAAACACACTCACTTGTTAACCCAACACAATCTTTTTCCTCAAATCTGCTACTCTATTTTCTCTCCAACACCATACACAATCACTATCACCAACGTTCTCTCTATAATTCTTACCAAAACTAGATTCTGATCCACCACCACCCGTCAACATCCGATCCACCATTACCATCTAACCAGCAACCACAAGATCCACCACCGATGTTGCTCGCCGGAAACAATGGCCAGCCACTGCTGTTCTGGGGGTTGGTTTTAAGAAGGTGATATGTTGTAACTTTTAAGATGGTGTTGGTTTCGAAAATGGTGGGTTTTGAAATGTTGAAATTGTTGATTAATGTGAGTTTTACTTTTTGAGAAAATAAGAATGATTGTTAACAAAGGTTACTATTGTTGAATGTGTATTTTTTTTAATCAATGTTTTTTTTCTTATTATGAAAAAATGTATTAAAACTGAAATAATGCAATAAGAAATGAGGAAAGATTATGTTGAAAGTGACGGTGGATTATTAAAGAACAAAGAGGGTTTTGGATTGTTAGTTTTGCTTGGCGATCAAAAAAGGTGATCGGATCACTTCAGATTAAAAATGGTAATGGTCAGAAATCATTGGTGGTAGCCGGAAAAAATGACGACGGACGAAACTTGCAATTGGGCCTAACCACAAGGACGATTTATGTAATTAATTATAACCAAAATAGACACAATACACAACTTAAACAGACAACCTTAATTTTTACACATAATAGTATAATTAGTAAAATGTTTGTATTATTTAAACGGATTAATAGATACATACACAACTTAGCAAAAAGTGGTAACTTCGTTACATTTACAAACAATTATCCCTATAACATATTACTCACTTTAAATTTTTTAAAGTTTTAAGAAAAAACATTTTCATTTTATATTTAGTGAAGAACAAGATTACAGTAACTGTTTAAGACTATTTCTTTACCACCTCTTAGATGTTAAGGTGGTGAATTTTGAACCTGAAACCTCTTGTAAGATGTGAGGGTGACTAACTATTGATCCACCTTGGTGATGGTTTATTATACATTCAGTGTCGTGAAACTTCAGCAAAACATAACGTTTATTATGAGCCATGTTTGGTAACAATAGAAGTAATATGTTAATCGTATATTCGTATTGGTTTTAGTATAAATAAACGATTTACAGATTGAATGTATAGTCCAATATGGTTTTCAAAAGAGGAGCCAAAATATTTTTTTTCACAACATATGATTGAGGGAAAACTTTACCTTAATCGTAAAATATCACCTTTGACGTCTGCTTGGGTCTCATTATTTATGTTTAATAAAAAGTTTCTACGACAATATGCGTAAATGAAATATCTATATCTATACATGTAAGACAAGATGAAACATCAATAATGGCAATAAGCCAAAAATGAAACAAACATATCCAAAAGCAACCTAGTGCATGCATGCTAGACTTTGGTCTAATCGAACAATACATATTCGATGTCGACCAAAATAATAAACGTGTTAAGTTTAAACTAAAACAAGAGACTCAAGCCATATTTCAAACTAAGATAACATAATCACACCAACAATAAGGTGTGACTTAACTTAATAAACTCTTCTAATGGGCACGCAAGTAGAGATCATAAAAGAATTAATTTATTGAGATGTGCTGTTTTTGTCATTTTGAAGATCCCTACGAATATGAACAACCCACCGATCACACTGGATCATTGTTGCTCGTGCCATTTTTGGTTGCATTTAGAACACAGCAGCGATTAGTTGTTCGTCATCGCCATCGCCTTTCTCTCCGACGATTTGATGATGAACAGTGACCAGTGGTGACCTGAGAATTTTATTTTATTTTATTATTATTTTTTTTAATTCAAATATTTTTAAAAACAAAATTAAACTTCATTAATAAAAATACTTAACATTACAACAATAATTAAAAACTTAAACTAATAAAACGTAGACGTCACAATACTTATTAAAAGCGAAAACATCACAAAACTCTTCATCGTCGATTCGTCTTACGTCACTTTCGTCTTCGCCTTCAATCTCTTGATTGCATGCATTTCCACGGTTTCTCCAAATGTGTTCGACCAAATCAGATTTTACGTTTAGATGAGTTGATCGATCCGTTAACTCATGAGTAACTACTAAGGATTCGCATGGGATCTTATGGATCATGATCACGGTGGCCCTCTTGTAAAAACCATGTTGGACAAATCGCCCATTTGCTTGTGTTTGATGATCATATTATGTAATATGATGCATGTATACACAATATCTTCGAGATCATGTTTATGCCCTCGAGTAGGAACTTTAAGCATTTTCCACTTTTTCTTCAACACACCAAAAGCTCGTTCCACATCTTTCCTTGCAGCCGTGCTTCCTCTTGTAGTTTTCTTTTTCATCACCAGGTAGGAGGATTTGAAATGGACTTAATAAAACAGACCATTCGGATATATCCCGTCGGTAAGATAATATCCCCTTTGTAAGCAACATCGTTAGCCTCGAATTCAAGTTCATTTGCTCTCCCAGATTTGATATCATTGAAAGCGGGGAACGATATAAAACGTTTATATCGTTATTCATCCCGGAGACACCAAATAACCCATGCCAAATCCATAAATCTTGGGAGGCGACGCTTCCAATAAAATGAATGGATGTGGCCCGTGATCACCCCTAGCATATTGACCTCTCAAACTATTTGGGCAATTCTCCCAAGGCCAAACTGTACAATCAATGCTTCCCATCATCCCAGGAAACCCATGCTTATGCTCGTGATGAGTATATAATCTTTCAAGGTCGAATCGTGGGCTTTCGCAAATACTCGGCACCATATAACTCCATGATAACCGTGCAAAAGTTACGGAGACAATCGCGTGTTGTTGTTGCACCCACTTGCAGATACTCGTCAAGAGAATCGGGGAATTTGCTACAGTATCCCAATTGACAATTGCCGCAGTTACACTTGACCAATGGGGAAATACCAAGTAGGCCTCTACAATCAGGAGTTTGTTGAAAATAAGGAGAATAATTCTTACCTCTTGCACAATTTGAGTGAATAGGTCTGGGGCATCCGGAACCGCCGACGGAATATTTTTGTCATACAGCGGTTCTTCGGAGAAGTAAGTGGCAACTAAACGATTATGAGCACCTTCACGATCCCTAGGCGTGTAGTTTCGTTGAGCCTTTGGCGGTGGCGCGCAGTAAGTGTCCCAAGCATACTGCGTAAACTCCATAAACTCCGTAAACTCGCTCATAACTTCTTCCTCGTCGGAAGACGAAGAATTAAAAAATATCTCGTAAGACATAATTATCAAAATGTGTTTGAAAGTGTTTATTAAAAGTTGTTTGAAATTGTGTGTTTAAAAATGTGTTTGAGGTTGGTATTTATAAAGTTGTAAAAGTGGTAAAGTTTAAATTTATTTATTTATTTATTTATTTTTTATTACAAACGGGCATAATTTTTGGATTTTTGTGGCTTTACCACTCGGTTGAGGAGGCAACCGAATTCATGGTTTCTCTCCCCCCAACCGACGACGACCTTCTTCCCCACAATGGGTCGACCGGCAACAACCGAGGCCCTCAACTGAGCATCACCGAAGCCATTGTGGCTAGCCTTACGTTTCGGCAACACACTCACTTGACAATACGAACATCTTCAATGGCAAAAACCGTTTATCAAAAGGGTATACAGTTAGTGCTAAATATGTGTCAAAAGAGTAGACACAAAAAAATTAGGAAAAAAATTTGTATTTACTACAACATCCATAATTTTCGAAAGGTATGCACACGCATTGACGAGACTAGAGTGGCACTCGGGACACCTATGAAATTTTGCGGCGTAGGGTTATTTTGTAAAAAAAAACATCAATTTTTTCTAAATGCACATGGTCTAAAAAAATTGTGTTCCTCGTTTTATATGATATTTCGTAAATGCATTTAATTAAATTATGCCTGCGATCATGTCTCTAATAGATGCATGATTGCTACCTCAAATACACCCCTCCCTCACCATTGCATCACATCTAACACACTTAAATCCACATAGAACTAATTGGTACTGAAAAGGACTATTCAAAGGTTCAACATGATGAATACCGAAGAGGTGGTGATCATGATTTGTACAAAAAACAAGTACAGTGTACACTTAAGATACGACATCAATAAATAAATGTAGATATAACACGTAACATGTATTAAGCATTGTATACATACAAAAATAACAATTGAAAATTGAGTGACGAAGATGATGGTAAGAAAGCACGTGTTAGTGATATTGGGTCGAAGCAATGCACCTTGCAATAACCAAAAGGTCGGTGCCTAGTCCAGGTTGGACTTCTTTTTCAGTCAGTACTATTCTTCATTTTTTTTATAAAAGGTTTAGTTTTTTTTTACGAGAAGTTATTGCAGCTAACGAGATTTGAACTTGGGACTTTTGAATACATTTCCAAGTATTTATCATCGGAATGCCCCGTAAGGTAGTAGACGTGCAACGCAAAACAAGATGTTACGGATGCAACATGTGACGTAAAACAAGAGGTTGTAGATCCAAATCTTCTAGCCGAGATAAAGATGTTGTAGAATACTATTTTTCAAAAACCATTTACTATTCCAATCAATAACGAAATGAGAATTTCAATGTAATGATTCAATTTAGAGACAACTCTCATAAGTTCTTACATATCAGAAAGACTAACAGTAATTTATTCTAAGTTTTTACCCAAAATATGCATACTTAATTAAAAGGGTGTGTTAAGAGTGTTAGGGGCTGTTTGACAAAACAATATGATTTAGCGCTGAGTGAATAATGATGCTGAATAAATCAAAGACTCTGAATGAAACATTATTCCGAATGAAATGACTGTTTGATTAGCATCCTGAATGCAAAAAATATTAAAAGTTGTAAAATATTATTATTAGCTATCGAACATACAATTTTGATCAAACTATTTTGATCCATAAATATTTGTAGCAATATCTATTTAAAATTATTAGAAAATCAAGAAATGCATAACTAAACAATGAAGATCAGTTTTAAAATTATGAGAAAATAAAGAAACGCATTACTAACAATGAAGAGGATTGTAGTCTATTTGCAACAAAGTGACGTAAGCTTTGTAAATTTAGTTTGTGATAATAAAATAAAATAAAGTATTAGCATAGCTTGAATTGCATAGCATTGAAAAATTAATATAAAATAAGAAAGGGAAAAGCAAACTCTGGATGTCACGTGTGTGCATATATAATGAATATAAAAGCTACTTAATGACAGAGTAGGCATCCTTTCATGGCTCATTAAGTAGTGAATTGATTCGTCCAGCGTTGCTTTTTTTGTTATCAAACAACATTCCTCTGACCGATTAGGATTTTAAGTGCTGAGTCACTTCATTAAGCTATTATCAAACACCCCCTTAGACTGTTAGTATAACTTAATAGCCCAATGCAGCAATTTCATTTGAGCTTATGAAGACAAGTATTGGCCCAACACTAAAGATGGATATCAAATCATCTCCTTAAGAAAATCCTTAGGCGTCCACAATTTTATAAGTTTAACAAATCATTAATTTATAAACCTTTTGATTTTATGAACCTTATTTCACTATGTATAAACCTTGTCATGTTTATAAAATGATCAACAATTACAATTACAGGTGCATTAAATTATAAAAAGGTCTAAGATCTTAAACCCCTTCATGCCACATAGACATAAAATATAAATTATGAATAAAGCCCGTCAAGCTGTATATCTTGATCGGCTGTTTATTTAGGCGCATGTTTTGGCTTGTTTAATTATATTGTTGTATTGTATGCCAACTTAAAAATGGGCTAATTTATTTAGCCCCGGCTCGAGTCCTCTAATAAAATCATCTTTGCCGTTTCTAAAAAAACTATGATTAAAACAAATTATAAACCCTTTGACGTGTTTTAGACTTTTTCCTAAACTCCCATTATAGATGCCTTTATAAATTTTACATCATATCTATACGAAAAACATGAACCATATTTATAAAGCCTTCAAAATCAATCAACTAACAATACTTTTTTTTATCCAATTTTCTAGTACTAGAAACCAGCATAAACTCGCATCCGGAAATCAAAATGACAAGCACAGGTTCAACTCGAGTCAAACAAAGACACACGAGGATCCAAGTATGTGACTAGCTCAATTAATATCACCTTCTTTGTGAGTATGAATCACACAATCTGAAGTCGGATAAGAAACACAAGTCAACACGTAACCTTCCTTCATTTGATTTTCATCAAGGAACGATCCATCAGATTGGTCAACAGACCCTTTAACCAATTTCCCAGCACAAGTAGAGCATGCACCCGCTCTGCAAGAATAGGGCAGCTCGATTCCTGCACTTTCGGCTGAGTCAAGAATGTAGGTATCATCAGGTGCATCAAACTCGTTTTCTTCACCATTTGGATCGATGAGCTTGACTTTGTATGTAGCCATTGCGGTTGTTCTGAATGAAAAAGTTGTTTTCAACCCAAAGGCTTTTGAAACGCTCTTTATTGATGGAAGAGCTGTTTTGGGTTTTAGAGAAGTAGTCGTAGCAGAACTGATGCGGCTTTGGGGTGTGTCTCTGACCATGCATTGGATAGGAAGCCCGATTGACGACATTATTACCTGAAAACAGAAAGTTATCAGAACATGAGGGTGTTTAGTTATTCAAGTGCTTAACTGAAACTTTGAGTGTTAGGATAAAACTGGTTATTTGCTTATTAAAATCAGCACTTAACAATATGCCTTATTTTTAGGCGATAATCACCCTAAATTAAGCAATTCCAAACATCCCCTATGTGAAAGAATCGCCCAGACACCAATATACAAAATCCACGATCCTAACTTTGTTGCTAATTTTTGTAATTTTATTTAGCCTTTTTTTTCAAATGGGGGCATATGCTACCTTTCTTAATAAACAGGTTCACTGGCAAGCAAATAAATCATCAACCGATCATCTGCAATATAACTATCTATATCTATACTATATAAAATGAAAAAATGGTCAAAGTGGAAAAGGTGAAAAATGTTGAAAGTTGAATGTTGAAAACATGGTCAATGGAGAGAGAAATAAATAATATAATTAATACTCTTATTAAAACACCCCATTACTTAAAAGTACAATAATTTATTCACATTGTACACCCAATTAAAAACACATCTACCAAATTAAAAACAACCAATTGAAACCGATACCGGGTTGACCCGTTGAAACCGATACGGGTTGACCGGGCGCTTCAAACCCGGTGACGGTTTAATTTGACATTTTTCGACCCAACCTATCGGTTTGACTCGGTTTAAATCGACTGCTTTTTTATCGAACGGGGGTGAAATCGGGTTTCAAATTTGACAAAATTATATGAGAAATGATGCAGATGGTTGTGGAACCCGTGACAATTTTTTTTAAAGGAGAGACCAAGTAATTGTAGTTTTTGGTTTATTTTTCTTTAACACATGTAATTTGTCATTTGTATAATGTTATTTTAAAAACTGTTGCTCTTGCACCATTTAAGGGACTAGCATATATGAATCGCCGTTTAAAAGTTAATATATATTGTATAGCCCTCTTCAAGTGTATCAATAATGTTATGTAAGTTTAATAAAATCACAAAAAATAAATAGTATTGTTATCGTTAGCGATAATTATTTGTACCTCAAACAAATAGCTTTGAACAATGCATAAATATCTATACAAATTAATAGTACAAAATAATCTTATATGGTGATATCCAATTTGCAAAGTTACAATTTTAAAAGCCACACACCAAATGATAAACGTTACTAAAAAAAATAGTTATCATGCCTAAATTACAGACAAAACAAGAAAAGCGGTCACACATGTTGGCTATACCTCTAAACTACAATATAATATTGTCAACTACATAATACCGTTGCTTTTTGTAATGCTTGAATCTATTACTACTAAAAATCTTAATAACTTAAAACAATCCTATTAGAAAATATACTCACACACTTAGATCGACTCCACATAATTTTTTAAAAAACTATATATTTATTCTGCTATGCAACCACACATCAGAATTGTAGTTATTCGAAAACGATTCTCTAATGCAACAAATACAGTTTGTTGAAAGAAACTTATGGGTCATCGGAACTTTGCATAAAACCAGACATCGCTGCCGCTAGGCGCGGGTACTCGTCTAGTATTATAATATATGTACACACCCCTATTTAAATAACATTGGCAAGGAAATGGAACTCTTTAATAGTGTTCAGCACCAAGCAAAGCAAAGAAATGCCATACAACACAATCACATGATAAATAAAAAATGACCCTTGCTCAAATCGCATTATAAACTCGCGGGTTATAATCTTTGGGCATATCAAGTTATTAACATGAAGAATCAGATGGTACACAGTTTGTTTTTCCAATTAAGCGCTGTTTTGCCCCTTATCACTTGTTCAGTCGAAGGTTTTAGGAATTAGATACGGAGTACTATTTTTTGTATTCAGAGGTTGGAAGGTCTGAATTTACTCCTACTCGCCTAGACATAATAGTAACCCTTATTGCAATCAGACTATGCAAACATAGAAAAGAAAAAACAGACCCATAATGAAGGTTGGACCGTCTTCAAGGGTCTGTTATCTCAAGGTCAACTAGTGAAGAGGTGCCAACAGCCATATCATAATCTTGGGGGTTTATATGATGACTACATTATCACAATTGACATTTAAAGCTTCAGAAGGTGACATCTAGACATGAGTAGACACACTTCTACAGTCAACATCAATAAGTAACGTTCAAGGGAAATCACAATCTTAAGGTGAGTTAGACATGCTCGTGGACGATGCTTAAGAAAAAAACTTATGCCAAAAATGATCATGATGGTATTGAAGGGGCAAAAGAGGATTGGGAACTCGTGAATTCATCTCAAAGATCAGGTTATTCAGAAAGCATAAGTCGAGTGGTAAACTTTTATCAAATCAATAATACAATAACAGGATTAGCAATGGTTAACGAATGGATGTCTAGCTAGCTACTATTAGTTTGATATTTTAGTACACCTAAAACAGCTTTACCCACTTGTTATCCAATAAGACCAATGCACAACGGTTTCAAGAAAAGGCCAAGACGGACTAAAAAGGTTGATCTTCAACACTAAAAGGTCAAAAGGTTTGTAAACCAACAAATATTTTTTCACTTGTTAAAATTGGATTGGGTTAATTTTAGGGATAATGCACGAAAATATCACCCAAGTAATCAACTTATTCATCGCGCAAATGTTAAACTACTTTTTTCGTCACCAAAGTATGTTTAATGGTTTCACTTATACCATGCCAATGACAAAAATAATGACAACAACTTAGCCTATACTTTAGGGTTTAAGGTACCATAAGCATCTACAACTACTTTCTAGAAACTGAACAAGATAACACAAACTTATCATAGAATATTCAATCTACAACAAATTGTAGTATAAAAAAAGGGTATAACAATCCATGCAAATAACGAAATTTTATCCACAAAATAGAAAAGCATGATAAACCCTCATATATAAGAGCTTTTTAATATAAAAAGGTACAGTAATATGATTTCGGTATATAATGTATGATGATGAAAACAAAATAAAAGAGTTGTTCAAGAATCTTACAGAAGAAGTTGGAGGAAGAATCGAGAGAACAAAACACAGGGGTTTAAGAGAAAAGTATTTGAGTTTGTTGGGTTAGTTGCAAATTCATAAAAGTTCTTGTGCTCTTTATATAGAGTATTCTTTTAGACTCTAGTTCAATAGAAAAAAAGAAAGAAAAATCATTTAGACTCGAATGTGCTAGACAAATGTATAATTAAAAAAGATGAGGACAAAAATGATAACTCTATAATTGTGTCATTCGGGTTGCTAGTAATACTCTAGTAATTTCGTTTATCGATACTTATTATACTTTTGATACGTTTGAACTTGGGTCGACTCTACTTGGTTAAATTAAAAAGTAGTATTGTTGTTTATCACAAAAAAATAAAATAAAAAATAATAATATAAAAAAAAATAGTATTATTGATTTATTGGTATCCTTTTTAGCTTTATTACCCTTTTCATTTAACTCATTTTATTGATTGAACAACACTTTTTTTTTATGGTTTTTTGTTTCATATCTTTTGTATTTTATTACTTTTAACTTGTCAAACTTTATATTTTATGTTTCATATTTTTTTTTTCGTTTTACTACTTTATTAACAGGGCAAGACAGTTTTTTATGATTTTTTACTCCGTATTTTTTGTGTTTTACTGCTTTTAACTTGTCAAACTTTATATTTTATGTTCCGTACTTTATGTTTTACAGTTTATACAAAATATTAAAAAGGTATCACAATCATTTTTTAACGGCAATATTTATTCACAAAACAAATTAGAAAGGAGCTAGCTAATTACATAACAGTTTTTACCAATCTACCCAAATACAAGACATATGACCCTTATATTTAAGAACGCTATGTGGAGACCTACACCGTAAGGTAGTAGATATGCAACTTTAAACTATTGTTGTAATATCTCGACAAACAAATCGAAAAACATTATGCAGAAACCTAGAACCCCTCTAAAACCGATCGAAAGATGCAACACCCACAAACATGTTGAACGAACTAATGAAGAACAACAAACTACACGAGAAAGGATATTACTCAAACATCCTTTTGTTGATACCAATAAAGCTTACATCGAAAGAGAAAGGTAATTAAATTAAGAGCTCTCTATTAGATGATAATAAAGCCCAAGCCCGGTATGTGAGGTTGGGTCTATTAGATGATAATAAAGCCCAAGCCCGGTAAGAACTCTCTATTTTATTTTCGTTTATCAAGTTTGTCGACCAAGGTGTTGACTGTTTCAATTTTTTTTTAGTTCGTTTATCAAGTTTGTGACTAAGGTTGTCGACTGTTTGAATTGTTTGCCGACCTAGAGTTGTCGGCGTTGTCCTCGTTTGTCGACCGTTGTGTTGTCGACCGTCTATTGTTTCTTGTTTCTCAATCCCTCACAACTACTAAATCTCAACATATTTATTGTCGCATTAATTTCCCAACCGACATTACTATCAACGATGTAGCAATTGTGGTGAGACATTAGCATATTATATCTTCTTTGAGATCGTGCATACATATTAAACAAAGGAAGGAATTTTGAAGCTACTCATCATAGAGATCTGCGATTGTGATTTTTTTTTTTTTTTAAAGAAAAAAAAAAAAAAAATTAGAATAGGGGATACTTTGGGTTATCCCGTTTTATTTTGATTTTTTTTGATTTTTTTTATTTTGCTTTCTTAGTTTACTTCCTCAGTTCGAGCTTTCGCGATTTCGCCGAATCTGCAGAGTGAAAGATAGATGATAATAAAGCCCAAGCCCGGTATGTGGGGTTGGGTCTATTAGGGTTTCATTATGTAATGCCTCTATATATATCGTATCAATAAAACATATTACCTATGGGTTTCAATGTAAACATACAATCTTACACTCTCTACCTAGTCGGTTTAAGATTGGCACAACCGATCATACATAAGCGTAGCTTGTCTTGCACTCTCAGCTAACTAATCCTAGTTGATGTCAATTCCAAATCTAAGTAACTAAATACATATTGATCTCATAAGTTTCTCTCCTAGTATACTTTCAACTATTTTTCAATCATGTTACCTAAAACGTAAAAGGGTGTGTGACATGAACCATATTACTTTATAACCCGATGCAACAATTTCATTTGAACTTATGATGACATTATTGGCCCAACACCAAATTTATTTTGTTGGATTTCAAATCATCTCCATAAGAAAATCCTTATAAAATATTTACTTCATATTAAAAGGAAAAACACCAACAATATTTTATCAAGACTTCTACATACATCAACAAATAAGACTCTTTAATCCAGTTTTTTAGTACTAGAAGCCATCGTTTCTAGACAATAAAAACACATGAGGTCTCAAGTATTCGGCCAACTCAATTAATATCACCTTCTTTGTGAGTATGAATCACACAATCTGAAGTCGGAAAAGAAACACAAGTCAACACGTAACCTTCCTTCATTTGATTTTCATCAAGGAACGATCCATCAGATTGGTCAACAGACCCTTTAACCAATTTCCCAGCACAAGTGGAACACGCACCCGCTCTGCAGGAATAAGGCAGCTCGATTCCTGCACTTTCGGCTGAGTCAAGAATGTATGTATCATCAGGTGCATCAAACTCATTTTCTTCACCATTTGGACTGATGAGCTTGACTTTGTATGTAGCCATTGCGGTTGTTCTGAATGAAAAAGTTGTTTTCAACCCAAAGGCTTTTGAAACGCTCTTAATTGATGGAAGAGCTGTTTTGGGTTTGAGAGAAGTAGTCGTAGCAGAACTGATGCGGCTTTGGGGAGTGCCTCTGACCATGCATTGAATTGGAAGCCCGATTGACGACATTATTACCTGAATACAGAAAGTTATCAGAACATGAGGGTGTTTAGTTATTCAAGTGCTTAACTGAAACTTTGAGTGTTAGGATAAAACTGGTTATTTGCTTATTAAAATCAGCACTTAACAATATGCCTTATTTTTAGGCGATAATCACCCTAAATTAAGCAATTCCAAACATCCCCTATGTGAAAGAATCGCCCAGACACCAATATACAAAATCCACGATCCTAACTTTGTTGCTAATTTTTGTAATTTTATTTAGCCTTTTTTTTTTCAAATGGGGGCATATGCTACCTTTCTTAATAAACAGGTTCACTGGCAAGCAAATAAATCATCAACCGATCATGATAAACCCTCATATATAAGAGCTTTTTAATATAAAAAGGTACAGTAATATGATTTCGGTATATAATGTATGATGATGAAAACAAAATAAAAGAGTTGTTCAAGAATCTTACAGAAGAAGTTGGAGGAAGAATCGAGAGAACAAAACACAGGGGTTTAAGAGAAAAGTATTTGAGTTTGTTGGGTTAGTTGCAAATTCATAAAAGTTCTTGTGCTCTTTATATAGAGTATTCTTTTAGACTCAAAGAAAGAAAAATCATTTAGACTCGAATGTGCTAGACAAATGTATAATTAAAAAAGATGAGGACAAAAATGATAACTCTATAATTGTTTCATTTGCTAGAGCGTACAAAAATAAATTCAGATAACTATTCACAAAAGGACGTGTTATTTTTTGATTGACTTAATTAAATAGAAGAGAACGAAACTATAAAAAAATAAATCAATTAGAGAGTGACACCTTCTTATATGAATAATTTTGTGGATTTGTTTTTGTAAGTTTAACATTCTCCATCAATTGAATCGAGCTAGAATTCATTTTGAAATTTGTAACTTCTAATTTGACTTAACCTCAAATTCGAGTAAACAGTTGATAGTTTTGAGCTTGGTTTTGTTTGACTCGACTCGACTCGACTTTATTACTTGTCTTTCGATAATAGTAATACTCTAGCAATTTTGTTTATCGATACTTTTACTTTTGGTACGTTAGAACTTGGGTCGACTCTACTTGGTTAAATTGAAAGGTAGTACTATAGGTATTCTTTTTACCCCTTTTTCCATTTTCATTTAACTCATTTTATTGATTGAACAAGGTAGTTTTTTATGGTTTTTGGTTCGTATGTTTTGTCTTTTACCACTTTTAACTTTTACCACTTTTAACTTGTCAAACTTTATATTTTATGTTTTAGTTTTACCACTTTATTAACAGGGCAAGACAATTTTTTTATGGTTTTTTGTTCCGTATTTTCTATTTTTTACTACTTTTGACTTGTCAAACTTTATATTGTATGTTCTGTGCTTTAAATTGCATAAATGGTCCTAGTGGTTTGCTCAAATTGCAGATTTCGACCCTGAGTTTTTGAAAGTGCAGGCGGCCTCCCTGTGGGGAAAAGTTGAGTTCATTTTCCTCCCTGGCCAAAGTTCAATGACTAAAATACCCTTCTGTTTTTTTTCCAATTAAATATTCAGGGACGAAATCTGCAATTTGAGCAAACCACAAAGACCATTTATGCAATTTACTCTTTATTTAAAATGAAATTTTGAAAACCAAACTCAAGTTTCTAAACCCAGTTTCACACAATACTTATTTTGACTTTCTTTTGATTATTTAAACAAACATAAAAAAAATGCATAACACCCACTAGCAGATCTGCACATTTGCAATTCTCATAAACCTTTTTTTGTGATATGTGTGTGTTTCTCAAAGTGTATGTGTATTTTGTGTGTGGTGGGAAAGAATAAAGGTGGAGTGAAATAGAATGGGGTTAAAAAATATGAGTTTTCAGTTATAAGTATGAAAGATTAAATGTAGTGTGAAAAATTCAAAAACTTGTTGATTGAAGGTTAAGTTGTAAATGAAAATGGATAATGCTCTAGTTTTCTTTGTCAATATTTATGTTTTAATTTTGTTGACTTATGATTTTATTTTAGAAGTATGATTATGGTTTTGATAATTTTAATGCTTGTTTGAAAGCTAAATGTGCTCGTTAATGGTGTATTTATATAATTCGAGAAAAAGGAAAAAAACAATGTTTTGAAGAATTATATAATTTCGAGAATTAATGGTGTATTTATATAATTCGTTAATGGTGTATTTATATAATTTCGAGAATATAATTCGTTAGTGGGTGTTTTGCATTTTTTTATGTTTGTTTAAATAATCAAAAGAAAGTCAAAATGTGTATTGTGTGAAACTGTGTTTAGAAACGTGAGTTTGGTTTTCAAAGTTTCATTTTAAATAAAGAGTAAATTGCATAAATGGTCCTTGTGGTTTGCTCAAATTGCAGATTTCGTCCCTGAATATTTAATTGGAAAAAAAGGTAAGGGTATTTTAGTCATTGAACTTTGGCCAGGGACGAAAATGAACTCAACTTTTCCCCACAGGGAGGCCGCCTGCACTTTCGAAAACTCAAGGACGAAATCTGCAATTTGAGCAAACCACAAGGACCATTTATGCAATTTACTCTAAAAAAAATATATTAAAAAAGTATTACAATCATTTTTTTGAACGGCAAGATTTATTAACAAAATAAACTAGCAAGGAGCTAGCTAATTACATAGGAGTTTTTACCGATCTACCCAAATACAAGACATATGACCCTTATATTTAAGAACGCTATGCGGAGACCTACGTCGTAAGGTAGTAGATATGCAACTTTAAACTATTGTTGTAATATCTCGACAAACAAATCAGACAAACAAATCAAAGAACGTTATGCAGTAACATAGAACCCCTCTAAGAACGATCGAAAGATGCAACACCCACAAACATGTTGGATGAATGAATGAAGAACAACAAACTACACCAGAAAGGATATTAACATATGCAAACGGTATATACCCTCGAACATCCTTTTGTTGACACCAATAAAGCTTACATCAAAAGAGAAGCATGTTAAAAAACTAGCAACCCCTCAACTCTATTTACAAAGAAGGGTAATAAAATTAAGAGCTCTCTACCTAGTCGGTTTAAGATTGGGACAACCGATCATACATAAGTGTAGCTTGTCTTGCACTCTCAACTAACTAATCCTAGTTGATGTCAATTCCTAATCTATGTAACTAAATACAAATTGATTTCATAAGTTTCTCTCGTATTATATTTTCAACTATTTTTCAATCATGTTGACTCGTAAGAACCATTTGTTGTTCCAACCAATGTAATGTATGTCATGTAAAAACAAGGTCCAGAGCCGTAACGAAATTAGACTTGCAATGTAATAGTTAGGCTAGTCACAGTGGTTCGGTCGACATGCTTGGTCGACTTAGGTCGAGGGTCGGTCGCCCCAATGTGGCAACTTGGTCTTGATCGGTCGTTGGACAACAAAAGTAAGAAGATGATCGTTTACTCGACCGAGTTTTGCACATGAGTTTGTGTATTTATTTTAAATTTTTGTTTTCATTTTGTATTGCAAAGTAAAAAAATAAAATAAAGACTAAAATATACCGTTGGTCCCTAAACTTGGCAGGGTGCATCGCGATGGGACGGACCTCGGCATATTCATCGTGGTGAGTCCAAACATTGGCCTTTAAATGCCAAATCAGTCCATTTGACCAATTCTCTGTTAGTCAAAGTGCTTCCCCATGTGCCTTGCACATGAGGGTAAACTCGTCATTTCATTGTTTTGGTCTATTTTATTTCATCTTCATCTTCCTCATGGGCTAAACCCATTCGGCGACTTTAAACCCGAATCGACCAAGAAAAGGTGTCATGTGTCATCTATGATGAGACGTATTACGATAAAAGATATAACGTGTGGTCTTTCTTAACCACCTCACTTTTTCCTTTCCTCAACGAGTCAAACTTCTCAGATATTGCATCAGTAACGAGCCCAAGCATCATTGCAAATATAAGCATCCCACCAAAGCTTATGGACACCGAAACTAACCTCGGACCAACTCCCTCAGAATTAGCATGGTTTCCCGAATCGGCAACATACGTCCACGACAACCAAAGACAATCTGCCAAGCTGTCATCAGTAACACCAAAGAGCGCCAACCCACCAACACCAATAAGTAAAAGAGTTGCAACCAAAGAACACCAACGGCTTTGAATATGGGCGTACTGATAAGAACACATCAACCTTATAAGCTAACTGCTTATTTAGAGACGCCTCTTCCTTAAAATTGTATGTTGATCTTGTCTTGGATATGTACTCCACGTACTTGAGAAATATAAAAGGGATTGAAAGAAGTGTAACGGAGACGGCTAATGCTATACTTTTTAAACTCTTGTTCGGAAAATTAACACTTTCTTCAGAATTAGGATCATCGTAATCCATCGTTAGATTGCATACTTGTAATCTCCCATTGAGTTTTGTAATCTGGGCCTACATACAGCAGAACAAATTATCTATATAATGAATAGAAAAGGAAACGGTAGAGACCTGCAAATAAGTATTCTATGAAGATATAACCGAGGTAAAGTCAAGAGCAGTCCGAAGAAGCAGGCTGTAGATTCTGTCTTGTTGCTGGCGTGTGTGTCAACTTGACAGGAGGCAAAGTTTTAAGTTAAGAACAAACATGATTATAAATGCACCTTGTTTATGATAATGCGGATGAATCCTAGATGAAATGAGATGATCACTCTCAAAAAAAAATTGTGTTTCGTCATTTTGATAGTCAGTTTTGTTGCATAGTGTATGAAATTTTGTGTATAACACTTTACTAATAAGATAATTAAAACCGTAATGTGTTTATCTAAACACTAGAAACTAAGTATGGCAGGCTTCAAGTCATATTACATAAATAATTAGTTTCAGAGCACATATCCAAACACCCCCTATGAGTGCTATAAACCTGGAGCACACTTGTTTTACAAATCCTAAAGCCCGATCTAAAATAAACGACTTACATGGTTGTATTTGAACATCAATTTTATTTTGAATTTTGATTACTATGTTTTTGGATTGATGGTTGTGATGTTTGATTTTAAATGACATACAAGTATAGAAGCGGCAATTCAGATTTTAGAATGCAATGATCACTTGTATATATTTGTAGAAATGAGTGATGATGGTCACTTTGTAATCAAGAAACATGAAAACTATGGCCTTTTTAGCATTAAGATAGTAGTATTTTGACAATTTAAGGTTTGATTATGACTCATGGTATACAAGAGGAGCAGTGCACTGCAGTTAGGATTGTAATATCAAGAACTGGAACACCTATATTTTGTGGACTTACCATTGACTCATAAACTCTAAGAGCCGGCAAGGTAAAGTCCAAGTAGAAAGGAAGGCAGGCCTTTAAAAACGATGGTCGACTGTTGACAAAAGCTAACATAATTGTTTGATTGTGACAAGAATTCTTCGTACTACTTTGGTACAAGTTGACAAAATACGTACTTTCAAAGTGTCTAATCTCTCATATCTTCATAGTTTATACCAATGAATTTGCCAACAACCATAACAATCGTTCTCAAACCAACTATTTGCCTCACTGACTTGAACCAAACTTTTTAACAGATATGAACCACTGACTTGAACCAAACTTTTTAACAGATATGAACAAGACCACACGTTATATCTTTTATCGTAATACGTCTCATCATAAATGACACATGACACCTTTTCTTGGTCGCCGGATTCTGGGTTTAAGGTCGCCGGAATCTGGGTTTAGCTCATGAGGAAGATGAAGATGAAATAAAATAGACCAAAACAATGAAATGACGAGTTTACCCTCATGTGCAAGGCACATGGGGAAGTTAACAGACTTTGACTAACATAGAATTGGTCAAAGGGACTGATTTGGCATTTAAAGGCCAAGGTTTGGACTCACCACGATGAATATGCCAAGTTCCGTCCCATCGCGATGCACCCTGCCAAGTTTAGGGACCAACGGTGTATTTTAGTCTAAAATAAATAATAAAATAACTTGATCATCACTGTGGCAACTTAGTCGTCGTCGGAGAAAGAAAGCTTATGTGACGAGATCGTAGCAGGCCACCACTGTCACCGGCCTTAAAGTTAGAGACTATTCTATTAAATTTTTACATATCACGAAGACTAAAAGTAACTTATTCTAAGTTTCTATCCGAATAATGCATACCTAAAACTTAAAAAGGTGTGTGACATGAACCATATTAGAGTGCGTTTGATATATTGCCATAAATCACAATGAGTATGAGTTTGATAGTAGTGGTGAGCCCTTCACCTATGAAAGATCCATACAGCCTATTTAAGGTATATGGAGTATGGAATATATATATCATTTATTCCGATATTTGATAAATTTACCTCTTAACCAAACAATTGATTCAAAATCAAAATGCATTCCATCGTTCCTATTCCCGGGTACCAAACACACCCTTACTTTATAGCCCAATGCAACAATCTCATTTGAACTTATGATGGCATTATTGGCCCAACACCAAGTTTATTTTGTTGGATTTCAAATAATCTCCATAAGAAAATCCTTATAAAATATTTACTTCATATTAAAAGGAAAAACACCAACAATATTTTATCAAGACTTCTACATCCATCAACAAATAAGACTCTTTAATCCAGTTTTCTAGTACTAGAAACCAACGTTTCTAGACAATAAAAACACATGAGGTCTCAAGTATACGACTACCTCAATTAAGATCCTTTTCTTTGTGAGTTTGAATCACACAATATGAAGTCGGATAAGAAACACAAGCCAACACGTAACCTTCCTTCACTTGATTTTCATTAAGGAACGTTCCATCAGACTGGTCAACAGACCCTTTAACCAATTTCCCTGCACAAGTGGCGCATGTACCCGCTCTGCAAGAATAGGGCAGCTCGATTCCTGCACTTTCGGTACGTGTCAAGAATGTAGGCATCATCAGGTGCATCAAACTCATTTTCTTCACCTTCTGGTCCGATGAGCTTGACTTTGTATGTAGCCATTGCGGTTGTTCTGAATGAAAAATTTGTTTTCAACCCGAAGGCTTTTGAAACGCTCTTTATTGATGGAAGAGCTGTTTTGGGTTTGAGAGAAGTAGTCGTAGCAGAGCTGACGCGGTTTTGGGGAGTGCCTCTGACCATGCATTGAATTGGAAGCCCAATTGACGACATTAATACCTGAATACACAATGTTATCAGATCAAAGTGCTTACTTGCAACTTTGAGTGTTTGGATAAAACTGGTTATTTGCTTATTTTATTCTAAAATTAGCACATAATAATAGGCCTAACATTAAGCTAGATAATCACATTAAAATAAGCAATTACAAACACCTTCTAAAGTAAAAAATCGCCTGGGCACCAATTTACAAAATCCACGACCAAAAAATTGTTGCTAATTTCGTTAGGCCTTTTTATTCTTTAGGGGCAAATGCTACCTTGACTAATACAGAGGTTCGTGGTGACCATATACATGATCATCCCTAGCATCAGAAAAGGCCTCTTATGCAGAGTAGCTATAGCATAACACCGATAATTTCACTTGGTATATAATATATACATACTTAATACCGTTTACCATCAGAGGAAAGCAAAGAAATGTCATAGTTACGGTATTTCACAATAATAAAAAAGGACACTTGCTTAAGTTAATGGTATAAACTTGCGGATAAAGGATACTTATTTGGCATATTAATTTGGAAAATCAGACGGTACATGGTCTGTTTTTTCAAGTAATCAACTAATTCAATAGGATCGCCAAATGTTAAACTACATTATCGGCCACCAAAGTATGTTTTACGGTTTCACTTATACCAATTTTCAGCCAAATACATGCCAATGGCAAAAACAACTTCAGAAAAACAGCAATTTTAGCCTATACTATGTTAACACCAATCACTCGAGTGACCTTCATTAAAAAAGTTACTACACATGATATGCATGAGATAGGGTTTAAGGTACCATAAGCATTTGCAACTAAATCATCATTTACTAAACCTACAACAAATTGCAGCATGTAAAAAAAGGTATAAAACAATCCATGTGAATAACAAAATTTTATCTAGAAAACAAAAAAAAAAGTTATATAGTAACACATAGATATACAAAAGTAATATCATAACAGAAAACAAAAAGAGTTGTTCAAGAATCTTACAGAAGATTTTGTGGGAAGAATCGAGAGAACAAACTAAGCACAAGGGTTTAAGAAAAAGTATTTGGTAGTGGCAAAAAAAGTTTTGTACTCGTTTTATAGTGGCATCATCTCTCAAGACTAGAATGTGCTAGATAATTTTATAAATAAATTTTTACAACAAAATTGATAATCATTTACAAGTTTAGTGACATTTGTCTTGCTAAGGATTGTTGAGCGTGACCAGGTCGAGTCGAGAAACTCGAGCTTTGTCTTTATTATGTAATTTTATTATTATTATTATTATTATTATTATTATTATTATGAGCTTGACTTGCACGTATAAAAAACACTTCTAGTATAAGTCACCCTTAACATGAGTACCAATTGACTCGATATATATTCTTAAAAGATCGAAAGGTTTAGTGAGCTTTACCGACAAGGTTATTAATATTCATAAATTTACTTAAATAACCAAAATCAAACTAGTTTTGATTAATGTGTTCGTCAAAATTAGTAGTGGTAGTTAGCAAAAGTATGTTGGCAGTAGTCAGTTAGCAGTAGTAGTTAATAATAGCAGTTTATTTTATAAAAGTGTTTGGTATAGTAGTTATAGTTATAATAATAATATATAAAATGACGTAAAAGATTATATATATTCAAATATAAACTCTTTAAATAAGTTGCATGGAGTATTTAAGTAATTCTTTAATTTCAACGCTCTTAAAATGGTGTTTCAATGAGCATTTAGCGTTTAACAATTTTTTTCTTCATAAATGCTAACTGCTGATCATTCCAAACAAGCATACAACCAATAACGCTAGATATCAAATGTTGATTGCTTAAAAATGCTCTTTTATACTTGCTACCAAACACACCGTGGCTCACAAGTTAATTGAATCAATAAAATTTCTACGACTTTGAATCGACAATGAATTCAAATGAATCTCTCTTTCTTTTTTACTTTTACTTCAATACAGTTTTCTAAAAAACCAAAACCTCTTAGCGACGTAGCCTAACGGTGCGCTTGAAATTCTCTTGTAAAAACACAAAGACCCGAATTCACTTTTTTATTAAAACGGCGTATCATTAAATAAATGAATTTAAAATGATTAGTTATACGTTCAATCTCAATTCTTTTCGATTCATAAAAATACTGACCCTGCACAAGGTGCGAACTTTTGAGAAGAGTTATACAAAGTCCAAATATTGAGCTATAGTTTGTTTATGGAGCAAACATTCGAGAATTGATTTGCACAATTTTATTTTAACTGACACATACGATTTTATACATTACGCATACTTATAATTGTAATCACCCGCATTTTCAGGTTACTTTTCATTTTCGAATTACTATTCACTTTCATTATTTATCCCGTAATTTTTTTTTATTATTTTACTATCATGACAAGATAAATAAAACTCGACAATTCGTCCTGACGACGTACGTTGAATCCATTCAGAACCAATTTCACAAAACCGTGGATCGAATTACTTTAGGGTTTAAACATCATTCGTGCATCCCGATATGTCCATAAAACACCGTGAAACATTATAAATATGTAATTCTACCATTTTACGACAATTCCACAAATGTTGGAATTTTACGTTTTCCAGTTCTGCGTTTTACGCGATTTACACGTTTTTTACCCGCGTTTCCAGCTTTAGACAGCGTTTTAGCACCCAATGAGACTTATCACTCATTTTATATTTTTATATAGAGTATAATGACGAGTTTCATAATTCCTGCAAGTTTCGTATTTTTACGATACCCGGTTTTACGTTTTATGGCTTAACAAATTACGATTGGCATTTAACGGAACCAAAACACATCATAAAACCAAGATATTATCAAAAAAAAATATCTTAGCCCACTAACTCAATGTGACCGCCCCTTATGGGTGAGTCACCATAGTGTTGGCTTCATCTTAGCCCTTTTGCATGTAAACTCATACATGTGTCTTTAACTTAACCATGGTTAATGTTTAACCCAATACATGGTTAACCAAACCTTCCCTCCTATAAATAGCAAGTGAAAGACTTCACAAAAACCCTCATCCTCCCCCTCTTGGTCTTTATTATCATAGCACCAACATACACTCCATACTTTGATTCATGACTCCAAGTTGATGCTAAGAAGGTTGCAAGTAACAAGTTACTACATCAAATCTCTAGCAAGTTTAAGTAATCTTCTTGAGTTTAAATCCACTCAAGTCAATTAAGACTTCATCACCAATCCTTCATTATTACAAGAAGTGTAGAAGGGTACCAAGGTGTGGAAATTTTGATCAATCAAAGTCCTAATCCTTACTAGTTACTCATTTCTTTAGAAAGCCAAAAGTTGTAAGCAACTCATCACCACCACCACTCCATTGTCTCATGTTTATTATTACTAATCTTGTCAAATACATGCTATATATATGGTTACTATGTTGATTCATGATGTACATATACTCAAACATATGTTTTGATTCACATATTGTCATAAAATTAACAAACTAATAAACTAGTCATATTATACATATTTGAAGCTATTTAAAACAACTATATATGGACTTGGTAACTTAAATATTACTGTGGATAAAATGAAAAGGTAAACATAGCAACTTGAATCACCCGAAATGGACAAACGAGTCAAAAGTTATGATAAAAAGAAGTTAACAAACCATAGAAATGACCATTTTCATTACTGCTGAATCTGTTTTAAAATAATTGGTACTTCTGGTCCGAATCATCAAAAACTTAAAACATGAAAGTTGTCCGGAATGATGTTTTACGTCTATCGCGTGGGAACTCGGCCTGAAAAGACAAAATGATATCATTTACTGCCTAATATTTGTAAAACAGTTTTTATCGGCAAAATTGGATTTTAACAAGTTAAAAATATAAAAACTATGTCATTTTAATAACTAGTTACATATTGAATTTTTACTAAAATTTCATTATTGACTATATTAATAAGTTGTGACCACTTGTAAACTATGAGAATTTGTAAAAACTAAATGTTTATTAAAAACATAATAAAACTTTATAATATAATAATCTCCACTCAAAATATATATTTTATCTACTAAGTGCTACAATACTAGGGAGCTTCATGTGAGGGGTTTCATTTGGGTAAAACGTATCGACGAGTTGCTGAATTTACGATTTAAAGTGTCCTAGCTCCTCGAACGTTTACTACATGACCTCTGAATTATGATGGCCCGAACGGTAGTATGATATCTATAAACTAAATGCATTTTCACATATTAAAAATGTTACTATAAACATCAAACTATAAATGACTACATCATGATCAACATAGAGACATGTATATGATGGTTTATGTTTTCCTAAAACATTATTCCAAACCTAAGTCGCAACATTTCATTTTTAGGTTGCACGTAGAAGTTTCCCGATTTATCCTTCATATCCGTTAAAGTACTTAACATCATTAAACTCTAGGTGAGTTCATAGCCCCACTTTCTATTACTTAATTGTTTTACAAACCCTTGGGGGAGATACATGCTTTATTTTAAACCGAACACATTGCTTTCAAAATGTATGCTTATCTGATTGTTTTATTAGCACTAAGTTACCGCATTTTCCAAACTTAAGTCCCTAAATCATGAATCATTAATCACTGGAGAGAGTGGGCGCGAATATTGTGAATATATCTATTGAGATTGACGAATCCCGTTTGTGTTGGCCCCGTTAAAGGCAAACAAACGCACTATATTTGAGTAACATTTGGTAAAAATGGCAATTTTACCTATTATGGCTGGTACCAACAATTTAACCAATTAATTTTGGAACACGTTAACGCCTTGGTTGCATGATGCTTAGTCTAATAATAACTGTTTTGTTTTCAAACAATTGGTGTGAGTCTATAGCTCACACTACAAACATAATGTGTTCAACCATCAAACAAACTCTATAAATTTCACTCAACCTTTGTGTTGACAGTTTTAAGCATGTATTTCAGGTCCATAATGCCTGAGGGCACGGAAGGGCAAGGACAAGATCAAGAAGGCTATAAATATTTTATCATTCACAAAACATCAAAAAATTTATATTGATGTATTTTGTAAATAATGGAACCAATTGGGACCTATTTTGTAAACTATGATATATTTGAATGATAAATCCTTTTTAAAGCGACTCCTTTAGAGATCGTTTTCTATTATTATGACTGTTGTGCCGTTGAGTAACACTCAGTTTGAATTCCGCTGCATATCATGAAATTGGGGGTGTTACAATAATCTTTTTAATTGCTTGAACACTGGTATTTGCAAATCTATATATAAAGAGTTTATATTCATTTTTTGAATTCTAAGAAAACTAATTAAAGAAACTTAATTAATTAAAATTATGTAGTAAATAATGAATAATTATACTCCCTATGTGTGTATGATATAGTTGACTAAGGAAGTGTTTCTTTTTACCTTTAGCTAAGGGATTGGGTCCACAAACAATTTAATAGTATTTCCGTTAAGTAAGACCCACTTATTTTCTTTTACTTTCTTTAGGCCAATGCTAGAGGTAACCATAAATATTGTGGTGACACCGTGCTACATCAACTTTCTCATTTCAAAACTACACCCAACCACAATTTGCTAATAAGGCGACCATAACTACAACAAAAAACATACCCCACATAAACTAATAAAAACACACACACACACACAAGAGAATGAAACTTACGGTTGTCAGGCCAACCATAACTTTGAAAAAATTGGCGGTGATCGGTCACCAATTCGGTTAAGCTAATGAGGAGAACTCGGTCATCTACTCGGTTTGTTAGGGGGTAACCTTACCATTAGCATTGACCTTATATCCACAAGGCATGAAATAGAGTAAATTGCAAAAATCGTCCTTGTGGTATGGCCAAATTGCACGTTTTGTCCTTGTAGTTCATTAAGTGCAAAGATGGTACGTTGACTGCACTGTTACGTGCACTTTTGGTCCTTTGACTTAACTGCCGTTAAATGGACTCCGTTAGTAGTTACACTTTAGCCCTTTTGGCTAACCACTGTTGCAGCACCCATCCTTAAACCACAAAAAAAATCCCCCGTTTTCTTTTCGAATTTTTTTTTTAATATTTTTTTTTCGAAAATATTTTTTATATAAAAATGTTTTTTATATAAAAATGTTGTTTTATATAAAACGTTTTTATATAAAAAGTTTTTATATAAAGCTTTTTTATATAAAAATGTTTTTATATAAAAAAATTAAAAACGTTTTTTATATAAAAAAAATTATAAAACGTTTTTATATATAACTTTTTTATAAAAAAATGTTTCATATAAAACAACATTTTTATATAAAAACTTTTATAAAACGTTTTTATATAAAACATTTTTATAAAAAAACGTTTTCGAAAAAAAACGTAAGAAAAACGTTTTTAAAACAACATTTAAAAAAAAACGTAAGAAAACGTTTCATATAAAACAACATTTTTATAAAACGTTTTTATATAAAACATTTTTATATATAAAACAATTTATATAAAACGTTTTTGTATATAACTTTTTTATATAAAAACGTTTCATTTAAAACAACATTTTAATATAAAAACTATTTTATAAAACGTTTTTATATAAAACATTTTTATATAAAAAATATTTTAATATAAATAAACGGTCGTTAGAAAAATAGACAAAACAAACAAAAACGGATAAAAAACAAACAAAAACGGATAAAAAGCGAAAGAAAACAAACAAAAAATAAATGAAAACGGATAAAATCGGAGAAAAAAATTCAAAAAAACAATTTTATATAAAAAAACATTTTCGAATAGAAATATTCAAAAAAAACGGAGGAAATTTCTTTATTTTTGTAATTCGAAAAAAAATTGCAAAAATCGTCCTTGTGGTTTAAGGATGGGTGTTGCAACGTTGGTTAGCCAAAAGGGCTAAAGTGTAACTACTAACGGAGTCCATTTAACGGCAGTTAAGTCAAAGAACCAAAAGTGCACGTCACAGTACAGTCAACGTACCATCTTTGCACATAATGAACCACAAGGACGAAAAGTGCAATTTGGCCATACCACAAGGACGATTTTTGCAATTTACTCCATGAAATATTAAGGACCCGTTTAGTTTGAGGTGTTTAAGGTTGGATTGGGGATTGGGATTTTCAAATCCGTTTGGTTGGTAGATTCACTTTACCAATTAGACATCAGTATCGAATATAAAGTTTTTCAGAAATGTCATGAGGTAGGGTGTCTTTTTTGAAAATATTGTGGGCCCAAGTAGAAAAGTACACTCTCTCTCTTATTCTTTATTTAAATAATTTTTTTTATTTAATTCACATGTTACATTGTAAAACAAATCAAATATAAATTTAATTATTTTAATTCATTTATTATATTATTTTCTTTTTCCACATCAAATCCTAATCTACAACTTTACATTCAAATACAAATCCTAATCTAAATCCGTCTACAAACCAAACGACACCTAACTTCTTTTCAATAAGTGTCTCATATAAACGTGAATCCCACATAGGCCACGGCGCCAGACACTTACCAACCCAATGTCGGTATGGTTCGTTGTGCCAAAAGCTCGCGCGGTCGATTATGGCTCAAGCCAACAGTCACCGAACCGGGTACAATATTTTTTTTTTGTTTTGGAGTTGCAGGTTTAGAAGGAGGAAGAAGAAGACCACAAGTTGTATAATATTTATATTTTTTTTGTGTTTAAACCTTGTAGTATATTATTTTATATTATTAGTCCTTGATGTTTTATTGTTTTTTCAAAGTTAATGTTTTCCAAAGTGAATCTTTTGCAAAGTTTACATTATTAGTCTTTTTTTTTTTTATCTAATGTATTGTGTTTTTTATATTAATGAAATTAAAGTTTAATTATATATATTGTTTTATATAAAAGTGGAAAAAAAATTAAAAAATAAACGTATTATGGCACCACAAAATTTGTTGTTATGTTAGGGAGGGGTGTTTTGGTGCCATAGTCAAAAGTGGTGTCATAGAAAAAAAAGTGCTGAAGTGGCACAACTTTTTCTCATGACACCACACACGGCACCAAATGATACCTAGTGCTCTTAGTCTAGAAAGAAAAAGAAACACCCCCTAAGTATCTTTGTACACTTGTACATGTATGTATGATTGTATGTTTGTAAAATTCCTTGAAACCAAAATTAGTACATAGCTTTATAAAAAACTAGACATGGCAACGAGATTTTATAACAGCAGATAATTAAAAGTGTTTTGTGTAACTAAAATATCACTGTAACTATATACAACAATAACAACAACAAACCCAATCCCGCCGAGGCAGGGTATGGGGGAGGTAAAATGTAGACAGATCCTACTCCTACCCCAGGGTAAACCCGTAGGTAGAGAGACTGCTTCAAACGAGACCTCCGGCAAGTGCATGTGTGTGGGTGAGAAAGGATAGAAATAAGATCAAATTACATAAAACAATATGCAAAACGCAGTCAAAAGAAAGCATGCAGAACAAGCAAACAGAGCATAAAGGGGAAAAAAAGAAACCGCGCACAAGCACACGCAAAGAAGCCAACAGCAAAGCGCAACAAAAAAACAAAGAGCCAAGGCACACAGAAAAGCAGACCAACTAAAGGGGGCAACACAGAGCAAAGCAAAACAACGCACGTGGCCTAAAGCTAAGGCAAAAAACACGATGCACCAAAAACCAAACGCAGGGAGCAAGAAAAAGCAGGCAAACCTAAGGGGGCAACAACAAAGCAACACAAACCGCGCACGGGGCCTAAAGCTACGACAAAGCAAAGAAGAGCCCACAAAAACCAAAAACGCAAGGGGCAAGGCAAAAAGGGACGCCTAAAAGCCAAACACCCAAAAACAAGCTAAAAACCACAAAACACCTAGCAAAACTACTCGCAAATCCTAATTCTATCCCTCCACCCCTTCCTATCTGAGATCATGTCCTCGGTCAAACGAAGCTCCATCGTCTAGCTTAAGTCTATCCTCCCACTTGAGATTCGGTCTACCCCTCCTTCTCACGCCATCAACTACTAGCGCTTCGACCCTTCTAACTGACGCTGACTGTGGCCTCCTCCTGACATGACCGAACCACCTCAACCTTCCTTCTCTCATTTTCGAAACAATATTCCCGACCTCAAGTTTTGCTCTGAAAACTTCGTTCGGGATCATGTCAAGCAAGGTTTTGCCACAAGTCCATCTTAGCATCCTCAGTTCTGCCACATCTACCCTGTTAGCATGTGCCTTTGATATGGGCCAACATTCAGAGCCGTACAAAATATCAGGTCTAATCGCCACCTTATAGAATTTTCCATTTAACTTAAAGGGGATGTTCCTGTCACAAAGGACTCCTGACGCCGCCCTCCATCTCGCTCACCCCGCTCTAATCCGGTGGGTTACGTCCTCATCTATCCTCTCTGGTTTGTGTATAATCGATCCCAGGTATCTAAAAGACTCATTGGGTGGCAGGATCTGATTACTGTAACTATATGCCGCTGGAAAATATCACGGAGAATATTGAAAGTTAATTTGGTGTCGGATCTTATTGGATTCATTTAACGGGTCTAGATATCAACCCGTATCCATTTCATTTCATTTCATTTCCCCTAATTAAAAAGCAGTCAACACAAACCCTAAAACACCATTTCTAATCCAACCCCATCAACACACAGTTAAACAACCATGAGCACAGCAGCAGCAGCTCGTAAAACAGGCGGTCTATTTGAAGGACTTTACAAGGTCCTTATGCGCCGTAACTCCGTCTACGTCACTTTTGTCATCGCCGGTGCTTTCGCTGGTGAACGGGTACATAAACACTTACTCCTTCATTTTTGTCTTTTTTTTAATATATAGTTTTTTTGTATATAAATATATGTAGTTGTAGATCTGACTTTATTACAATAGTTAGTTAGAGTTTGTTAGTTTTAAGTAAAGTAACATTACATTATTATTCGGTTTACGCGGTTTGATTAAGGAAGTGTATGGTGATATTTGCGGTTTTTGGGTAAGGTTATTGAAACACAACATTCTCGAACTCGGTGAAGGTTTAAGCGCTGGATACTAAGAGTGCGTTTAGTTGAAGAAAAACTTCTTAGGGTGCGTTTAGTTGGGGAAAAACACCGTTGTTTTTTACAAAATATTTTGTGGAAAACAAAGAAAACAGATATCGTGTTCATTTTAACATTTTCTAACAAAATGTTTTGCAAAACATAAAATCCCCTATTTCCTATCTTAACAAGAAAAACTATAAAACAAATTTTAGTTGTTTTCCTTGATTTCCTTTGTAACCCACAACCCTCCCCCCTTTCTTCAAAATAGAAAATACAAACATCAACTAAACGCGTTTTCTATATTTTCAGAAAACAAGATAATTTTTTCTCCAACTAAACACACCCCTATTTTCCTTGTTTTGTACAAAACATTTTGTGAAAAATAAGGGTGGTTTCCTCTTAACTAAACGCAACCTCAACAATTGGATCTTGAGCTTATTGGGTTTTTTTCTTGCTAATAAACTTCTAATGTAATCTTCATCTAAACGCTTGTTTTGAGTTTGATGTGTTTTGAAATCCATACTAACAAAAACCCATCACGAAGACAAGTAAAAAAAACGCAAGGTTTTCCACTCGGATTCAATCAACGAAATCACGCGCGCACACACACACATTTAATAAAGCCTTAATACGACAAAAGCAGCTTGAAGAACGGTGGACTATACAATGTCCTTATGTGTCATAGCTCCGTTCACGTCACTTTTGTCATCTCCCCTTGCTTTCGCCGGTGAATGGGTATTAAAATACGGTTCCGATTATGTTTTCCGCTTATTACTTATTACTTCTATAATTGTGATTTGTAAATCTGAGATATTTTGTTTTGGAGATTAGTTACTTAGTTGTTTCAGTAAAGCAATATCTATAGAATTAATGGGAATAAATGAGTAGTTAGTTTATGATATTTGATCGAGTAAGTAAATAATGTAATAATAATGAGATTAGAGGTTATTTGGTTAAATTGAGCTAATTTGTAGTGCTTTAAGAGTGTGTTCTGTTATCAAAACACGCTTGGTTCGCTACATGTGTTTTGGTGAAGCTTATGTTAGAAGCTTTTGTGAGGGAGGGGGAAATAGACAATAAGCTTTAGCTTCAACTTTGGAGCTTTCCGGAGGTATACAATCCATCAAGGTTAAACTTTGGATTGCAACTTTAAGCTTAATGGCTTGTGCATTTTCAGAAAGCTGAAAGATTGGATCTTATAGCTTCTTGGCTTTTTGGTGGAGATGTGTAGGTTTTGCCTATAGAAATGTTTATCAACACTATGCTTATCTAGTATTCATCCGGCAAATAAGCAGTTTGGAGTTGCTCATCCAAACTGTTTCTCTGATCATTTTAGGGGTAAAATATGCACTTCTAAATAAGTAGTTTAGGAGTTTCTTGTTGCAGGCCTATAAAATCATTTTAAAATAGCATAAGCAGTTTATGAGCAGACGCAAACACCCCTGTTGTGTTCTTGTACTTGCTCTGAATATTTTTGCCTCTTTGGATATGTTTGTTTTTATTTACCTGGGTTACCGACTCGACATTGTAAGCCAACTAATCCCAGGGAGACTACCCTTTTGGATAGCCCGGAGTCGCCCAGGTGAATCTCGGCCACAAAGGGATTAATTTTCTCCCCGTTGGATTCTAACCTTTGGAAGGCTGGTATTCTTACCGCGAGCTATGCTACAATCACAAAAGGTTTACGAAAAAACATCCACAAAAGGAGGTGTTATGTTTTGATTGGTAACTTTTGCAAATTTCTCTCTCTTCTCTTTGATTAACCTAATCGAAACATAACACCTCATTTTTGTGGATGTTTCTTTATAAACCTTTTGTGGTTGTAGCATAGCTCTTCTTACCGCTGGGTCACCCCTTGTGGTTCCTCTTTGGAGATGTTACAATGGTAGCAAACTAGCAATGGATATTCTAGGTAGTGGCGTGCCTTGTACATATCATTGGGATGGTGATTCTAGGATGTTATCCAGTCTTGCTACTGTTTGTGATATGTATTGCGAAGACCCTGCAAGTCCATAGTATAGGGAAACTTGTTGTTTAGAAGGTCATTGGGCTGGGTTTGGTTTTGGCCCTTACAACTTACAAGGGATGTAGTAAACATGTATGAGATGAAAAATAAATACGATGTAGATGTTATTGAAACAATCTAAAACATGTGTTTTTTTTGTTGAGAGAAACCAAAACCATTAGGCCTATCAGTTTTCATGCGCAAATTAGGGTACCATGCATATGTTAAATTTTGTGAATAAAATATTTGATTATTTGTTAATAGAACAAAGTATTCCTTTGTCTGGTGTAGTGAAGGGATTGTTGGTATGTATATTCAGTTTGTGTGTGTTGTTTTATCAGTTTTTAATTGAACTTATTTATATGAGCTCAAGTACCATCTGATGCAGTTGACTTATGCGCCTTTGTTGATTATCTCTTTTCAGGCAGTTGATTATGGAGTTCATAAACTTTGGGAGAATAACAATGTTGGGGTAATTCGCACCTTCTACTTGTATGATGTATCTTGTGATATTTTTCCTGCCTATTTGTATTAAATACATAGACCAAATTACTTCCACTGAGGCCCAACACTTCTATGCGGTATTATAGTCTCTGCGATGCTTAGTCTAAATTGAGTTTTAGAAATGCTGCGACCTGCGAAAGATAGCTAGTTGTTTGCGGCTGATGTGAATTGATTCGTGTATAAGTATTTAGTAGTGCTCTTAGCTTTTAGTTATAGATATAGATGATTGGTTGAGTAATCTCACATAGCGTTAAGAACCATAAACTGGTTTAGTGTATTACGTTAAACCAAATGGCAGAATAATAACCCACAATGATTCTGCTCTGATTGTTTTGTGTTTTAGGGCATGCTCTTCTTCTTCACTCCTCATTTGCTCTTTAAGCTAAGTTACATGAGATATGGGGAGAAAATGTGATCTTTCAGCAAGAAGTTATGATAAGTTAGAAAATACCAGTGGATCGAATTAGACTGCATACTATTCCAAAAGTTATCTTTTCTTATTCTACATATGAATTATGTCTGAATGTCTCTTAACATATTTGTGTCTGTATGCAGAAACGATATGAGGACATTTCTGTGTTGGGACAGAGGCCAACCGACGAATGATTTGGACATGTCTTGATCATCGTATGTGATTGGTTATTACTTTGAGATTTTTGGAAGGACAAGTTAATATTTGATAATAAGTGTTGATTTTTTTGGGCATTTGTGGCATTCACAAAACTAGATCCTTTAAATCTGCTGAGAAGGTATTTCTCAATAGTGTACCAGTTTTCTCTGAAAATATGAAACTCTTTCAGTTGTTGCAATTTCTGAATGAACTTTGGGTTTTATTGTTCACTGCTTGATTCCATCATTCTATGGTTTCCACAGTTTAATGTCTAGATATAAAGTTGAGTATTTGTTAAAATTAAAGGTGAAAATCATGAACCAGTAAACAAGTTTGAGATTTGTTAACTTTATAAGTTTAATAGTGTTTCATTGTTGTGTAAGTTTTATGTATGAGTGATAGATAGAGAACACTTCTCAAACGTGGTTATTATTTCGGGACTCGTTTACTTTCGAGAGTTGCATAAATTGGTTGTGTTCAAAGTTGGTTGGGAGTAGTTATATTTAGGCTGGACGCAGTGGGAGTTTTAAACTCGGTCGGGCAACCAAAAAATCCAACCACGACCGATATTCAAATCGGTCAGCACGAGTGTGGGACTTGGTCGTCACATCGGTCGAGGCAGCAAATTTTCCTAACATCAGTTGGATGTTCGACCGATTCTTTCTTTCTTTCTCTCTTTCTCGTTTTCTTTCTTTTTTTTTGGCACAGGTAAAACCATGCTTGCCAAAGCTGTTGCGAAATTTGAGTGAAAAAAGGATTAGACAGTGATAAAGAAGAAGGAAAATGAGAACACACAGTTCATGATGTTTTAAGTGTGTGTGTAAATGTTTACAAAGATCATGGTGAAATGTGTGTAACTTTTTGCATGAAATAATAATGGGGTGATGGTGAAATGTGTGTAAATTTATCTGTGGATTACACATCTAGCAATAGAATAACACGTTTACATTTTTTGCATGGTAACGTATAACTTTTTGTAGTTAACACGTTTACTTTTTTGCATGTAAAAAAAAAAAAAAAAAAAAAAGAAACTTGGTCAAGGTAGCAATTTGGTCGTCGTCAGGTCGTCGGAGAGTTAAAGCTGATGTGGCAAGGTCGTGTCTGGTCACAACTGTGCCCGGCCTTAGAGGTGAGTGTTTATTACTACCTCCGTCCCATAATAATTGTCCACTTTTACTATTTATGAGTCTTTCTTGTTTAACTTTGACCATTTATATTTTTATTTGTGTTATATAATACTTGATGAAAATTATACCAAATAAAAATACATTTAAAACCCAATCTATTCATATATTTTTCATCAAGTATTATATTATACAAATAAAGATATTTATGGTCAAAATTGAATAAAAAAGACTTGAAAAAGTCAAAGTGGACAATTATTATGGGACGGAGGTAGTAATAAAGTACAACTTAACAACACATGTATAAAAACAATCATTTTCATATAGAACAAAATTGAAACTTTGATGGCTTGTAAGGTTAATATGAAATTTGACTGTTTGAGTGATTAAATTGGAACACTTATAAATCATGATACTTGTTAGTATTAGATGACATTTTCTAATGAATAGAGGTATCTTAATGATGATAGTTCTCAATTTAGATATTTGAAACATGTTTTTTTGGTTAACCATGGTCTACTATTTGACTACATTTGAGTTCATATGACAAAGTTCTTTATAAGTAAGATCTGGCATAACAACGTCACAAGAGTTTGAACATGGTCGTCGATACCTGCAAGCCCCTGCATGGAGGTGAAAGAGTCACCGGTTGAACTTGAAACATATCTACATACATTGTTTAGTTGAAAACTAAATTGGTTATTTTATTGAGAGACATTATCCGTGTGAATTAAATTAGTTGTTGAAAATATCAAATAAATGTCTATTTTTCTTAAGGAAACATGCCTATTCGATACTTACGCTCTACAATAACAAACAATTGTTATTAACATATCATACATTTTGAACTCATAGATTGACCAAATACTCTTTGGGAGATAAAACACGATCCCTCTTGGTGCTAATTTGTGCCAAAAAAATATACAGTGCCAATTATACCTTCAATTATAATTAGTTTCAAATTATACTCTGTTTGATCAATGTCGTTCTATTATTTTTAGGACGAAGCGTGTTGGTCACGTTGTCGGTTATCTAATACATATCGGCCTACCAAAAAAATATGTTTTGACTAATACAAATAGATGCGGACTAGGATGCTCGCCGAGCCAATTTTTTTTTTGTAAGTTTTGTGAAAATAAAACTGTCAAATAGTATTTGAGGCTTATTGCTAATCCATGTCAACAAAAATAGAAACGTGAGACATAAGAGGTTTTCCTTGTTCATATTAATTGGAAAAGACGAGTCTTTAATTAAAATGTACGTGTCTTAACCAAATTATTTCTATGACCACTAGGCCAACAAAGTGGGTTTCGTGTCAACAAAATAACATAGTAAGTTTCGTGATTTTCTCACAAGAGGTCAAAAGTTCAAACTTAATTAGCTGTGTACATTTGAGATGGTCAGAGCAAGATCGACATTACCTGGTACGCATACTTCTGACTTAAAAAGGCTCGCCATCCCGATTAACCTGAATGGCAAAAAACTAATCCGTTTATCCGTTTAAAAATAACCTATTAAAATCCAAATCTAAGTATCTTATAATAGAGGGATGCACTTCCCTCATATTAATTATTTTAAGATTTCCATATATAGAATTTTAAGCAAATACAAGTTACAAAGCATTAGTTACAATACTTAAAGCACAAATAAAAATACAAAACAAACTACAATTAATACACAACTTAAAACACCCTTTCACAAAAGAGTACATGTCTCTAATCATGATGTACAACATTTGCTTCACAAAATGACCATGTATAACGATTCTGATACAAGCTTCTTGACCAAACAATTAATACACCCCATCACCAATTAATACAAAATGTAAAGCATAATGTACAAATCTATACTCCATTATAACTACATTATCTATATATCTATAAACTGAAAACAAAAATATACAACAACATATCGTTTATCGTTTTGAAAACAAAAATAGTAACAACATACACAACCTAGCCAATCTATAAACTGAAAACAAAAATAGTAACAATTGTATATCGTTTTGAAAATTTCTTTTTAATATTCGAAACCAAAAAGAAAGAACATAACACACATGTTACAACTCCAAGTATTCCTAAACACATCACAGTCAACAACACTTTCGAATTAAAAGAATAAAAAAACAAAAGATCTTAGTTTTATGTTCATCATTAATATCACTCTTCAATGATTATAAGTATATGAACAAGTATCATCATAGATCATTTTCGAAGAATACATTTCTTTTAAATATCCGAACACATATAAAGAAAGATCAAAACCTCCGTTTCAACCTCTCTTTTATTCGGTCATAGAAAAACAAGAAACGAATATAAAAAATGTATAACTACCCGAGACCTTTATTCAAGATCTTGAAGCCTTGTAAAGAAAGAAACCAAAGAGTGTTTGTTTTGGTATTCGGTTGTTATATTGTGTTCTCCGATTATGGATTTTTTTTGGTTCGGATATTCAAAGAGAAAGAATGATAAATTGGTGGCTAGATGTGTTGAAGATAAGCATTAGATGAAAAGGATAGTGTGGCTGTGTGAGTTTATTTACGTTAAAGTGTAAAAATAATTAGGGTAGAATATTATATAAGTGGGTATTTAGAGTCAAGTGTTTTTGGTCTTGGGCTTTTGTAGGTTTAAAAGTTGGTTGGACATTTTTATATCTTCAAATGCGCAAATACTTAAACAACTATGTTAGACGTAATTATTTTTTTGGGATATAATAAGTGTTGTGGTTCTATTAAGTTGGTTTGACAAGTTAAAATATTAAAATTAATATTTTTGGTATAATTTTAGACCCCAATTTTAATTGAGCTTCGATAATATGAGATTGACTATAATTTTGGGCTGAATTATTTTTGGGTTCGTTGATATAACTATCGTATATATTTGAATAAAAAAAACTCACATTCCTCTCACAACATGTGAAAAGAATATAATTGAATTGATAATTTATTTTGTTTTAACAACCGGTAAACATAATACTAAAAGGCGTTCAAAACGGTACTATTTAATGTCGTTTTGATATAATTGGACAGCTTTGGAGATAACACTTTTTGGGCTTCGATTGTTTGATACGGTAACATCGACTATAACAATAAGAACGAACTTTCAAAAAGAAAGAAGAAAAAAAATACACTAAAACGATACAACTTTTAGTAATAAAAATTTATAGCAAAAAAAATCGTCTAATAAATTAAAAAAAAATGCATAATAAAATATAACAAAAATTACAAAACAAAAAAGCTACAATAAAAAAAGAACAAAAAACATACATGAATCGGCTACAAATCAGCCGTGTTGCAACGTGCGGTATTTTTGAAAATATTTGCTCGCAACAAAATTAGTCACCGGGTAATCGCCGCCGCATTGCGCGGGTACGCTGCTAGTCATCTTTTATAAGTTACGAGATCTATTTTATGAACATTATTATTAGAGTAAACTCCAAAATACATCCATGTGGTTTACACTGTTTCGCACCATACATCCCTCTCGTAAAAGTTTCTATGTAAAAGTTTAGATACATCAACTCGTTAGTAAAAGTTAACCTATATATATCCCTCGGTTAAAATAAGGACTAACGGTGCAAATTATTTCTGTGTTATCTCCTAACGAGACATAAAATATTTACACCATTAGTCCTACAGGTTGTGCACCGTTAGTCATTTTTATGTTTTCGTCCGTTTTTTTATGTTTTTGTCCTTTTTTTTTACGTTTTCTTCCGTTTTTTTACGTTTTCTACCATTTTTTACGTTTTCACGATGGATTTATTCGTTTATGCCTATTTTTTCACGGTTTTGTCGTTGGGTTTTTATTTTGTCCCTTTTTTACGTTTTCGATTCGTTTATTATGTTTTTAGAGCCGTTTTTCGCATGCTTTTTACGTTTCCGGGTTTTTTTTTTTACTTTTCGTCCGGATTTTTACATTTTCGTCTCTTTTTTGTTTTTCGTCCGTATTTTATCGATGCTTTTTTATGTTTTAAGCCCCATTTACTTTCGTTTTGACGTTTTCGTCCATTTATTTCGTTTTTGCCCTTTTTATGTTTTCGCCTTTTTTTTGTGAGCGAGGTTTTTCAGCAGAGTTATTTTTTTTTACGCATTTTTGTCCGACGTTTTGTCGTTAAACGTTTTGCCCTTTTTTTATGTTTCGCCTTTTTTTTTACTTTTTTTTGGTTAACGTTTTGCCCTTTTTGTTTATCATCCTGTTTTTGCCCTTTTTCGTCTTTTTTTTTAACTTTTAAAAAAAGGAGACAATGTGTTCGAAAAAGTAAAAAAAAAAAAGCACTTTTTTACGCCATTTTTAAACGGACAAAAAACTAAAAAGCAGACGAAAACGTAAAAAACGGCGAAAAAGTAAATAACGAAAAATCTTGTATACGAAAAGTAAAAAAAACGCGTCCAATGCGCAATTACGAAAACGATTAAAAACGGGCGCGATATCAAAAAAAAAGGTTGAAAACGTGGAATGGAACAATAAAAAAAATGGAAAATAAAATGGAAGCGTAAAACTGGAACTTAACGGTGCAAATACGTACGAGAGGACTAAAGGTGTAAATATTTTATGTCTCGTAGGAGATAACTGGAGAAATAATTTGTAAAGGTTTCTTATTTTAACCGAGGGATGTATATAGGTTAACTTTTACTAATGAAGTGATGTATCTATTGAAACTTTTGCGAGAGGGATGTATGATGCGAAACAGGGTAAACCACATGGATGTATTTTGGAGTTTACTCTTATCTATACTATATAAAATGGAAAAATGGTCAAAGTGGAAAAAGTGAAAAATGTTGAAATTTGAATGTTGAAAACACACAATGGAGAGAGAAATAAATAATATAATTAATACTCTTATTAAAACACCCCATTACTTAAAAGTACAATAATTTATTCACAACACCCAATTAAAAAAGCACATCTACCAAATTAAAAACAACCAATTGAACCGATACCGGGTTGACGTTGAAAACGATACCGGGTTGACTGTTAAAACGATAAAGGATGCTTCAAACCGAGGCGGGCCGGTTTAATTTGACATTTTCGACCCAACCTATCGGTTTGACTCGGTTTAAATCGACCTTTTTGCTCGAACGGTTCAACCAAAAACCACCGGGTGAAATCGGGTTTCAAATTTGACAAAATTATATGAGAAGTGATGAAGTAGTTGTGGAACCCGTGACAATTTTTTTGAAAGGAGAGACCAAGTAATTGTAGTTTTGGTTTATTTCTTTTGACATGTAATTTGTCATTTGTATAATGTTATTTTAAAAAATGTTGCTCTTGCACCATTTAAGAGACTAGCATATATGAATCGTCGTTTAAAAGTTAATATATTTTGTATAGCCCTTTGACAAGATCAATAATGTTATGTAAGTTTATTAAAATCACAAAATATAAATAGTATTGTTATCTTTAGCGATAATTATTTACCTCAAAAAAAAGATTTGAACAATGCATAAATATCTATACAAATTAATAGTACAAAATAATCTTATATGGTGATATCCAATTTGCAAAAGTTAAAATTTTAGCCACACACCAAATGATAAACGTTACATAAGAAAAAGCATTACATGTTGGTATACCTTTACTACAATATAATATTCTTAAACCATAATGGATTCGTTTTGTAATGCTTGAATCTATTATTTCTAAAATCTTAATAACTTAAAACAATCTTATTAGAAATATACACACTTAGATCGATCTACACATAATTTTTTTAAAAACTATATATTTATGTTGCTGCAATCGTAGTTATTAAACGATTCTCATCGCTACAAATCAGTGTTGTTGAAAAGAAGCTTACGGCCATCGGACTTCTTGAGAAAATAGACATCGCTGCCGCTAGGCGCGGGTACTCGTCTAGTTATTATTATATGACGTTACATTTCCACGAGTAACCGTTAAAAGAGAACAATTGTATATTTCCATCTCCATTGAAACCACAATTCATCAAGTTATCCTACCTTTTCCCCCAATTTTAACATTGTAAATTAGGGTTTGTATTAACAAATCACATCAAACACCAACATTATTCCAATTCGTTCATGGGATTTACAATTAAGCCAAAAGGGTCCTCGAATATGCAAAAAAGTTGGTACATTTCATTTTTTTCGTATGAGTTTATGATTTAGGTGTAAAATTAGGGTTTGTATTTGAAAATCACGTTAAGCACCAGCATTGTTCAATTGATTGATGGGATCTGCAATTAGGCCAAAAGGGTTCTAGAATATGCAAAAAAGTTGTTAAATTTTCTTGGTTTCATATGAGTTTGTGATTTAGGTATAAATTTAGGGTTCATATTAGGGTTTGTATTTTGAAAGCACATTAAGCATCAGCATTGTTACAAATGGTTGATGGGATATTTAATTGAGCGAAAAGGGTCCCCGAATATGCAAAAAAATTGGTACATTTCATTGTTTTCGTATGAGTTTGTGATTTAGGTATAACACTAGGCTTCATATTAGGGTTTGTATTTGGAAAGCACATTAAGCATTAACATTTACAAATGGTTGATGGGATTTTCAGTTAAGCGAAAAGGGTCCCCGAATATGCGAAAAAAGCTGTTGAGTTTCGTTGTTTTCGTATGAGTTTGTGATTTAGGTGTAGAATAAGGTTGATACTAATGGATAATGTTCCGGTTGAAGTGATTGGTAACATACTGTCTCACCTTAGGGCTGCTAGAGATGTTGTAATTGCTTCAACAACGTGTAAGAAATGGCGAACAGCTTGTCATCATCATCTTCATATGTTGTCGTTTAATTCAGACGATTGGCCTGTTTTTCGCGATTTGACGACTAGTAGGCTAGAGATACTTATCACGCAAACTATATTTCAAACGAAAGGTTTACAAGGTCTTTCGATATTAATGGATGATGTTGATGAGTTTTCGGCTTCTGCTGTTATTGCTTGGTTGATGTATACCAGAGAAACGTTGCGTTGCTTGTATTACAATGTGAGAACTACTCCGAATGTTAATATTCTTGATATATGTGGGCGGCATAGGTTAGAATTGTTGGTTTTGGCACATAATTCGATCACGGGGGTTGAACCGAATTATCAAAGGTTTGTGTTTTTGAAGTCTCTTTCTTTGAGTTATGTTAGTATTTCGTCGTTGGATTTGAATATGTTGTTATTGGCTTGTCCCAAGATTGAGTTTTTAGGGCTTGTATGTCCCGAGATTGCGATTACTGATAACCAGGTGACGGTTGAGTTGACTAGTCAAACATTAAAGAGAGTGTACATCGAAGCCATAAGCTTAGACAAGTTTACTTTAGAAGCCGATAGTCTTGAGAAATTGCATTTGAAAGACTGTGCTCTTGAGCTTTTCGAGCTTAGTGGGAAGGGTACTTTGAAGCATTTTAAAATGGATGATGTTAGTATTCTACATCTTGACATAATTGAGCCCGTGGATAATCTTGAAATCATTGATGTAAGCAATTTCACGATTATATGGTCAAAGTTTTATCAGATTATTTCAAAGTCCTCGAAATTGAGAAGGCTTCGACTATGGAACGTGGTGTTTGATGATGAGGTTGACTTTGTCGACTTGGAGTCGATTGCTTTATGTTTCCCTGAATTAAGGCATCTTGCATTGAGTTATGAGTTAAGAGATGATTTGAAAGATGGTATTCTTCATTATAGTTTGGAAGGTTCGTCGTCAATGGAAAATGTGAGTGTGTTGGATCTTGGATGGACGGTACTTGATGAACATTTTGCTGATTGGGTCGCGTGTCTGCTTAAAAGATGTTTAAATCTTAAGAAGTTGATCATTCATGGGGCTGTTTCCGGGACCAAAACCCCTGTAGAGTGCCACATGTTGGCTAGTTTTACTTCATCAATTGTGCAGCTTATGAGAAAATACATTCATGTGGATGTTCAATTTGTCTATGAATAATACTTTTGCAAATTTACTTATTGGTTTTGAGCTTTAAGGTTTGCTTTATGTATTTAGAAAAGACTCAAGTAACAATGTCAGCAAGTGTAAAACTGATGCTCATTTGGTTTCTAAGGAGGTGCCAGGTTTGTTCTATGCCTATATTTATCAAATATATATTTGATTGATGCCTTGAAATGAACAATTCATTGAATGCATACCCACAAACTTTTTATTGAAACTAATATATATGGCATTAGATTGCGAGTCTTTTGTGTTCTTAGTGTACATAAGACCTTGCATTTTTAAATATACTGTTTTTCTTTGTAGAATGTTGTATTTTTTGTTTTACAGTAGCATGTAAACACGTTTACTGGGCCTAGATACATAGGTTATTACAAACGGGTGAGAGGTATGAAACTTTGAATCTTGTTTATGGCAGACTTTTTCTGTCACGGAATATTTGTTGCCAAATACAGAAAACCTTGAGATGATTATTACATAAACATGCTTCATATCTGTTTAACTCTTTCTAAAAACTGTAAGCAAGTTTATAGGAATGAAAAGATAATCATAGACTCCTGAGATCGGAGCAGCTAGTATAGTGCTAACAAAGGCTGGTTAAAGTTACACCTATAAGTAATGAAATCGTTATACGATTCCTAAGAAAATATTACGTGCTGTTGTAACATGATATTATTCATGCGGTTTGATGAGGTACCCTCTCTATCCTCAAATCTGAGTCGGTTCCAACCCAGATATACTCGCCTGACAAACATGAGATAGTCATTTCCCCTCTAAGAAACATTAGTCTCGTACACAACGAATGTTCAGGTCATTTGACCAAACACTTGATCTCTATATTAAGTCTCTCTGACCTATATAAAAAGACCGTCTGAGGTGGCTCCCTCTGTACATTTCCAGGGTCACTGTTACGAAGTCTAACTTTAGGGTCGAAGCCCAGAGACCTCCTGACTTTTTTTTTAAATAAGATTGAGAAAAAATGTACAATGTTTCACTATCCTAATTTCATAATTGAAAGAGTTGGTAAGAAATAAGAAATAGGAGGGTTGAAAAAATCAAGTTCTGGTTTAACTAAATTAATGCATGATTTGTACCTAATGAGATGAAAACTCCCCACTGATATCCTATACTTTCAGATACAACCTATAAGAAATTATATAAAGATCCACATTGTGTAATCCATCACGAAATGTAGAAAAATCAAAGTTTCATAGTATCCAACTGTAAACATCAGGTGGTTTGATATTTAAAGCTATAGTGAGGGTGGTTATTTGATATAAAGAAATATCGAGAAGCCATTTAATACCCTTAAATTGGATTAAGAATGGATGCAAAATAGTCGATTCTGTTTGGACTTGGTTATGTTGTAAAGATGCGCCTGTTTCTTGTATTTTTAGCTCGTTGCTAGTTTGTATAAATAGTATCAATTGTGCCGCGAATAGTATCAATTTAGAAGGTGCACATGTTTGCATTTTGAAAGAGCCAACTAGTACTTCTTTTTACTTGAAGTGTAACTTAATTGCTGATTATGTGTTATGATCACGTATGACCCTCCTGGCACCAATACGGGTCAGACGCGGACTAAGCACGACCGTGTAATACTCCCGGCACCCATATGGTTCGGTCGCGGACCAAATACATACCCCGGAAATGGCCACTAAGCCATTCAGCGGACGATAGACGCGTCAGAAGAGGAACACAACCGGCGTCCAACGTAAAGGTAGGGAATCTCGCTCAGACTCAAGCGTCTGCAACTGCGGTCCCAAAAGGAAAGCGGGACAACTCCGCCAAAAGCATTGCTATCACGCAGCGCGACAAGCTCTGGAGGTTGACCTCGTCACTCCCCACTCCCAATTTGTCGTTCTCATGGCGTGATCTTGAGAACACGACGAAAGGTCAACCATATAAATAGAGGCCTGCCACTATTCAAGCGGTAACACATACATACTCTCTCTCTCTAGAACCAACTTCATCTCTCTAAAACTATCACTTACTCTCACGCCGGAGGTTGACCGCGGAACCGTCGCGGTGAGACTAACGGTGTTGGTTTTCTTAGCGACTAGCAATCAAGAATTTCACTTAATACAAGATCTATTTCCTGGGAAGTTAGCATACACTAATCTTCATCGGGAAGCGGGAATTGTATTAACAAGTTGGCGCCATCCGTGGGACCAGTGACATAAGCTGCGTTTCCCGTGCATAAAAAACTCTAATGAGCAATTTGGCGAGAAAACCCTTCCCCGTCTCTGGCCGAGTCCACGGTCGAAACACGGGAGGAAGGAGAAAGTGCAAGACACGAACAATACCGCCCTAATGCCGCGACAAGCGCGTCAATATGGGAGTTCGCGAAAGCACTACCATCAAATCTTACCCTTTATGGCATAAAAGGTCCATCGGAAAAAGCGGGACGGGTCAAAACTCGTCTGGATTTCGATGATGAGACTAGAAATGAGAGATCTCGAGAACACGCCCGGAATACTCGCTCGAATCCTGAAGAAAATGGGCACCCAAAAGGAGGCGAGACCGGCCCTAGTGTTAGGTCGGACCCCGGAATATTCCAAGTCACGGAGTGTTTTCATCGCGACTTCGTGAGTGAGACGATAGATGTTCTAGAGAAAGCGGAGGGAAACCAAGAGGCTGCGACCAAATGTCTTCTCAAGACTGGAAAAGGAACGTCCGCACATATCCGCGAGACTTGGTGACCGAAAACCAAGCTGTGTTCTCCGGACTCAGTCAAAGGTTACCCCAGAGGCAGCAAAAGAAAAAGAGAAGCGAAGACACCAACGGGCCGGAGTGTTACCCGCGGCAGTGCTTCCCACTCGAAGTGCGGCGGAGGAGAAACATCACTCATGTAGTAGAACCGGAAGCATCTCCCCGGAAAGCGAGGAAAGCAGCGGAGGACACTGGAGGTCCACCGAAAAGCAAGAAACGGGAAGATGAGGACCTCACTCCCCGTATGGCGTGGTGACACAGACCCTTTACGTCATTACGGAATTTCGAGTTCCCGGGAGAACAAGAATGCCGGCTCACATCAGAACATACGATGGGACGGGGGATCCGGAGGATCATCTGAAGATTTTCCAGACCGCGGCCAAAGTGGAAAGATGGGCCATGCCCACATGGTGCCACATGTTCAACTCCACCCTTGTTGGGCCCGCGGTGGTTTGATTTGAATCCGGAGAGCATTGACAACTTTGAGGAGCTGCGATCGAGCTTTCTCTCGTACTTCCTACAGCAGAAGAAGTATACGAAAGATCATGTTGAATTACACCACATAAAGCGGCGGGATGGGGAGTCCACGGGCGTTCGTGGAACGTTCAAGACAGAGAGCATGTATGTAAAGGGAGCAGAGTGCATGAGAGTGTCGGCTTTATGCGGGATAACGAACCGAAACTAATCAAAAGGCTCAATGATAACATTCCCCAATCGCAGGATGAAATGTGGAAGGTCGTGAAAGCATTCCTCAGAGGTGAGGTGGCCGCGACCAACCAGTCAAAGAAGAAACACTCCCAGTGGAAGAACCAGGACGGAAGACAGAAAAGCATCCAGATCTTTGAAAGAAAAGGGGAGTTCAAGACCCGCTCAAAGCCAGAGAGGAAGAGGGGGGACATGTTCACCCCCCTCACAAAAAGGCCGAAAGAAATCTTGGCCATGGATACGGTCAAATTCACAGCTCCTCCGCCAATGTCTAGCCCGTAGGAGTCTAGGAATAAAGACAAATCTGTGACTTTCACAGAGAAAAGGGCACAACAGACGAGTGCTATCGGTGAAAAAAGCAGATAGAGGAGGCGGTCCAGGTCGGACAGCTCGCACATCTGGTCAAAGAGATCAAGAATGGGGCGCAGAAGAATGGTGGCCCCAAGGGCGGAAAGAAAGACACCGCAACCAAGGACAAAGCTCACGTCATATACATGGTCAACACACAGCAGCGGTCGGTCAAACCCAAGTTGGGTCCGGAAGCGGTTTTGAACATGGAAATATCTTTTCCCCCCATATCCGGGGATGACTGGGATGATCATCCGTTGGTGATCAAGGCAGACGTAGAGGGTGCACTGATCCACGGATGTATGTGGACAACGGAAGTGCCTGAAGTCTGTCACGAACATTGCTTCAACAAGCTAAACCCAGACATCCGCAAAAGACTAATTCCTGCTTCATCACCACTGTTGGGCTTCAGTGGAGAACTCTCGTGGCCGTTAGGACAGATCCTCTTGGAAGTAACATTGGGAGCGAAGAGAAGTCACTAGTGCTTGGATGAACTTCATGGTGGTGCGATCTCCGTCTCCCTACAATGGAATAATTGGACGTCCATGGATTAGGTACATTAGGATAGTGCCATCCACGGGCATGGGATCTTTGAAATTTCCTACCGTGGTAGAGTTGTGACTTTACACGGTGACAAGGTGGTCCCTTGTTGAATGCAGAATGATCGCGGAACCGAGTCCGCCGTACAACCCACGAAGTGAAAGAAGGAGTCGCGGTGGCAATCAACCCCAAATTCCCGACCAAGCGGTCACCATAGGGGGTTAAGCGAGAAAGGAAAGAAGAGCCTCTGTGACCTGCTTAAGAATAACTTGGATATCTTTGCTTGGGAGCCTTCCGACATGACTGGAGTTCCGCGGACAATCGCGAACACAAAGCTGAATGTCCGGGACGGTTATGACCTGTACGACAAAAGAAGAGGGGCAGGCCGTGAAAGAAACAAAGCAATCAATGAAGATGTTACCAAGCTAGTTGCAGCGGGGATCATGAAAGAAGTACACTACCACGATTGGTTGTCTAACCCCGTGCTCGTCAAAAGAGTGACGGAAGCTGGAGAATGTGTGTGGACTTCAAGGACTTAAACAAAGCACGCCCAAAAGATTGCTACCCTTGGGAGATCGACTGGAAGGTCGAATCCCTCTGCGGATATCCATTCAAGTGCTTTCTTGACGCGTACAAAGGGTATCACCATATACAAATGGCGGCGTGACGAGGAAAAGACAGCGTTTCACACAAACCAAGGCATCTTATGTTACACCAAAATGCCTTTCGGTCTAAAGAACTGGTGCCACATACCAAAGACTTCGTGGATAGAGGCGTTTGAGAAACAGATTGGAAGAAATTTGGAAGTATCGTTGGCGATCTAGTCATCAAGAGCCATTCAGAGGAAGAAGTACTCGGGGATATGAAGCGAAACCTTCAAGACTCTAAGGAACATCAACATGAAGCTTAACCCCGAAGTGCACATTTGGGCGGAGGGGATGTTTCTAGGTCATGTGGTAAGCAAGGAAGGCATCGAGCTTGCCCGGACAAGTCTGCGGCGTAACTACTCTCAGATCCCCGACGACCAAAAGGAAGTACAGTCTCTGAATGGAAAGTTAGCCGATCTCGGTCGTTTCATGTCCAAGTCGGAAGGTCCACGCCATTCTTCAAAAGCGAAGAAATGCATTAAAAGAGCGACTTCTCTGGACACCGGACCAGAAGCGAGCGTTCAAAGAAATGAAGCAGCACATTGCCAATCTGCCAATGGTCATCGCTCCACAACCAAAGGAGGAGCTGATCATGTACTTAGCGCGTCCCCAAGAAAAAGCCCGGTGTTGTTAAGCGCCAAAAGTCGAGGCAACAACCGTGTACCGTCGGCCAGCGCCCTAAAAGGCGGAGGTGAATTACACTCCGATTGAGAAGCTTGTCCTGGCACTAGTATATGCATCCCGCGGTTGCGCGATACTTCAAGCACATCCGATAGCGGTCATCACGAGACCAACCACTTAAGCAAGTCTTGACTAAGACATAAAAGTGGAAGAATGGTTTGGATGGGCGATAGAGCTGACGAACATGGCGTCACCTTTCGACCCCGGACAACCATAAAGGGGCAGTGCTAGCGGACTTCATTCTTTGAGATTCCGGAGGAAGAAACTCTTGACAAGAAAAAGGACCAACAACAATACTCAGAGCCGTGGAAACTATTCACGGACGGATCTTCGTGCATGGAAGGGTCCGGAGCAGGCTTAATCCTGACAAGCCCGGAGGGGCAGGAGTTCACCTATGCCCTCCGTTTCGAGTTCGAGGCATCCAACAACGAAGCCGAGTACGAGGCACTAATCGCAGGACTAAGGATTGCTGAACAAATGCGGGTAAAAGACTTATCAGCAAATGTTGACTCCCGTCTCGTGGCAAACCAGATAAACGGAGCATACGAAGCGATGGAGGAAAGCATGGCGCGCTACTTGGCGAAGGCCAAAGCATTGATTGAAGGGTTCCGGACGTTCTCCATCAGACAGATTCCCCGGAGTCAAAACAAACAAGCGAGGCGCTAAGCAAAATTTCATCCACCGGCTTTGCCCACGACAAAACAGGTCCTTGTGGAAGTCTTAAAGAAAAATCCATCGAAGAAAAGTGCGGCTATCGTGGAAGAAGACGGGGATACGTGGATGGCACCCCGATCGAGTATCGAGGGATGAAATGCTACCGTGGATGGCAGCAAGGCAAGAAAACTACTGGATCAAAGGCGAGGCGATGCTGCGTTAGAGAGCGGAATCTGTTCGGAAATCTTTCCTAGAACCTTGGCTCCGATGTGTAGGCCCCACCCAAGCCAACTACGTGCTGCGAGAGATCCACGAAGGGTTGTGTAGCATGCACTCGGCCCAAGGCGGTGGTAGCCAAAGCAATTAGATCCGGATATTATTGGCCGACGATGCGCAGGGACGCCGCGTGAGTTATCTGAAGTCGCGAAGATTGCCAAGTCCACCGCCCGGTACCAAAAAATCCGCAGCAAAATCTGACCCCAATCACCTCTCCTTGGCCTTTTTACTAGTGGGGTATAGACATCTGCGGACCTTTCCTAGAAGGCCCGGCAGGTAAAGTTTATGATTGTAGCAATAGACTACTTCACTAAATGGATCGAAGCCAAACCCTTAGCCTATATCACAGGAAGGCAAGTGAAGAAGTTTGTTTGGGACAACATAGTCTGCCGCTTCGGCTTGCCGGGAGAGATAGTGTCGGACAACAGAAAGCAATTCCGCGACAACCCATTCAAGGACCGGTGCGAAGCTCAACATCAAACAACGGTTTGCATCGGTGAAACATCCGCGGCAAGCGGGTCGTCGGAAGCGAACAAAAGTCAGGAGAAGGCATCAAAGCGAGGCCCGGAGAAGGGAAGTAAAGGCTGGGTGGAAGAAGTGCATACGTGCTATGGGCGCATAGAACCATGATCAAAGCGAGCAGCGGGGAAACCCCATTTTCTCTTACTTATGGTACCGAGGCGGTTATCGGTCGAAATTGGAATGCCAAGTCTCCGATGTACAGCCGTGCATCAAGCCCCTAACGACCAGGAGCTTCGCCTAAATTTGGACATCACTGGAAGAGAAAGAGAAGCGCGGCCATCGAAGAAGCGCGGCAAAGCAAGGATGGAGGGTTTGTCTACGACATCGAAGAAGCATCCTGTTGTCAGGCCATCGAAGCGGCCATCGAAGAAGACCTTGGGCAGGAGAGTTTGTCTACTGCGCAGCAACGAAGCTAGTAGAGCGGAAGACATCGGAAAGCTTGGCCCAAAGTGGGAAGGGCCATATGAAGTGATGGAAGCACTAGGGAATGGGCGTACAAGCTCGAGGCGCGGATGGGGAGATACTCCCTAGAACATGGAACATCCGCAACTTGAAGAAATGTTACATCTAAGTGTAAGTAGGTTTTCCCCGCCTCTTATAAGTTGATCACGGATCGAGTCCGGACAGGGGAACTTTAAATTTTCATGTTTCTTATTTCTATAGTAATGTTTTCTAAGTAATGAAACGTAGATGCCTGGCCCGCTCTACAAATTTTCCAAAATAAAGACTCAAATCACATTTTTTACATCTTTTGCATGACTCTCGAATCCGCGACAAACAATGTCGCACATAAAGGACGAGCAACCTCAAAATTGACTCAGGCATATAAGTGGTATTGCAAGCCCATTGACCATTCTTTATTACCCCGGACTCCTAAGTACGGCCAAGGGTACAACTCAAAGCCCGGATCAACCAACTCCGGCAAGCAAGTAAAAGAATACGTGTACGATTGATTCAAACATTTCCATTAAGTACGCAAAAATTCTTTACAAGTACTCGGGGGCATACCCCCGGCTTACAAAAAAAGGGGGCACCGCGATAACGGCCACCCTAAGAAAAGAAACTAACAATGGTACCAAGCTTCACTATGAGTTGAAAAGGCGGCATAGTCTAAATGCCGCCCATAAAAAGGGCTACTTCAAGCACCACCAGTGTGATCCCCAGCATGGTCAAGCACACTTGTGTCAAACATATCATCGTGGACGGACCTTTCTTCTTCTTCTTCTTCTTATTCTTTTTCATCCTCCCCGGTAGGCCAAGTAACCGCGGAGGAAGGGGTTGGGCCGGGGGGAACAATCACCATGGAAGGCTCTCCGGTAGAAGTGACCTGGTGCTCAACCTCCGAAACAATCAGCTCAGGGTTCCAAACATCAAACTTCTTACCATACGCGATGCTTCCCTCTCCTTATGCGGCAATGGCCTTGCGAGCGTCAGTGATGGTTTGAAGCAAAAAGTGGGAAGGGCAACCTCTTCCTCCACCGGGGCATTAAAAACAAATTGCCCCGAACCACTTAGTCGTTCCTCTTGCAGCACCAAGCGGGACATAAGGAACTCCAAAGAAGAGTCCTTGCAGCGCCTCTAGGGAATCGGAAGGGGATAGGAACATCGCTAAGGCGAATGACAGCCTCGCGATAAACCTCCTTAGCCCGTGGATTGTAGGCCTTGATCTGCTCCAGCTTTAGACCTTTGGAACCATGAACAATCCCGACTTCCAAACCACCTTAGACCTCGGCGATGGCCTTACTAATACAATCCCCAACCGCGTCTGCAATTCCTCAGATTGCTTAAATGCCATCCACGCCCTGCGGAAACCATGCCCAATCACCCACCGCTTACCTTCAATTGCCATAAGAGTGCTAGGGAATAAATCCTCATCAAAATCACGGTTAAGTTCCGCCAACCGCTGATCTAACTAAGCAAGTTGACCATCATACTCACTGCGGACTCTTCCCTCACACTCCTTTAATTTCTCCTCCAGCAACCCGGCACCCTTAACTTTGTTCCTTAAGCTCATCACAAAGCGAGGTAAGTCCGGCAACCTGACCCTTCAATTCGCATTTTCAGCGGTTAAGTTAGCGGTTGCTCATCTTTGAGGCAATCATGCCCTCCAACTGCGCTACGCTCCTCAACCTCTTCACTTCCTCCGAATCGGACTCAAGCACGCATGCTTTCGCGGAGACCCCTAGCCTCGCGGCATCGGACTCAACACTGAACTTTCTCCTTAAGAGCTGCAATCCTCTTCTCCTTTCTTTCAAGCCTCTTGTTTAACTTGTTGGTGCGGTTGAGCTCAAATTGCGGCCGCAAGCGCACCTCGGGATGACATACGCTTGTTGAGCAGTCATCATGTTATCTTGCTCAGCAAATCCGTGTGTGGCATGTTGCGCAATGTAGACAAGTAACCAGGAGTGGCAAGGTTGTCCAAAATACTCAGATCCAGGGTCATTCATCCGGAACTCATTTGTGGGCAACCACTTTGGAACATAAGTATTTTTAAGCCTCCGTCGTATCCACGGACAAGGATTCATAGAAGTCATCGTCGGATGCGGGGCGGTGACGGATTGATCTGCGGGGAGACTCAACCCTAAACGAGCTCTCTGTTGCATGAGTGGCGGCTCGAAGGGCGGACATATCCACATCTAAGTTTTCTTGATGGGCGTGGTGGATGTTTTGAAGTAGAATCGGATTGGCACGAGGGTCGGAGTAGCCTCGAAGAAAGCGTGGGCTACTTGCTGGGACGAGGACCGGAATGGGACTCGTCGCGAAGCTCTATAACAAGAGCGGACCCAGCGGTCGCATCCCTGCATAATAACACTTAAGTTATTTTTCAAAGCAAAAACAAGAAAAATCATCAACATAACGAAGATGCCATACCAGCAGTGGACCCGCATCCTTTGCACGCAGTAAGCCTCTTCTTTTCCGGTTGCTTGGAAGGAACAACAAGCCTAACCCTCTTCTTCCCAGCTGCCTTACCAGCCTTAGCCGCTTCAACATTATCCACAATAGTCTCTTGGACTAAGGTAATAATATTCTCAGAAGGCTCGATGACACGGCTAGCAGTTTCATCTTGGAGCGTCTTCTCCCCCTCTAGTAAAGTCCTCTCACCAGACGTCACCTCAAATGGATCTGGCTGGTTGATAAAGGCAAACAAAGACATCTCTGCAAGACAAACAATAAAAACACAGACGTTAGTAAAAGAGACGAGGAAAGACAATAAAGTAGCGACAAACCCTAAAAGGAAAACCCACCCTCGGTATCCGAAGCCATAAAGGTAGGCGCGCCGTAGTATCATCCAGGCACGGCTAAGCCCAACCACGCAAAGAAAAGGCTCCGGAAACTTCTTAAAAGGAGCACACATGGTGTCAAGGACGCAATAACTCAAGGTCAATGCCGTCATCAGTCGGAGGTGGATCACGGTCAACAGAGACTTTCTTATTCCACGAGATTGCTAAAGGGTAAACGGTCGCGTCAACCCAAAGAAAGACTCCTTCCAATTCTTTCAGAATCCAAAGGGCGGTGTAACAAACCGGTACAATCAATGATTAGGACCTTTACGCTTCTCTAGAGTCATCCAACCATCTTTCATCCCAGAGTAATAAAACTTCCTAAATAAGCGCACGGTGGGTGTCCCACGTGGCGGCAAAGGATCTCAAAATGACTAATCCTAGCGGCTAACACAGATAATCTGCGACAAATGGATTTGAAAATATTCCAAAACCCTACCAGAAACGCGGAAAGGGGATCCTAAAGTTGCAGAGTTCAAAGAACCTAGTATATACTCCTACCTTACCCTCAGGGGCATCCTTTATGGTATCATTAGGACCAGGAAGAAGAGGGTGAACAGTCGAAGGGATATGATATTTAGAACAAAAATCACTCAAATCTTTACGTGATAGCTTACAGGTAAAGTCACTTAGAAGTTTTTTAGCCATGGAACTACAATGAGGGAAGAAAACCTAACCTGATAAAGTAGGAATGCACACAGAACTTGGTAGACGGTTTTCTTTTTTACTCGCGAAGATGAAATGACAACAGTAGCCAAGAAGGTAAAAAAGAAGGGTATTTATACTCTCCCAAAAGTAAAACCAACGGGTCAATCGAACGGCCGAAAACACGCCACGTCGCCGGCTCTTAACTAACGGCCCAGATCTGCCTAGATCAACGAACGAGATGGAAGCAGCCAAAACGTCTTGTCATTCAGAAAATACGCGGTGAGGCGGTTCGCGAATCCCAAGGGACAGCTGTAGCGCACCCTTGCCGTAAATGGAAAACACGGTCGGCATGACTAGGATTTCCTACGGCACACCCAACCGCGGATACACGAATAACTTAGTCTAGCGGCGCTTGCAATGAGACTAACAAGCAAAACTAGGCTGGGGGACTTGATCACGTATGACCCCCTGCACCAATACGGTCGACGCGGACTAAGCAGCGATTGTGTAATACTCCGGCACCCATATGGTTCGGTCGCGGACCAAATACATACCCGGCAATGGCCACTAAGCCATTCGCGGCGTAAGACGCGTCCGAAGAGGAACACAACCGCGTCCAACGTAAAAGGAAGGGAATCTCGCTCAGACTCAGCGTCTGCAACTGCGGTCCCAAAAAGGGAAAGCGGGACAACTCCCGCCCAAAAGTGTCGCTATCACAGCAACGCGACAAGCTCTGGAGTTGACCTACGTCACTCCCCACTCCCAAGATGTCGTTCTCATGGCCCGTGATCTTGAGAACACGACAGAAAGGTCAACCATATAAATAGAGGCCTCGCCACTATTCAAACGGTAACACATACATACTCTCTCTCTCTAGAACCAACTTCATCTCTCTAAAACTATCACTTACTCTCACGCCGGAGGTTGACCGCGGAACCCCGTCCCGCGGTGAGACTAACGGTGTTGGTTTTCTTAGCAGCTAGCAATCAAGAATCTCACTTAATACAAGATCTACTTCCTGGGAAGTTAGCCTACACTAATCTTCATCAGGGAAGCGCCCGGAATTGTATTAACATGTTAAGTTAAAGATGTCATTTGGTGAAAGCATAGTTGCCAGGATCCCGGTCCTGATCTTAGAATCCTACGATTTTACGATTCTACAAAGCAAAAACGATCCGGATCCTATGTAGGATTTTAGCACACTTAAGATCTTATAAGATCCCGATTTTGACCATAGGATCTTAAGATCAAATTTGATCCGATCTTACTTTTCTTGAATCGCAAACTAAAAACCTAAAAAGTTATGGATCATGTTTTATAGAATCTGAAAAACATGTTAATCTTCTTAAATATTCCATATTCATAATTTAAAACAACATTTTGATAAAACATTCATATAATTTTGTGTCAATGACATATAATAATTTATAGATTTGAATGATATTACAAATACTATTAAGAAAATGATCTTAAAATCCCGATTCGATCTTAGGATTTCGGTCTTGCAAAAACGAAAACGATCTTGAGTATCATCCTGATCTTGAAAACCTTTGGTGAAAGTGTTACTACTTACTACTATTCTACTTACTAGTATTTCTATGCTGTTATGAATATTTATTATATGATTGTATACATTAATCTTCACATTCATATCCCCTAACTAGTAACCTTCACCTTTATGATTGGTCTTGTAACATCCCCATTTTGTACTTAATACCATTCATGTTAAGGTCCCTATAAATAGAGGCACCTAATGTATTGTGAAGAGACACCAATAACAAGTTATATCTTTCCCTTTCATATTCTCTTATATTTCCTTGCTTATTGTTCACATTGTGCTACTAGGCTCGTTGTTATACAACACGTTATCAGCACGCTCGATCTTTAAGTTTCATTTTATTATCTTGCAAGTAAGTTTACTCTAAATATCAAGTTTTCAAATTCCAAATATATGTCGCACTTATGTAAACTGCATGATCAAGTTATATGACAAATTATTACATGTGCCATGCTCAGTATAGTCAATTTATTGTTATGTTTTATGTTTATCTAACATTAAGATAAACATATTTAAAGTTGATATATGCTTTCATCTACAATTAGTTGATCACATTAGTCTTACTTTTATACGAATGATCTCGTGATAAGACATAAGTTGTTTTGATTATTCATGTATTGTAATAGGGTAAGATTTTGTGTCATATAGTAAATTTCTACTTGGTTAAATATTTACCAAAGTTTTTACTACTTCTATATTTAATTATAATCTAATGTGTTAATTTATTCATGACGTGACACTAGCCTTTGTTTTTTCTTCTCGTAATATTTGGTTGTGAATGACATGTTTAAATATGAATTAAACTTATTATATTTGACAAAGTATTGTATATATGTATGTGTGTACGAAGTGTATGTGAAGAATATGTTCATATCTGCAATCTAATATATGCAACGCTTAATCTGAATGTGTGTAAGTCATAATATATAGGTTGTCACATGTATTTTGCTTGTGTGCCATATTTTTGAGATCTTATTATACAATTGTTAGTTTGTTAATTATTAGTTTTCACTTACATATATATTCGATGTGGGTTTTGGTTTACTTCAGGAAACGATTTGTTTTTGTATTGTATTAATTGTTCCAAAAGTAAATATGAATCATTTATTAAGTTCTTTAAAATCTTTTATTAAGTTTATAATGATATTATTTTTCTATTTTCAAATTTGACAACCGTTACTTACTAACTTTATTATTCTTTAATATCCTTTTAATTTTGTAACCGTTACTCATTAATTAAATTTATTATTCTTCAATAGCCTTACATTAAAAAAAATATATAGAGTGACTTAAAATATTAGGATAATGGTAATTATTTACTATTGTTTGTGCATAAAATAAAAAGAAGACAGAAGAAGCTACTATTAAATTTTTCTTTATAGCAAAAACATGTTAAAAAAGAAAAACTTTGTCTCAAAATATTTTTCTATACGATCATGTACAATACTCACTACATGAATTCAGTTTTTTAATAATCATACATATGTAATCTTGTGATTGAGTTGCAAATTGTTTTGATATCTATTGAATGTATTTATGGTTTTGTGATGTATATAATTTATTTACTAAAATAACCGTTACTTTATATAAAATTTGTTGAATTTAGATTATATAACTTTGATGCGTCTGCTATTGTGATCTTGATTTGGCTTTGATGTGAAATTCGATATATCACCTAAAATCTTGATTGCTCTTGATATTCTTGATCTTTATATAGTTTTGTGTGACATTGATTTTGTGATAACTCAACTCGATGAAAAAAATTGTTTAACCCATACTTATAGTCGCATTAGGCTCGGGAGCATGAGTATGTTAATTATAGTGGTTACCTATTCACATGCATGTAGACATACTTTGTGTTATCAATCATAAACGATGTAAACATGTTAAGAAAATATATGACAGTAATATGTGACATATATAGAAGAAAAAAAATTGAAGATATATTTACAATTTATACCAAGTGAGTGGCAATAATATGTTATATGTCTGTGAGAACATGCATGTTGTGTGATTATTTTCTCGAGTGTATGTGATTACAAAAGATAGTTTAGATAGATTATCTCTTATGTATGTGTTCCAAACTATCTACTAAGGCTACATCAATTTTTGTTGTGCACTTTATACCACAAAAACAATGATATGCCATAATGAATTAATTGGTACTCGAAGTTTCTCTGATTTTGAATTGTACCATCTTCAAACAAGAAAAATATGATATTTGTTTGAAATTATAAGATTATGAATTTACTAATAGGAGTAAAGGTTTACGTATCTTTCTGACCATGTAAAGGATTATTATTTCGCATAATGTAAATAATTTAGTTGTACATATATTACCACTTTATGAGGCTAAAAAGTGAAAATCATGATAATCACATAGAACTTGTGGCAATGTGAGAAGTATCATGCTTTTACATTTTACGTGAACTAAATAATTTAAAATTATTTGCTATGTTAAGTTATTCAATCTTGACTATAATGTAGATGTTTTTATTGCGATTTATAAAAGATACATGGAAAGATCATCATTAACTGCCAAGGTTCTTAATTAAAATTTTGTACAATAGGAATATAATCATATAAGTACGTATGGCCTATTGCTAGTTTGAGAGAAAATAATGGAAAAATAGACTTATTACTTATTGGCATTAACTTACAGTAGGGACATGCAATTCTATCCCAATATACAAATATAGGGTCTATTATTGATTTTACGAAACATTTATATTCAATCATCATCTCCTGCTATTGGTTTTCCTTTTATGATAACTATGAAATGCCTCTGATTATCGTCTCATGTAATGTATTAATTAGTACATGTACCATATTCGAATTGATTCTTTGGTGTCAATATGAGCCAAGATTATTGTAGGAATTGGCATGACCGGTGGATCATCCCGGGTCAATGAACATGCGAAATGTATAGAAGAACTATAAATTTCTTCTAAGATAAAATTGATTGTTCTCAATAGAAGTTAATTGTTCATATATCACCACCATATTGAAGTGAGGACTTTGTCCTATAAAGTTTTAGAAAGAATATAAAGGGGATGTATGTAGGCATATACATCCGCCATGTAGATCATTTTGAGTTTTAAAATCGATGCATCGTCAAAATGATCATCAAATACGCAACTTAAGGTTAGCGTGATTAATGGCTCATCTTATTAAATGCTAGCACGGTTTCCAGATCTTATCTTTGGAAATGGTGGTGAATACTTCTATATGTTGGAAAATCATTGGAATAAGTGTTGAACTTTACGTATCCCATGTTCATACACGAATTGCTTTTGTTGAAACGTTTATAAAATGTCTTCAGTTGATTGCAAAGCCAATAATTGTGAGAACAAAACTTTTAGTTTATGGGGCATGTTAAAAAATATGACTTCGCATCTTGCCAACAATCTATATGAATCCTCCCCATTAGAATAGTCTTGGTCACTGACCATATATTTCCCATATAAAGTTTTCTGTAAATGTGCGGATCTTTGTATTGTAAATCCACCACAACGCACACAAATTTGGGATGTTGAAATTGATAATTCATTCAGGGGGAGAATGAGCAGCTAGAAATTTGGAATAAATTATGATAATATAAATGTTGATCCTCACACTAATGAATATGAACTTGAAGTTTAAGGGACAATTTATATTCCAGATCTAGTACTTACCAGATATGTTTAGTGACCTAAAGAAGTGACTAGATCATATATACGCTGCTAGTGCTCCAATTATAATGTATGTCCCAACATGACAACCAATTATTGATAGTGAGTCTATGGCATGGCTGCAGCATGATAGACTAATCGATTCCAAGTAAAAGTCCTCGAATGAATAAATGAAATGGAGCAAGAAAATTAAGATGGTCTAATCGAGGTAATAAAGACCCCATAGTCTCTTAAAGAGACACTAGACATGAAGGTTCTTGAAAATTCCCGGGTGAATGAAATTATATAAGATCTCAATAAATTATATAATATAATGTCTAGTAAAATGTGGAATCGAAAATAAATAAATCGACGTCGATAGTACTATTACATATGAATGATTATGCAAGTAAATAATATAACGCTAAAATGAATGTGAGGATCTGGATTAATGAATGGCCAAATTTAATGACGCAAGTAAATACTGAAGGATTGAAGTCTCGTGTGATGAGACATGTGATTGGGACTTAAAGTCAGTATACATAAAGGTGTAAACTTATTGGATATGCATATGTTGTTATGAGATAGCGAAATTAAATTGTGACTTGTGGTGGATCAAATAATGTATTTTAATATTGTATAAGTCTGGAAATCGATAAATAATTGATATGCGTCTAAAAGAAAATGAATAGAGCTCATTTGAAGTTGGGATTCCATGAGGGATATAAAATGCATGAAGCATGTCTCGTCATTTAAAATGCTGAAAGCATATAAGAAAGTTTTCAAGAATAACACTTGATCAAGTTGAATAAATCACTATATAAGTAAAAGACAATATTGTATTAGTTTAAAATGAGCCATTGAAATAACAAAATTTACCCAAGTTAGTTTTAAAGTGATTAGTATTTGAATATGGTATAAGTTACATATAGTTTGATGAGGTATATGTGAATGAAACTCATGAGGAGGTTTTTCAAGACGGTTGAATACTTTGAAATGAAATACAAAGTTTTGTCATGTTTTATCAATTAAACATCTTAAAGATGAAATCATTGTGCATAATGAAAGCTAAAGAAAGATGTTATATATCTTTATATAGATAAACGAAGCTTATGTTTATGAGGTCAATTGATGAATAAAGGCCCCTTTACTTAGAAAGATGATGATCAGAATATCGATTTATAGGTGTCATAGTTAAATGTATATAAAACATTGATTGTTCTCACTAGTGGTCATAAATGATATAATGTATCATTTACTTTGCATTCATTGATACTATATAACTTGTGAAGTACGAAGATGTGCTCGTATAATGATCAGTATGACATATGTTTAATCCTTCTTGATATGTGAAGGTTAAGTAGAGAACACTTGTTTATATGAGAATCAAACATATATTCTATCAAGACACTTACTATATTGACATTAAAGAAGTTGGTTTATTATATTGGATTGCACCAACTAAGAGATTTAAGTGATTTGATCATTAGGGGGATAGAAGATACACGTTGCACTCTTTTTCCCTTGACCATGGTTTTGTCCCCATAGGGTTTTCCGGCAAGGTTTTTAATGAGGCAACATCCCCGAACGTATAAAGGAATTATGTATTTTTTCTCCTTCACTAGATTTTTGTCCCTCGGGTTTTGTCTAGTAAGGTTTTAAAAAGGCATAATCCTCAAATGGACATCCAAGGGGGAGTGTTATGGATAATTATAATATGGATGTCCATATCTTATAGGATATTGATTAGAGGTATTTGAGTTATATAAGGAGATTACATATCTTTCAATATGTCTGACCCTCACAATTATTGATCTCAAACTGGATATGTATTTACAAGAGGAGGAGCCGCAATTTCATGGCGTTTAGTTAAGCAGATGATCTCAGCGACTTAATCCAACCATGCAAAAATTCTAGCGATACATGAAGCAAGCCAAGAAAGTGTTTGGGATGCATTGTCAACTGAAGGAAGGGTTTATTCAAGGTGACAAAACCAAGCACATTTCACTGAAGTTCTTTTTCACTCATGACTTACAAAAGAATGGCGATATTATTGTTTAAAAGATTCGTTCAAGCGACAATCTAGCAGATTTATTTACCAAGGCACTCCCTACCTCAACATTTAAGAAATTGGTATATGGCATCGGAATGCGGCATTTTAGTGAGCTCAAGTAAAGTGATTATGAGGGGAATAATACGCTTTGCACTCTTTTTCCTTAGCTATGGTTTTCTCCCACTGGGTTTTTCCTAGCAAGGTTTTTAATGAGGCGGTATCCAAAGCGTATTTTTAATGATGTACAATCAAGGGGGAATGTTATGAATATTTATTATATGATTGTACACATTAATCTTCACATTCATATCCCCTAACTAGTAACCTTCACCTTTATGATTGGTCTTGTAACATCCCATTTTGTACTTAATACCATTCATGTTAAGGTCCCTATAAATAGATGCACCTAATGTATTGTGAAGACACACCAATAACAAGTTATATCTTTCCCTTTCATATTCTCTTATATTTCCTTGCTTATTGTTCACATTGTGCTACTAGGCTCGTTGTTATACAACATATGCTTTATTTTTTTTCCCAATAAATAGTAACATTGATATATAACTTAGAGAGAAATTTTGTAAATTACCACTAGTGCCACAAGGGCTTTGGCGGTCTTATTGTCGCGTACCAACGGTGAGGTCTTCGACTGGGTGAAGTTGTAACACGGTGGGTGAGGTCTTCGACTTAGGCGAAGTTGTAACAAGGTATCACGGTGAAGTCTTCAACTGGGTGAAGTTGTGACAAGGTGGGTGAGGTCTTCGACTGAGGTGAAGTCGTAACAAGGTAGCCGCCAGAGACGGATCCAAAACTAAATATGACCGGGTGCACAAAAATGTTTGGACCGTAATATAATAGAGTTAAAAAATGAATTAAAACAAAGCTTTCATTAAACAGGGTCAAATGTTTTGGATGGGCTTTAGCATATAGAAAATAGAGTTGATGGTTTTTGGGCTTTAATTTACATTGCTACATTGGGCTTTTACTAATTTTAACTTTATTTTTTATTTGTAAGTATACTAACTAAATATAGGGGTGTTCATCGGTTCGGTTATCGGGTTGTTCGGTTAATTTTTTTTCTGGGTATAACCGAGAACCGAACCGAACCGAATTCAAATTGATTCAACCGAAACCGAAAACCGAACCCTCATAACCGAAAACCGAACCGAATAACCCGAATTACATAAATTTAATTATTTATTCATTTATTTATATAAATTTTTAAAAAGAAAAAAAATAAAGCTTAAAAAATATTATATTTAAAAGAGTTTTTATATTATTTTTATATAAATATATATATATATATATATATATATATATATATATATATATATATATAAATATATAAAAATATATATATATTTATTTAAATTCGGTTTTCGGTTTGGATTGCTAAAACCATAACCGAACCGAAAACCGAATATTTAATTCGGTTCGATTCGGTTTTGGCAAATTTGGTTCAGTTACGAGTTCGGTTTGGTTATTTTCGTTTCGGTTCGGTTTCGGTTTTCGATTTATTCGAATATTACCCAACCCATGAACACCCCTAACTAAATAACACTATAAGCACATTTCGATAGACCAAGATGCATTTAGGAAAAAATCAATGTTTTTTTTTCTTCAAAAAATAACATTATATCTAGAGCTGACAATCTAGATTGTTTATACAAAAAGTGATAACTTGTACGTTGAGTTAGTCTAACAAACCGGATAGACCCAACATACTTCTAACAAGTTTAGAAGTGACCCAATTAAACCCATGAGGTGTTTAGACGAACATTAACGCACAAGTTTTACTTTTTCATATAAACTCATCTAGACTCGTTGGGTCTAGATTGCCAGTTAATTTATATCGAAACAATTCATAAATGTCCTGATACATCGTGGGACCTCCTGGTTCCGTCCCTAGTAGGCACAAGGGTACCTATATAACGTTCAATAGGTCAAATTAAATGTAAAACAGTACTATATTGAATTTTAGAAGGATAAAATATGGTAGCAATAAAGTGTTGGGGTAACCTAAATTCTCAACTAGATATAACAGACAAGGAAGGCAAAGCCTTTGCCAATCAAAAAGCCTCTTAAATTATCCACCAATTTCGGGTTTTGCAGTATCAATATTCAATAATGTAGATCATGTCAAACATAACTCTAAATATTCTATCTTAAAGTTAATTCAATTATGAATAAGAGGGACTTTATTTTGCTTACTTAAAATTTCATGCTTACCAAGGGACAAATCCTCACCTTTCATCTAGTTTCATCTAATGGTAAGGATTAACCTAAGATTTATCTTAAACAAGTAGTATTTTTTTTTTTTGTCTTTTTGTCTTTTTGTTTTGTCTTTCTTTTTATTCATTTTTTGTATTTTTTAATTAATTCACGTTTTTCAATAATGAAAGTTTTAATTCACGTTATTCACGATTTTTATAATTAGCGTTTTTTTACGTTTTTAAATGTTTTAAATGCGTTTTCATCCGTTTTTAGTCCTTTTCTTACGTTTTCGCTGTTTTGCACGTTTTCGTCCGTTTTTAATATTTTCGATTCTATTTTCTTACATTTTAGTTTTTTTTCATCGTTTTCGTCCATTTTATACGTTTTCATCCGTTTTTACGTTTTTATGTATTTTAGTAGAGTTTTTATACGTTTTCGATGCGTTTTCAAAGCGTTTTTCCGTTTTATACGTTTTCATCCATTTTCATAGGTTTATATCGTTTTCGTCCGTTTTCATACGTTTTATCCGTTTTAGGCGTTTTCCATTTTCTTCGTTTTTCTCCGTTTTCATACGTTATCGTCCGTTTTCTTACGTTTTCTTAGTTTTCATACGTTTTCGTCCATTTTCATACGTTTTCGTCTATTTTTTTAGGTTTTCATGTATTGTCGTCCGTTTTTAGACGTTTTGAGCGTTTTTCGTCCATTTCTATACGTTTTCATCGGTTTTCATAGGTTTATATATGTTTTAGTCCATTTTTTACGTTTTATCCATTTTTAGAGCGATTTCGTTTATTTTGACGTTTTCGTCCGTTTTCATCGTTTTTGTCCATTTTCATCCGTTTTTATACGTTTTGGTCGTTTTGAGGCGTTTTTGTCGTTTTCATACGTGTTTATCGTTTTCATTATTTTTATACGTTTTGTCCATTTTCAAGCGTCTTCGTCCGTTTTCATAAGTTTTAGAGTGTTTTGCGGTCTTTTTATACGTTTTGTCTATTTTTATACGTTTCCATGCTTATTATTTAACTTTATTATATTATATGTCTAATAACAATTGTGATATTTTATTAAAAAAAAAAAAAGGTTAATGTCTAATATGATTTGTGATATTTCATAAACAAACAAGTATGTTTTTTTAACATTTAATATCACCTGAAATATTTCATTGCTTCAGTATATTTTTATATATTATCACCTATCCATTTTCTAATATTTTTATAATTTCAGTTACAAGATAGTTTTTGTTCCTTTCATATTAATTGACAAAGCGCATATTTTTTAATGCAACCAATGTTATCTATCACTTGTGATATTATACTCTTAGTAGAAATAAAAGGGTTAAAGTCCTCTTTAGGTGAATTCTTATTTTGTTCAAAAAATGTTAATTTAATGCAACACTTGTTTTATTTTGATAATATGTCAAGTCTCTATTTTCATAGTTTGCTTCCTTTTTATTCATTTTGATATTTTTAAGTGACACTTATTTATCTCTTGTGATATAACATTGTAACAAAGATGAAGAGTATCATACTCTTCATCATATATGTGTTATCAGTTGTGATACTCAACTAAGAATGTGAAATATTAAATTCATACCAAATGTGATAAAAATTTAGTATTTTACCAAGTATATATGAAAGAAATGATAATAAACATCACTTATTATATTCTTGTGATGATTACATTCACTTTTCTTAGTTGTGTTTTGAAAATATTTAGGAAGATTTTTGTGTTTTATGATAATATGAAATAATAGAAAAGGTGTTTAGCGAAAACAAGAGATGTTATGAAACTTTTGTTAGACTTGTGGTGGATTTTTCTATTTCATGGATACATTGTGCGCGTTTGATAGGTTTTATAGGAATTTAAAATATCTATGGTTGAATCGACAAACTAAAAAGTTATGGTTGAAGAAAGCACACATCTTTATAAACAAACTGATTAAGCTCAAACACATGTGATATCACCTCACTTGTGATATCGTGGTGATATCACGGTGATATCACGGTGATATCACAAGTGATATCACTCGTGATATCACAAGTGATATAAACTATGATATCACACATGCTATCACCGGTAATAACACACATGATATCACGAGGTGATATCACGTGTTATCACACATGATATCGCGTGTGATATCACAAGTGAGTGATATCACGTGATATCACAGTGTCTGAGCTTCCTCAGTTTGTTTATAAAGATGTGTGCTATCTTCAACAATAGCTTATTTAGTTTGCTGATTCAACAATAGATATTTATTTTCAAATCCCGCTATAAAACCTATCAGCGAAACATGCATGATCCATTAAATAGAAAAACCCACCACAAGTCTAACAAAAGTATCATAACATCTCTTGTTTTCAGTTGAACAACTTTTCTAATATTTCATAATATCATAAAACACAAAAATCTTCCTAAATATTTTCAAAGACATAACCATTACATTCTTAGTTGAGTATAACAACGATAATACATACATGATGAAAGAATGTAATACTTTTCATCTTCCTTACGTGCTATATCACAAGAGATAAATAAGTGTCATTACAAATATAAAAATGAAAGCGGACAAAAGCATTATTAAATCAAATAAAAAGCATTATAAAAGCGTATGAAAGCGGACAATAAAGTCGAAAGCGGACAAAACATATAAAATAGACAAAAGCGTATAAAAGCGGATGAAAATGTATGAAAACGGACGAAACGTATAAAAGCGGATGGAAGCGTTTGAAAAGCGACGTCTAAAATGGATGAAAACGTAAAACGGATGACAGCGTGTGAAAGCGTCTAAACGGGGCCAGCGTATAACGGCGAAATACATGGCGTAAAATACTGACAGCGTCTAAGCGGGCGAAAATACTTGAAAAGCTAAAAAAGCGGATGAAAATGTATGAAAATGGATGAAAATGCCAGCGTAAAAAGCGGGCGAAAATGTGCAGCTGGCATAAAAACACGTCACGGCATGGGCAGCGAAAAAGCGGGCGTGGAAGCGTAATGAAAGCGACGGCAGCGTAAGAAAATGAAAGCGTTTGAAAACAAATGAAACGTAAGAAAGCAGAATGAAAAGTATGCTTGGTCGCGGAACCGCAGCGTAAGAAAAGGATGAAAGCACGTATGAAAGCAGGTAGCGTATAAAGCGGAGCAGAGGCGAAAATGTCTAAAATGGGCCAGCGTAAGCGGACAAAAACATACAGCGTGTAAGCGTGCAAAAGCGTGCAGCGGATGTAAGCGTCAGCGGACAGAAACGTAAAAAATGTGAAAAATATGAAAGCGGACGAAAGCATTATAAAAGCGAAAACATATGAATCTGAGATGAAAGCGTATAGAAAGCGGAAAAAAAAAAACTTGAATTTAAAAAAATAAAAAAAATAAAAATAAACATGATTTTTAACAAAAGCGTGAATTTCAAAAAAGTAAAAAGAAAAAATTGTTAAAATAAGAAGAAAAAAGAAAAAAGGAGAAAAAAACTGAACAGGTTTTTATTAAATCTTATGTTTATCCTCCAATTTAGATTAAACTAGATGAATGGTAGGGATTTGTCCTTTGGTAAGCACCAAAATAAGAGTAAGCATTTGAAAATTCCTCTTATGAATAAACTACTAAAAATATACTCCGTATTTAGAAATTACTAGTTGCATCTTTAACTTCAATTAAGCTAACATGTGTCGCTGTTAAAATACAGGTGAAAGATGACTTATATATTGATGTGGACCTTTTTATTAGATTTTGTAGTGTGTCATGCATTCTTACTAGACTTTTGTAAATTATATTGTCACTTGTACTAAATTAGATTTTATTCGTTTAATGGTGTAAATTGTTTCCAAGAGTTCACTTATATCTTATATATGTCCTAAATAATACATCTGTTATTAAATATTCACACAAATTTATTTTAACATAATTTACACAATTCTATGTCTATATATCATCATTAAGTTATGAAAATAAAAATGGCAAAGTACCGCATCATGAGACATTGAGACTATTAGAGGCAAATACTTATTATCTTGTTGACTAATGCTTTTGAGTCATTTGAGAATATAAGGATGGGTGTTGTGGGTGGTCGACCAGTCGGTCGATCGCTACTACCGACGCGTCGGCCACAACGACCATCTTGAGACGCGTCGTGGAGAAGAAAAGGAGAGAATCGGTTGCATATGCGACCGAGTTGTGATCTAAACTAAAAACGTTTATTAATGATGATTTAACAGTATCAGTTTGAAGTAACGGTTACTAATAAAAATGCTCATTTCTTAAACAATCCCAAATGATATCTTTCTCGGATGAGCAATACGTAATTACTGCAGTAAGTTTCGATATACAATTGACTTAGTCACATGATTAGGAAAAATGCAACTACATACATAGTAAAAAACATGACATATTTATAAGTGAAATGATTTGCACACTCAACTTTTTGATTAAGACACTTAATTATATGCATTAAACTGTTGTATTATTTATATATATACTGCCTTAATCGGTTGTATATACGAGTGTGCAAATTAAAACATAATGTGCGCAAATCATCTCCCTATTTATAAATATCATGCATGATGCATTGTTTTAGATGCAGAGGTGTAAACGAGCCGAGCTGAGCTCAAACTCAACCGAGTGGATCATGAGTACCCGAGCTCGTTTTCGCCCCTATTTAGATGTGTACAAAGACCTTATCCGAGCTCAATAAGATTTGAGACATTTTTTGACTAAGTTGTTACCAAACCTGGCATGAACGACTTTATCAAGAAAACGTATCTTCTTAGCATTAAATGGATGTGGACCGTTACACCAAATGTGAAGTATAACCGACTGAAGTTTGGACCATGTACAACAAAATGAAACATATTGATGAATCGATATATTGTCAGGATTGCTCATATTTAGGTACCATGTTCCCAAAAAATGTTAAAGTGATAAACTCCAATATGTCATGTTTATTGCAATTTCTACAATATAAGTTTGCTATAATATATTTGTAAATGAGATTAGTAACAAATGACAAAAAGCTAGATACCGATACAAGTACAGCATACAGTTTCACAAAAGGTGTAGATTGGCGGGAACACCCTGACCCCGGGTGTTTTTTGGCATCAACCATTGTTCACATCACAAGGAATAGCTCCGGACTCTGGCTAATGGGGCACCTGGAGTGAGCACGAGCCAAGACTCGGACCTATGAGCTCTTATTCCACAAGTCTCTCCAGTGTGCCCATAGGTTCTGCGGAGGTGGGTACCTATATGAAGCAAATGCCAAGGATGGGACTTGAACCTGAATTAATTGACTCAAGCACAAGTGTTCTAACCATTGGACTAATACTTCATTGGTTAAGTAGAGCATACAGTGTGTTTGGTTCGTGATGACTACTCATGTGTAGTTGCCGTCTTAATGTAGTAATCGACCACGTTGTTTGTACTCAAACTTCTCTTTTCATATATAAAATTCTCCAAGAGGTAAAAACCCTTTTACCAAAAAAAAGCCAATTAACTGTGAAGAAGGAAAAGTAACATGGCGATGATTTGTAGTCAGTGGTAGTCGATCGTCAACTACACATAACTCATGCTCTCAAAACCAAGTAGCTAGTTGGCTGACCTCAATCATGTACTTCATCCGTTTCAAAATAAGTGTCTAGTTTGATAGTATATACATTTCTAAAAAAGTATGATGATTTCACTGTTAATTAATCAAATATAGTCATTTTACTGTAAAATAATTTTGAAAATAAACACTTATTTAAATATGGATGATGTATTTCCATGTCTATGTATCAAACTATCAACAGGGACGTAACCAGGGGTTTTCGCGGGTCAGCGGGTGACCGGGATCTCTATGAAACTTTTATGATGTAGTGTTAATTTTTGAAAAAAAAATTTAATTTTTCCTAAATGCATCTTAATGCACACAATCCATCGAAATACGTTTCTATATTACGGTTCAAAATTTTTTTTCTTCATCCGGTCATATTTGGTCCTGGTTCCATCCGTATGTATAAACTAGCCGGGTACCCGCGCACAGCGGCGGCGATAAGTATAGTTATATGTGTTTGTTTACCCGTTTAGTGAATTCGTTTCACAACACTTTGAATGTATATGTGTTAGTTGTAAGTGTTTGTTTGGGTTACCCGTAACTTTCCCGTAGCTTTCCCGCGACATCATTATTCCAGCATATAGAAATACCCTAATCTCTACGGCGTCAAACACTACCCCAAAAGTATATGATTTTGATGAATCAAGATTATATTGATTGAAATAAAGGTTAAAGTTGTAAAAATTTGAATTAAAATAAAATAAACCCATTAAAAATATAGAAACTAAAAACAGATAAAAATATATCAAAATGGATGTTGAATTAAAGAGCATAAAATTTTAGAAAATATGGTGAAATTAGATTATAAAAAAAATAAGTAGATAAAAAGATATTTTAATTTAAAAATAAAGATGAATTTTTAGTTGAGAAATGACACATGTCATTTTATAATTGGAGTTCTTTATCTTAATTTTTAGTGGTTAAGAGTTAGGTTTTGAGTTTGTTAGAAGTTAGGCTTGGAGTTTGTTAAGAAGTGACATATGTCATCTCATGATTGGAGCTCCTTATCTTAATTTTTGGTTAGAAAAACTCTTTCCATAATAAGCAAGTAAAAAAGTCTGAATTTTTAAGCATTCTAATTTTAGAAGGCCTAAATGCATTATAAAGTAGTATAGATACTTGGACAATATCATTAAAAATGACTTTGTAAGCTAAAGAAAATGTATGAATAAAGAGAAAGGCAAAAAAATTGTTTGAAAAAGTTAGTCACAAGTTTGATGCTTTGATGAGAATGGAGACTTATTCAAGGGAGGGCTGACACTGTTGATCGACTGCATGTACCATTTCTGTGTACAAAGGATCCTCTCCAGTGAATCTCCCTTTTTTGGCTTCATTTTCATTTGTCCAAACATTTATTAAAGGATACCCTTCTTTCCTTACTTGGAATATATCATTTTCACATTACTTTAATAATTTCCTAGGATTATATTTCAGAAAGGACTACACATTTTCTTCCATATATTTCAAAGACCCATAAAGCTAGTCAGAGTGCTTGACTGGTTAGATGCGTGTCAGCGTTTTCTCTGTCGACGACGGTGACCAATTCTTGCAGTGGTGACGACATTTTTTTTTTTTAATTCAAATATTTTTAAAAACAAAATTAAACTTCATTAATAAAAATACTTAACATTACAACATTAATTAAAAACTTAAACTAATAAAACGTAGAAGTTACAATACTTATTAAAAACCGCAACTTAATAATCTAAGTTGTAACGTTCTTTGATTGCTGCCTTAAGTTGCTCAAGTTCTTGTAGTTGTCGTGCGGGCATATTTGTGTCCATGGTTTTGTCCGAATTTTCTGACACATGTACCCAAGCTCTACAAAGCGCGACCTCTTCCGCTTTTGTCCATGGTTTGACGGGTGCGGTTGCAACATTCTTGCCCTTCCCCTTTGTAGCCCGTTTTTTAACCTTCTTTGATTTGTGGGTGGCGTCTCTTCGACATCGTCTTCAACACGAATAGAACCGTGGTATGAACCGTGCCCCGAACCTTGTCCCATCGAAGCATCTTGAGTCGGGTATTGTTGAGGCGTGTAGCATTGGCGAGGAATTCAATAAAATGCTCATAATCCATATCAAGATTAAACATGAAGCGGTGAAAGCGATTGATTAGGTTGGGAAGATTGTGAAATCCATGTTAGGATGATATGACGACCAGCTTGGTGCTTGGTTTTGATTGATACTCGGACGACCCGGTGGGAAATATGGACGATTGACGTAAAATGGGTTTTGATTGTGGTTGGGTTGCGGTAGTCGTGTTTCATAATCAAAACCGGGTGCTTGAAAACGAACATCCCGATTTTGTGGTGGTGTTAAACCGGTTAATTAAAACGGTGGATCCGGTGAAATTCAAGTTGGGAATTTTGGGGAAGTCGGGATCGTCGGGTTTTGAGTTGGGAGTTTTCTTTGTGACATGATGAATATTGAAGAGAAGTTGTTTGAATTGTGTTTGAAATTGTGTGTTTAAAAATGTGTTTGAGGTTGGTATTTATAATGTTGTAAAAGTGGTAAAGTTTTGGAAAAAAATGGTAAAGATTTAGCTTGTACACTCGATTATGTGCTCAACCGAGTTGTGTTTCCCTCTCTCCCCAACCGACGCCAACCGAGTCCTCCACAACGGCTCAACCTTGCTCGACCGAGACCTCCAACCGACGGCAACCGGCTCCATTGTGAGCAGCCTAATCTAATGATTTTATATTTTGTAGGTAGTTCATTTGTCATTATATAATTGCTCAAAATTTGTGATTCTTACGTGGCGTTTGGTATGTCGTAATCAAAGTCGTAAGGGAAATGATTATTACGATGTAATGAATAAATGTTGTTTGTTTATATTTATAGAATGTAATGATTCATTGCAAGTAATGACTCATTACACCAAAACCATTCCTTAGGGGTCCCCTATTTTTTTTTTCATTACATCTTGTAATGAAATCAAAATTACATAAAACTCCTTCATTAATTAAGCACATTAAATAAACTTTCTATTATTAATAGATATTTTAGTCTTTTTATTATCGATTCCATTACGTCTTATTATACAAACGAAACATATTAATAACTACAATGAATCATTACATTACACTCTTCATTCCATTACATCGTTTATTCCATTCAGTTGACATTTCATTCCGTCCTACCAAACGAACCCTTAGAGTTTCAAAATAACATAGCATATTGTAAAACTTTTGTTAAATGGTCATATGTGCATATGAATAATCACTACACTTTATATGCAAACCATTTCAATACTTAATTGTATTTGGATAAATCAAACTCTACAATACCAACAATAATTTTGTAAATACTAAGGTATGTTTGGTTAAACGTAATGAATTGATAAAGAAATATAATCGACGATATAATGGAATGAACTTGATAATTGAATGAGTCACTAGTGTTTCATTGACGTATTTGGTTGCTATGTTCGAATGCAATAAAGCATTATACATGTTGTTTGGTACGATGCAATAAATTTTGAAAATGAATGAAATAAATGAAATATTGGAAACCGTGATTTCATGTCGTAATAGAATGAAAAAAACTAGGGGTGGCTATGTAATAAAATTGGTGATTACAAACGTAATGAAATGAACCAATGAATAAACAATTTCATTACAAAACTTAAAACAAACAACATTTTTTCATTACATTATAATGATTTATTTTGTTCCAACTTCGATCCATGCATACCAAAACCTACGCTAATGTTTTGTAGAGGCAACAAATTTGAACAAATGATATATTTTGTTTTGCAATAGTCTAAGTTTGACTTTTGTGATACCCAAATAAGGTAGTATGTTAATTATATGGTTAAGGTTATTAAGCTAAATGGCTAATCAGAAAATTAACAACATTTGACTTACAATTTGGTGAAACGTTTGTACAAATATAGAAGCAATCAAGATACAAACACTTTATGCATGAAAGGCATGATAAAATGATGGATACTCTATAGTCTATTCCCAAGTATTCCGTGTGTTCAATTCTAAACTTTTAAAATGAAGGTATACCGAATACAAATACATACCAAATCCATGGAAATATTGCTTTAACTTTGATGGGTCCAATTAACTTCTCTTGACCAATCATTGGTTTTATAAGAAAAAGGAATAATTGGGTAAATGTCAAAATTGCTCCAAAGTGGTTGATGAGAAAACAACATAAAATATTTATCATACAACTCTTGTTGAAAGGGAGAGATGGAATGGGTCCAATAACTTTATATACTCTTTTTTATGGCAATTTTTAAATACAACTTATTTGATTATGGGTGGAGTTTTATAAAGATTAAATAAAAGAATAAAAAAATTAAATAGACAAATTTTAATTATTTATTTTTCATCAAAACAATAAAATCCACTTCTCAGTTTGTTTTCTAAAATTAAAATATCTTACAAACGATAAATCGTTAAACGACAAAAAATATACGACCACGAGCAGAATTCTTTTATCTTTTAATCAGTGTTGCAAAAAAAGGTCTACAAGGCCGATTAATCACCGATTAGGTGCTACTGGGCCACCGACCTTGCCGATTTTTGTAAATCGTTCAAACAAATCGGTCAACTGTGGTCAACGACGGTTAACGATGGTCAAACTTGCCGAAAACATGTAAATCTTGATGGAAATACCCTAATCTCGCCGTAAATTAGTTTTAATCACATATAGTCACTATTTATATCTATTACAAGATGTTTTTCAATGAAAATCTTGCCGGGAATACCAAAACTTATCGTAAATACCCAAAGCTTGCCAAAAATGCCAATACGATTTATCACTGATTTACTATTTTTGCAACCTTGAACAAATGTAATCACTTATAGTCGCTGTTTATATCTATTACAAGATGTTTTTACGGAAAATCTTTCTAGGAATCCCCGACACTCACCGGAAATACCCAAAACTTGCCAAAAATGCCAATCCGATTAATCGCTGATTAATTCCGCCTAGACCGATTACAAGCTACAGGGAGGTCGACCGCCTCGCTACCGATTCGCGATTTTTGCAACCTTGCTTTTAATAGACGGACACTTTGATTTCAACAATCTTTTTTGCTTTTTCTATGAGTATTAAATTGTATACGATACGTGATTTGTGATGCGAGTTTTCAACTTCAGCTCACAAATCACTTGTGATTTTTCATATTACAAATCACATGTAGTTTAACGAGTCATGTGTGATTCAGGACGTGAATCTCAACACTTAAAAAAAAGAAAAGAAAAAAAAAAGTTCGATAAAGTATATAAAAGTGCCCATGAAAGATGATCTTATGCTTGACATCATGATGTAATTAGTTTTACCTAACGATCAACGGATTATGGATTACTTAACTTTTAAAAAAGATGATGTAAGTGATTTTTTTCATCTTGATTAAAAAATGAATGGCTAAGATTGTGCTAATTGATATTTGATATTTTTAATCTTTATTGAACCAAACTCATTCGATTGTACGTAACTTGGACCTTTAAGGGCGTTTTACTTTGTGGTGTTAGAATTAGGGGTGTCATTCGGGCTGACCCGACCTGAACCCGACCTGAGTCAATTCGGGTCGGGTCAATCGGGTTCAAATATATATATTCGGGTCAATTGGGTCAACCCGAATTGACCCGAGTTCTAAACAAGGTCGGGTTGGGGTATGTTTTTAGCCTTGACCCGACCAACCGATTAACCCGGCTCAACAACACTTTTACAATGTAAAATACTCGGGTTGACCCCGAACCCGGATTGACCCGACCCGACCCGAGTTGACCCGAATCCGAATTGACCCGGCCGGAGTTGACCCGAGTTCTAAATAAGGTCGGGTTCGGGTACATTTTTTAAAGCTTGACCCGATTTGACCCGACCTGAGTTGACCCGAACCCGACCGGATCAACCAGAATAACACCCCTAGTACTAAGAATGGGTTTGAGAGAATCAAACAAAAAATTGTCGTTTGGTTGCCACTTTAGATTTAAAATATAGGATTCGTTTTCAAAATTTTATGAGGTCCCTCATTCCATACAGAATAGACTGGTTTCATCAATGGGGGAATTTCATATAAACCCAAAAAAACTTCAAAAATTACATATTTTCTTAAAATACAAGTTTTCAATGCATGATATACAATGCTATTAAAGCATACTTTAGGAAAATATGTAATTATTGAAGTTTCATTGAGGATATATGTAAATGCCCTTTCAGCAAAAGGTGGTGGGCTTTTTATTTTGTTGCGTGTTATCTCTCTTCATTTACTTTTATAAAATAACTAGCGGGGTATCCGCGCGTTGCGGCGGCGGGTACCCTGAAATAAAAATTTTCGGTGAATCGTGTATTTTAGTTTATTATGTTCTTTTTGACAATAAATTTACGGATATCAAGAATTTCGTTTAGCCCGTGCCCGTTCGGGATCGAGCCCGTTGGCTCGTGCCTATTTGGCCTATGCCCGTTCGGGCTCGAGCCCGTTTTACCCGATTCCGGCTTAAGCCCTTTTTGTCCGTTGGCGATTCGGACTTGAATATCGTATAATGTGTTTTATTATTTGTATTAGTGACATTTAATCACGGGGTTCCCCGCGTTGCGGCGTCGGATACCCTGAAATAAAATTTTCCGGTGAATCATGTATTTTAGTTTATTATATTCTTTTAGATAATAAATTTCGATGGTTCAAAATTTCGTTTAGCTCGTGCCCGTTCGGCTCGAGCCCATTTGGCGTGCCCTTTCGGGCTCGACCCGTTGGATCGTACCGTTCGGCTCGGGCCCATTTGGACCGTTTCCTGTTCGGGCTTGAATATTTGTTAATGTTTTTTATTATTTGTATTAGTGATATTTTAATGCAGGAATTATGTTTTTGTTGGTTGTACAATATGCTTGATAATTTGTATTTCTTGTGTAAGGGGTGTTTTAATAACTGCATTAATTGTATTTATTGACCAGTTAATTAATTAACTATATTAAATATTTGACCACATTAATAGTGTTTTGTATTTCGTACATTTAGCTTTAAGACTTGTAAGTTTTAAAATTAAGATTGATGAGAAAGATCATTAGTAGTGCATTATGTATATAGTACAATAGGTTTTGAATTTTATAAGTTTTAATTTTAAGACCATGAGGAGAGAGATTAATTCCTTTATTATAAGTAGTATAGATTATGTTATTTTTTTTTTCAATTTAATGTTTAAATTTATTTTTCTTATTAAAAATAAATATATATTTGATGTGTAGCAAAATGCTCTGTTATAAAAGAAATAGTTATGAATGAAGAGAGTAAATAAGTGATACAAATGTCATGTCATATCATTGTGTGCATTTTTTTTCTTTTTTTTCCTTAATTTAAACCTTTTTACTGTTTGAGCAAAATAATTCCTTTTGTTAAGTACTTGATCATCATCTAGCCTTTAACAAAGTGAAAATTTCTACCATAAGATTGACAAATCATTTCCTATATTGTCATATAACAATGTTCATCGTTCACTTGACCATATTACGTGTACTTTGATCCGTGGCAATGTCTTCCTTTAAGTAATATGAAAAGAATTGTAATGGGCATTTGGTAACCATAACTCATTGACACAAACTTAAAGGCAAGTGTTGGGGATGTCTGCCAAAACAAGAGACATTCAATGGAACCTACTTCTCATGTCGATAAGATAATATACCATTAACAATTTAACTTAAGATAATATTATATAAGACGATCGTATCTTATTGTTTTATTGGCATGGCAAATTAACAAATATAGTTTAGAAAGGGTAAACAACCCTCTGGCTGCTCGACTAAGAACATTAGGTGCCCATGAGCTATATGATTTGTTTTATAGCAAAAAGTGCTGTCATTTTAACATTTTTCTTTTATCACTCGAAACCTATAATTTAACCCTAGAGCATCCTCCCTCCACCACTCAAGCTATATGACACTCTCTGATAGGGAAAAAAAATACCTTATAACTTGTGCTGGTGGATTTGGCGCGAGGAACTATGGCACGAGGTGGGGTGTGGAGCGGAGCCATAAAGCTATAACTTCCCCTATTACTTGTGCACACGGAGTTCTCTAATCAGTTTTACATAATACATACAGTATGAGATTCATAAGTCGTGTACCGATATGATTAAAGAGACACGTGTACATGATTTGAACCAATAAACTCAGCTTTACGTTGCATGTCTTTCACTATTGGGCTACTATTGCATATACTAAAGTAACAAGATTAACAATTGGGAGGTGATACTCAAACCACACTTTTTGATTCATGTACCACTAGTTGTGCATTACAGTATTATACTGTACAATACTTTGATACACAACTAGTGATGCATGAATCAAAAAGTGTGGTGTGAGTATCAATTCCCTTAACAATAACTTGATGCTAATGATCTTACACACATGCATAATGCACTTACACACATGCATAATGGTTTCAGACTTTTAGCACTCATAATTAGATACGGTATATGATTGTTGTGGGTAAAAGTTTAATATTAAACCGGGACACAAAAGGAAGAAACTTCTATTGATGGAAAAGAATCTTGATGTGGCAATGTATTAGGTAGTGACAAGGAATGGATGTTGACCTATCAACAATACCAAACTAGTTCATCTTCTAACTATTGGATGTTCTTTGTTTTTGGTCATTAAGATAATATCTAGTTGAAAAGTTGATTAGTGTTAAGATGTTATACTTAATGCATAAGAAGCTGTACTATCATAAGTCTTATTGACAATTTACAAAGTCAAAAGTTTATTGTCAAAGGGTTTTATCGTTTCAAGCCGTGATTATTAAACCATCAAAGATAATAATAGATAAAAGCATTTAGAACTCATTAAAAAAATATTTATATTTCATTCGTAATGAGTTTTTGGTTCATAACTATGTGAACCTCTTTACAATTAATAGCATTTTGAGTTATGTAAGATAATTATAAAGTTTTAAGAATATCATGTAGAATGAGTATAAGTTTTTAAAATAAAAAGCTTTATAAATTAATACTTTTTTTTTTTTTAAGAACGGCAAATTTTATAAAACAAGCAAGAAGCTAGAAGATAGAAGAAACATTATAAAGAAATTAAATGTGGGTTTTTTAACCAAGAATCCCATGAAAAGATCCTATTACAACGATTTGAACACCAAGTAAAAGAATATGACACAATGTCGTCAAAAATCACCGATCTTCTCGGAGGAGTCTTATTGAAAATAAAGCGGTTTCTCAGACCCCAAATATACCACCAAACAGCAAAAACACAACATATTCTTAACCTTGGTCGAAAGACGAATCGAAGAAAACCAGCTAAGCCAATCCGAAAAAGACTTAATATCATGCCAATCCAAGTCCCACCATCGACATATACGACGAACAATAATTTGGGCCACTTCACATCTGAAAAGAACATGATTGATGTCCTCCTCCTCTGAATGACATAATGGACACAAAGAAGACTCCAAGATAATTCCTCTACAATTCAGGTTAACTCTAGTTGGAAGATAATCATGACGAGCTCGCCAAACAAAAACGTTAACCTTGATGGGGATATACTTAATCCATCTCGTGGGTTCCGAGTGAGAAGGAAGGAATAAGTTATCAAGAAAATTACGAACCTCTCTCACTCGAAATTCACCATCACCTGACAAGTCGCAAACCCATCTATCATTAGACTGAGAAAGAGACACTAATTCCAGACATGAGTATAAATCTACCAACTGTTGGTGTTCAGAACCGTCCCGTACTTGACGTCTAAAGGAGTGATCCAACTCAACCTTCATTTTGTCCGCAACCAAGATCTCCTTGTCTAGCTCAAGCGCAAACAAACGGGGGAAGATCACATGAAGGGGCTTATTGCCAATCCAAATATCGAACCAGAAACGCGTACCATTCCCATCCCCTATGCGTTTTTTGCAAAAGGACAAAAAATCAAAACCTTTCCTCGACAGAAGGTGTAATTCACGAACAATTGAACACCAATTAGAAGAGAATTTAACCGGATGAGAATCAATAGCATGCCCATACAAAGCTTGAATCACACGAAACCAAAACGAACCATCTTGAGAAATAAAACGCCATACCCATTTAAGAAGGAGAGCACGGTTAAGAGCATGAAAACTCGACACACCTAAACCACCATTATTTTTGGAAGCTAAAATTTTGTCCTACGCAGCCCACGTGATTTTCCTTTCCGAAGAATCAAAACCATTGAAAAAATTACTACGAATCGACTCCATATTCTTCAAGATTCCTTTAGGAACCTTAAAGATGAACATATTATATAGCGGAGAGGCGCCAAGAACCGATTTCAATAGAGTCAATCTACCACAAATAGAAAGGGTTTTTACCTTCCAGTTAGACAACCGTGATCTTAGTTTAAGCACTATATCTTCCCAAGCTTGATGCCGAGACATACACTTTCCCACCGTCACTCCTAAATATCGAAACTGATTAGGCATGACACCACAGCCTAAAGAAGTCACCGCCTGCATCACAATATAACGTGGAATTCCCACTCCCAACACTTGACTCTTATGAATGTTAATTTTCAACCCTGAAGCAAGAAAAAAGCATTGAAGAATTTTAATGATACCTTTCAAATTTGCATCAGACCATTCCCCAATAAACATAGCATCGTCTGCATAAAAGAGATGAGATATAGATATTGACCCATTTAAATGGACCCCTTTAAACACGCCTTCATCTATTGCTCGATAGAACGACAGATGAAGTGATTCCATAATGAGAATGAATAAGAACGGGGACAGAGGGTCCCCTTGCTTAAGCCCACAATGGAAGGAAAATTCGTTTGATGGGCTACCATTAACCAAAACCGAAGCCCTTGCGGAGCTAAAAGTACCACGGATCCAATTACACCAAGTTTGACCAAACCCAAAAGCTTCGAGAACATCTAATAAAAAGTCCCATCGAACCGAGTCGTAAGCCTTAGCAAAGTCAACCTTAAAGAACATGGCTTGTTTTTTCTTCCTTTTACACCAGTGAAGGATCTCATTTAAAATAAAAGGACCATCCAAGATTTGTCTGTTAGCAACGAAAGCAGATTGGGTATCGAAAACCAGGTCCGCAATAACTAAAGCCAACCGATTTGCAAGGACCTTCGTGACAACCTTATATACGCACCCAATCAAACTTATAGGCCGAAAATCATTAACAAATTTGGCGTCTGCCACTTTCAGAATTAAGGCAATGAATGACGAGTTGCACCCCTTTGAAAACAAGCCGGTCTCAAAAAAGTGTTCGACTACCTCACATAGATCAGGACCAACAAAGTTCCAGTATTTCTTAAAGAACTCAAATGTGTACCCGTCCGGACCAGGAGATTTATTCTCCCCACAACTCCAAACAGCCAATCGAATCTCATCTCGAGTCACACTTCTTTCCAAATCAGAAGCTTGAATAGCAGACAACCTCTTATTAAAAGAAAAATTAAGCAGAAACCGTTGAGCAACAGGTTTTTTGAATCGAGCCTCAAGGTGATTACAAAAAGCCTCTTTGACCATACCCGGATCAGTGACCCAATTACCCTTGTCAAATACTCCACGAATTTCAAGGTGAGAACGTTTTCTATTAATTATTCCATAAAAACATTTCGAGTTTTCGTCCCCCTCTATGGCCCATTTAACTTTAGATTTCTGAAACGAGTCTTTGGAATCCATCTGAATGAGTTCATGGAGCTTACGTTGTAATTCCATACGTCTAAAAAGACTAGAATCCGAAACGGCCCCACAGTCCACTTCTTTATCAATAGCACTCAACTCATTTTTAATATGGTTTAATTCACCTGACCTACCTGATCTCCTATCCTTGACCCAACAACGAATGGAAGAATTGAGATCCTGTAATTTTTTCTTAAACCGAATCATTCTATTAGCATCTGAGTGAGAGGATGAACGCCAAGTTTGTTCCACCATATCATTAAACCCCTCCAAGTTAAACCAAGAGTGATAAAACCGAAAGGGAGTCGGGCCAAAATCCGAAAAAACCTCACATAAAAGGATCGGTCGATGATCCGATAAGTGGCGTTCAAGACATAACGCCGAAATTGAGGGAAAGATCGAAAAAATACCTTCAGATACAAGGAACCTGTCTAATTTACTCATTTTAGACCCCGAGGGGTGCGACCATGTAAAAGCGCACCCTTCCATTTTAACATCAACAAGACCCGACGAGGAAATGAAATGATCGAAAACTCTGGCACTAGATGGGTTGAAACACGAACCACGCCTTTCATCAATGGAATGAACCTCATTAAAAGCGCCCAAAATAATCGTCTCTCCATTCCAGCGGCCTATCAACGACGAAACATACTCCCATAAACTCTGTTGCAAAAATCGGTCTAGGCGGCCGATTAATCGCTAGGCGGTGATTAGCCGTTCCGATTTTCATTAATCGGTTACTGACAAAAATCAGATTAATCGGCCTAGGCGGCCGATTAATCGGCCAAATCAAAGAAAATCGGATAAATCGGAAAAATCAGTTACGGGTAAAAATCGGCAAAATCGGAAAAAAATCGGCAAAATCGACAAAATCGGAAAAAAATCGGCTAGATCGGCCAAATCGGGCATATAGTTTCAAAATTTTATAATTTTATATATAAAAAATCCAATCCGATTAATCCCCGCCTAACCGATTAATCGCTAGGCCCTACCCGGCCGCCCAGCTACCGCCTAGCGATTTTTGCAACCTTGCCCATAACACACGCTTACAAGAAGCTTGCCGCGGAGCATAAATAGCCACAAAAAGAATCTTGGAATTACTAGGTAACCATGTCCCATAAATAGCCACAAAATTATCCGAGATCGTAGCATAATCTTTCTTAAAAATACTCGCCTCCCACACACATAGAATACCACCTGAATTCCCTAACGCCTCACTATAAACATAATCGTAATTAGAATTTCCCCACATGAATTTCACTTCCATATGAGAAATATTATGCATCTTAGTTTCCTGTATTGCCATAAAGTTAATTTTGTTTTTTGAAGTCAACTCATTTATCCACTCCTTTTTCGTCTTGTGACCAAGACCTTGAATATTTAAGGACAAAATATTCATCTATGAACATCATCAACTCCTTGGTTCCCAATGATACGTTCAAAATCCTTCAGACAACCATCCATTGAATAACCCATAGCTTGTCCTACTCGAATCATATCCTCCAATATTCCCAGAACGGAACCTCCTGATTTAACAACACTCGGGTTCAAAGAATGACTATTAGCATCTTGAAAAAAATCCTGTGAATTATTCATTACTTTAGCATTCACCACCGACGGTCACTCCTCATCGCCTTTAACTGGGGTAAAACCTGGCGGATGTGACAAAGATGGACTGACCTCACGTGCTCCTTCAGCTGATTGTTTTTCCAGAATATCATAAATCTTGAATGGGTCCTCTGAATGTTGCTTACTAAACTCATCATGATTATTAATGGGGGAAGATGAATTGTCACCAAAAATGGTCTCAGAAACTTCTTCAACATCACTCTCACTACCATCGTTAGACGTCTCCTCTTTATCCAAAGAATGAACCGATCCTTTTTTTGAATAAACAGATTAGTCATCTGAATTATATTCCGTCTCCTTGTGTGACAAAAACATTGGGTTCTGTTAGTGCAAATATTACGATATTTAATCTATACATTCTCATTTGTTTTGTTGATGACAAACATGTAACTTGTAATACATAACGTAAAATGTATAAGTTACTTGTAATTATATCTTGTCTCAACATACTCTCAACACCTCTCGACGACTCAAGTCCTTGTATGCTACAACAAAGGTTCGTACATGTTTGTTATGTTGCATTATGATCAAACCCCTAACAAACCATTAAACATGTTTAGTTAAATAGTTTATAAAACACTTAAGTAAACATAAGTAAATGTGTTGGGTAAAACCCATGACCCATGACCCAAGACCCATACCCAATGTCTAGATGCATTGTACCTTGGTGGGTACTCAAATTCTTGACCCATAGCCCATAGTTTTAACCCATAAACCATGGGTAAAGAGGAGCGTCTGCGGATCCCTCGATGACCCACGATCCCTTGGATTTACAAAGCCGGATCCCTCCGTAAGGATCCTTGGGGAGAACATGGATTTTGGTCTTTTGCCTATAAATAGCAAACCACTTCTTACCATTTCTACACACTTTCACACATAGTTTCTCTCCACCAAATCTAGTATACTTAGATCATTAGGAAACATGTAAACCACCCTCATCTCATATGATCATAATGCTTCTAACTCTCATTTGTTGTAAGCATACTCACGAAGTGATCCTCCAAAGCAAGCTTAGAGATCTTGCTTCCTTACCTTCTGAAGTGATCACCCATCACAAGATACAAGCACATGAAGATCTTATACAACAATCTTGGGAAACTTGTCATCTTCATTCATAGAAGACTAACTACATCATGCTTTGGGTTCTTGATGTTTAGTCTAGGAGTTCATATCCATTAGACACATTGTCTAGTATTATATTCTTGTATCTATGACTAGACTAGATGGTTTATGTGTTTGTACCATAAAACACAAGGTTTGTTATGTTGGGCCACAAAACATAACTAGTGTCATAGATGTGTCAAAGGCATTAGTGAAGAGTGCCGAAGATCCGTGTTGAAGGCATTAGTGAAAGGTGCTGAAGGATCGTGTAAATGGAATTAGTGAAGAATGCCTAGGTCGTATAATCGATGAGGTGCATCGTTATACATATAGTATTTGTTTAGATCCAAGGATGGTGATATCCTTGATGGTGTTGTAACAAGGAGTGGATCTCCTTAAGATTAGGTGTTGTGTCGTGAAGGTGTAGTTCACCTAAGGTGTGAAAGAACTAGGTGCTTAGCCTAGCACCTAATAAAGGGTAGGCGACGTTGTGAAGGATTAGTTCTCCTAAGGTGTGAAAGAACTCGGTGGTTATCCTAGCACCGTATAAAGGGTAGGCGACGTTGTGTTAGGTGTGGTTCGCCTTGGTGTGAAAGAACTCGGTATTTAGCTTTGTACCGGAAAAAGGTTAAGCGACGTTGTGAAGGCTTCTCCGCCATAAGGATTTGGTGTAGTGATTACTGAACTCGAGTAGGTGACTCGGGGAGTGGAGTAGAGCAAGGAAGGTGACCTTGTAGCCGAACCACTATAAATACTCGTGTTGGTTTGTCTATCCTTTTACTTATCGCTTTACTTTTATTCTTGCATTACTTTGTTTATTTTCTATGTGGTTGATGTCTATGTTTGTGATGCATACTTGGTCTTTCATATAGTCACAAACTATATTCAACACTTTACGTATTATGACACACTTGATCAAGAAAAAGCAACGGACTAATAATGGTGAAACTTGATTTATAATGAACCATTAATCTTGCGGAATCTTATGTGATGTCAAGGGTTGGCCTTACATGCCGTAATGCGTTAAATGCATCCTCGCGTCGAGATTAGCAAATGCAATGGTTTATACTATATTTGATACAAAAGTTTTAAGTTTGAAACGGAAACGTATTCACCCCCCCTCTACGTTTTCACAGGTTCCATGTAAATAATTCTTTTGCACGGACCATTATTATCTTACATTTGAATATAACCTTGAAAGATTCTAATATTGATAAAGGCTGTTTGGTCATAACGCATAAACGTTTATGACCAAAAGATGAATCAACGTTATTTTCAATATCCAACGTTTCACCCCATTTCTTGCCGATTCTTATGAATGTTTCACGTGACCACACATTTAGTGGGATTCCTTCAATATCCACCCAAACAATACGCTAGTCACTAACAAAATCATGAACCGCGTCTTGAATAACATAGAACCATGATTGAACACCTGTGTGACGCATCAGACTCACCTTGGTGTCCACCTTATCACATTCTAACAACACCCACAAACCCCCTAGATAAATCAAATTAACATCGGAAAAACCTTCATCCCTAAGAATATTCCGTAAATTGGGAATAGAGTTAACATCTTTTACTTTACCCATAGCATGCTTCGATAAGTCGCGTTCAACAGCACATGATTCGTCTAACACCAAAGCGGATGAAGAAGATAAAACAGGACCAGAATCATCCACATTAGAGACGCCATTAACCATATTCACATATGATCCACCTTGACCCTGAACCATAGGTTGCTTAAAACCCGATGCATTACCACGCTACTCCGGCAAACCTTTATGAATAGCTTTAGGCCTTTCAAATCGAGAAGGGTTAGCAATTAAATTTATGACATAGAATAGTGCATTAATAAACTATTTAAAAAGTTTAAATGTCCTAAGTGTTAAGTTTTGTTACTTTAAAACTAGAAAGAGATTGTTTTACATATTTGCAAAGTTTTGAACATGCTTATTAAAAATGTAGACTCAACTTTTATAATTTACAGTTGCAAAATTAAAGTTTCGAACATGGTTATTAAAAGTGTAGACTTGACTTCTATAATTTACAGTTGCAAAGTCGACTTATTAATATAATTTTTGTTGACTTTTTTACTTTAACTAAAATGATTTCAAACTTTATAAAAAAAAATAAAAATAAAGTGGTAAGGCATGCGTGACCCAGTCACCAAATACGCCAGCTTTCTCTCCAAATGCAGACATGATTCGGATGCCACAGTCGATGACCGACGTTTTTTTTTTTTTAATTCAAACATTTTAAACAACAAATTTAAAATTAATTAAAATTAAAAAAATATTACAGTACGAAATTCAAATAAACATTAAACACATTACGTAACTTATTCAAATAAGGTTAAAAACATTACAAAAACTCTTCATCGTCTTCCTCATCGTCATCGTCACTATCGACTTGATTCACTTCATTGACATGATCTCGAGTTTGACCAATGGGCCGCGTATCCCAATTGACGAATGGCCGCAGTACACTTGACCAATGGGCTAATACTAGGTACGCGTACGCCCCTAGCATCAAGAGTTTGTCGAAAATAAGTAGAGTGATCGGTTATCTCTCGAACAATTTCTGTGAATAATTCTCGGCTCATACGGAACCGCCGACAGAATGTTCTTGCGTCGAACTGCGGGTTTTCGGAGAAGTATGCTGGCACTAAACGATTATGAGCACCCTCATGATCCCTACGTATGTGCCTTCGTCAGGTTTTTGGCTGTGATGCTTTGTAAGCCTTCCAAGCAAAATCCGCAAACTTCACAAACTCACTAAAAACTTCTTCATCGTTGGAAGACGAAGAAAAACCGAATAAAAGCTCGAAAGACATATTAAAGATTGTGTTTCGTGGGTATTTCGTTAGAATGGTTGATTGAAATTGTGTGTTTTAGAAATGTGTTTGAGTTAGTATTTATAGAGTGGTAAAGTTTTTTGTTTTTTTTTTGTTTTTTTTTTTTTTTGTTTTTTTTAACGGTCAAATAAAGTGGAAATGGGCGAATAAAGCGAAAATGTTAACATTTGGAATATCGGTTGAAAATAAGCTCGATATTGCGTTTTTGGTTCACTCGACCGATGTCTACATCCCACTTGACTGATGTTAACATCGGTCGTGGTGTGAAATTTTGCTTGACCGACCGATTTGAAAACAACGATTGTGGCCAGCCTAATAGATGAATTCTACATCACTTATCAAATATTAGACGAATACCCGTATAAAATGACGGTATATAGCGACAAATAATTATATTTGTAAAAACCGTGATTCTGATTCGACTCTTGATGTAAAGCATGTGTTTCTTTAAATACAAATCATTTGTTTTTTAAAAGTTGCCAAATTTAAGTTTAAAGGGTAATTAGGTGTAATTTAGACAAACTATATTTAGGGTTATATATATATATGTATATTTAAGTTTAAAAATTCAAGAAAAGAGATACACTCTTTAAAGTAGTAACAATAACTAACGGAAAATGGTAGCAACATATACAAAAACACCGGCAAAACCAATTGAAGAAACGCCTCACTAAAACACTACATTTGTCTATTGTGTATCCGATTTACCAGGATCCTATACTAAATCGAGAAGATATTGAACAAGGAGCATATGAAAAACGAACAGAGTTAAAATAATACCAATAGTCCAACCCAAAACCTAGACTTATAGGTCCTAACGCAATATTTTGCCCAAACAAAAACCTATATTTTTATGTATTACATAATGATCTCATGCACTTGCTAAAAATCAGGGTCATATCTGAAGGCGTGTGAGATGAGTGACCAACGAGGGCTTCTAATATATGTATGAATTTAGTAATAATCTCACACACGTATTATAAAACAGATGTTTGTTTTCGAGGGTAGGCAAGATGGACGACCACCGAAAGCCTCGAATTTCGTGTCCCTAAATTTACGTTAGTGTATATATATTACTTAGTTATACAAAAATGTATAAATGCAAGGTTACTTTTTATTAAACATTTATTTTTACGGTCTTTTTAACTGTAAAAAACCTATTTATTCAATTGTTATATTGTATTATATAATGATAAAACGGATAATATTTTTTTAATAGAGATAGTTTTCATTTAAAAACACTATTTAGCATTTTGAGGTCTCGTTTTTAATATCACTAAGCCTCCAAAAACACAAGTTGACATGGTTAATATTTACTTAGCGCGTAGATAACTTGTTTATTAAAACGAACATGCTTGCTTTCACACAAACCTGTTTATTTTCGTGACGCGTTGATGTTAAAAGATTTTAGTTTTCAAAACAAACATTAAAAAACACATCCAAAATAGTCAACAAAGCTATGATCATATAATCTTGTACAAGTTGTACTAGTTGCAAAGTATAGTTGTACCCATTCCACTCACAAAAGAAAATGGTAAAATCTGAAAGTGAAAGAAAACCTTTTAAAGACCCTTCTTTTTCCTGCACAAAAGACCTCCTTTTATGAAAGTAAACCTTGTCTCACTTGCATTCCTTATTGGTTCATAAGCTAAACAATAATCAACCCATTTATTAAAAAAAATAAAAAAGGTAGATTTTTTTGTATATTAACTTAATAATATTACTAGTACTTGCAATATTTCTGATGAGCCCAAAATAACAACCAATAAGAAAACGTAGGCGGTTAGAGAGTGGAATAGGAGTCAGTGATTTCTAGTGGGTTCCTGCCAAAGACATTTTCTTAAATTTTATATATAAAAAAACAAAAAGCAATTAGTTTTAAAAAAATATTTTTTTATTATTCTTGTTTTGTCTTCAAACCCCACATATTATTTTTATATATTTTCTCAAACTTTATTTTATTATTTTTTGTTTTGTCTTCAAACCCCACAAAGAGGAGATGAAACTTGAAAGTTGTTGTGTTGCAAGGACAAGAGTTATGTACTACTACTAGCTAGACAATACCATTATATCAACTTCATATATGATATATCAAAAGTTTCAAAATTATTAATCTTGTAACAAGATAATGAAACTTATTATGGTATCTTCATAGAGAAGAAGTAGATTGTGATCAAAAGTTGAAGTGCTTAAAAGAGAGACAGAAAGTATAGAAAGAGAAAGTGTTTTTGAGAAAAAGACGAGACTTTTTTTTGGTGGCTATTTTCAGATGTTACCTTGACATGATAGCTTTGATCTTCTTCTTCTTCAACTCATCATCATCTTTTTAGTTCTTCAACACACATAGTTCACCTTAAAAAAGTGTAAGTCTTTTTTTTTTCTAGTATTTTTTTTTTGTAGCATGTTACATCATTATATATGAGTTTTATGATATGTTTGTAAAACCTTGTTAAACACTTTACATGCTTATTTATGAAAATTCATGACATGGGTTCTTGTTTATTTGCTCAAATTTATAAAAAAGTTGAGTTTTTTATGGTGAAAATTTTTAAAACCCTTTGAGATTTTGTTAAATTTTGAACTAGTACATGTGTATTTAAGGATTTTTATGATATGGGTATTTGTTTATACACTTAATTTGATGTTCAGATAACATAATCTTGAATGAAAATGGAGTGAAAGAAGGTTTTGCATGGCGAGTCATAGAGTTGGAGAGACTGGTTTATCAGACTCAGGACCTTCACATCATCACCATCACTTGCCATACTCTGTTTACCCTGCCTTTAATCCTCCCAACACAGGCTTCATGTAATTTTTTACCATATTTTTTTATAACACAGTACTAAAAACCAAATATTTTGACATGGGTGTCATGAAAAATTAAATCTTTTTGGTGAAAAGTGTAAAATTCTGTTTTTTTCTTGACATTTTTTGTTTTTGGTTATTATTATTATTTTTTTCAGTAGTCAAGAAGGGTCATCTTTTGATTTTGGGGAGCTAGAAGAAGCTATTGCACTTCAAGGATACAAGATCAATAGTGATGATAACAAATTACGTATGCTTTTAACTTCTCTTTATCTTTTTTACCAAATACACTTTCAAGAACATATACATAAATAGTACTAGTTTGGGAGTAAAAAGATGGTTTGAAAGTGTCAAAAAACAAATGGATTAGGTAACACTTTTTTGTTTTTACAGTTTCTTGAAGATGATCCTAAAAGATATTTGTGTTATTTTTATGATCTTATTGCAGCTTTATACAACACAGTACCAAGACCAGCAGCTACTCTGGACATGTTCCCTTCTTGGCCTATGAGAGTTCATCAAACACCAAGAGTAGTTCTTTTTTACCTTAATAACTTATCTTTGACCATTTCTTTATGCCATTTTTATTTCATTATCATAATTAGTAAAAAGCAATTTCCAACTTCCATGTCTATCAATACAAGTCATACCTTTTTTGGACTAAATCAAACAATTTGATTTTGAGCTATTTCCTATGTCAAAGAGTGAATCTTTGTGATAAGAATCATAAAAGAGATGTATTTTTTTGGTTAAAATAGTACTGTATGAATTGTAGATACACATTTATGTAAAGTCTATTTTTCTTGTCTTTTTAGTTGATGTTTCATAGTTTCTCACATACCCATATTCTAAAGTTGGATTTGAAGTCACTTTTGTGATAAAGAACATATTTTTGGGTTGATTTAGTATGGATTTTACATATCCATTTAAGTAAGTTATTTTTTGCTTGTGTTTTTAGCTCTTTTTTCATAGTGTGTCACATGCTCATCTTTAAAGTTTTGATTTCTAAGCCATTTTTTGTGACTAAAAGAGGTATTCAAGCAAATTTAAGATGAAATTTTAAACACCATCAAGTAATTTTCTGTTTATTTTTTTGTGTCTTGAAAACAGGGCAGTAATTCGAGTACCGATTCAGGATCAGGAGCAAACGGAGTAAACGTTGCAATTGCAAGTAAACCGGATGCACATTCTCATTCTCATTTAGAACCAGAATCTCCTATGAGCGATAACAGTCGAAAAACTTCTTCAGATCAACAACATCAACACCAACAACAACAAGTAGCTATATTTCGACAACAACTAGAGCATCTTCAAATACCAGAACAACTTGAGATGGACAGTGAAGGAGGTAGTCCTATAACAACAGGAGGATCATCACATTCTCAACAAGCTCCAAAACCTTTCTCAGAAAAGGTATAATTTTCGTGTTTATATCGACCCGTAACATTACATTTGACCTATTAAACTAGAACAATATTTTTAGGATATTTCCTTTTTGCTACATTGCTATTTTTTTCACCTATCACAGGAACAACTTTTTTGGCCCCTATATGGCATCTTGTTTGCTTTTTAACATGCATGACACCATGAAATAATTTTGTAGATAACCCCTGGAAATGAGTATAACTGTAGTCATATGTCCCAACAAACCATTAATAGATCATCAATAATTCAATAAGTCATTGTATTTCAGATATGTTTCCCTGACAGAATCTTTTTATCTAAATTTCATCTCTAAAATGCTTCCATTAATGACATGTTAATTAAGTTTAGTCACTAGCCCCAAGAACTGTTTTAACATTTCAGGGCATTGCTTTTTTTGGGGCCCAAATTATTAACCCAAAATCCCATAAATTTTCTGTAGTTTTCACCCTTTTGTAACATTTAGACACTTCTATATGGAAATATCTTTTTATATTTTGAAGATATGCCACTTGGATAGGTGTAGTTAGTTAAAAGTTTAATATAAATAGTTAGTACAATTTTAAAAGCAAAAAAAAGAGTAATTTTGCTCTGTTCTTGGTTTCATGCAGAGGAAGGGAATTGGTTCAACATCAGACAAACCATTGGATGCCAAGGTTCTTGTAGTTACAACTACTGAAATATTGAAAAATATCGCATAAGCAATGTTGCAAAACTATAATCTTAGACAAATTATACAAATAATAGCATATTTTTTATCTTTCTAGTCGTAGCTCCTTTCATTGACATGTCTTGTGTGGTCATATATCGCTTTTTAGGGTGACTAAAGTTGTATGCACTTTTATTTTGGTTACAGACATTAAGGCGCTTAGCTCAAAACAGAGAAGCAGCAAGAAAAAGCAGGCTCAGGAAAAAGGTTTCTTGAATCATAATTAAAATTTTAACAATTTTAATCGTTTTAATATAGTACATTGTGAACTAAGTTAAAGTTTTTGGGTTCAAATCTTTGTAGGCATACGTTCAACAACTCGAGTCTAGCAGAATAAGGCTAACTCAACTTGAACAAGATCTTCAACGTGCACGGTCACAGGTTTCTTAAAATCTGCAACTTGAGTATTTTACTGTGCAACAATTATATTGTTTTATTGAGATATGGGCTATATTATATAGGGGCTGTTTATGGGTGGTGGAAGTGCTGGAGGGAACCTTAGTTCTGGTGAGTAAGTCTAGATTTCATAGAAGTTGCAACAATTTTAAACCCGACTATAATGGGACATGGTCTTGTGTATGTAGGTGCAGCAATGTTTGACATGGAATACACAAGATGGCTTGATGATGATCAAAGACATATGGCTGAGTTGCGGAAAGGATTACAATCACATTTGGCGGATGGTGACCTTCGTATCATAGTAGATAACTTTGTTGCACATTATGATGAGATTTTTAGGCTGAAGAGCGTAGCTGCTAAAACCGACGTGTTCCACTTGATTACTGGCTTGTGGACTACTCCAGCTGAACGCTGCTTCCTCTGGATGGGCGGATTTCGTCCCTCTGAGCTTATCAAGGTTTCATATTTTTATTTTCAAAAATAAAAGTCTGAATGAAATGTCTAAGTACAAAGTTTACAAAGTGAAAAAGTCATTAACTGTTTGTCTTATGTGTTAGATGTTGGCGATTCAACTTGACCCGCTTACTGAGCAACAAGTTGTGGGGATTTATAGTCTGCAACAGTCCTCACAACAAGCGGAAGAAGCCTTAACACAAGGTTTAGATCAGCTACATCAGTCATTAGTTGATACCATTGCTAGCGGATCAGTCAATGACGGGGTTCACCATATGGCGGTTGCTCTAGGAAAACTTACTAATCTCGAAGGCTTTGTTCGCCAGGTACATAAACAATGTTACATTCCTAAAACCAAAACAATTTCACTTATTGTTACACATTATATTAAAATGGCATGTTGACAATTTTAATTTCAAGAAATGTTGCTATCAGCGACAATTTTGAATTATTGGTATGTTTGACATTATGTCTGCCATTGTTCTAATTCTTTAGTGTTTGATTATTTGATATCTATAGTTTTAAATGTTTGACGTTTAGCTAACGTGTTAAATATAGGCCGATAACTTAAGACAACAGACACTTCATCAACTGCATAGGATATTGACAGTTCGACAAGCAGCAAAATGTTTCTTGGTGATTAGCGAGTACTATGGTAGGCTAAGAGCTTTAAGTTCCCTTTGGGCTTCTCGGCCACGCGAGTAAGATCTTCAAACCATTGTTGTTTTTACTAATGTGTAACATATGAGTTGTGGAACTAACTTTGGCCAAATGTTTTTTCTTTTGTAGGCAATTGATGAGTGACGAAAACTCATGTCAAACGACGACCGATTTGCAAATGGTGCAATCTTCACAGATTCATTTTTCAAACTATGGATGATGAAATGAAGTTAAATGGATGTTGATGATTCATATGGGCAATTGGGCATGATCTTTGTTTGTTTAAGCTACTTAATTTCAGAGGATATAATTAAATAGTTAATGAGTTTTTTTCTTTTTAATTTTCTTATCTTCTAGTTTAGTTTATTATCCTTCTATTTTAGAAATTAAATATCAAAATATCTATAACTATTGCTATCTTGTGAATGAAAGTCCTCTTGATGAATTATCGTTGTTTGTTTGATAATCATGGTTTCCGACATTTTAACTGACTAATCGTTGTTTGTTTGATTGAAAAATGACGATAAAAACAAATCATGCGTAACATGTTTGATCGAAAAATGACCATCTAAATACGATGTCATAGTAATATTTGTTCGACACAAACCTTGTTTAGACTCTTAAACGTACACGGTACATCTTATTATCTTAGGATATTATTATCAATGAGTGTTACGCGTTAATAAGAATAATTATGTTTACTTTGATTATACTAATCAAGACGTTTCAAATAAGCAACACCCTAGCTAAAACTATTTAAGAAAACAAGAACTTTTGATCTTTGATGCTAAAAGAATTATGATTAAAAAGTGGCTTAATGATTTATTAATCATAGCTATAAAAAGGTGGTTGTTCTTTGGTTTCATGAAGAGGTTATAACAAAAGATGCATGAATTGGAGACAAGAGAAGAATTACAATAATTAAAGAATAGTATTTGGTTTAAAAGATGGATTAGATGAGATCCAACAAGAACACATTTTTAATTATAAAAATCTAGTTGTTGGGGTTGGTTTTTTGTTATATACCTTCCAAACTTAGTGCACATTTATAATTAAATAAGAACACTATAATTGATATTTACTACGTAACTAACTTTCAAGAACCAAATTATAATAAAATTTTGTAACTTTAAATTTATAAGTTACCTTACGAAGGAATATAAATAAGAAATTGGTGAAGAAAGGGTAATTAAGAGGATTCATTGTGGTTAAGTTTTATAAAGATTTATAAGTATTTCATGTCATCATATATACGATGAATTCATAAATCTTTTAGGCTGGTTTCAGTAAGGAGCCTCAATTTTTCTCATTTTCCCAACCTTCAGGCGATTTGGTGCCCCAGTAAAGACGGCATTTAATAAATTAATTAAAAAGGGTGAGTGTTGTTTTTATGTGTGTGTTTGTTTCGATCGTATATACGATCGAGTTAAACAAAAAAGTTTGTGATCGACACCTCCCACAATAACGTGATCGACTGGGGATTGATCCTCCCAATCGATCGTCCACTTCACGATCGGTACTACTGCATGCAGCCTTATAAACATATTCTTAATGTGGTAAAGGAATGTTACAGCTTTATAAGTACGAGGCTACATAAACCCGTGAGTTGCACCGATTGGTTAAGGGTTGAATATATACGTGTTTTTTACGTAATATTGTATGCAAGTAGTTACATGTAAGGTATTGCAATTGATGTTATCATAAGTTTTGTATTTAAAGTAGTTTATTTAATATTTTAATATGAATTATGTATATATTCGTTATTTTCCATATTTATTTGTCACTTTTGTTATGTTTTTTGCTCTTATAAATTGCACGATTTTATGCGTTTATGGTTTGTGCAATAGGCACGTGAAGATGATGAATTCTCAAAATTGCTTTTTTTTTTTTTTTTTTTTTTTGGTTTGTTTTTTTGTGTGTGTTATTTTCATGGTATTTTACACAATCTGTGCGATACACGTGCTATTGGTCGAATAATTAACAAATTTTTCATAACTAAATGTTTGGTCATTAGGTTCTTATTATTTTAGTTACGTAAATTATTATTTTTCCCTATTTACATAAACTATTTAAGATAGTTATTTAACACCAAATAACACCACTTTTTGGGACTCACTTTTTTTATAATTATAATTTACAAATTTTGCTCTCAACAATTACATTCATTAAACAATCTAATACTTCATTAATAAAATTAAACATTAAAAAAAAAAATACAGAATGAAAAATACGAAATTAAATAAAATAAGTAAATAAATTAAACTATTCGGTCGGCGGTGATGGCAAATTATATAAATTTCAATTACAAAGATATGATATTACAAAGAGGGGAAATCTTAGCTACACCAAGGGTGTAGCCAACTTAGCTACACCGCACTATAAACCCCCTCGGGTACATAGTGAAAAATAAGATAAAACCCCCACACACGTTGACAGTTGCATATAAAGTCATCATGTGTAGAATCAACTTTTATTTTTCACTATGTGCTCGAGGGGGTTTATAGTGCGGTGTAGCTAAGTTGGCTACACCTTGGTGTAGCTAAGATTTCCCCTTACAAAGATATGATATTTTCGATCAATGTTTGGTGCAAAAACTCGATTGCTAGTGTAACTACAAATTTTAAAACATTGTTAACAGTATAATAATTAGATCAAAGTAACATAAATGATAAAGATCCATTGAACATAAATGACTAAAATCCATCAAAACAAAAGTCATGTGTAACCATCAAGACAAATATAATCATGGATCTTTAAAGCAATGTTTCATGCACTCCAATGTCTTCACTTCAATGTCATCATCAAACTCTGGCACTTGCTGAGGTAGCCGAAGGATAATAAACTGAGAAATCATATCAATATATAGTGAGTAAAATAGGTAAATAGAATGCACTTGGCAACGATGATGAATTATATTATATATTATACATAAGAACCTTTGAAACCACTTCCTGTGTTTACAAATTCTCTACATCATACTTCTTTCATCGATATCATGTGCACCGAAAATATTTACACATATTACCAAGATGAAGTGCAAACTTCTATGTTTTTTTTTGAACAGCGGATTTTATTAAAAAAAAAAACTAGCAAGGTGCTAGAAAAACATTACAAAGAAATAAGAGAAGGATTCTTAAGCCAATCGACCCAGCTAAAGTTCGAATTACATCTAGAATTACACCAAGAAAAAGAACGAGCGACGATGTCGTCCACAATATGATCTTTGGATTGAGGAGATGACCCAACGATAAGCTTGTTGCGGAAAGTCCAAATCGACCACCATGTAACGAAGAAAACACCTTCTAAATAAATCTTGGTCTTGACCTGAATACGTAACGACTTAAACCAAACGCACCAGTCCTCATAGGAATACACCTCCAACATATTAACGTCCCACCATCTGTTAATCTTTTTATAAATGTCTTTTGCCATGGGGCAGTTAAAAAGAATGTGACTAGTAGTTTCAACTGTCATGTTGCAAATAGGACAAACTTCTATGTACAAAAACTATGAATCAACGTGACTAAATGCATTTCTCACGTTAAGAATTTGGCATTTGATCTTGATTGTACATCATGTATGCATAGTTATTTGTGTGTTTTCCCCGTATATTTGCTAATTATTACTTCAACCATATAGGGAAAAGACTACACGCAAAAGCTTTGTCTTCAAACATTTCAGAATTTGAAGAACATCAGTGCATTAAAGCGACCCATTACTTCTTGTGAAGACGATATCATGTATACAAATTGAAGAACTTAAAATCGGAAAATTCATTTGGTGTTGTAACCTTCAATGACCAAAACATGCATGTGGAGGGAACAAATGTTTTTTTTTTTGTTGGTATTACTCATGTTTAATGATTAGAGATTCACACATATTATTTCACATATTGTTATAATAATAATAATATTAATAATAATAACTACAATTATAGGCGATATGTAACAAAATATTCACATTAAATTTTTGGCGTAAAGCTTAAAAGAATCAGAACCTCCAGAAACATTACATCGATATCAAACTTACAAAAATAGCTATAAGAAATCTACATCACTATTTTTGTTGTTTTATTTAGAATACCACACCGAAAAAAACATAAAATTAATATGAAAAGGGTTGGAACCATCACTTGCAAGTAAACTATATACTAAACAATCTTCTACTATCATAAATCAACCCTATTTATCAGTTAGTATCCATTGTTCATAAACTTAGCTAAGCTCATTAATTTTTGCCTGATCATCTCAATGATTATGGCCAATAAATATGAACAATACCCTTTTGCCCATTGTCTATAGATCGAAACTCAATACCTCTAACGTACATAACAGAACTTCCACAATAGCAACGTGAGAAGTTCTCCAATAAAACCTCAAAGTCAACATCATCCTTCTAAATTTGAAGACCATATCTCCGCTAGTTTTACAAACCTGTAACATACATTTTAAGAAAAGAGTCTAGATAAGTTATAGCCTCCCTTTGTCCATATAAACTTTCTACTTTTCTAGTATGTATTCTTTAAAAATTACGACTCTGGAAAAAAATCAGATATGATTATGAGATAATTAGTCGTATTTTATCAACAGCTACTTTGTAGCTACCACTAAAGTAGTGTCGCCTTGGGTTGAAACTTCTGCAATACATAACTCTCTTCCCATTGCAGAATAACTGAATTGCTTACATCTAAAGGATTTCACAGGCAATTTGCTAAGCTGTCAATGTCATTAGATTATGTCAAAAACTCGCTTTTTAAACAAACTAAAACATAGTTGTAAAATCCAGAATCATCATATTGACAAATTGCCTTGTGTCATCTTGAAAGTGATTATCGCAAATTGAAGAATCCGATAACTGATTGCATAAAGCTGGGTAATTGTACATTTATACCAGTAGTCAATATAGGCATGCATCCAAAAAGAACCCATAAAATGGGTCCAAAGTTTGTTCGGAGAGTCAAAGATGCACTTAGCAACATTTCAGTAATAAAATATTGCTGTCTTAATAATACAATGTTTTAAAAAAAGTTTCAGATCCACACATATAATTCATTAATATCAGAAAGTTTATGAATGGTGATGGTGTGGTACCTGCATGCAAAAGTATGCCCTAGTCATTGCCTTATCCAAAGAAAGTGATCATTTATACGACTTCCACCAATTAGTTCGTTGAAAAATGGCATAGATGTTGGGAGTGACCTCCTACAATATAGGCACGATCACATTAACACAAATAAAGAACATCCATCCACCCACCAATGAATGTTACAACGTTTGATTTAAAGCATAGTTAATTTTTAATCAAAATACTATAGTTTCATTATATGTTGTTAACCTGTAAATATGATAATGGGTGAATGGTTATTACAATTTCACCGAAAGAAAAAATAGTAAAACATGATCCAATTTTACAATACCTGCAAACATATGACGTCTGGGGAATGCAATTGAATAATATCACTGTTAATACAATTCTGGGCGCTTCTCCTACGAGGATTAGTGTAAGCTAACTCTTCGGAGAATAGATCTTGTATTAAGTGAAATCTTCGATTGCTAGCTGCTAAGAAAACCAACACTGTTAGTCTCACCACGGAACGGGGTTCCAAGGTCAACCTCCGGTGAGAGTAAGTGATAGTTTTAGAGAGATGAAGTGAATTCTAGAGAGAGAGTGTGTATGTGTTACCGTTTGAATAGAGGTGAGACCCCTATTTATATGGTTGACCTTTCTGTCGTGTTCTCAAGGTCACGGGTCTTGAGAGCGACAGTTTGTGACGTAAGTCGGCTGCAGAGCTTGTCCTCTTGTTGTGATGGTGATGTTTTGGGAGTTGTCCCGCTTTCCCTCTTTTGGGAACTGCAGGTTGCAGTACATCCGACCTAGGGAAGATTCCTTTCCCTTTACGTGGGGCGCGGTTGTGTCCTTGCTCGGACGCCCCGCGGAATGGCTTAGTGGCCATTGCCGGGGTATGTATTTGGTCCGCGACCGAACTATGTGGTGTGAGAGTATTACATACTCGTGCTAGGTCCGCTCGACCCGTATTGGTGCCAGGGGGGTCATACGTGATCAAGTACCCCCAGTCTAGTTGTGCTTGTTAGTCTGATTGCAAGCACTGCTAGACTAAGTTATCTCATGTAACCGCGGTTGGGTGTATCGTAGGAAGACCTAACCGCTGCTGACTGTGTTCTCCACACGTGGCGCGGGTGTGCGTAGCTGTCCCTGGGATTAGCGAACCTCACCGCGTATTTTCTGACTGATGGGACGCGCTGCTTCCATCTCGTTCGTTGATCTGGACCGATCTGGGCCGTTAGTTACGGGCCGGTGACGTGGCGTGTTGTTGGCCGTTTGATTGACCCGTCAGTTTTACTTCTTGGAGAGTATAAATACCTTTCTTTTTTACTTTATTGGTTACTGTTGCCATTTCCTCTTCGCAAGTAAAAAAGAAAAACGCTCTCCGAGTTTTGTGTGCTCCTTCCTACTTTATCAGGTTAGGTTTTTCCTCCTTCCTTGTAGTTCAATGGCTAAGAAACTCCTAAGTGACTTTACCTGTAAGTTATCCTTGAAAGATTTGAGTGATTTTTGTTCTAGATATCATATCCCTTTGACTGTTCACCCTCTTCTTCCCGGTCCTAACGATACCATAAAGGATGCTCCAGAGGGTAAGATAGGAGTGTACACTAGGTTCTTTGAACTTTGCAATTTTATGATACCCCTTTCCGCGTTTACTGTAGGGTTTTGGAATATTTTCAAATTCATCTGTCGCAGCTATCTGTACTGGCCGCTGCTAGGATTAGTCACTTTGAGATCCTTTGCCGTGCTCACGGTGGAACACCCACCGTGCCTTTATTTAGGAAATTTTATTACTCGGGGATGAAGGATGGTTGGATGACCCTAGAGAAGCGTAAGGGTCTCAAGTCCTTGATTGTTCCGGTGTGTTACACCACCTTTGGATTATGTTAAGAATTGGAAGGAGTTTTTCTTTTGGGTTGACGCGACCGTTTTCCCAATAGCAATCCCGTGGAATGAGAAAGTTTCGTGACCGTGATCCACCTCCGACTGACGACGATATTGACCTGAGTTATTGCGTGTCTTGACACGATGCGCGCTCCTTTTAAGAAGTTACCGGAGCCCTTTCTTTGCGTGGTTGGCCTTAGTCGTGCGCTGGATGATACTACTGGCGCCGCCCACCTTTATGGCCGGATACGAGGGTGGGTTTTTCTTTTTAGGGTTTGCGCGCCTTATTGTCTTTTTCCCCCGTTTCTTTTACTAACGCCTGTGTTTTGATTTGTTGTCCTGCAGAGATGTCTTTGTTTGCCTTTATCAATCAGCCGGATCCATTCGAGGTGACATCCGGCGAGAGGACTCTTCAGAAGGTGGCGGTCATTACAGGATGAGACTGCTAGTCGCGTTATCGAGCCTTCCGAGAATGTCATCACCTTAGTCCTAGAGACTATTGTGGATAATGTTGAAGCGGCTAAGGCTAGTAAGGCAGCTGGGAAGAAAAGGGTTAGAGTTGCGGTTCCTCCCAAGCAACCGGAGAAGAAGAGGCTTACTTACCTCTGTTCGGCAAAAGATGCGGGTCCACTGTGGTATGACATATTATGATGATTTTTTTTTTTTAAATGTGCTCTTGTGATGGAGCTCAATTGTTATTATGTTATTATGCAGGGGATGCGACCGCGGGATCTGCTCTTGTGATGGAGCTTCGTGACGAGTCCGATTCTGGACCTATTCCGTAGGAGGTGACCCATATTTCTTGAGGCCACTCCAGAATTTCAGCTAATCCGGATTCTATTTCAAAGACATCACCGCCCATCAAGAAGACTTGGATGTGGATATGTTCGGTCCTTCCCGCCACCCCCCCCTCGTCAAAGAGGGTGCTTTTGCGGTCGAGTCTCCGCCGCAGGACCAGTCTGTTCACCGTCTGCGGCCGGATAACGACTTTATGAGTCTCTATCCGTGGAGACCGCGGAAGCAAAAAATGTTTATGTTCCCAAGTGGTTGCCTACAAATGACTTCCGGATGAAGCGATGGTTGGGTCGCAAAGCATCTGGACAACCTTGCTACTCCTGGTTACTTGTCGATGTTACGCAACATGCCGCATGCGGATTTGCTGGAGCAATATAACATTGCCACTATGCAGCAAACTTGCATGTCATCGGAGGTGCGTCTGCGGTTAGAGTTTGAGTTGAATCAGACGAATAGGCTGAACAAGAGGCTTGAGAGGAGGGATGCAAGGATCGAGACCCTAAGCGAAAGTGCGCGGAGTTGGAATCGAAGCTGCGGAGGCGAAGGGTCTCCGTGGCGTGTTGGTCACTTGAGTCGAGTGAGGAGGTGAAGAGATTGCGGGAGCGCGTGGTGCAGTGCTGGAGGGCATGATTGCTCCTAAGGGCGACGCAGTTGGCTAAATTGACCGTTGATAATGCCGAGTTGGAGGGAAAGTGGCGGGCTCACCTCTGTTTGTGAAGAGCTCAAAGGCGAGTTAAGGATGCTGGGTTGTTAGAGGGGAAATTGAAGGAGTGCGAGGAGAGAGTCCGCAGTGAATATGATTATCAACTTGGACAGTTAGATCAGAGATTGGCGGACCTCAACCGTGACTTTGATGAGGACCTATTCCCGAGCACTCTTGTGGCCATTGAAGGTAAGAGGTGGGTCATTGGGCATGGTTTCCGCAGGGCATGGATGGCGTTCAAACAATCTGAGGAACTTCATACGGTTGGGGATTGTATTAGCAAAGGCGATGCGGAAGGTTTGAGGCGAGGGTTTGGAGGCGGCATGTGCATGGGTCCAAGGGGTTAAACTGGAGCAGATTAAGGCCTATAATCCGCGAGCCAAGGAGGTCTATCGCGAGTCAGTGATACGTCTTAGTGCGTCCTTTCCCACTCCTTGATTCCTTGGAAGCTTGCAAGGATTCTTCATTAGAATTTCTTATGTCGCAGCTCGTGTTAACAGAGGAGAGGCCAGGCGGCTCGGGAGAATTTGCTTTTAATCCTCCGGTGGAGGAAGAAGTTGCCCTTCCCATTCGCTGCCCAAACTATTACTAGACGTCCACGCGCCATTGCCGCCTATAAGGAGAGGAAGCGCCGGGCATATGGTAAGAAGTTTGATGTTTGGAACCCGAGTTGCTTGTTTGGAGGTTGAGCACCAGGTTACTGCTACTGGAGAGCTTTCCCTAGTGATTGTTCATCCGGGACCAACCCCTTCCTCATGGTCACCGGCCCTACCGGGGAGGATGAAAAAGAAGAGGAAGAAGAAGAACAGGCTGCGCACGATGACATGTTTGACACAAGTGTTCTTGATGGTGCCGGGAATGTTTGAGTTGGTCTCTTGTGGGCGGCATTTAGACTATGCCGCCTTTTGCCATCTACTGCGAAGCTTTTTTACTTGTTATTTTTGCTAGGATCGCGATTGCTGCGACGCCATTTTTGTAATCCGGGGTGTGCCCTGTGTACTTGTAAAAGTTATGGACTTAATGAAATGTGTTGGTCGATCGTGCGCTTGTTCATTTTTTTTTTTTTAGTTGCGGACTTAGTTATTCGGGCTTTAGGTTTTACCCTTTGCGTACCTTAGGGGTCAGGGGTATCAAACAATGGACAATGGGTTTGCAATACCACTTACATGCCTGAGTCAATTTTGAGGTTGCTCGTCCTTTATGCGCATTAATGTCGCGGTTGTGAGAATCATGCATAAGGTGTAAAACTTAAAAAATATGATAGCATATGTATTTTGGAAAATTTGTAGAAGCGGGCCGGGCATCTACGTTTCATTACTTAAAAAGCGTTACAAATAGAAATAAGAAACATGAAAAGTTAAAGTCCCCTGTTGCGGAACTGATCCGTGATCAACTTACAAAGATGGGGAAATCTACCTTCGCTTAGATGTGACATTTCTTCAAGTTGCGGACGTTCCATGTCCTCGGGAGTATCTCCCCATCCGCTGCTCGAGCTTGTATGTTCCATTCCTATTGCCTCTATTACTTCATATGGCCCTTCCCATTTGGGTCCCGGCTTTCGGTGTCCTCCGCTCATCGGCCGTTGCTGCGATAGACAAATTCTCGGAGTCTGAAGGCCGAGCTTGTACTTTGGCGTTGTAGTACCCTTCCATCCTTGCTTTGCTGCGCGCCTCTTCAATGGCTGCGGCTTCTCGTTTTCTTCGGGATGTCGGACTTAGGCGAAGCTCTTGGTCATTGGAGATTTGGTTTATGGTCGCACATCGGAGACTTGGCATTCCAATTTCTACCGGGATAACTGCTTCGGTGCCATATGTGAGGGAAAATAGGGTTTCGCCGTTGCTTGTTTTGATCATGGTTACGTGTGCCCAGAGCACATGCACCTCTTCCACCTTTTGCTTCCCTTCTCCAACCTCGCTTTGATGCCTTCTCCGGACTTTTGTTCGCGCTTCGACCAGTCCATTTCTGCGGATGTTTCACCGATGCAAACCGTTGCTTGATGTTGAGCTTCCGGCACCATCCTTGAATGGGTTATCGCGAATTGCTTTCCATTGTCCGACACTATTTCTCCGGCAGCCGAAGCGGCGGAACTATATTGTCCCAAACAAATTTCTTCACCGCCTTCTGTGATGGAGGCTAAGGGCTTGGCTTCGATCCATTTAGTGAAGTAGTCTATTGCTACAATCATAAACTTTACCTAGGGGCCTTCGGAAAGGTTCGCAGATGTCTATGCCCCACTTGTAAAAGGCGAGGGTGTGATTGGGGTCGATTTTTGCGGATGTTTTGGTACCGGACGGTGGACTTGGCAATCTTCGCACCTCTGTATTAGCTCTCGCGCATCCTTGTGCATCGTCGGCCAATAATATCCGGATCTAATTGCCTTGGCTACCACTGCCCTTGGGCCGGAGTGCATGCTACACGACCCTTCGTGGATTTCTCGCAACACGTAGTTGGCTTGAGTGGGGCCTACGCATCGGAGCCAAGGTTCTAGGAAGGATTTCCGGAACAGGATTCCGTCTCTCAATGTGTACTGCCTTGCCTTGATCCGTAGTTTCCTTGCCTTGTTGTCATCCGCCGGTAGCACTTCATCCCTTAGATATTCAACTAGGGGTGTCATCCATGTATCTCCGTCTTCTTCCACGACGAAGAGGTACTTCCTTTTCATCGATGGACTTTTCTTTTAGGATTTCCACAAGGACTGTTTTGTCGGTGGACAAAGTGGTGGATGCAATTTTGCTTAGCGCATCTGCACGTTTGTTTTGACTCCGGGAACTCGATGGAGAACGTCCGGAACCCTTCAATCAATGTTTTGGCTTTGCCAAGTAGCGCACCATGTTTTCCTCCTTTGCTTCGTATGCTCCATTTATCTGGTTTGCCACGGAGATTTGGAGTCAACATTTGCTTGACAGGTCTTTGACCCGCATTCGTTCCGCAATCCTTAGTCCTGCAATTAGTACCTCATATTCCCGTTGTTGGATGCCTTGAACTCGAAAGCGAGGCGGGGTGAACTCCTCGCCTTCCGGGCTTGTCGATTAAGCCGGCTCCGGACCCTTCTATGCCACGCGGACCGTCCGTGAATAGTTTCCACGCTCACAGTATTGTTGCTGGTCCTTTTTCTTGCCAGGAGTTTCTTCATCTGGGATCTCAGCAATGAAGTCTGCTAGAATCTGTCCCTTTATGGCCGTCCGGGGTCTGAAGGTGATGTCGTGTTCGTCTAGCTCTATTGCCCATCCAGCCATTCTTCCACTCTTTTCCGTCTTGATCAAGACCTGCTTTAGTGGTTGGTCCGTGATCACCGCTACCGGGTGTGCTTGGAAATATCGCGCAACCTGCGGGATGCATATACTAGCGCCGGGACGAGCTTCTCGATTGAGTATAATTTACCTCCGGTCCTTTTAGGGCGCGGTGACGAAGTACACTTTTGTTGCCTTAATTCCCTTTGTGCTAACAGAGCGCGCAGCTTCTTGGGGACGGCCGGTACATAATCAATTCTTCTTTTGCTGTGGGGCTATGACCATTGGTAGGTTAGCGATGTTTGCTTTATTTCCTTGAATGCTTGCTCCGCCTCCGTTGTCCAATAAAAGTCGCTCTTTTTAATGCACTTCTTCAATGTCTTGAAGAATGGAAGGGACCTCTCCGCTGACTTGGACATGAAACGACTGAGGCTGGCTAGTTTTCCATTCAGAGACTGCACTTCCTTTTTGGTCGTTGGGGATCTGAGGGTAGCTACGGCCGCAGACTTGTCTGGGCAAGCTCGGATGCCCTCTTTGCTCACCACATGACCGAAACATCCCCGCCCCGAATGTGCACTTCTTGGGGTTAAGTTTCATGTTGATGTTCCTTAGGGTCCTGAAGGTTTCGCTCATATCCCGGAGGACTTCTTCCTCTGAATGGCTCTTGATGACTAGATCGTCAACGTACACTTTCAGATTTCTTCCAATCTGTTTCTCAAACGCCTTATCCACGAGCCTTTGGTATGTGGCGCCAGCGTTCTTTAGATCGAAAGGCATTTTGGTGTAACAGAAGATGCCTTGGTTTGTGTGGAACGCTGTCTTTTCCTCATCCCCGACTGCCATTTGTATATGGTGATACCCTTTGTAGCGTCGAAAGCACTTGAATGGATATCCGAGAGGATTGACTTTCCGGTCGATCTCGGCAAGGGGTAGCAATCTTCGGGCGAGGCTTTGTTTAAGTCCTTGAAGTCCACACATTCTCGGCTTCCGTCACTCTTTTTGACGAGAACGGGATTAGACAACCAATCGTGGTAGTGTACCTCCTTCATGATCCCCACTGCCACTAGCTTGGTAACATCTTCATTGATTGCTTTGTTTCTTTCTGGCCCTGCCCCTCTTCTTTTGTCGCCGGGTCATAACCGTTCGGACGTTCGTTTGTGTTCAGCGATTGTCCGCGGAACCCCCATGTCGGAGGATTCCCAAGCAAAGATGTCAAGTTATTCTGGCGGATCGCAGAGACTTTTCTTCCTCGCTTCGGCCCCCTCCAATGGTGACCGTTTAGTCGGGGAATCGGGGTTGATTGCCGCTGCGACTCCTTCCTTCGCTTACGCTTTTGCGGTTACATGGTAAGGTTACGGTTCGCAACCATTCGCATTCAGCCGGGACAACCTTGTCACTGTGCAAAGTCACGACTCCGTTGCAAGTAGGAAATTTCAGCATCCCATGCACCGTGGATGGCACTATTCTCAACGGCCTAATCCACGGCCGTCCAATTATCCCGTTGTAGGGAGAAGCGGTCGTACCACCATGAAATTCATCCACACACTGGCCGACCTCTCTTCGTCTCCCAACGTCACTTCCAATAGGATCTGCCCTAGCGGCCATGAGAGTTCTCATTTGAAACCCAAGTGGTGATGAAGCGGGGATTAGTCTTTGCGGATGTCTAGGCTTAGCTTGTTGAAGCAATGTTCGTATCGAACTTCTGAAGCGCTTCCATTATCCACGTACATCACGTGAATTGTACACCTTCTACGTCCGCCTTTGATTACCGGTGGGTGGTCGTCCGTCATCTTCGGATATGGGGGAAAAGATATTTCCATATTCAAGACCGCGTCCGGACCCAGCTTGGGCTTGACCGACCGTTGCAGTGTTGACCATGTATATGGCGTGGACTTTGTCTTTGGTCGCGGTATCCTTCTTTCCGCCCTTGGGGCGCCATTCTTTGCGCCCCATTCTTGATCTCTTTGACCGGATGCGCCACTGCCCAGATCTGACGCCTCTTCTATCTGTTTCTTCAACTGATAGCATTCGTCCGTGTTGTGCCCTTTTTCTCTGTGGAAGTCGCAGTACTTGTCTTTATTCCTAGATTCGACCGGTTTGGACATTGGCGGGGAGCTGTGAACTTGACCGTATCCATGGCCAGGATTTCTTTTGGCATTTTTGTGAGGGGGGTGAACTCCGTCCTCTCTTCTTCTCGGCCTTAAGCGGGTCTTGAACTCCCCTTTTCTTTCAAAGATCTGGATGTTTTTCTGTCCTCCCTATTGGTTTTTCTACTGGGAGTGCTTCTTCTTTGTTGGTTGGCCGCGGCCACCTCACCTCTGAGGAATGCTTTCACGACCTTCCACATTTCATCCTGCGACCGGGAATATTGTCATTGAGCCTCTGATCAGCCCGGGTTTGTTATCCCGCATAAAGCCGGACACTCTCATGCACTCGGGGGCTCCCTTCACATACATGATTTCTGTCTTGAAGCGTTCCACGAATGCTTACGTGGATTCCCTTCCCGCGCTTTATATGGTGTAATTCAACAGGGTCTTTTGTATACTTCTTCTGCTGTAGGAAGTACGAAAGAAAACTCGATCTTAGTTCCTCAAAGTTGTCAATGCTTTCAGGACGCAGTTCATCAAACCACCTCGGCGTGTCCAAACCAGGTGGAGTTGAACATGGCACCAAGTGGGCATGGCCCATCTTTCCACCTTGGCGGGTCTGGAAGATTTTCGGTGATCCTCCGGATCTCGGTCCGTCATATGTCCTGATGTGGGGTGGCATTCTTGTTCGTCGGGAACTCGAAATTCGTATGCGACGGGTAAAGGGTCTACGTGGCCACGTCATACGGGGAGTAGAGGTCGTCATCTTCCGTTTCTTGTTTTCGGGGTGGACTTCCAATATCCTCCGTGCTTTCCTCGCTTCGGAGATACTTCCCTTGTCCCGCTCCACACGAGTGGTATGTTTCTCCTCTGCCGACTTCGAGTGGGAAGCATTGCCGTGGGTAGTACTCGGCCGTTGGTGTCTATCGGCCGAACCTTTTCGTTCAAGTCCCGTGTATTTTGCTTTTCGCTCTCTTTTTGTGTCGCCTACGGGAAGTGACCTTTGGACTGCATCTGGAGAACACGGTTGGTCTTTGGTCCCCAAGTCTCGTGGACACATGCGGACGTTCCTTTTCCGATCTTGAGAAGACATCCGGTCGCGGCCTTTTGGTTTCCGCCGGCCTTTTCTCTAGAATACCCATCATCTCATTGCTGAGTCTTGAGAAAACACTCGCGACTTGGAATATTCCAAAGGATCTCGATCGGGCACTAGGGACGGCTTCGCTCCTTGTAGGTGCCCGTTTTCTTTCGGATTCTGGCAGCATTCGGGCGTGTTCTCGAGATCTTTCATTTCTAGTCTCATCATCGAAATCTAGGCGGGTTTTGACCGGTCTAGTTTTTCCTGATGCACCTTTTCTGCCATGAAGGGCAAGATTTGATGGTAGTGCCTTTCGAGAACTCCTTTATTGATCGTGTCTGCAGCATTAGAGGCGGTATTGTTCGTGTCTTGCACTTTTCATTTCCCCGTGTTTCGACCGTGGACGGCTGGGGGCGGGGAAGGGTTCTCTGCCCGGTGCTCATTAGAGTTTTTTAAAGGGAAACGCAGTTATGTTACGGTCCCACGGATGGCGCCAACTTGTTAATACAATTACTGCCATTTCCCTACGAGGATTAGTGTAAGCTAACTCTTCGGAGAATAGATCTTGTATTAAGTGAAATCTTCGATTGCTAGCTGCTAAGAAAACCAACACCGTAAGTCTCACCACGGAAGCGGGGTTCCGGTCAACCTCCCGCGAGAGTAAGTGATAGTTTTAGAGAGATGAAGTGAATTCTAGAGAGAGAGAGTGTGTATGTGTTGCCGTTTGAATAGAGGTGAGACCCCTATTTATATGGTTGACCTTTTCTCGTCGTGTTCTCAAGGTCACGGGTCTTGAAGCGGCATTTGTGGCCAGACGTAAGTCGGCTGCAGAGCTTGTCCTCTTGTTGTGATGGTGATGTTTTTGGGCGGGAGTTGTCCCGCTTTCCCTTTTGGGACTGAGGTTGCGATACATCCGACCTAGGGAAGATTCCTTTCCCTTTACGCGCATGGTTGTGTCCTTGCTCGGACGCCGTCACTGTCCGCGGAATGGCTTAGTGGCCATTGCCGGGGTATGTATTTGGTCCGCGACCGAACTATGTGGGTGCCGAGAGTATTACATACTCGTGCTAGGTCCGCGTCTGACCCGTATTGGTGCCAGGGGGGTCATACGTGATCAATCACCAATGGCTCTCATTCTTATACGAAGCTCGATATCCTCTGCAAACCAAACATTGTAACTCAAAATCTTCAACGTCCTCGGATCCTCTTTTGCTTGAGTTTCATCTGCAAACCACATATCAACATCCAGTACAATAAGAAAGTCAGCAATTAACGAAAAGCTACAAAGAAATATACCAAGACCAATCCAATAACAATAGAGATAGCCAAGAATGAACATCTAGATTGAAAAAAAAAAAAACGATATAACTGACATCTTTTTGGTAGACCAAAATCTTAACATCCTATAAATAAATTTGAAATACACAATTGTCTATGCTCTTGTCAAAGTTATCCTACAGTTTACAAACTATTTTCACATGCATGGTCATATAGTATTTATACATGAAGTTTTACAATTGATAATAATTGAGATCATTATTAAGAGTCATCCAAAAGTTCTAATAACTTCATGTTTCTTTGCATACCTCCCATTAAAACCATAGCCCTTTCGTGTGCCTCCATTGAAGGAGACCTTTCATGCGTATGCATTCAATTCGGCATATTGATAAATGGATGTAATTTTGTGTGACTTTAGATAGGTTGTACCGTACATGATTTGTGCACAAACCCTTTTGCACATTAAATTAAAGGGTTCAACTTTATAGTATTATAGATTCCATATTACACATCATTAATTGTGTCGAGTTTATAAAGAAGTTCAACGAACATTTTCATGTCAAATAGGTATGAAATGATCTCTCATTATGGTTGAAATAAGATACAAATCTTTTCAAGTTTTTAGACCTTTTTTATGTAACTCTCATAGGCAGTCGTAGTGGATGTTCTAAGTTTTCTTTTGACTAATGTGCATGAGTTTATTATATATGTTATCACACATTGTTCGCAGTCACTCTTTTGAGAGGAGCATTTAACATTGTTTTTTACATATTAGCCCTGAAGCAATATGAGTGAATCTTACAATATTGCCGGAAATCACATCTTTATAAGTATAAAATTTTTCATAATAAAATACGGTTTTTAGAAAATTGTTGACAATGACTAATGTAATAATACAAGTAGCTGTTTATATTTTAAAACAATATAATAATTTAAGCTGGCTTGTTTGTTATTTTTTTTTATTAAGTCATGTTTAATTAAAAGAAGACTTAATGCAAACAACTTCAGTTTTATTACTTAATATTTTCAGCCATTTTTTTCTATTAAGTCACAAACAAACAGTTTTCATATGACTTAATTAATTCAGTTTTTTTCATGTTAAGTTAATTAAGTCGAAATCAAACACCCCAAGCAAATTAAGTTAAGCCCTCCATGTTGTTTACTTTTTTCATTAAGTCATGTTAATTAACAAATGACTTAATATGGATGACTTCACTTTTATCACTTATTATTTTAAGTCATTTATTTTGATTAAGTGAAAAACAAACAACTTTTTATATGACTTGATAAATTAAGTTTTTTCATATTAAGTTAATTAAGTTGTATTCAAACACCACTTAACTTTGATAGTTTGATTATGTTATGAACCAAACAAACAAATACTAATAGTAAAACAAAAATATATGACAATTTTAATATGTAAAAAATGGTCATGATCAGCGTGCTTTACATGGACGGATTAAATTATTGGGTTGAGTACAAAAAACAACTTAACAAATGCCACAACATTGACCATAATATGTGGTAAACATATAAAATTAAAATAGTTTAAACTTTGAAGATATTATAAAAGTTGCATTCAAAATTTCAAATGTCAAAATGTGTATTATAAGAAAAAAGATTTAAGACAAGTGTGTAAAAAATAATAATGAATTTAGGGAATGCACAGAATAAACTTTTTATGCAAGTAGGTCTTGTTTAACTTATAACTTTTTTTCTTTTTTTTCTTTTTTTCTTTTTCTTTTAAATGCTTCAATATCAAAAGTTTAGCAAATATATAAAATGTTTGTCTAACCAGTGCTTTCAAAGTATTGGTTTAGATGATTTAATAAGAAAACTCTACGTTCATTTAGTTAAAATTCACGATTAACAAAGTAATTTGTAAGTTCAGTTATTGTTTACTACGTATTAAATGCATTTTTTTAACTTAAAAACAAATTTCGAGTTGGATTAGTTCACTCTTACCGATGCTTTAAAAACACTCGTTAGACAATTCCAAATAAAAATGAGAAAATGTTGATAATCACCTACAAACAAATCATTCTAAATATGTAAACTAAAAGCTTAAATTATCTTGTCGTTTTGAATTTTATGGGACTGATCGATTGATTACAAGCAAAAAAATGTACTATTCAAATATGGTTTATCTACCAAAAGTCTTTACGTATTGATTGATTTCAAGGTTTTACATGCTAGCGCGTGACATGATATATGTTAATTTTACATAAGTAAGAAGATTTGTGTAATCACGTCTCAAAATTTTACTTATTGAGTGTAACAGTGTTCGTAATTGAGTTAAAGTAAAAACTTGATTTATCTGATTAAATATTGCGATCATGTAACTTCGATTATTGACAATAGGAGAAAATCCAACCTCTTAGGCTGGAAGGCAAGGGTGAGTCTCACTCACCTTACACATCAGCGCCACCCCAGCTTTCTTTCTCCTTTCTCTTTCACTCATTTTTATACGGACAATAGACTCACTTCCACTCACCTTAACTCACATTTTTTTTTTAATAAAAAACACATACAAATCCATACAAACCATACGGTAATATATACGTGCACACAAATCAATTAAGTGAGTCGGTCACCTTAATTCCTCTTGAGATGTGAGACTCATGTGTGAGTGGTGCTTGAGGGCAAGAGGGTCACGGGTGAATGGAAGGCAAGGTGAGTGACTCACTTATCTTTGCCGACCAGCCTTATAGATTGTAAATGGTGTCACATAATCGAGGAATATTGATTTACGATAGTTTGTGTATATGCAGTGAGTTTATAGTATACTGCGTAAAATTTAGTACACTCGTAATTGTTAAGATTATATCATTTTCTTTTTTTCATATAAATTAAAAGAAACAAGTTACAATATGAATTATTTTCTCCCAACACAGTTTGTCTATCACTTGGTCCATTTCCTCTAGACTCATACATCATTTTGGCCCTATGTTTTAAACTTAATTTCGAATTACGATTTTCTAGTACATATTGACCGTAAGGAAATACGGAGTACATGTAATCACCTTTAGAGTTTCAAATAGTAGTTGTGTTTAATCATCTTTTATATCCACCGTTGTTTGGGTCAATCATGGTCAAATTTACACTCGTTTTCAAACTTTCTGTTAGATGATTGCTCTTGAGTGATCATGCCTTTGTTGGTTTTTTACTGGCAGAGTTTTACTTTGATTGTTTGGATTGTTCATTATTGTAACTCTTTTGGTCGTCATTGTAGTTTTTTAGGTCGTTTAAATGACTTATTGTTTAGTGTCGTTGTAAATGAGACTCGTTAGAATAAGTATTTAAAAATGCTTAAACTCCTTTTTTGTAGGGTTTGAATTGTACTTGTTATCCAAAATTTAACTCCTTTTTTGTAGGGTTTGAATTGTACTTGTTATCCAAAATTTATCCTTACTCGTCAAACGAGGAGTATAAAATAAAGGATTTGTAGGTTTATTATATTTAAAAATGAACTTAATAAGGTGTTGATTACATGTGATATTATTAATCGAACATAACAGATAAGAATAAACAAATAATTTGTTCACGTTTCACAAATGAATAATGTCGGTCTAGAGTGTTTACTATCCATTTAAAGGGAGATTTTTACCTTTTTAATTTTTTATAATCTGTATTATTTTATAGTAACGAGGAATTGGTGCTCGCCGCGTTGCGGCGGAGGTTTTTGCTGCAGTTTTTCAACACAATTTTGAATTACAAATGCACACTTTATTCATAATTTTCATATAATGAGCACATATCCCAGAAGCTTTTGAAGTTTTTATATAGTTCATACATAATTTGAATGTCTTTAAACTTAATAGTAACTGGACTTCCGTTAGCGAGGAAGCAACGAACGAAAGCCTGCACCCTTGATCCATTTTCTTCACTTTCTTAATTTGAAGAACACACCTGTTTCTTGTTTCTGCACCGTACGCAATGTTGTCTCTTTGAGGCCAGCTTTATTGGGCACTATAACCTCAAAACCATGCATTTTACCAGTAAGATCAAATACACATAGGACTGCAGAACATGTGCATATACAGTTTAAAAGATGCAGCACGACAACTTTTTTGTAACTTATAGCTAAGAGACTTTATGACTAATTTATTTATGCATTATTTGCAGCAGTCGAGTGAAAGAAATAAAAAAGGAAAGAAAAAAAAGGGTGCTAAAAAGTATTACCTGTAGTGTGATGCACCATAGTAGCAGCAGCACCAAACGCAAAGTTCTTTTGCTCTCTATTCGATGATGATCCACGTACCGTGTTATACGACCCTTCATGCCAAACATTGAAGTAATTTCCGTTAAGGCGGTGGATTCACATGCAGTATGTTAGAGAAACTTTAGGTCGCCACTGTTGTTTTTTTTTCATGAAATCATTTATGGCAAGAAATAGCAGCAACACAATGTGATGGCAAGAAATAAATAACAGCTCACTTAATAAACTTCCAGGTTACTCTAAATGCATTGTTATCAGATCCGCATTCCATTACAGCATCTACAACAAAAGGTATGCCCCCAAGATATCAATATTTAAGTTATTGCGATCAAAAGAATCACCAAATAGCTGTTTGCTGTTGTAGACACAAACCCATATCACATATCCAACAAAGAACTCCAAAAAAAAACCCCAAATCAGAGAGGGAGAAAAAAAAAGGATTAAATTTGTTTACCTCGAGCATTAAACTTAATACCATTGTTCAATCTAACGACAGTTGAAGCATCAATTTCTAAGGATTTAGACCAATCACGGGTAGCCGAAAGTGGTAGGCTGCAAAATATATTTCATAAGAATCAGTTTCATCCTATTTCACTTTGCAATACTTCATTTATTACCAGCTGTGGTATTATGTAATATGCCAATTTCATACCATTGCACTTATCAATAAATCAGTTTTGAGCTATAAACGGTGAACTAAATAAACTGAATATGCAACTTAGTAGCTATTTTGGTTATGTGAATTCATCGTCTAAACTGACCTGAATGAAGCCGTTAGTTCCTTCACACCGGCTACGGCAAATAAAGTACGCCTTCAATAGACTCTGTACATATTACATACCTGCTGATTACCTGTGCAGGTCACATACACTACATAAAGGGGCTTCCCTTTTACGATCATTATACATATGTTGCATCATAATTTTAAAAGCCAGTGGAGCTGTGATTGCGGCCCTAGTTTTGATTTGCCTTTTTAGCATTACAGGCATATTTGAATTAGTAGAAGCTCATAAACTAACCTTTTTGGGTTATAAAAGAGCTTATCAAATTTAGCAAGTGTATTTATTCAACTACAAAAGGTTAACCTGATAGCCTCATAAACCAAAAGAAATTACTTCCTAAGCTTTTCCAAATACAGTTGACCCCGTAAGCCGGTAAAATAACCTAATCCGAACACACCCTTAATATGTTTCCCTATTGGGTCCTTTTTACAATAAATCTCTATAAAAGCAATATAAGTTAGGGGGATAACCTGATGTGGCATGTTCAGTTCAAACGAATGGTAAACTTAATAACAAAAATCCTTTAGGAGGTGTTATGCAATTGGTTGCTTTGATAACCTGTAAGCGTAAATAAAAGCAACCGATGAGATTAAAACGCGTTCAACTGGATACTTTCAGAATAAGGTATAATTTTCATAAAAAAGCATACCCAAAACTTAGAACACCATCTTCATCAGTAATCTCAATTCCCAAACGATTTTATAACAACATATTAGCTTAAGATGCGACACGTATAGATTTTTTTACTTTAAGAACCACCTGATCCAAACTTGTTACCGAAGCTGATCTGCTGCAGCTTGTGATAACCTGAAAAGAACACATGAGTTGTTTTATATCCATTGTTTCAGGTAACGAATCGTAAGTGTGGCATCTTCGATTTATCATTTCCTATAATATTATTCTATATATTTCTAACAGTAATTGTTAATCTCATAATCTCATTAAAAGAACTTGCAGAAAAACAACTTTCATAAAGGATATGTGATTACCTGGTATCTTGAGGTGTAACGAAAACCCGGTAGCAGCTTCTTGTCTTATCAAGTATGTGTATACTTATGTTATTGAGTTTATGTATCATCTGGAAACGTGTCACAGATTAGTTGTACATACCATTTAACAATGACGCGGAAAAATTGTTTTTGGTTTAGATTTACTTGAGTGACTATTGTGGGTTGGGATTACAGTAAATGCGTTGTAGTATAGAGTAATGAGAATCACTCAGAATGAAAAGAAACTATGATGTTACCTACGATAGCGCGAGTGAATAAAAACTCACCCAAGTTCATCAAAGATACTTATAAAGGATAACACATTAGAAAGGATCAAAGTTCACTAATAGCTGATTCTTCGAACTCACCAAGTCAACATCTAGGCCTTCCATTTTGTTGGTTTCTCCTCGTTTCTAACCTGCAATTAGAAGCGCGCACATTATAAGAAATTTGCCTTGTTTTCTTGATACATTCAGGGAGTGTTTGGATAATCTTATTTTCACATCTTATATGGTTATTTAAACTTGGAAAGCCTATATGCTTACTTTCGACAGCTTATCAGTTCCATAATATCGTAAAAAGAGTCCCAACTATCCCCTTAGATCAGCTATAGTTGTAAACACCCCATTAATAAAAAAAAAGACAATTTATCAAACACTTTATATGCATAACATAAAAATAAAGTAAATAATAAAAAAAACGATACGTCAGTATTGGTTTGATGCTTCCATTCTTATACCACTACTACTTTGATATCCTTGTGTGTTGCTACCAAAACCCGACCTGAAACCATTTAAAACAATAATCACATTCAAAGTGTGTTTAGCAGTGCATATCTTTTCTACTTATTTACTTATTTTTAGTTAGCAACCAAAGCAGAAATTACCATAAAAGACATACCTCGAAACCCGCAACCTTCATACTGAAATCATAATCGTTGAATAATGAGTTGGTCGGATAATGAATTAAGGATGAAGTTAAAGAGTGTGTGTTGCCCTTTTCTTTTTTGATGCAATAAGAATGATGATGATAGTTTCCGGATCTGGATAAGGAAGGATACACGGTGATTGTGATTTTGCAGTTGGTTCGTGAAGTCTCTGGATTTGTGATATTTAGGTTTAGTATAAGAGTGAGGCGGTGGTGATGCACTCCGGGTTTTTCTTACCCGAAACGACAAATAAGCAGTTTTTGTAACACTTGAAACGACAAAAAAAAAAAAGGAATAAACACTGTGCCTCCACTCACATGTTCGGGTTGGATCCGGGTTTGCACCGTACCAAACGACGACGTTTCTTACACCGATTAAAAAAACGAGTTATTGCACCCGCGCGTTGCGGCGGGTTTTTTGCAATCTTACTTGGTTACGCTTGTTCATCGTCAATGTTAAGGCCAATGAAAAACACCCTGGTAACGTGCCTTGCCTATTTCTATAGTAAATATGTTAGGTGGTGTATCAAGGCAATGTCTGCAAATACAAAAAAAGAAAAAAAAAGATAATTAAGAGAATGGTTTTACATATATCTTGAAACCCCAATGAAAGTGAAAGGCAAAACCATTCTTAAACCAACATTATTTGTGATAGTAAAATTGCATACCTCCTTTGTAAAAGCTTATGCCGTGGACGAAAATGTCATATTTAGTCACCGACATAACTGTCTAACTATAATTTTTTCCGACAATCATGGTGGTGAGAACTGTATTGGATTTTTAGTATAGAGCAAGTTCTTTGTTTGAAAGTGTCCACATATTCACCATAATCAGATGTTGGACACGACTTGCATGCCAATAGCTTATCTGCAAAAATAATGGCCATATATCATGATTTCGTTTGCTGGCTTTAAAGAAATCACATATGAATTTGTTACTAAAGAAATACACTTTTAAGGGTCTCTTTGGACAGAAATAGTGTTTAAAGGGATGTTTGAACATCAACACCTTTATGGGGTTGTTTGGACAAAATCAGTTCAAGGGTTGTTTGAAAAGTCGGTCTTAAGGCTGTAAAATAAGCTAATCCAAAGACCCTCTTAGCACATCAAAGTCAACAACAGCTCACAATTACTATTGGTGAAATATAGATAGAAAAACGGGCGTCACCTGATACATGCAAAAAAGCATTCCAGCCGCTTTAACCTGATCCTGACGTTGGTGATTCCTCGCAAACTGATCTTGGCTAATCTCAATAACAGTCATAGCAATGTCATTCCTACCTCTTCCACGAAATCCTGCATCACGCACAACTTATGCCACCGCCACCGGCACTCCCATTATTCTCACTGGCCTCGAATGAATAACTTCACAAAACCATAACTGGCAAAATAAAGTCAACTAAACTAAATAAAACTATTAATTAACATATAAACTGAACTTATAATTCCTCAATTTGACCCATATTGATTTGAACCCATTACCCAGCCCGCCTATGTGTCCACCTCTACTGAATCGTAACAACTACACTTGAGATAAATTAGGCATTAAGAACAAAAATTACCTCGGCGTAAAAGCCCGAAAGATATATTATTGCATTTGGTGGAAGCGCCTGCGATAACTCATATGGTCCACCCTTAGCAATTTGTGTCTAGCTCGTTTCTTTCCTTCACACGCGTGCCGGTCAGCCATCTCGAATGCAAAAGTTTGTCGTACCTTTTTGCCGACCTTTTCTTGAGCACCATCAACGACATATCATCAAGGTAATAATACAAAGGCAACCGACGGTGTTTGGGATGCCTAATCTAGTTCAACAAACTACGATAAGCAACCGAACACTTCGCTTAGTCCAAAAACTTAGAAGCACTATAACGTGATAAGCAGTTTTGAAGTGAGCCATGAAAGGCAACTTATGATCCATAACCATTTTCAATTCGTATACAAATGATTGGCGATTCGGTTCGCATGTGGCCGTCGTTGGGTATATGAGTAAAAGCCATTGTACCAATAAAAGCATTCCATGCTGCTCAAAGAAGACAACGCAAATTACGGAAAAAAGTATTAGAAAGCAGGAGGTTTTAATATGTGGGTTTTTTCAAAATTTCACAGTAAAAACCAATATAGTCTCTTTGCTCCTCTTATGTGGACATCAGATGTTGTTATCAAATCGTCAAAATCTTTGATTAACCTTGCATTGGCTATACAATTTTGTCATGCTTACAATTGTTGGTGTAAATCATCCTACATAGTTTTGGTTAGGCCCTAGGTGTCCCTCAAGGGTCAAAATAAAACAATTTGAATGCCGCTTTTGGTGAACTTTTGAGCTGGTAATTTCAAATGTCCCACATTTATAAAAGTTGAAGATACTAATGTTCTCAAATGTTAATAAAACATAAGGAAATGCTAATTCGATAACCACATCTCTTCCTTAAATTTAACCAAATTCTCAACTAAAGGTGTGCAATTAAAAAGGTGTTGACTGATATTTTTTTCTAACCTGTGCATCCATGGCTTTCGTTACCTCGTTAGCTATTTTGTCACTGTTTACCCAGCAGCTGGAGAAGTGTCACCTCCCAACGAATCCGACAAATAAGCCGCAAAAATCTACATTCAATGAAAACAAACAACAACATTAACCCAATCAATATTTATACATGAAGTTGTCAAGTTTGTACACTTTAGACATAAAAAGGATACAATTCTTAATTCACGTTAGACCCCATAATCTCTCTTAGTCACTCAATTCCATAATCTCACTTAGTGACTCGAACCTGTATCAAGACTATTTATATCTACAATAGCTTAATCCAACACACTGATCGCTCATGAACTAATCTTAATCTAAAAAAGTTGATGAGCATATGGCTCATCCAATTCCATTAGCTCAAGTTGATATTTGATAAGATCATAGGCGCAAAAACTCAAGCAGTTGTAGTTCAAGATGCTCAAAACAGTCTAAGATTCAAGAAAAAATAATAATAAATGTTTTAACTGACTGATATGCATTTTACCTGTTATTTTCCGGATAAATTACTTCACATCTAAAATCAGCAAGTGCGTAAAATCTTCTGAGCAACATAACAAAGGTCAGGTGGTACTAACATTATTCAAGCACCTCAAGATCTAGACTGACGAAAAAACCTGGCATTAAGAAAATTTGATAAAGGTTGCTTCAACCTGCCAAACCTTTCATTTATTAGGCTCAGATTTTTAAACCAAATAGGGTCAAAAAGATCTAAAGTCCGCCATGGTGCAAAGAAACACGTTGCATAATCATGCCATCCGGTCCTTGCCACGCCAAGTTACGGATCCAATCTTCGACGACCCACTTCATTTGTGTCGATAAATAGCCGTACGGTAACAAATACCGGCCATGGTCGCAATTTTAATTAAAGTCATATTGCCTTGCCAAGATACCGGTATAAGCATGTTACATAAACGACACTTTCAAATGCGTAAAACTATCATCATTGCCTTAGTTTGTATAGTGTAAAAAGACAGTAAAATCTCGATATGTAAAGATTCATGGCTAATTCTTTTCTTGACCATACCTCTCGTTGCAAAAATGGGTTTTGTTGGTAGCACAACCGTTTGTGAGGGGATATGAGATATTACTGTCTTGCTACCAACTAAGTGGTGTATTCAAGTTAACTAAAAAGGAGACGGGCATAAGGGTTACAATAAAAAATTACTATGCAAAATCATCATATAAAAACAGGATGCATAAGCCATGGCTTACAATAAAGAAGTACTATGCCAAGATACCCGTAACTTTCATTATACTAAACCTAAACATCAGACCATGAGGACAGAACGTTTTAAATAAAAAATCTGTCCGGGATCGGTAAACAGAGGATGCATAAGCCATGGCTGCAAGCCTATTAACTTGCCTCACCAACAAGCCTACGACTTCAGGTTTATTGAACCCATACATGGTATGCTAAAAGCGAGAGAACCAAAGCTTCATTCCTGATAGTGGGTTAAAGGATCATAAAAAAACAGGTGGAGCTTCAATGGCTGCAAATACGTAATTTCTTGCGTACAGTGTGCATACTACTTCAAATCATAACCGGTTATGGGTTCCCGTTATCATACTTTTTAGCCTGAGATAGGGTAGCAGTTAGGAACACGTGGATGTACCCTCCATGGCTGCAAGCCTAACAGGCTGCCATGGCAACATATGGGCAATCTGTCAGAAAAACCAATAATTCAATTAACTTCACCATTAATTATACAAAATAAACCCAAATTTAACTAAATTAAACAAATGCAATTAGGGTTGATAAACTTACCCAATCCAGTTATGCAAACATGCAGTTTGAAGATTCACTATTTGGTTCTTCTTCTTCATCAAACTGATGATTTCGTTTTAGGTTGAATCAGCGTTTTTTTTATTGCGATTACTGTCTGTGTCTCTGTGTGTGTGTGTGTGTGCGCGCGTGTGTGTTTTGATATGGGGATGGGAGGTTATGGAAAAATATAACGCAGAATAGTAATTGTAGTTAGCAGTTAATTCGTGAAGTTTCTGGGGGTTTTGGTTTTTTAGGTTTCGTGTAATAAGGAGCCAAGAGTGAGGCGGTGGTGATGGATGAGTGAGGCGGTGTTCATCCGATCGGGTTTTTGCTTACCCGAAACGACAATGAATCGCTTTTTGTAACACTCGAAACGACAAAAAAATGGAACAAATACTGTAGCCTCACTCACATTCTCCCGGGTCGAAATCGGGTTTCCGCTGCACCATACGACGTCGTTTTAAACACGGATTAAAAAAATTTATAATTTATAATTTATAATTAAAACATAAAACTAACTAATGTAAATATGAACTTATGATTGATGGTTTGTTGCAAGGCATAGTTGGGCTTACGTCGAATACTTTTTACGTGGGTAAATGTAAATCATAAACCCCATTGGAATTTCAACGCATATAAAGGCCCAGCCTAATAAGCCCAATAGGCAAGTATATAAGATCGTTTTTTTTGTATGTTTTTTTGTAAGCGCTCCTTATGAGCCTCTTTGTCTTCCATGCAGCAGATCCAACTTGTACTTTATAGACTCCTGTTTTAACACCGTGATCAAGTTGTTTGAACCCAACTTGTTTAGAACTTTAATGCTTTTGAACATCAAAAGTCATCACTTTTGCTTCTAAAGTATACACACAATTCTTTTTCCTGATCTCGGTCATCATAAGCCGACAACCTTTGATCACCTTAACTCTACCGATCTACATCTTCACAGTATAACCCTCTTCTGACATCTTTCAGTATAAAGCTGGAACCATTATGCAATTTTATCTTCATTTTCCCCGTTCTGTAATAATGCATGTCCTTTTATTACCCACCTGAATCATCAAAGTTTAAGCGGAAAGTAATTTGGGAGAGAAAATGAATTGTTATTAGTGAATTTGTTAATTACAAATGAAGAGGGAAAGAGATTATATACAAAAATGTTTAACTAAACTAACAACCATTTGAAACTATTTACAATATCAACCCTTATATTTTGGAGTGATGTACAAATGACTCTAGTAACTCTATAGCCCCCGCCCTCAAGTTGGAACTTCTTGAAGACCAAACTTGTTAGAAAGAAAAGTATGTTGAGCAGCTCCTCGAGCTTTAGTCATGATGTCAACTAGCTGTAGATTGGTAGGAATGTAAGCAGTCTGTAAGAAGCCATCTTGTGCCTTGTCTCTAGTAAAATGGCAGTCAATGTCAAGATGCTTGGTTCTTTCATGATAACAAGGATTAGCTGCTATTTGCTGGGCTGCTTTATTGTCACGGAACAAAGTTATTGGTACCTTGACTTGAATATGAAGATCCTTTAGCAAATAAGTCAACCAAACAAGTTCACAAGTGGTTGTGGCCATACTTCTATATTCTGCCTCAATATATGACCTAGAAACTGTAGCTTTTTTGTTTATTTTCCAAGAGATTAAAGAATGACCAAGAAATATGCAACACCCTGTTAAGGACTTTCTAGTCAATAAACAAGAGGCCCAATCAGCATCTGAAAACCCTGCAACTTTCAAATTAGACTGTACTGGGTAGAAAAGGCCCTTTGAGATTGTTCCTTTGAGGTATCTGAGTAGATGCATAGCTGCTTGCATATGTGGTTCTTTAGGGGAAGATACAAATTGACTCAGATGTTGAACTCCATAAGAAATATCAAGTCTTGTCATGGATAGATAAAGCAGTCTTCCAACAAGCCTTCTGTATGATTCTGGATCAGAAATAGGAGCTCCTTTGTCCAACGATAACTTTAGGTTTTGTGGGAGAGGAAAACTAGTCGGTTTTGCAGCAGTCAATCCAGCATCCTTGAGAAGATCTAGAACATATTTTCTTTGATGCAGATGAGTGCCATTGTCTGTTGTGCATATCTCAATTCCCAAGAAATACCTTGCCAAACCTAAGTCTTTTATTGTGAATTTTTTTATCCAAAGCCAATTTAGTATCAGTAATCTCTTAAGAACTTCCAGTGAGTAGAATGTCATCAACATACACCAATGCCATTGTATATGATTCTCCATTTGCTTTAACAAACAAGGAGTAATCATGCTTTGACTGTACATAGCCCAATGAAGTAAGAAATCTTGAAAGCTCTTGGTTCCATTGTCTTGAAGCCTGTTTTAGACCATAAAGGGACTTGTTGAGTTTGCAAATTTGACCAGGCAAAGATTTTGTATACCCCTCAGGTGGCTACATGTAAATATCTTCTTCTACATAGCCATGTAGAAAAGCATTGTTTACATCTAATTGATGTAAAGGACATCCTTTGGCAGTGGCAATAGCAATAAGAACTCTAATAGTAGCTGCTTTTGCAACTGGAGAAAAGGTGTGTTTGTAATCAAGTCCTTCCCTTTGATCAAAACCTCTAATAACCAACCTTGCTTTGTATTTTTCAATTGTACAATCAGGAAGAAACTTGATCTTATAGACCCATTTTGAAGAAATTGCCTTCTTCCCTTCTGGTAAAAGAGTGAGTTCCCAAGTGTCATTCACATCTAAAGCATGTAATTATTTATCCATGGCATCCACCCATTTTGGATATGAGGCTGCTTGTGAGTAATTAGTTGGTTCTAGACTGGCTAAAACATGTGCCAAAGAAGCTACATAATCTTCTGGATAGTCATCAAAATCCTTATCATTGAACAAAGGATAAGTTGGCTGTTTAGTTTTTGTTGCCATGGATGCTCTGTGTTTGCCAATAACAATATCCTTTAGCCATGCAGGTTGAGTAGTAGACCTGGTAGATCTCCTTGTTGGAATTGATGGTTCAGAAGATTGATTGGGAATAGAAGTAGGTATCTCAGCTTGAGAAACTTATGATGTTTTAGTATTGTTGTCATCAGGAATAGGAATAACATTTACTTCAGGATTACCCACATTACTCTGCACAGAACTATCCAAAACCACATCTTCTTCAATTGTCTTTGAATCAGGCCAAAACTTCTCAGCAGAAGTAGGAACTTGAACCTCTTTCTTAAAAGGAAACAATGTCTCATGAAAAATTACATCCCTGCTACAGAGCACTTCCTTTGTTTGAAGATTATACAATTTATAGCCTTTTTGACTTGGAGGATACCCTATAAGTATACATCTAATACCTCTGGGTGCAAATTTGTCCTTATGTGGTTTTGTGACATCAGCATAACATAAGCACCATATAGTTCTTAAACTGTCATAACTAGGAGGAGTGCCATGTAAAATTTCAAAGGGTGTCTTCCAGTCCAAAATCTTCATTGGCATTTTATTAATAAGAAAAGTGGCAGCTAAAACACAGTCTCCCCAAGACTTATGAGGCAAAGCTGCATGAAACTTTAAGGCTCTAGCAGTGTTCAACAAATGCCTATGCTTTCTTTCTACCAATGCATTTTGTTGAGGTGTGTAAACCATGGACCTTTGATGAACTATACCACACTTTCTTAAAAATGCCAAACACTCTTTGTTAACAATCTCAGTACCATTGTCTGACCTTACAAACTTAGGTTTAGCATCAAAATGGTTACCAATGTAAGCAAAGAAGTCAGATAGGATAGATAACACTTGGTCTTTAGTGTGAACTAAATAGGTCCAAGTGCACCTAGAATTCTCATCAACAATAGTGAAAAAATAGTGTGCACCATTCAATGCAGGAGTTTTGTAAGGACCCCATAAATCCACATGTAAGAGTTCAAAAGGAATTGAAGATCTAGTATTGATTTTGGGAAAAGGCAACCTATGTTGCTTAGCTAGCATACATGTATCACATTTGAATTCAGAATGATTTCCATGTTTACATTTGTTTACATGAACCATCTTTGATACAGAGGTGTGACTAAGTCTAGAATGAAACAAATCAACTGTTACATCACTAGAAAGTGCAGTTTTATTAACAAATGAAGACAAAGCAGAATGAGTAGGAAAACTGATAGATTTTGTGGATTGAGAAGTTGAAGGTTTGCAGATGTAGAGGTTGTGTGTCCCTTCTCCTGAAGCAAGCACTTGTTTAGTTGAAGGGTCCTGGAAGAAAAACATAGTGGGGAGGAAAATGGCAATGAGACTCTAAGTTTTAAGGAGTTTTCCTACTGATAACAAGTTTACTTGGAAATCAGGCACATAAAACACATTGTAAAGAGTCAAAGTAGTGTTGATTTGAATTTTGCCTACTTTGGTAACCAGCTTGCTAGTTCCATCAGGTTATTTAATCCTTATTGGGCACTTAAGTACTCTAATACACTTAAACAAATGCAGGTGGGGTGACATGTGATCAGAAGCCCCAGTGTCCACAATCCAATCAATTCTAATGTCTACT
>OU343224.1:327384717-327426636 GCA_910596185.1 Chrysanthemum makinoi
GAATGTACACCCTAGGCACCTTTTCACTAATGCCTTTGGACTTGACTTCTAGGAACCCTTCACTAATGCCTTCAACACGGACTTTCCGACACCTTTCACTAATGCCTTTGACACGGACTTTTGGCACCCTTCACTAATGCCTTTAACATGGATCTTCGACACCTTTCACTAATGCCTTTGACTTGATCCTTTTAACATCTTTCACTTATGTCTTCAACACAAAACTTCTAATGAGAGAAAAAAGAACTATCAACAATATAACATCAGTAGTCTTGATGATGACGAAGAATGGCAACTCATGGACTTGAGTTTGCTCGACTTCAAGAGGTGGTGATCTCGCCTTTAAGAGGAACCTAGAGAATCACACAAAAACAAACACAAACTACATAGAAATATCCTTTGGATATGAGGTTAGAGAGTTTACAATACTAGGAGAAAGTATGTGTAGGAGTGGCAACTTGCAATGAAGAAATGGCTCACTATTTATAGACAAAAGTATGCTACTGTTCCACGGATCCCACGCTTGAGGGATCCGTCTAGTGTAATTTGAGGGATCCGTGAGACGCTCCTCATTGCCCATGGGTTATGGGTCATGGGTCATGGGTTATGGGTCATTGGTCCTAGAATTTAGACCATGGGTATCCAAGTAGATACAATGTATCTAGAAGATGCAATGCATCTAGTCCATGGGATATGGGTTAGCTCCATGGGTCATGGATAATACCCATTATGACTTATGCATAATGTCATGCAATGGGTCATGGTTTATGCTCTATGGGTATGAGTCATGGACTTTGGGTTTTACCCAACTACATTCAATGTATTAAGTCAATGGGCTAAATACTTAAACTTCTACCCATTCTATTACCCATTATAATACATACTAAGTATGTATATATCTACCCAATATGTAAACACTAGTTGTTGTGCATATGCATTACTAAATCATGAAAGCACTATTACTTGTTTAGTGTTTTATATGAAAATGTAAGTGTGTTAGTAAACTATTGGCTAAAACCATTTACGTATTTTATTTGTTTCGTTAAAATGATTTTACATTTGTTATCGACAAAAAATTAGAAGATCGTAAAATAAATAAATAAGCGTTTTTAAATAACTTATTTGTATTAACAATCTCACCTTTTTGTTGATGACAAAACATAAAATTATTTTAAGGAAAAACTAAAATCGTAAATTTAAATTGGGAGTTTTTACTCTTCTTCTCCCCCTTTTTGTGAAACAAAAGAGCATCGAAAAGAAACTAACACATTGTTATAAGAAAAACATGTGAAAAGAAAGAAAAAAAAAATAGAGAGCAAGTGAAGAGAAGTGTTCTCGTCTTAGCTCCCCCTTGACGAGTCCATCCTTTAGTGAGGGTGTCAAGTTAGTAGAAATACTATACTAGTGCATTTCAATTATGCATGCAAATGGTTTCGTCTTTGTGACGAATATGCTCCCCCTTGATGATTGCACCTTTGCGAGGAGGACGTCATGTAATGTAATCCTATGTGAATAATATTGCAAATGATTTTGCAATGTTTTGCTTTGACAAGAAACTCCCCCTAGCTAAGGGTGTCAAAGTCTTCATGTGTATATTGAAAATCTATAAAACAAAGGTTAGAAACCCAGTATATAGAGCATAATTTCCTGCAAATAAAACTCAAGTTAGTAGTAAACAAATATTCTGTTGCACGGATCCCACGGTTCCCTCTTTGGAGGGATCCGTCTAAGCTATCCTGAGGGATCCGTCTGTCTGTAAGCTTGAGACAACAATGGTGATGTAAAAAGTGGTGTTAACATCAAAATGAGATATGTATTAAGGCACCAAACATATCTCAAGATAATATGGCATTCATTCAATAAAAATACGAGAAATGATCTAAATAACTAAAAAAAAACTAAGAGAATGACTTAAACATGAAATATGATTCCTAAACTATCTAAGTTAAGCTTAAGACTAGGACACCAATTGAATCCTTTAGCTCAAGGTTGTTTAGGTTTGTTGATCTCGTCGAAACGTTCGAGGAGGTAATAAAACATGAAACGTTGATCTTCACGTACTTCATGTATCAAGCTTTCAACATGTTGATAATGATAAAAATCTTTGTCATGGCTCAGAAATGGTGGTGGTAGAAATGGAATGGCTTGAGATGGAAGGTTTGGTTGAGATTCCACAAAACAAGGAGGAATTTGTGGAGGTATATTTGGAGGTGATTCAACCAAAGGTGGTGGTGGAATATGTGATGAGGATGGTGGTAGAGAGGTATCTACTTCCATGTGATCGGGTGGTTGACTTTGATGATTCCTCATAATCCAAAAGGGACTATTTGAGGGAGACGGAGAAAAAGATGCCGGAGCTAGTGTTGATTCAACACCTTGATTTTGTGGTGTTATTCTTTCTATTGAGGAGAATGTTGGCAATGGTGGAGGATGAGATAACCTAGGAGGCAAGTCATCTAGATTGTAGAGGTGTGGTGATGAGAGTGGAGTGGTGAATGATATGGCTATAGTCACTAAGGGTGATGGTTTAGTGGAAATAGGAGTGTTTGGTTTACGGGGTATGGTGGTGTTTGGCATTGGTAGTTTTGTGGGAACAATCCTTTTGGGGATTGGTTTGATAGGTGGAGGGGAGATCCTAGCATTTGTGGATTTAACGGGAGATGATTCGGTTGAAGAAATTTCATGAATAACACGAGCAAGTTTCTTGGGTGGTCCTTTGGTGGATGAGTTACTACTAGGAGCTTTCCTTATGATGAGATGATTAAAAATAGGTGATGTAAAGGTTTCTAAATGCTGAGAATGAGGTTGTAGATGATGACTTTAGGAGTCCTAACAAGATGGTTTATAAAGGGAAGGATTTGACAAGTGCATTCAAGACTTTAGCCACTAAGATCCTTTGGAATGTGATGATTTGCATGCACAAGAGTCAACTTCAGAGTTGCACTGATCTAGGAGTTTAATTAAGACAAGATGGAGTGTTCAAATTAGAAAGGAGAGCGTGAAATGATTGTTTTAGCTAGGATTAGCTGAAACTGCCAGCCGGTTCCCACGGTTCCCTCCATTGAGGGATCCGTCTAGGCTAACCCTAGGGATCCGGCTCTCAGCAGCCAAGAAAGGAAAAAAATGATGTTTTGTAAGGTCTAGTACCTATACATTTTGAGTGTGTAAGACTTCCTAAGTGTTTTAAATAAGAGGAGACTTAAATGGTTAATGGAAATGACTGATGGTAGTTAATGATTGCCTTTTATGAAGAAAAAAAATTGGACTTTATGAGTACCAATGAATGATCAGAGATGACACTAGGAAATTTGAGAGTGTCAATTGGTGCTAAATGATCCTAAAGATCATATGGTAACTTAAGATAATATTGAAAAATTCCTTAAAAATTATAAGAAATGAAAAATTAGTTTTTGACCCATTTTGGGGTAAGGATGACAAAGATCAATTTGCTAAAATTAGAGAATTATAAAACTAGATGTGTTGACATGTGAGGAATGATGTATGAGTATTGGAGCGGAAGGATGATGAGCTTTGGTGAAAGGATAAATCTAAAAGCACTTTTTAATGTGATTCTAAGTTGACAATTAAGTGTGTGATCCCTACTGGGCTTGAGGAAGGCTTAAGTGGTCCTAAGGCATTATGTTTAGCAAGTGTGAAGTTGTCTAAGGAGATGGTTTGATGTATAAAGTCTACAACGCATTTATGTTTGGTGGATCCACGGTTCCCTAAGTGAGAGATCCGTTCTAGTACAAAGTGAGGGATCCTCTCTCCTGCTTAAATCATACCTTCACAGAAGGTATGCAAAAGTTGCACAAGGTATGTATTTCAAAGCCGGTGTTTTCTAAGAAGTTTGAACAACTATCTGAGCAGACATCAAAACGCTTAAATGTTTTATTTCATGAGAATGATCACATTACAATGATAAAAGGTGAAATCTAAGGATTGAACCTATTTGGAAAGAAAACTAAGTTTGAGCGTGTTCGCTAGATGGATCATCAAATGGATGATGAGTATTTGTCGATTCAGGGATGAATAAAGACTTGATGTGAGATGTGTTTAGAGGTTCCATCATCTTATTCACAAGTACGTACAACGGACTTTGAAATTGAGGGTGGAAGTACATGATATGATGATAAAGACGTGTCAGGAACATTCCATAAGGGATTAGCTTGTTCTTGTTGCCTTGAACGTTTACAATTCGTCTTGCGAAGAAATAGGCGAGATTGTATGGTTGTTGAGTTAGCAAACAATACATTATGTGAGCACAACAAGCGGGAAGAATTTCTTGATTTCCCCTAAGACTCCAAACATTTTCATGTAGAATGACTGCGAGAGGTTTAAGATCATCTCGGATATCACATGTATATATTATGTTTGGATTAGAGTGATAGGGTCGAGGTTTGCATAACATGAGAGTTAATTCTTGAGTGGAAGGTATGTGTGAACAATATGGACTATTTTCTTCACGATGGTTGAAGAGAGAATCAAGAGACCAATCTTCAGTGAAGGCACATTGTCCATGATTTGGAATTCGGAGAATGTGAGAAAATTGCCCAAGGGTTAAGACAAACTTTTGGTTTTTGATCCAAAACCAAAGTGATAGAGATCGATCCTCGTTACGAACGAGTTCAACTTGATGGAAGAATTCCAATACAAACCATGGACGTATTTTCTCGTTAATTCCGAGAAGGCCTTCTAGTCCTATGGTTCGGAAAGAGGTATTGATACCTTCTTCATATAGTAAGGTGTGTCAACAATACGTCCCTTCATGGAAGTGACGAGTTTCGAGATTATTGAACCCACGACATATTGCCAGTGTGTTGGGCTCAAGAGAGATATTAGGAATGTAGACGTGAGTGAGTTGAAAGTCGAATTCATACTCATGACTCATGACGAGACCTACGGAAGTGAGAAGTTAATATGAGGAAATGCATCAAAGGACATTTGATAGATGAAAAATGATCTTCTAATGTTTTTACTTGATTTTTATTAACAATGACAATTAACTTACTTAGTATTTAACATTCTAGTGGGATTTTTATTTTTATGGTAGACTTTTATGAAATGATTTTATGTTGCATGAGATTACATTTCCCATTTCACGGTTCTCACGCCTTCCCTTCCAAGAGGGATCCAGCTAGTTAAACTTTAGGGATCCTGGATCTGCATGACGAAAATTGGTCTTGGCTAAAATAGATTTTTGCAACTTTTAGGTTTATAAAAAGGAGGTGTGTTCTAGCCAATATTTACTAGTTAAGCATGCATTGTAGGTTTGAAAGTATGTTAAGAGATAAAGATACAAATGAAAAGAAAATGATAAGCACATAATGAAAAACAAACGAGAAAAACTAAGACATTAGTAATATTTCATTTCAACGCGCTAGAGCGATACAAAGGATTGGATATATGATACAAATGTAGATTAATAACACAAAATACATGTCTCCATGAGAAAACTTGATCATGGGATACGCGAGAGCGATGAGTGTTAAGACGATGATCACGAAGGCGATATAAACCATGATGATGAACTTCTTCCTTGGTTTGGATTTGAGATGAGATGAGATGAGAGGGAAGATGGAGTTTGAATGAGATGTAATTTTTGAAAGTGGAAGATTTGAAAAATGAGGTTTTGGTGGAGTTGACGAGCGGAGGGAGATTTATGGGGAAGGAGGAATTTTTGAGATTTGTGTTTTGTTTTATTAGTAGAAAGATTTGATTTTTGGATTAGGAAAAATAAAAACACATGTTTATAAATCTAGACTATAGACGGAAGAGTAATACGTATGCAAGAAAAGTTTCCTAACGAAGCTACGAGTAATGCATGAGTATCTGAAAAAGTAATCATATAGGTTCCTATGCAAACATACTTATTCTAAGCTAATGTTATTTAGAAATAAGTTAGAAAGTCATACCTCTAATGTAATTATGAGTGTCTTTTTCTTTTGACAAGAAAAATGTCAATAGACAACTCTGGTTCCTTCGTGATCTAGATGGTAATTAAGATACCTTCTTAGGAAAGGTAATATTGTTACCAAGGAATTCCTATGGCTTGATAAAAATGAGCTTTAACTAAGAAAAATGACAAGAAATGTTAGTGCAATTTAGTAAGATAAAATAAGAGATGAAAAATATAAAGTTGTCATCTAATCAACATCCTACAAACGTGTTTTTAAAACATGGTGTTTTATTTTGTAAAAGACCTTCTGTGTAGTTTTCAATTATACACGGATCGTGTCAAGTTTTTAAAGTACAATATACTCTAAAAACTTGGTAACGAAGCTCTGATACCAATTGTGGAAAACTAGAAGGGGGGGGGGGTTGAATAGTTTTACCGATTAAAACTTGTTTTAAACTACTTAGATCGACTTATGTCAATCTATTTAAACGAGAGTGTTGGATGTTGATAAATAAGCATATGAGTAAATAAAACTAACTACTAAGATAAAGAGTAAGAAGCACAAAACCATAACGCGAGTATTTATAGTTTTTCGGCTACAAGGACACCTTCCTTGCCCTACTTCACTCCCAGAGTCACCTACTAGAGAGTTTGTAATCACTACACAACACAAACTCCTTGTGGCGGATAAGCCTTCACAACGTCGCCTACTCTTTATCTGGTACAAGGCTAGACACCGGGTTCTTCCACGAGGTAGAACCAAACCTATCACAACGTCGCCTACACTTTATCCGGTACAAGGATAGATACCGAGTTCCATTACAAATGATGAACTACTACCCAACACTACACAACACCTATCCAAAGGAGATCTACTCCCTATGACAACATCAACAAGGATATCAATATCCTTTGGCCCAATACAAACCTATCTTGTACATCGACACACCATATCGAATGTACACCCTAGGCAACTTTCACTAATGCCTTTGACTCGACTTCTAGGCACCCTTCACTAATGCCTTCAACACGGACTCTCCGGCACCTTTCACTAATGCCTTTGACACGGACTTTTGGCACCCTTCACTAATGCCTTTGACACGGATCTTCGACACCTTTCACTAATGCCTTTGACTTGATCCTTTAGACATCTGTCACTTATGTCTTCAACACAACACTTCTAATGAGAGAAAAGAACTATCAATAAGATAACATCAGTAGTCTTGATGATGACGAAGCATGGCAACTCATGGACTTGAGTTTGCTAGACTTCAAGAGGTGGTGATCTCGACTTTAAGAGGAATCTAGAGAATTACACAAAAACAAACACAAACTACATAGAAAGATCATTTGGATATGAGGTTAGAGAGTTTACAATACTAGGAGAAAGTATGTGTAGGAGTGGCAACTTGCAATGAAGAAATGGCTCACTATTTATAGGCAAAAGTATGCTACTTTTCCACTGATCCCTTGCTTGAGGGATCCGTCTAGTGTAATTTGAGGGATCCGTGAGACACTCCTCATTACCCATGGGTTATAGGTCATGGATCCTAGACTTTGGACCATGGGTATCCAAGTAGATACAATGTATCTAGAAGATGCAATGCATCTAGTCCATGGGTTATGGGTTAGTTCCATGGGTCATGGATAATACCCATTATGAATTATGCATGATGTCATGCAATGGGTCATGGGTTATGCTCTATGGGTATGAGTCATGGACTTTGGGTTTTACCCAACTACATTCAATGTATTAAGTCAATGGGTTAAATACTTAAACTTCTACCCATTCTATTACCCATTATAATACATACTAAGTATGTATATATCTACCTAATATGTAAACACTAGTTGTTGTACATATGCATTACTAAATCATGAAAGCAATATTACTTGTTTAGTGTTTTATATGAAAATGTAATTGTGTTAGTAAACTATTGGCTCAAACCATTTACGTATTTTATTTGTTTCGTTAAAATGATTTTATGTTTGTTATCGACAAAACATTAGAAGATCGTAAAATATAAATAAACGTTTTTATGGCTTATTTGTATTAACACTGCTGTCCCTTATTGGCCCTTGATTTACCTTAGAACCAATATTAGCAAAGAAAGCAGTTGGATCAACCACAGAGTGAGTAACTTGCTTATGTTTTTCCACCTGTTGCACTATGTAGTAGGCCTTATTGATATTTGGTAATGGATCCATTGACAGAATATGATTCTTAACTGATTCAAAGTCATCATTCAACCTCATCAAGAACTGCTTCAATTTGGACCTACTATCAATTTCAAGAAACTTTTCAGTAATTCCACAAGTACACTCCCTCATTTTACCACAAGAACAAACTGGAACACCATTAAGACTCTGCAATTCATCCCAAAACTTCTTCAACTTGGTAAAATAAGCAGCAACAGTTAAATTTCCTTGAATCACCTTACTCAACTCCCTCTCAACCTGATACTCCGAAGTAGGTGTTACCATCGTCATCAAATGACCATCCGAATGACATATGAAGCACTTGAGTTTACCAGTTCCACCCCTTGACTTAAACCGTAAATTTCCACCATAATGAGCTTTCTTGAATGATCTGACCCTCCCCTTACATATAACTCGTTACTAGTTTCTTACTTTGCTCATTCATTTCTTGTCTTCAGCTTATTTGAATTCAAAGTGGCCAAAACATCTTCCATTTTCAAGGATTATCTCCTATATAACAATGTTTCCACAAATTTCTCACAAGACGATGGAAACGACGTAAGTAACATAAGTTCCTGATCCTCATCCTCAATCTCGATATCACTATTCGCCAAATCAATTTTCAACTTATTAAATTCATCTATATGATCACTCAATTTCGTGTATGATTCATATAGTACGTGTACAATTTATTCGTTAGATACAGTCTGTTTGCTAAGGACTTAGTCATATGCATACTAGTCAACTTCGTCCATGTGGGCCCACATATGGTGAAACGGTCATATGGCCTATAATAGTAGGTAACATCAAAGTTTTATGAGTGATACTAATATTTTTGAAAGTTTGTTACCTAACATTATAAATTTCTGAAACTTCATGGTCAATCAGTATAATTAACCCTTTTCTTAATGAATGGGAGGATGGAGAAGGTAAAGGTGGAAAAGTTGAAGAAGTTGAAGTGTAATTGTGCTCTTAAGGTTATATAAACCTAATATTGTAATATATTTAATGGCCCACTAAAAAACTAATACAATGGGCTAAAAAAAACTAAATGTGTTTTAATAAAAATACACAAAACTTAATCAAAATCACATATAATGTAAATTTTTCAGCATATACAAAGGATATATAACTAAAAATAATAAGTACATTAATAAAATTATTAAAAATATATAAATTATGCAGATTTTATATCAAATACATATAATTTTAATTCTTTTATATAAAAAAAGTTTAATCCGTCTAGGCGTTTGGTGGTGGTCAACCGCCCTACTAGCGTTTAGCGCTTTTTGAAACCTATCAGCCTACCATATTTGACACCTACATATTATATAGTTCAACAGTTGGGTAAATTGCAACATTCATCAATTTTATAGATGAAGAAACAAATATTAGGAAAAGTCAAGAACCACGCACAAACATGGCTTGGACATAAAATTAGAAAGTAGTGAATAAACATTGGGAATAAACAATAAGTTTTCATTCTAATTGGAACTAGAACCCTGTAAATTCACAATGAAGTGTCAATGATGTTTAGCGAAAAACAAAAACAAAATTTCAAAAAATAGTTATGACCACCTACAATTAGCTATATAACAAATTTCAAAAGATTCCCACCTACAATTAGCTATATAGCTAAATACATTCTATATAAGTATTCTACCAAGAGTTTATCCCAAAAGTGAAGTACAAAAACTCAACATACCAAAATCTATGTGCTCAACACCCTACAACCTTAAACATTTTGTTGATCCATATCAGCCGGGGAATCGTTTTCTTTAGCCGCCACCAAAGGCGAAGATCGTGAGCAAATAAAGCGTAGTTTAATACTACGCTTGATGGTAGTTGCGGCAGATGAAGGCGACTGCTGATTTGAGGGCCCTACGTCTTGATCGCAAGCCACTTTCCTCTTGCTTGCACATAACTTTGAGGTCAATATCAACCGATCTTGGTCTTTCTATTTCTTCACAACATCCTCTGCAATTTGCACAACATCATTATCCAAACCCTAATGCATAATTCCATGAACTACATCAGCTAACTTGGTTGATGCCTTAGCTTCATAATCAACAATGAAACTTCTCTTTTTAGCACGCCTTGCAGTTTGCTGAGTCAATTTCTAGGCCTTTAAGGCAACAAGCACTTGAGGGTGTGGGACCTCATAAACAATAGCAATTGCCAATGGGCAATCAGGGGGATCCACATGTACCATAGAGTTTGTACCTTCCGACAAGGGTCTCTTACTTTTCCATAACAGAAGGCTAATAAACAACATTAAAGTCGTAAAGGCGACCTAATGATATATTTAAGAGTTCGAAAGATGCAATCTTTTCATTTGAAACGTAAATTTAACATATGCTTAGTTGTTTTTACTCATTTTTCTTCTATGATAGATAAATAGCAAAATGTTAGTGCATAGTGTCATAATGATACTAATATCTTGTTAGCTAGTTGTTTGAGATGGTAAAAGCCATATTCACTATATTGCTTTGGGCAAATTACATGCATAAATTAGCTACTGTGAACGTTATTTTTACTCCAGGGCTGGTGGGCGATGATGATTGTATTCTAGAATAGTTGGAATTAGTGAAGGCATAAGTAACCGTTGACGCTAGCAAGTTTTGAAGATAACCTTACAAGTATTCTAAAATAGAAAATCATAACAAATAAATGGTCTTTTGATAGCCAAAACATTTTTGATTGATGAAGATCGATCAAAAGCCTATCGATAGCCAAAACATTTTTGTAAAATAAATGTTATTGATAATTAGTCTTTGTACGTTGATCACAGGAAAATGAGTCATGTTTTTATAGACTCAATATTTTCTAAAAGTACTCTATATCATTATAAATAGAAACATTCAAAAACCTTTCATCATATTTAACCTTCTATGAATTTTAGGTAGTATTTTTATTTATTATTTTCTAAAGAGTTTGTCTAATGGGTGCCCTTAGGGCAAGGTTTAAGATGCTTAAAAAATGAAAGTTTGAGTTTATTAAATTACAAATCAAATTTAATTATAGTAATTTGTAAGTTTAATTAATATGTATTAAATACAATTTGCAATATAAAAGGAATGTTCGTGTTTAATAAATGTACCTTAACCAATGCTCTCAGGGCACTGGTTAGACAATCATTTTTCAAAAAAGTTTCCATTCTAGACACTTTTCTATAATAATTTACACATATTTACTTTTTTTAACTACCTCCGTCCAAAAATTATAGTCTCCATTTAAGTTTTTCGGTCTTTTTTTTCAACTTTAACCTTAAATACATTTTTTTGTGTTATACAATAGTTGATAAAAATTATACCAATGAAAATACATTTAAAACAAAAATCCATTCATATATTTTGCATCAAGTAGTATATAATACAAACAAAAATAGTTAAAGTCAAAGTTGTATAGGAAAGACCGAAAAATCAAATGGGGACTATAATTTTAGGACGGATGGAGTAATAATTAAGTAGATAAAATTATTTTAAATCTTCTAAAAATAGATAAAGGTGGGGCAGGACTATTTTTTCGGTTCAATTTTTCATATACAACCGAAAACAACCCCAAACATTCGGTTTTTAATCAAAACCGCTCCCGCCGTTTTCATTTAGTTCAGTTTTTCTATGCCATCTTTTCGGTTTTTTTAATTTTGATTTGGTTTTTCGGTTTTTGAATTACCTATTTTTTGAACTCACTAGTCTATTAGTCTGTGTACGTTGATCAAAGGCAAATGAGTCATATATTTAAGACAATATTTTTAAAAGAAATACTCTAGATCATTATAAATAGAATCATTCTAAAGCTTTTATAACCTTCCATGAAATTCTCAGGTAGTAATTTTATTTATTATATTCTAAAAAGTTTTAATTCTAGACATTTTTCTATAATAATTTACACGCTTTACTTTTTCTTAATAAGATTTCTTTAAAAATTTTCAACGGCATGACAACATCAACTACAATATTGACCGCCCGCGACATTTTGACACTTTCCCAAGCGACATGTCGCTGGGGAAACGTCGCTGGGGAAGCCTCGTCAGGGATTGTATCTCCAGCGACAATCCCCGGCGACGACGTGTCCCCTCATTTTTCATCAAAGAAGTAGTGCCGACGCTTGGGGAAAAGTAATCGGGAAAAGTTCCCCCACGTTGTACGAAGAAATTTTCGGTCAAAATATAAACGTTGAATCCACGGCGACATGTCGCCGGGGAAAACTTCTCAATAATTTAGCTGACTTTTCTACGAGAATTTGTGCCACGTAGGATATGTTTTTGTCGTTTAGTGCGGATTCCCCAGCGACATATGTCGTCGGGGAAAATGTCGATGGGGAAACTGGTAAATGTGGTAGTAGCTTGAAGAAAAGATTGAAAATATACGTTCTTCAAAATAACAAAATTTTATAGTGCATAGTCATGAAAACAACATTTGGATGTGGCCTTACGAGCATTACAATTTTAAGCTACATTGATGGTGTGATTTCAATAAAAATCATTTCAACACCCCCATTTTTCTTTTATACGGTTAAAAAGACTATTTACATTGTTAATTTCCTTCCTATATCTATATCATTTTGTTGATAGTATCTGGTTCAATAACTTAGGCTCGTTTTAGACATAATTAGATTCTGGTTCAATAACTTGAGGCAGATTTTAGACAAGATTAGATTCATAGAAATGATATTGCATATAAACATGCTATTGTATTTACCCAATTGTTTAGTTGACAAGTTATAATGTTATATGTGTGTTTTTACTTGGTCCATACAACTATATAGAGTAATCTTGAGTCTTGACACACAAGGTTATTATTTTATTTTATTTTTATTTTTTTAAATTTTTTTTAAATCTCAATTACTTATAAAAAGTGTATTTTTTTTAAACTTAAATTTTGAAATCTTATACTTAAATTAAAGTTTTTTTTGTCTAAATGATCCTTAAGTATCATTTAAATTTGACATCTTAAATTATGTTTTTATTTATCAATTCTAAACTTGACAACTTAAAAAAAAAAAAAAACACACTATATTAATTTAAAACAACACACGCTTTGTATTTCAAAAAACACACGCTTTAAATCAAGGGTCAAAACAGAATCACGATTTCACAAGTATAATTATTTACCGCTATACGCCGTTGCTTTATGCGGATATTCGCATAGTTTTTCTAAAAGCAAAACTCTCGCACAATACTACAAGAATCTTACTTTCGACGGAACATGAACACACTTCTTAGGATAGAGAAATACCCATCCCACATATATCTTTAGGCCCGAAGCCTATTGGCTACACACAATACTTATTGTAATTTAGGGTCCATAAACTTGAGCACGTTGAGTTAGAAGAAAACATTAGTAAGGAGACAAAACACTTTTTATTTCTTTCCTTTCTTTTTCTTCAATTGTTTCGATCCGGAAATGGACCAAACCAAATGGGTGTTAGTGGGGTGGGGGGATGTTTGTCCTTATGGTTGCCATGTAAAAAAGAGAACGCGTTTGGTTGGGGTGGACAACAAAGCTGTCTTGAAGTTTTATGCTGGTCCAGGAAGTGCTGAGTTGTTTGGGAAATAACATCACTCCCCTCAACACTCAAAATAGTATAATACATATCTATTTGGTAGAGTACAATTTAATTGCCATTCACCCCTTTATCGCAAGAATACATTCTTGATCAACACTTTAAGTAACTCAAATTTCACATAGGTTACATGATTTAGTGGTATAAAACATATCTCCAACAATGCGTTGTTTATTCACAATCTTAAAACATATATAAGTGTATTAAAGTATGATTCTCGCTTGGAACTTGCATATTCTTAAGATGTTCCTCAGTCAGTTTGCGCAAGAAGTCCAGTTTGAGGGAAGCCGATTTGAATTCAAGGGGGATATATTGCGGACATTGATGTCAAGTGGAAGCATACGGTACTCAATGTCAAGATCTTTAAAAATCTTTATCATTTCCTCAACCAAAAGAGCTCTTCTTTTCCATCTTCCACCCATATCCTGGAAATTGGATCTGTGTGAAAGCCATATTGATATTTTGAGGCGATTCAAGTCTTCGACATCCCTTACCACGATCATTGGCCCAGGTTGCCAATGGTCGCTCTTGTTCTCAACATAGCTGAAACCAAACCAGTCCAAATTTATTTGAAAAAGAATAATTACATTTAATAGTGTTTTGCTATAAGTTTGCATTTTATAGATGTTCATAAAAGGTATACATTTTAATGTTTGGAAAACATATAATTATTAAGCAATTATTTAATGAAATTACCAAATGTAACATTTTTGTGGAAAAAAAACATACGGAGTATATGATTTATAGGGTATATAATTTGCAAATGCAAGTGCCAAACATAATCGATTTCATGAAAACATTACATACCTTGTTATTCTTTCCTTCATCTTAGCAACTTTTTCGGCAGGAGTTGATACATGAATGCAGAAATCAATGGCATCACCCATATCGGGACTACGATGAAAGTTGCCAATGGGCATGGTAGACAAGACACTGTTTGGATACGCTATTTTTTGATTATCAAACCTCAAGAAGGTAGTTGTTAATATATTCATCTCCTCAACTATCATCTGAACTCAATGAAACCATCAAATGTTAAAATTAGAAACCAAAAAACAGAGAAAAATGTATGTTTTTTGGTAATCTTTTAATCTAACCTGAACACCATTAATCTCGCAACGATCACCAACATCAAATGGATGGACTACAAACAAGAAAATAATGGCCTCAAACAATGTTTTGCATGTGTTTCCAAACACGAATGCTACCAAAACTAGTTGCGAGCTTAAGAATATGAAGAAGTTAGTTGTTGCAATTCTTAGTATAAGAAGCCAAATCACAACTATTATGATTGCCACAACAACATTTAACATTTGATGGAGCTTGTGCACGGCTGTTTTTGTGTCATTGAGAGACAGTGCAAGAGCTCTACGCTCTCGGAACACATTAACCTGTGAAACAAACATAGTTTTAGTATATACGTTATAGCACAAAAACGAACTCTTGTTTTAAATCTTTTTCGTTCCATACAGGGTAAAGGCGACGACCCAAATATGATGGCAAACACATCATATCGCAACTAGATATATTAGTAATTATATGGTTTACTTTATAACTATCACTAGAATTTAGATGAGTTAGTAATTATGCAAACAAAATACAAACAAACCATACCACCCAATTTTTGAGAGCTCGTTTGCTAATTCCTTTGGTCTCACTTGCTCCATCAAAGAGTCGGATTGTCTTCAAAGCTTCATCATCTCGCAAAAATCGCATCAAATCTTCAATATAAATGTACCTATTAAGACAAAGAAGTGTAATAATTTGATACATATAGACATTTTTAAATTAGAGTAATGGTCCTGGTGCATATAGAGTTAAAAACTTACTTTGATCCTGCTTGTGCGACGTTGAAATATATCTTCTTAGCTGCAACTTTAGCCTCATTTTCGCTAGTTATATGCGTAGAAGCCTCCTCGTCTTCCTCACTAGTCATGTCTAACAATTGTTCATCTAAGGTAGTTAACAAGCTCGTGTTTATAGCATTCATCATCCTGTTCATATTCCAAGCGGAAATATTCTTTGAATTAAGTTTATGCAAGTGATCAATCGTGATCCCATCATTCTTTCTCTTAGGACTATTAGCTTCGGTTTTTCCTAGTATTGGTGTACTACTTCGATAGCCTTTAAGGATAGTTTCATTAAGTTGCAATGGTAACGTTGCACCCGCCTTTTGAAGCTTCTCGACCTCTTCTATCATCCGATCTTCCTCTTCTTGTTCTTGTTGAATATAAATCAAAGGCGGCCCCGACAGTGTTTCAATCACATATTGGTTAAATAACGCGTCTTGAATCCTGTCAAAGAACTTGCTGACGTGGAAATTTGAAGCAAGAACTTTGATAACTAGAGTTTTAAATAACCAAACAATTGTTCCCACCAAAAGACATATCCAAATTTTGGTCACATAAGGCAAAACCTTCTTTCCATATGTCGTCCTTTCAACCTTTTTATCGAATATAATTTGCCACGCTATTAAAATCATACCCAGCCAGATACAATTTTGAACTGCTTTTTTTAACCCGTAAACAAAATATAGAACACGTTTTCTCAATAAAAAGCTTCTTTCAATGAAAAACACCAAGACTCGAATCCCCCATCCAGAAACCAACCTTCCACAAATGATAACAAATATCATAACTTCCCATTTCCACCACTCGAGATCATACAATTTTTTAACTTTTAGTTTTGGTGTCACTAATGTGCAAATTAATGCACCAATGATTAATATCAAACCGCTTAATTGAAGTAAACTCCATTTGTTATACTTTAATTTCTTATACCCGTCTGGCATATCTTCAACCGACGAAAATTCATCTTCTTCAATATCAGCAAGACCTTTTCCTTGAGCCCCAGATTTCGGGGTCTTCTGGGACGACTTCATATCGATTTCTTGCTGATCCATTAACCTTGATTTCGTTTTCATCCACATTAAAGTTGAGTTTCTCTTAAACTGAGAATTTGAAGAGCAAACCACGACTTGTTCCCCACTACGACCAATGATGCCACTGCTACGAGCACTTGCATTAGATCGTCTGTGAACTGGTCGTGGCTCAACTACCTCATTGAAGGAAACTCTAACCTCCTTTGGGGTTAGTTGACCTGTGGAATCTGTCATAGTTGTGGCTGCTTAGTGACGATGCTCACAAACTAGGAGTGGTCTTAGTAGATTGTGCATCAAATTCGTTTTCGTAGTGTGTTGAGATTGAACAATGGGTTTTGTGTAAAGAAAGATAGGATGGATGATCAAAGGTTGAACTCGTAGGCATTTTATAGTGTTCATTAGAACCAAAAGTGTATTGTGAAACTAAAAGAGGAAAGAAATGGTGGGTAAAGTAACCAAATATGAGTACATTTCGTTAGTAATGATAAAACAAAAGATACGTAGTATATTATTATGAGTAACTAATACTAGAGTTACCGATAACAGATATAGTGCCTAGCAGTGGCGGAGCTTGGGCGCCTTGATTGGGGGGGCCAAAGCATGTCGAAAAAATGATTGTTACATCTTATATAAATACCTATCTGTATAGTCATAGAAAAAAAAGTATCGCAACTTATTACATAAAGTACCAACTGACAACGATTTTCTTGAACTATCCGAAAGCTTTATACATTCATATCTACGCATCTTACTATAAATTAGATTAATTTGTACTAGATGAACGAATAACGAACCAAATCTGAGAGAAGTTGTGAACAAATTTCATCTTTGCAAGTTGACAAGTTCCTTTTTATTGTGAAGTTTGACTTTTCCTCATGTAAAGTATATTGTCTAAATTTTTATATCCATAACTCCATACAAATAGCTAGGTGTGAGCTAAATTTTAGGGGGGGCCAGCACCCCTTCTAGCCCCTAAGATCCTCCGCCAGTGGTGCCTAGTTAGCTATACTATGGTCGATCGTATTGCCAAATGTGTTTGATGTTGGCGGTTATGTCACAGCAACAGGGTTAAGATAATCAACTTCAGCAGTAATGTGCAACTCTTCAGCAGAAACAAACAATCGGTCAGCAGTAACAAATACCACTAGGTGGTTACCGGATATCACTTGGAATCGTGTGATCACTTTCCAAAGTAAACTATTCGACCCTAATGCCTGGGTTACACGAATATCTACTTGGGATAAGACCAAATGCAGTTATGGAATTAGGCACAATTCAATAACCCTTGCGCTTATAAGTGTTTTGTGTTTTCTGTGTGTGTTCATGCATAATCAGATATCCTATTTATAGGATAATACTCTTGGCTAATTCAATGGAATTATGAGTATTAATCGGCCCATTAATAGCCTCATAATTATCCCCATTATAGCCTTTAGTGGTTACATGACCAATTAAACGGTAAGGTTTGAAACAGCGCCACTTGAATAAGTCAAAACCGTTACAAGCAAAGATTTCATCAGATTTCATAGTGCTATCGGTTACACCGCCGCTGGAAACACCACTGCCTCGGTGTAAACACTACTAGTAAACACCACTTCCGCTGGAAACACCACTTCGGAAACATCGATCCAATGGAAGTACTGCTCGGAAACACCGATAATCAGTGGTAACCACAACAGTACTTTCACCAAGCACTACCAATACAAACCACTACAAGAGTCAGGGTGTTCATGGAGCTTATGGGTGTACACTCCGTACCTCCTAACCCATTACAAGGTGTGAACTATTCTCACAAGTGCACTAAATTTTCCAACAATCCTCCCCAAATTTAGTTCAATTCCTTTGCATGAAAAATAAACATCAAGCAAAACATGTGCATAAATGAAAATGTCCCGAGGATTGAATTTCCATCTTAGTAAATTACACGTTTCAAATATTCGAGAATCGGGGTGTTCTAAGAATTGAACCCTTCAACCCATTTGAATACCTCAAGATAAAATACACACAAGTTTTCAAACACTTAAAAGCTCCTGACACTATACAAGCCATGTGTCCATATCCAAATTCATAAATGTTGTAAAAGCTAAAGTCCAAAGCTTCCTGAAGCGGCAAAACTTCAACATTTACATAGGTGGTTCCTCTTTAGTCATGCTCCTGCCAAGCACTTTTTCAAAGAAAATCAACCATTAAGAAGTAAAGACTTCATCCTCCTTCAAGCAGGTTCGAGCACAACCTTGGGATGTAAATAAAACATGTGCTCTAGTCCACCTGAATGTTCGACTTTCCACATTGAACTCAGCTCCCAAGCCCCTTAGGGAGTTGGGTGTCTTAACATTCAGTGACTAAGTTAGACTTAAACCCATCCCTTTAGCAGACTTTATAACCAAGTCTCTAGCCGGACCTTCGGTCAAGTGATCGCTAAGTCTGCTTTGAGATCTCACAAATTCTATAGATACCACCCCATTCATGATAAGCTCACGAATCATGCTATGTCCGACACCTAAGTGTCTAGACTTACCATTGTACATCTGGCTATAAGCCTTAGCCAAATGTAATATCACACCGGATAGAAATAGGTGCTATAGGTTTAGGCCACAATGGAATCTCAAGCAAAATTTTCAACCATTCTTCAAAGAAATGCTAAAGCCACAAAATCATATTCCATTGTTGAACTGGTGATGCAAGTTTGTTTCTTGGATGCCCAAGAAATTGCACCTCCACCAAGTAGGAATACCCACCACCGGTAGACGATTATCTTCATTGTTATGATCCAACTTGCATCGTGTAACCTTCAACACTGATGGGTAACCGGATATGAGAGACTATAATCCATAGTTCTCTTTAAATACTTTAGTACCCTCTCGAATCGCTTGCGCTGATGAGCACTAGGATTACTAGTATACCGCTCAATTTTCCCACTGCAAAACCAATATCGTCTTGTACAAGTCATGGCATACATCAGCGACCAATTACCCTAGAATACTCAAGTTGAGATACGCCTTGCCATGATTAGCATCACATCCATAGGTGTACTAATCGAGTACAATCAAAGTAATTGAATTTCCTCAACTTCTCAATAAAATGAGACTGAGAGATACAAATTCTTTTACTTTCATGTTTAATCGTTATACCAAGGATAACATCAGCCTCCCCCATGTCCTTCATGGAGAACCTTGATGACAAAAATTCCTTTGTCAGGTCAACCTGATTGTTGGCGGTTATGTCACAGCAACAGGGTTAAGATAATCAACTTCAGCAGTAATGTGCAACTCTTCAGCAGAAACAAACAATCGGTCAGCAGTAACAAATACCACTAGGTGGTTACCGGATATCACTTGGAATCGTGTGATCACTTTCCAAAGTAAACTATTCGACCCTAATGCCTGGGTTACATGAATATCTACTTGGGATAAGACCAAATGCAGTTATGGAATTAGGCACAATTCAATAACCCTTGCGCTTATAAGTGTTTTGTGTTTTCTCGTGTGTGTTCATGCATAATCAGATATCCTATTTATAGGATAATACTCTTGGCTAATTCAATGGAATTATGAGTATTAATCGACCCATTAATAGCCTCATAATTATCCCCATTATATCCGTTAGTGGTTACATGACCAATTAAAGCGTCATTAATAGTTGAAACTGCCACTTGAATATGTCAAAACCGTTACAAGCAGTACTTTCATCAAGATTTCATAGTGCTATCAGGGTTACAATTGCCAGTGTAAACACTACTTCAAGAACACCACTTCTGGAAACACCGATCCAATGGAAGTATTGCTTCAGTGGAAACACCGATAATCAAGTGGTAACCACAACAAGATTTCACCAAGTACTACCAATACAAACCACTACAAGAGTCAGGGTGTTCATGGACCTTATGGGTGTACACCCCATACCTCCTAACCCATTACAAGGTGTGAACTATTCCCACAAGTGCACTAAATTTTCCAACATTTGAGAATGGTTTACGTTCATCAGTGGACGACGCAAGATATAAGAGTTGATCAACAATCTCTCATCATAAATTAAGCAATCTAAGTGTGTCCAAGATAGTCAAGAACAAAAATGGGTCAAAAATGTTGGATAACTAATAAGGGTTTAAATTGGGTCATAACGAATACTATAAGTGGTAAAATGGTCGGTTCGGGTCACAATAATGGGCCGAATCGGCTTTTAGGTCTAACCAGGTCTGGGTCTAGATGGGTCTAAAAGGCCCCGGATCAAACATGTTTTGGGTCGGGTTGGCCTACCTATTTAAAAAAAACGGTCTCCTTAGTTTTGAGAAAAAATTGTTAAATTGTTAGAGAATAACAGTAAATGAACAGTTCACGTTTAGAGAGTTTTTAACCAATTTTTTAAAATCTGTGTTTAGCAAAAATATATGTTTGGATTTATCTACAATTTTTGGTAAAACTCTAACAATTGACCTAAAATTGCCATCTTTAACTAATCTTTTATATAATAAAAGAATTACATCATTTCGGAGTGATTTTGTCAATTCATTCTTATTGGAGAAACAATTGGGCCAATAGGAGAGCTCGATTTCGCCATGTAATCAAAATCGTGTGATGTGATTGGTTAATAAAAGTCAAAATTAAATTATTTTTAGTCAAACTTTAATAAATTTGGTGGAGAAATTTGGTTAATAAAAAAAACACATAAAAATATATGTGTCAAATTTGTGAAAACAAAAACTTAAAAAAAAACGAGGTAACTAATAAAACTTTAATGGTTGAATTTTTTAAAATTATATAGAGTTAAATGTAATATTATAAGTCTTCATGTTTTTTAATAACTATTGATTATAAACAAATATCCCCTTATACATTATACCCTTTATACTTTATATCTTAAAAAATACAATGTATATGTTGTTTTAAAATAGAACATATAAATTTGCATAAGATTATAAGTATAAATATTTTTACTATCTACGTTAAATAAGGACTCATTTATATCATTTTTAAAAATTTAACCTATATGGATACGAATTTACATTTTAAATACGGCTAAATTACTGAAAACAGGAATATATATATCAAATTGTAAGCACGGGTTACTTTAATATAAAAATAAATATACGCGATTGTACTTATAACAATAACTCATGTAATTCTTATTTATTTATATAAAGATATCTAGAAAAACATTTTTAAAAAACTTTAAGGAGTATACTTTAACTTTATCAACGCTCATTATGTGCTATTAAACTTGCATCATGTGTACAACATAATATCAGTAGTGAAATTTAAATAACAACATCACCATCTTTTTCAGCTAAATAAAATTAAATCTTGAGTTACCTAATAGAAATTTTTACAGATATTTTACCAAATTATAATGGATATTAATGCATAATGAAAAATTCGTGTATAAGTATTAGTTGGACTTATATCACAATTTTCATGGGCAAATTCTTATATGTGTATATACTGAACAAAAAATGTTAAAATAAATTTGATTTATGTGTAAACTTCGTGCGTACACGAAACTTATAAGTTTATAATTATATGCAATTACCTTTAAAGAGACAATATTCAGTATTAATACAAAATAATTTTTTTTGTCAAAACCCAATAATGTTTTTTGTCAAAACCCCGTACGTACACGGGTATTATAACTAGTATCAGATCTAACACAAATTTTTACATCGCCCCTTAAAAAGGTAATGTTATAAAATCTAATAAACCATCAAAAACAAAATCATTCTCCATGATTATATTGGATGAACATAACATGCCATTTTCTATTCTAAATGTAGAATAGTTTTGTGAGTTTGTTATGGATTTCTATCTATAGATGCACTTACTAGGGGTTTTCCATGTACCAATGTTTTTGTGAGGGCTTAAACAGGATACTATTTTGATTGTGAGAATATGGTCCTAAACTTTTCATTTTGGGCGTCATTACATTTATGAAGCTAACCATGCCCCTGAACCACATATATGTTTTTTTTTTTCGTAACGTGATTTTGTCAAAAAATATCACTTTATTGCAATGTGCCTAACAGAACTACGAATTACTTAGAGCATCCATTATGGTGGATTTACGAAAAGGTCTTAAAAAAATGAAAATATTTATGTTTATTTCAACCATAATGAACATTTATTTTATGTCTATGTGACATGAAGAGGTCGTAATTATTGAACCTCTTTATAAATTCAATACATTTAATGCATTTGTTATATAAGACATTTTATGAAGTTGTAAAGGTTTATATTATAATGATATATGTTTATAATATAAAAAGATTTAAAAATTAATATAGTAAAAGAATTACATCATTTCGGAGTGATTTTGTCAATTCATTATTATTGAAAAAACAATTGGGCCAATAGGAGAGCTTGATTTCGTCAAGTAAGCAAAATCGTGTGATGTGATTGGTTAAAAAAAGTCAAAATTAAATTGATTTTGGTCAAACTTTAATAAATTTGATAAATTTGGTCGATAAAAAAAACACATAAAAATATATGTGTCAAATTTGAGAAAAGAAAAACTTAAAAAAAAATGAGGTAATTAATAAAACTTTAGTGGTTGAATTTTTAAAAATTATATAGAGTTAAGTGTAATATTATAAACAAATACCCCCCTTATACTTTATACCCATTATACTTTATATCTTAAAAAATAAAATGTATATGTTGTTTTAAAATAACAACATATAAATTTGCATAAGATTATAAGTATAAATATTCTTACTATCTATGTTCAATAAGGACTCATTTATTTCATTTTTAAAATTTTAACCTATATGGACACGAGTTTACATTTTAAATACGGCTAAATTTCTAAGGGGGAATTTCATATATACTCAAGGAAACTTAAAAAATTACATATTTTCCCAAAACACAAGTTTTTAATGCATGATGTACAATGCTATTAAAGCATGCTTTGGGAAAATATGTAATTATTAAAGTTTGGGTGGGGATATAAGTAAATGCCCCAATTTCTAAAAACGGGAATATATATATATCAAATTGTAAGTACGGGTTACTTTAATATAAAAATAAATATACGCGATTGTACTCATCACAATGACTCATGTAATTCTTATTTATTTACATAAAGATATCTAGAAAAACATTTTTAAAAAACTTTAAGGAGTATACTTTAACTTTATCAACGCTCATTATATGCTATTAAACTTGCATCATGTGTACAACATAATATCAGTAGTGAAATTTAAATAATAACATCAACATCTTTTTCAGCATGATAGAAATTTTTACAAATAGTTTGCCAAATTATAATGGATATTAATGTATAATTAAAAACTCGTGCATACATTAGTTGTACTTATATCACAATTTTTATGGGCAAATTCTTATACGTGTATATATTGAACAAAAGTTTTAAATAAATTTGATTTATGTGTAAATTTCGTGTGTGCACGAAACTTATAAGTATATAATTATATGCAATTACCTTTAAAGACACAATATTAAGTATTAATACAGAATAAATTTTTTGTCAATACCCACAGAATAATTTTTTTTGTCAAAACCCCGTACGTGCACGGGTATTATAACTAATATCACATCTAACACAAATTTTTACATCGCCCCTTAAAAAGGTAACGTTATAAAATCTAATAAACCTTCAAAAACAAAATCATTCTCAATGATTATATTGGATGAACATAACATGCCATTTTGTGTTCAAATGTAGAATAGTTTTGTGAGTTTGTTATGGATTTCTATCTATGAGATGCACTTACTAGGGGTTTTCCATGTACCAATATTTTTGTGAGGGCTTAAACAGGATACTATTTTGATTGTGAGAATATGGTCCTAAACATTTCATTTTGGGCGTCATTACATTTAGAGTAAATTACACGGATGGTCCTTAAGGTTTGTTCAAAGTTTCACTCACAGTCCCTGAAAGTTTAAAGTTGCATGGATAGTCCCTATCTCTAAAAAGAATAGCACCTGTGGTCCCTTATTTAATTGCTGTTAACTAAGTTCCGTTATAATTTACACTTTTAGCCCAGCAATCTGTCAGTCCTTTATCATAACGGACGTTTATAATTTAAAGATTTTCGAATTTAGGCACGTTTTTACGTTTTCTTACGCCATCCGCTTTTGTCCATTTTATGCAGCGCCATCGTTTTCACGCCGTTATATCGTTTATACCGTTTTGCCCGCTTATACGCCATCTCTGTTTTTACGTTGTCTTTTATACGTTTTCATCCGTTTTTCTTATGTTTCCATACGTTTTCATCCATTTTAATACGTTTTCGCTCGTTTGCTTATATTTTTTTTACATTTTGATCATTTTTTATAAGTATTCATCCGTTTTTCTTCCGTTTTTATACATTTTCATACGTTTTTATCCGTTTTCATATAATTTCATCCGCGTAATACGTTTTTTTATCCATTTTCATTCGTTTTTATACGTTTTTCAACGTTCTCATAACTTTTCATCCATTTTTATCCGTTTTCTTATGTTTTAATATGTTTTCATTCATTTTTATACGTTTTCGTCCGTTTTTATATGTTTTTCGTACGTTTTAATCCGTCTTTATACATTTTCTTACGTTTTTATATGTTTCATACTTTTTTATACGTACGAAAAACAAAAGAAAATGTATAAAAATGGATAAAAGCAAATTAAAATGTATCGAAAGGACAAAAACGTATAATATTTTAAAAAACGTATAAAAACGGATGAAAACATAAGAAAAGGTACAAAAACGGACGAAAACGGATAAAAGCAGACGAAAACGAATAAAAATGAACGAAAATGGATAAATACGTATAAATACGGATGAAAACAGATAAAAGCGAATTAAAACAGACAAAAACGAATAAAACGGATCGAAAATAGATAAAACGATAAATACAGATGAAAACATATTAAAATGGACGAAAACGAATAAAAACATATGAAAACGAATAAAAATGGACGAACACGGATAAAAAAGTATTAATACGGATGAAAATGTATAAAAACGGACAAAAACAAATAAAAATTGATGAAAACGTATTAAAATCAGACAAAAACGTATAAAAACTGACCAAAGTATAAAAAATTGTAAGCAACGGGCGAAAACGTATAAAAACGTATTAAAACGGATGAACACGTGATAAAAACAGATGAAAACGTATAAAAACGGACGAAAACGTATAAAAACGGATGAAAACATATAAAAGCGACGAAAAACGATAAAAACGGAATGCGTTTATAAAAACGGAGAAAAACGGATGAAATCGTAAGAAAACGTATAAAAACGTGCCTAAATTCGAAAATTTTTAAATTATAAACTTCCGTTATGATAAAGGACTGACGAGGCAACGATTGTTAACCAAAAGGGCTAAATTTGTAAATTATAACGGAACTTAGGTAATTTGTTAAATAAGGGACCATAGGTGTTATTCTTTTCAGACATATGGACTATCCATGCAACTTTAAACTTTCAGGGACTGTGAGTGAAATTTTGGACAAACCTTAAGGATCATCTGTGTAATTTACTCTTACATTTATGAAGCTAACCATGCCCCTGAACCACATATATGTTTTTTTTTTCGTAACGTAATTTTGTCAAAAATTATCACTTTATTGCAATGTGCCTAACTGAACTACGAATTACTTATGGCATCAATTATGGTAGGTTTATGAAAAGGTCTTAAAAAATGAAAATGTTTATGTTTATTTCAACCATAGTATATTCATTTCATGTCTATGTGACATGAAGATGTCGTAATTCTTTAACCTCTTTATAAATTCAATACATTTAATGCATTTGTTATATAAGACATTTTATGAAGTTGTACAGGTTTATACTATAGTGAATATATGTTTATAATTTCAAAAGGTCTAAAAATTAATATAATAAAATAATTACATCATTTCAGAGTGATTTTATCAATTCATTCTTATTGAAAAAATAATTAGGCCAATAGGAGAGCTCGACTTCGCCACCTAAGCAAAATTGTGTGATGTGATTGGTTAATAAAAGTCAAAATTAAATTGATTTTGGTCAAACTTTAATAAATTTGGTGAAGAAGTTTGGTTGATAAAAGAAATACATAAAAATAAAGATGTCAAATTTTTGAAAACAAAAACTTAAAAAAATATGAGGTAATTAATAAAACTTTAGTGGTTGAATTTTTAAAAATTATATAGAGTTAAGTGTAATATTATAAGTCTTCATGTTTTTTAATAACTATGGATTATAAACAAATACCCCCTTATACTTTATACCATTTGTACTTTATATCTTAAAAAATACAATGTATATGTTGTTTTAAAATAACAACATATAAATTTGCATAAGATTATAAGTATCAATATTTTTACTATCTCCGTTCAATAAGTACTCATTTATTTCATTTTTAAAATTTCAACCTATATGGACACGAGTTTACATTTTAAATACGGCTAAATTTCTAAAAACGGGAATATATATATATATCAAATTTTAAGTACGTGTTACTTTAATATAAAAATAAATATACGCGATTGTACTCATCACAATGACTCATGTAATTCTTATTTATTTATATAAAGATATCTAGAAAAACATTTTTAAAAAACTTTAAGGAGTATACTTTAACTTTATCAACGCTCATTATGTGCTATTAAACTTGCATCATGTGTAAAACATAATATCAATAGTGAAATTTAAATAACAACATCAACATCTTTTTCAACTAAATAAAATTAAATCTTGAGTTATCTGATATAAATTTTTACAAATAGTTTACCAAATTATAATGGATGTTAACGCATAATGAAAACTCGTGCATAAGTATTAGTTGTACTTATATCACAATTTTCATAGGAAAATTCTTATATGTGGATATACTGAACAAAAATGTTAAAATAAATTTGATTTATGTGTAAACTTCATGCTTGCACGAAACTTATAACTATATAATTATATGCAATTACCTTTAAAGACACAATATTCAGTATTAATACAGAATAATTTTTTTTGTCAAAACCCACAGAATAAATTTTTTGTCAAAACCCCGTACGTGTACGGGTATTATAACTAGTATCACCTCTAACACAAATTTTTACATCGCCCCTTAAAAAGGTAATGTTATAAAATCTAATAAACCTTCAAAAACAAAATCATTCTCCATGATCATATTGGATGAACATAACATGCCATTTTCTATTCAAATGTAGAATAGTTTTGTGAGTTTGTTATGGATTTCTATCTATAGATGCACTTACTAGGGGTTTTCCATGTACCAATGTTTTTGTGAGGGCTTAAACAAGAAACTATTTTGATTGTGAGATTACGGTTCTAAACTTTTCATTTTGGGCGTCATTACATTTATGAAGCTAACCATGCCCGTGAACCACATATATGTTTTTTTTTTCATAACGGAATTTTGTCAAAAATTATCACTTTATTGCAATGTGCCTAAGTGAACTACTAATGCATTCATTATGGTGGGTTTACGAAAAGGTCTTAAAAAATGAAAATGTTTATGTTTATTTCAACCATAGTGAACATTCATTTCATGTCTATGTGACATGAAGTGGTCGTAATTCTTGAACCTCTTTATAAATTCAATACATTTAAAGCATTTGTTATATAAGACATTTTATGAAGTTGTAAAGGTTTATACTATAGTGAATATAGGTTTACAATATCAAAATGTCTAAAAAATAATTATGTTTATTGTATAAATCTTTGTAAAAGATTTATCATAGTGGATACTCTTAAAACCTACATGTGTTAATAGATTTTCTTTTTAAAATTATGAAACATGCACCATCAGCATCCGAGACTATTGGCCACCGACCAGTGCCAAAATTGGCTAAAAACAAAAAGGGTAAATTGCAAATTTGGTCCCTAAAGTAACACAAATACGCAACGATCACATCGAGACAATTTTTGTTGCAAAAAATAAAAATAAAAATAAAATAAAATAATGTTTACGTTTTTTTGCAAAACAGCCACCGAAAGCTACTTTTTTGCTTACTTTCGTTATTTTTTCTCGTTAAGTGCCTCGTCACTGAGGGTATTATTGTCATTTCATTGTTCATACATATTAAATTGCCGCCAAACTTGCGATATCAATGAGACATGACCTCAATGGCTTAATTTGCAAAGTAAGTGGTCATCTTTACATATTAAATTGTCAAAGGTCTTCTATCATTACACACACACAAACAGAAACACACGCACCCTTAACAAAAAAAATCTCATTTCCTTAACCAGTAACATGTTTCAGTGTCTTGATCTCGTGGTTGCCTATAACTCATTTGTCATATCGGAAATGATATTATCCCATTACCAGCGAGAGGTTGAGGAAGACATTCCGCATGCACAAGAATTGATGAATATGTGCCAAAAGCTTTCTAATATGATCGGTATTAGGGGGACCTGATTACTGAGCTCCAAAACTTAAGGGGTTCGAGAGTTGCAAGGTCCAATGTGAACAAGCTTAGGAGGATTCAGACACTTGATTTACGAAAGATGAGAGGTTGATGAGGATGCTTAGGCAAACTAACGACAACATTGTTTTCAAGATTGAGTTTGCTGTGAGGCAGAGGTTCATGTGAGAGGGTTGGTTGCTGGAGACTGGGTGGTTTCTTTTGTTGTTTATTATGAATGTAGGTACTAGGGGGTTGGGGAATTGTGGTTTCTTTTGTTGTTCTTGCTTCCTCTGTTAAATATAGATGTAGATAGGGGTTGTGGTTTCGCCTATCGTAAGCTTGTAAATGTATGGTTGATCAATGCAAAAACAAACTATTGATAGTAGTGAATCATGAGTAAAGATGAACCCATTTCTAATACTTCAAGTAACATACATAATATCCTTCAGCATGTACCAAAAAGATGAACCCATCACACAATACAATGTTACAGAGATACTTTCTTCTGTTGTTAAAAATCCCACAACCCTTGGTCTATCCAAAACAAAGAGGTAATATAGTTCAAGTTACATTATCCAAATTACATAGGTAATAGACAACCAAATTAAAACTGTTTTTGTTTCTACACACTACATAATCCCAAAAGATGAACCCATTTATTTAAATTCAAAAGATTCTACTGAATGAACCAACAAGTAATCAACTATACATGCACAATCAAAATATGCTAAACAATTCATTAGACTCACCTAGTCAAAATAACACCACTTTGTTTCCCATTGATCTTGGTGCTCTTAGACCCAGTACGTAGTTAATGCTTTTAACATCACTTCTTGGTCTAAAAAAAACCCGAAACCCTAGCTCTCACATTCACTGAACCAATACATGTTGTCTTCTTCACAGAACCACCCTCTCTAATGACAATACCAGCAGGCCTTGGTAAAACCGTTTTTTCCTGTTAAAAGCCTTATCCTCATCAACCATGATTCATTTTCCCTTATCCACATACCTCTTCACCACCTTTTTATTCTTCCCGAATTCATCATCAACATCACCTACGGCCTTTCTTTTCAAGTTTACACTTCTCTCCCTATTATATCTAGTCGTAAAAGGAGTTTAAGTGCTAGATCACCGCAAGCTAGCATCTTCTTCAACCCATCCTACAACCTCCCCACCTTCACCCTCTAAATCATTTTTTTAAAATAACAAGCAGATAACATCTGTTTTTTTGTGAGCAACAAACACATCTAGGGAACCATTCCGACAACCTAGTTCCAACAATGTATGCACATCATTTTATGTGTGAATCAACTTCAAACCTTCCTCTTATGGTTTTCCAGTCAAACAAAAGAACAATGCCCATTTTTCTTCCCTAATGCATGTTGACATATGATCCAGACCAGTAGTAAAGATATGTCTCTCAGAGACAAAGGCTTAAAGTTTAGAAACAGACCCTTGTACATACCTCAATGGAAAAAATTCAAATAATCCATTAGTGTACATATTGAACACAACTTCATCCTTAAAACCCATTAAACTTGCCACTATTTAAATTCAAACATCAAGAGTCAATTACTTAACACACTATTCACATTTATGATTTAGTTCAAACATCAAGACTATGAGCTACTACAGCTGCTATGCCAAACACTCCTACAGTCTCAACAGCTTATTACATTTTAGTACCTGATATCTGACAAAACTACCTATATGATATCAGACAAAATAACGCAATCTAACTCTGTCAGTTATCCCAAACATGCTAACTGGTTCAGACAGCAAATCCAGTAACACTTTATTCACCTTCTATGATTACATTTCCGAAACTCAATTCAAACTTAATCGTTCAACCCACATCCACAATAGTCTGAGTTGAGATTGATAAGGCATCATCAAGCAGGATATAGCACCCCATTCACATTTCCTAGCCATTCACCCTTATAATCAACCAAGCAACTTCAACCTCACTTGACTGATCTAAGGACAAATAACTAGGCATCACTATGCATGGAACACTCACCCATCAATTAGATCCAACCATTCCTCCTTTGACAATGTATAGGGTGGACCAAAAAGGTTCATCTTTTACTCCTCTCTAATTCACCCAACATACATTGTCCATCCAAACCATTTACCCTTCAAAATGGACAACCCTACTTTATGGTACATTTTAATGAATTATACTCTATTGAATTGACTACGTTTCCCATTCTAATGGCCTACTTAAAACCATATTACTCTGTTTGTAATAACCTAAGTTTTTATAGGAATAAAATTTGTATTATACTTAGCTAGTAGACTAGTTTTGAGTTAAACTAAATATTAAGGGACATGTTTGTAACATTAGAAGGTGAATGGGGGTGATGTGCATTATAAGTAAAACTTAAAAGATTGAAACGTGATTAAAAGCAAAGGGTGGTATTGGGCTATTAGTATTTGACAGGATTCTTACGAGATTTTTGGCCCAGAAAGGTTCTTAAATATCATTGGTTACCTATGTATCGATCACAACAAAAATATACACACAAAAACAATAAAACCCTACTACGAGACTTAGTGGCAACATGAGGATCAAGCATTAAAATCCAGTTCTTGTTCACGTTTTACAAACCAACTAGCCAAGTAAGGTAACCATAAATTTGGATTTTGTTAGTCAGTTTTTTGTTAGGTTCACGCTTACCTAGTATTCGAATGGTTAAGTTTCCGAGCGTCACCGATGTCTCTTTCAATAAACAGGTTACATGTTTGGTTTTGGAATTATAATGATTTGAATCAAAATTATGGCAATATGAATTTGTATATGAGTACAGTGTGTAGTAGTACAACAGTTAATATTATGACGAATTATGTACTGAAAGCTTGGGATTTATATTAATGGAGTTTTGGCATTGTGCATGAAAGAGACACAACATATATTTAAAATAGAATTTGCACTTCCACTGTCAAATAGATGGAACAAGAAAGTAGTTCATGTTTTGGATTATTTTATTAAAACAAAAGGAACTTTTATATGTGCATATGATTGGAAAAAAATAAAATGAATCATATGCATAACGTTAATGAATGAACTTTTATAAATGAAACTGTCAATTTTTTTTTAAGGTTAATATAATAACGCATAATGACTTGAACAATCGAATAGGGGTACCAGAGAATATGTGGGTGCCCTTGAATATAAGTTTTAGACTTTGTTTTGTTGAAACTTTAGGATATTTTGTTTGGACGAGAAGTAAAAGCTAGCAAGAGATTTGAGGTGAGTTTTCATGTGCTTTTAAATTGGGTTGCAAATTTTATTGAAAACACCATCATGCTAACTTGTTTAAATAATCATAATTTGCTACATGTTTTAGATGTTTAATTATATGCGAAGTTATAAAATTTGATATGTTCATATAAAGTGGTGTTATTAAATGTATAGGTAGTATTATGAATATATGTTGAACCGTTACAATAATGATAAATGTTACATGGTTAGAGCAAACAAGGTCGGGTTTGCCATATTAAAAGGGGAAATATTGTAAGAGAAAACAAGGTCGGGTTTGCCATATAAAAAGAGAAAATATTGTAAGAGCAAACCAGGTCGGGTTTGCCATTAAAAGTGGATTACATTCTTAACAAAGAACATTTTTATATGTTGAATTGTTGGAACCGTTGAATCGAACAAAAACGTGAATAGTTGGTATATTTAGTATCGTGATATAACTAGAATCGTTGATTTATATAAATTTGTTGATATGTTGAATTGAAAATCTTATATGGTATTTGAACAATTTGCATGATCGTTTTACAAGTTTTATTATTTCAGAAAGTGTTTGATATTCTATGAGCTGTTTAGTACATGAAAACCATGAATTCTGACTTAGCCTTTGGCTGAACCAAAACTCTTTTAAAATTTTGCAACCCAGATAAGCCGATGTAGGAATCAAGAGTTTGATTGAGATCGAGTAAGAGTAGACGCGTCCGCTGATATAAGGTAAATAAGAGGGTTTAACGCTCCGAAAAGACGGGGTGTTACAGTTGGCATAAGAGCCTTAGGTTTAAGTGAATTAGGTGTTAGGAACCTAGTCTTAAACCTAGATTAAGTATTTCAGTTGCGAAAAGGTTTGATACTTTATGTCCTCTAGGCACACTAAAGATAAAGGGTAATAGTTGTCTTTTGAGATGAATTAGATGCCTTTATATAGATATAGTCCCAAACTGAGATGTTGTCTTAATATATATCTTGTAATAGTTAAATATACCCGTATTTTAAATATTCTTGTGAATTTCAAAGCACAGAGAAATGGAAGGAAAGGGTGGCGGTGGATCCAAGCAACATCCAGGAAAGAACCAAGATGTGCCTGTTACCAAAAGGGAACTAAGTAACGAGATCATAAGGATTATGTCAGAACACATGCCCACTATTCTGGCTCAAATTCAAGAAAATTTTAGGAAGCCAGAAGAAGCTAGAAATGCTGCAAAAGAGGCTGAGAAGAAGAAAAAGGCAAATGAAGATGCTGAGAGGAGGAGAAAAGCAATGGAAGATAAGAGAGCTGCAGAGGAGCAAGAAAGGAAAAGAAAGGCTGAACAAGATAGGAAAAACGCAGAAGATGCTGAGAGACTAAGAAATGAAGAAGCCCAGAGACACGAATGTAGCAACAAGTCCTTTTTAAACTTCAAACCGACCGAATTTCATGGAGATAGCGACCCCGTGATTGTTACCAACTGGTTAAAGGAGATAGAAGACATATTTGAAATCAGTGAACACTCGCGTGGACAAAGAGTGAAGTATGCATCCCATTTACTGAAAGGAGAAGCCCGACATTGGTGGAATATAATCAAGATCGCTCGTGGTAATGAAGTTGTGAATGTTATGACATGGGAACAATTCGAGGAGTTGGTCATGGAAAATTGTTGTCCACAAGGATTGATGGATAAGCTTGAGGAGGAGTTCTTGAAACTACAAAAAAATGATATGACAGTCCTGAAATACACGGCAAAGTTTAATGAACAAGCAAGATTTGCAAAATACCAGGTAGCTACCGAGGAAAGAAGAATCAAACGATACATATATGGTTTACCAGTCGGGATTAGGGGTCCAGTTCAACAAGCACGACCTGCAACCTTTCAAGAAGCGGTAGAGCTTGCTTTAATGGTAGAAAAGGAAAATAACCGACAGCTAGAGGAAGGAGGAGACAACAAAATAGAGAGAGAATCGGATGATGACGTGAAAAAGATCAAAGTCAGTGGTGGGAAAATAGACAATGTTAGGGAATATAAACTATGTACCATATGCAAGAAAACACACAATGGGGAATGTTGGCATGACAATTGTCGTAACTGCGGGAAGTCGGGGCACACGTCTAAGGAATGTAAAGCTGAGTCGGTTTGTTTCAAATGCAAGAGTCTGAGGCATAAGATTGTTGATTGACCTGAAAGGAAGCTTCTGGAGCCACAAGAGAAAGCGGGATATAGCGGCAAACGAATGGAGTGCAAGGATACTCAACCACGAAAGACAATGGGAAGAGTCTTTCAACTGACAGCCAAGAATGCTCGAGATACTTCGAATTAGCAATAAGACATTAGGACTTCTCGCTATTTCGCATTTTGATGTTTTAAACTCGTTAAGTTTCTTTTAATTTCGTGAAAACTTATCTTCTATGTCGATTGCAAGAATACTATCATTTATAATAAAGCATACGAGTTCCAAATGAACATGATGTTATGACAAGGTGCCCATGGCTTATTTTGTTTTAAATTTCGAGGACGAATTTTTTTAAGAGGGAAATATTGTAATAACCTAAGTTTTAATAGGAATAAAATTTGTATTATACTTAGCTAGTAGACTAGTTTTGAGTTAAACTAAAGACTAAGGGACATGTTTGTAACATTAGAAGGTGAATGGGGGTGATGTGCATTATAAGTTAAACTTCAAAGATAGAAACGTGATTAAAAGCAAAGGGTGGTATTGGGCTATGACTATTTGACGGGATTCTTTCGAGATTTTTGGCCTAGAAGGTTTCTTAAATATCAATGGTTTCCTATGTATCGATCACAACAAAAATATACACACAAAAACAATAAAAACCTACTACGAGACTTAGCGGCAACATGAGGATCAAGCATTAAAAGCTGGTTCTTGTTCACGTTTTACCAACCAACTACCCAAGAAAGGTAACCATCAATCTGGATTTTGTTATTCAGTTTTTCGTTAGGTTCACGCTTACCTAGTACTCGAATGGTTAAGTTTCCGAGCGTCACCGATGTCTCTTTCAATAAACAGGTTACATGTTTGGTTTTGGAATTATAATGATTTGAATCGAAATTATGGCAATATGAATTTGTATATGAGTACAGTGTGTAGAAGTACAAGAGTTAATATTATGACGAATTATATACTGAAAGCTTGGGATTTATATTAATGGAGTTTTGGCATTGTGCATGAAAGAGGCACAACATATATTTAAAATAGAATTTACACTCCCGCTGTCAAATAGATGAAACAAGAAAGTAGTTCATGTTTTGGATTATTTTATTAAAACAAAAGGAACTTTTATATGTGCATATGATTGGGAAAAAAATAAAATGAATCATATGCATAACGTTAATAAATGAACTTTTATAAATGAAATTGTTAATTTTTTTTAGAGTTAATATAATAACGAAGAATGACTTGAAAAATCGATTATAGGTACTAGAGAATATGTGGGTGTCCTTGAATATAAGTTCCAAGGGTAGGAACAGATATCGCACCACTACAACACATATTTGGTTTGTTGTAAGTTTTGTTCCACAGACATTGAAGAATAACTTCTATCATCTCCTTCCCTATGTTCTTAAATGAACCATACTTGGCAATAACTTGATCACCAAATGTAGTCATAACTTCCTCAAATATTTCATCAATTTAATAAAACTTTCCCCGCGACTTTTTCGATGATTCCTCCCCCCCCCCAATTAATGAAGACTTTCCCTTATCTTATTTTCCATAGCTGGTTTGGTTGTGTCGATTTTTTGGTTTTTTTAAGCTAGGGTTTTATTGTTGATTATCGATTTGAAAGTATGTTAAATGGGGTTGTTTTAGCACTTAATGTTTTCTGTAAAAGCCTACTCTAGTTGAATTAATGAAGTTAAGTTATATTTGCAAATATTGTCCTTTAAGTATAATTGGCGGGAGAAACTGAGACGTTAGTGAAATGACAATAATACCCTTAGTGACGAGGCACTTAACAAGAAAATTAACAAAAGTAGCTCTCGGTGGCTGTTTTGCAAAAAAACGTAAACATTAATGTTTTTTTGCAACAAAAATCCTCTCGGTGTGATCCTTGCGTATATGTGTTACTTTAGGGACCAAATTTTCAATTTACCAAAACAAAAACTACATGTAACTGTTCATGGTCGACATATTGTGCAAGGTACATTTTAGGGTCTTAATTTCATGAATAGCACAACAATTTGGGTAATGGTGGACCACATACATATATAATGAAAGTATGGTTAACTTCAATAACCATTACTAATGACATAACGTCACTGCACCTAAATTCCTCGCTAAAGATTTATTAGTAAGCAAACCTTATTTGATACTCCCTCCATCCTAAATTTATTACAGGGTATCTACATTTCTCTTTTGTTTTGCATGTCACAACCTAATTGTCCGCTTATAAAAATAGATATGAAATTATATCAAGTTTATTATAGTACTCTCAATTAAGGTTATGATTGCAATTTTTTAAAAACTTATAATTTAATATTTAAAGATAAAACAGTTATTCTGCAAAAAGTACAAAAAATAAAATTGTAATGATAATCTATACTACTTATAATGCATTTAAACACTTTCCTCTTATTTAATTTTTAAGGTTTCTTAAAATAGATTTTAAGCAAATACTTGCTTTTTGAGATTACATTGTGGCCTAAACCTATAGCACCTATTTCTATCCATTGTGATACTGTAGCTACATTAGCAAAGGCTTATAGCCAGATGTACAATGAGAAATCTAGACACTTGGGTGTCAGGCATAACATGATTCATGAGCTTATCATGAATGGGGTGGTATCTATAGAGTTAGTAAGATATCAACAGAACTTAGCTGGTCACTTGACAAAGGGTCTGGATAGAGACTTGGTTATAAAGTCTGCTAAAGGGATGGGTTTAAACTCCAGCTTAGTTACTTAATGCTAAGACACCCAACTCCTTCCTGAGGAAACTTAGGAGCTGAGTTTAATGTGGAAAGCTGAAAGTTCAGTAAATGTTTTACAATCATCCCAAGGTTGTGCTCGGAACCTGCTGATAAAGAGGATGAAGTCTTTCTTCTTAATGGTTAATTTATTTGAAAAAGTGCTTGGCAGGAGCATGAATAAAGAGGAACTACCTATGTGAATGTTGAAGTTTTACTGCTTTAGGGAGCTTTTAACTTTTGGCTTTTATAAAATTTATGAATTGGATATAGACATATGGCTTGTATAGTCTCAAGAGCGTTTAAGTATTTGAAAACTTATATGTATTTTATCTTCAGGTATTCAAATGCGTCGAAGGGTTCAATTCTTGGAATACCCTGATTCTCGAATATTTGAATGTTTAATTTACTAAGATGAAAATTCAATCCTCAGGATATTTTCATTTATGCATATGTTTTGTGTAATGTTTATTTACATGCAAAGGAAGTGAAGTAAATTTGAGGAGGATTGTTGGAAAATTTAGTGCACTTGAGGGAATAAGATCATATCTGGTAATGGGTTTAGAGGTACAGAGTGTACACCCATCAAGTCCTTGGTCTCCCTGACTCAGATAGTGGTAAAGTGGAATTCATATCGCTGATGGCTTCAGAGGGTTTGTTCATCCGTGAGAGACACTCTGATGGCATCAGGCTGATGATTATTCATCAAGGAGTCATCTCACATAGAGATGTACACTCTTAAGCATACTCAAGGAGTCGCCTCATCAGAGGGTTCATCTCTTCAGTGAACCTCTTACTGAGCACACTAAGGGAGTGACTTTATCAGGGGCTAGACTGAATTCATACATGACTTGTAATGGCTTTGACTTATTCAATTCAAGTGGTAGTTATAGTTGCATTAATGATCACATTTAATTGGCCGTGTAACCACTAATACCTACAATTATAGTGTGAATGCTGTGAGAATGCGGCTGTGAATTGACTTCTCAATATCGATTAGCTGCAACCGACCAATGTTCCTGCAAATGACAGTTAGCAATAAAACACACGAAAGTGTCTTTGTTCACTTTCGTTGAATACGCTTGCAAGAACCACGGTTCCCGCTGATCAAGATAAATACCGCCTGTGATCGTAGAATTCAAGAATCTCCTTGAGGGTTTCGCAGCCTTGATCTAGCCGTTCTCGAAGGCCCCAAAGTAGACAACACGGAGTGAGTGAACCAGAAAATTGAGATTCACTGATTGATGAAAAATTGATTTGAAAAACAATCGCGTATTGCTTAGAAGAAAGAGTTTTGCAATACGAGGAAGGTTTAGAAGAAGAAATCAATTTCAATCAGAAATACTTTTTATATTTGAAACATGAATACACATTCGATGTGCTAGAGAAAAGAAGATTTGCACATCGAACTGGTTTTCCAAAAGTATTCGTCAATTCATTTCCTGGACCAAGGTTGATTCACGAGTGAATCGCTCCATTGTTTCTATCCAGTTGTCACAAGCTTGATCTTTTGAGAAGATCTCACATGTCACCCACCAAGAGCTTGTTTGATGTTGGCTCTAGAAGGATTTCCATCTTCATCGTGAATACTTTACATATCACTCGGATGTTCTGGAAATACCACAAGGATAATGCGAAGGACTCTCAATATATACGTACTTTCCACATTGTGTGAAACAGAAAGTCTTCATTAATTTTGTGTCCTAATGAGATATTGTGGATGATCTCTTGGCTCTAGACTCAATCGTGCATTTTGGTTTCCTATGCCGGGGATAGGGAGAGGGTCTTCTTCTTCGATCAACCATCTCAAGAGAAAGTCGATAGATTATGTAGGTTCCCCGTGAGAATGAAACAAGTCCTTTTAAGAGGAACTTGAGTAATTTGGGAAGTTTAGTGCAGTGCTTCACTGGGTCCATGACGTCTTGTCTTCAATACCAGTGTTACCTTAGTAGACACCAGTAGCATATGTATTGAACCCGGTTTCTGCTCTAAGGTTGAATTCATGGAGGGCTATTTCTTTTCACCCTTTTCACATTCAAATTGTTTTCATTCTTCAACCCCTTCAGTGCTTACCGAGACTTCATAACTAGAACCTTGTTGGGTTTATTCTAGTACTAGCTCTGTCTCAATCCGCACTCTTCCCATATTCTCATTTTTCTCCTTTTTCATCATACCTAAGGACTCTACACTATCTAGTGGATTATCCTGGGTAGATCCCTCCCGCCTCAAGGGATCAGGAACGAATACCTAACCTTACCATCCTTATAACACCATGCATAAAGTAAATTGGTAGGTCTTTTGGTATTGTTCATTCCTTCTCAAAACCAATTGAAAAATCATTTGGAAAATCAATCAAGGTACTTGTGATATAATATCAAAGCATTTTGTACCTTAATTGTTTTGATCATTTAGAATTGCTCCCCCTCAACATGTGCCCTTATGATTTTGAAATTGTTTAGCACATGGAGGCAAGAGGTCTTTGAAAAATTTCTTTGATCTCAATTTGTGGAAAAAGCCATTTGACTTTCTTGGTAAATTCTCCCCCTCAAAATGTGCGTTGGTTATTTGAAATCATTTAGCACATAGAGGAAAGAGGTTTTTGAAGAACTTCCACGATCACATTAGCCATTAAGAAACCATTAGAAAATCAATCAAGGTACTTTATGTTGAAACATAGAAATCTTTGTACCTTGATAGTTTAATTTCTTTTGAAATGCCCCCCTCAATATGTGCTTCGAGGTTCGAAAGCGTTTAGCACATATGGGAGAGCAGTCTGCACTTTGAGTCAAAAGATCATCAAATCACAAATTCTCTCCCGATCAAAAATATCAAACCCTTTGAGATTTTGGATCCCAAGTAATTTAATAAGGTTTAGAAAACATGGGAGAAAATGTGGCCTTGTTTAAATACTCTTCTGGTTTTTGGTTAAATGCACCTCCTCAATCATGTGAATCATGTATTTGAAATCGTTTGGCACATGAAGGAAGGAGTGCTTTTGAAACAATCACAATTTTAAAAACGATTTGAGATTTAAATCACGATCTCTCCCCCAATCAAAAATTTCAAACCTTTTGAGATTTGTGATCTCAATTGATTTAAATCATTTAGAAAATTTTGGGGAAAGACGTGGCTTGATTTAATTTTTGAAATTGACTGATGAGGACCAATTATAGACATTAAAGATTGTTAGTGTCAGGTATGATAGTTTTTAAAAGATCTTTAAGTGAAATGAAACAATTTCACAATCAAACAAGAACAGAAAAAAATTCATTTTGTAAGATCTTTAAGTTTTAAAGAAAATCATACCATGACATAACATTAAATCTTTAGACCACCACTTTATATTGTACAAAACGGAATTTTATAAAGAAATATCATTTGAAAATACTTAAGATTGAAATCACTCTCCCCCTCAATCAATGACCGTAGTCGTTGATTGAGTGACTTAAGATTTGATAAAAATGAAGTCCGGTTGATTTCCAAAATATAGTCCAATTATTTTCAAACAGATATTTTTTCTACCATTTTCAAAACAATATTTTCAAAAAAATTGTTTAAACATGGTATCATCACTATTATCCCTGCACAAAGATACGTTAGGTGGTTAAGCTGCTTGTGTTGTTACTGTGAGGCTGGAAGAAAACCGTCTGCTGATGCAGTGAGACCTCTGACGTTGCATTTGTCATGCCAACTCTCCATAGAGGTCAAATTAAGCTCCGTTTCTTCATTTGTCGACCCAAGAAATAGTTTCCCTTTCCTTTCGGCATCCAATCATCTTATTTTGTGGGATCCAGATCGGGAACATTCTTATCAACCATGCTATCAGCATACATTAGTGAACATACATATAGATATATGGTGGTCGACAACACCCAATACAGCAATCGACTAATACAAGTCAATCCAACATATCAATTAGATCATATAAGGCATGGGAATAATATGTTTATCAAACTCTAATCATCTAATCCTAATAATCACATCCTAGATTCCTAGTCCTTCAACATAGGCAAATATCTTTTTCTGATAAGCACGTAGGATGATTAGATAAGCCCGATAGATGATATAAATTTGAAAAACATTTTCCCCCTCAATCAATGACTCTTTCTATGAAAAGTTTTAAACAAGCTAAAGTCATTGATTGGGTTTTGCACATTTATGAAAACTTGATTCTGATTGATTTTAAAGCAACTCATTTACCACCATTTTGTTAAAACAAATATTTTTCTGAAGAATTTTAGAAGGAAAAATATTTGAGTAGGAACAGAAGTCCTTCGACATACTCTCCTCATTTTATTTTAGGATAAGTGCACGAAACATTTGAAAATTGGTTTAGTGCAGCACTTTCCTTCTTTTGAAGAGCGGGTTGCTATCGGAAATAATAGCAAGCCTTGGTTTGCCAATGTTACTACCAAGTATCTCAGCCATATTTAGAGACATGTTTAGAAAAGAATATTTACACCTTCGCCAACTTCATCTATGGTCCCGCGTCCCTTATTGAATGACATTTCTAAAACCGTAGATGTTATCGACAAGACATGTCTTTGAAAAACAATATTTTTGGTCTTTTTCAAATTTTTTGATTTTTATGGGTTTTTGATAATTTTATATTTTTCTATTTTGTTTGTGTTGGTTTTATATTTTTGTATTTTGTTTTTGATAAATATTTACAGATAGAGTAGATGATATAGATTAAGATGATGATACGAAAATCGAGATAAGGATATCAAACAGCCCCGTTGTAGAAGATAGAAATCGTCAGCTCTTAAACGTCCACCGCCAAAGCGTCCGAGGCTCTTGAAAATAAGGAATTGAGCCTTTAAGAATGCGATACTTTGGCAGCTTCCCCCCAAACCAAAAAATCCTTT
>OU343224.1:327426736-327521270 GCA_910596185.1 Chrysanthemum makinoi
CATTTGAACAAACTCAACTTCATTCTTTCCATATAGGGACATAGATAATTCATTATGGCTAGAACCTCAACTATCAAATAAGCATGGTGTTGGCTCTTTGGTAATTGTTGTATTTCCACTAGGTATAAAGTAGCACTTCAACCACTTGATTATCAAAGTATTAGTAATACTTTGTCAGTTAAACTTTCTGCATAAATGGTTAAACCTCGAATCAACATTTTAACAACATATGTTAAATGCAATCTCAAAACAACATCATACACCCAAGCAACAATGACTCTTGAGGGTTATACATAAGAAACTTCGAGTGAATTCATCTTGAAATGTCATCTAGTGAATATAATCTTGAGACAAGTTTATTTTAGATGGGACTATCCAGATTGAAACACTTTGGCTATATCTTCATTTAGGAAAACATGATGTTTTGGAGACATTATGACTAAGATTCATCACGTCAAGCTTTCATTTTGTTAAAAAGGATATTGTATATCCTATGCATACATCTTCTGCGACATAAATAGTTGTGTTACAAGGATTTCATTTACACCTCATTGGCTAAATGATGCCAACAAACATCTACAAGTTCTATGAACTAGCATATCCAATTCATCTTGTCATACTTGTTTTTATAAGCATGATAACTTTATCCCATGGGATAATCTCATTTGTTGAAAGATACTATTTGTATCTATTTTCTTTCAAGTGTACATCATAACCTAACCTTGCTTGAACCAGTGTGCACATCCAGGTTAAAACTACACGTCTTTAGAGCATACACAAGATCTATTGAAGTTGGTAACCTCACTTAGATTCTTGTTAAATAAAACTTTCTCTTGAGAACGTTCTTAGTTTAACATATTCCATTCTCTAGTCTTAGATGATCCAATTCACATTTAAAAAGTACACACTTCAAATAAAAGATGTCATCCATTAGATCATACAATTAGCTGTGTAATTTGAACAACTTTAGATTCTAAACACAAGATTCAAACACATTGTTTATCAAACACACCATTGTTAAAATTCATGTGTATAACATGACTTCTTCATCACCTTAGTTATATTGCACATTAGTTGTGTCACATTAAGCCAAGTATTGGTAAACTATCATCTTTTATGCACTTTAATAGGCAAAGGTAGGAGTTCCCATCTTTCTAACATGAGAATGACTCTTGGAGAACCTATGCACTAGAAATCAATTTGACCTAACTTGGTTGAATTACTTTCACGAAGAAATTTGGGTATGGAATCACCCATAAAAATGGTTAGATGTTTTAGCCTTAATTGAGCACCACTAGTAATAGTCTCATATTCATTCTCCAACTTGAAAAATATCTTTTCCTATACTTGCCTAAAGTAAGTGTTAAAACATTGATAGTTTGCCTCACCTTAGGAATACTAATCAAACAAGTAGTATATATGACTTTTCTCATAAAACCACTTGCATTGCACTTACATGTGTTGATTACATGTTCTTGTTTATCTGATAAGTTGATTTGACATTATCTTAGTGTTTGATAACTAGTCAAATGTATAACATGGCCGGTTTTATCTTCATAATGTTCTTGTTTCATGCTACTAAGCGTTTAAACCTAAACTTTTATTTGCATGATGCCCCACTTTTGAATTATTTTAGCATAACTAACATGTTACTTATGAACTCATAATATGGCATTACGATGCAGTGATAATTTTGATATGATATATTTGTGTTTGAAAGCTATTAGTTAGCATTCATTATCATCGGTAGTAGTGGTCCAAATGATACATGCTCTTGTTTAAAATGATCAATTGTCTTGACATTTTTTCTTGGGTTTGATACCTACTTGATTAATTGTCAAGTGTGTAAACCCTAGAAAGTTTTTGTGATGCTTTATGCTACTTAATGTTAAGCGTAAACATGATTTGCATGATATTTAACATTGAAGAAATTTTTGTCATCTATATAATGTTTCACATGACTAATGTGTTATTTGTGAACTCATAATATGTCATTGATGTATCCATGTTTGAAAGCTATTGTCTTTTGTTGACATTCCTTAAATCTATACTGCAAGATGGTCTAAATGATACATGCTCCAAATTATTATGTCTTAAACATGGCTTGCATGAATCTTTCATCTTGTTTCTTTTGCTTCTTGTCACACTATTTTTTTTTTATACGTGTGCACATATAATCTGTCAAAAGTGCTTTTGGTATGACTAACTTTTAGAAGCCTTTTTATCTTACAAATTAATCACATAGATTATTGTACATCCAAGTATGCTTAAGTGTCTAAGTCTAACGACAAAACAATCTCATAATGAAATGTCTTGAATAAAGTTGTATTCTTGCATAATATGATTGTTTTGATACTATCTTGTAGGTGATTTCTTGTCTACTAAGTGCAATGTGTTGTTTTTGCTTATATGATATGTTATCATTTGATTTCTATCATGTTAACATCTTTTATCACTAACAAATTTGTTTTGTAGGTTGATAACAAGTTATTTGTTATCTCACTTAGTTTTAACTTTTATATGCTCATTTTGCATAATCCCCTTTATTGCTACTTAGATTAGTAATATGCTTTATGGGACCCTTACACTTGCATATAGTTTAAAAGCATATAGAATTAAGTTCTAGCGGGTTGGCTTTGCATTTTTGTATTTTAACCGACCTCTTTTGCAAAATATATCTTTGCTTAGCTATCAAAAATCACCTCCATCATTATTTAGTTCTAACAATACTCTAATCTCTTCACTTCTATTAGGAAACCACATGCCTCATCATCTGATCATCACGTGTGTCGAGAAAGATGCGTGACTTTAAGGATGAAGTTCATTGTATGCTAACCATCATCCAGAAAAATAACACTAAGCTCATCTCTTTTAAGTTAACCGAATAACCTCCTAAACACTTTGTTGTCATTCATTATTTGATACACATTATGTTGGATGTCCACCATTAAGGGAGAGAAATCCATTCACATAATTGTCTTTTGTCAAATTTTATGTCTCTTAGACTCTAAAAATACCAACACATGAAGCAAACACCACTTAGCTAAAACGGTTCACTGAAAACCACAACTAGTTCAACATTTTTTAAACCTTATATCACAAGTTTGCTGTACATCATCAAATGAAAAACACATCATGTGTTTTACAAACTTCTTTACCTCCACAATCAACGAATCTAGGATTTTCCTTAACCTAGCACCTTACAACTTCACTATCTAGAACACCATCATAGGATCTTATCCTTTTCATAAAAGCTTGACATATATCATGCATGCCATTGTCGGTGCAAAGCGATATATTAATCAAAGCGACCATTTCCAACACGTTGGTCCATCCCACTCTCACTTATATGATGTCATTCTCATCCTCATATAGGTACTCATTATTATTATTAGTATTTTCCATATTGTCTTCACTTCTTTTCAAAGTGATAATCATCCATGTCGGTCAAAACCATGCTAATACTACCTTTTCCATTGTCACCTAGAATAGGTCATTTCTATAATTAGTGTAAAATCAATGAGCAATTTATCTTCATGTTATCACTTTTATATATTCTTAGATAGAAAGCATTATTGATTACTCTTGGGTTGAAGCATATGAGAACTTGCTCAAAACAATAGGTTGTTAGCATCAATAAATCATTCAAATCATAACCCTATGTAGATCATTGAAATGCAATGTCCATTCATATTTTTTTACTTTGGTCACTTGACATGTGAAAGGATTGCATGAGTCCATATTTTTATTTGCTATACGTATGAGTTTCTAACTCCTTAATAGCTTCCTACCTAATCACCACCACCTTCCATCACCACTTTCACTAATCATCACCACCATGGATTAGCGAAAACTTACTTTGGTAAATCTCGAGTCATCTACCATCACCACATGAATCCTACTAGTAAGCCGACACCAACACTAGCACCACTAGTGGCACACCGATGGAGGCTTCATATCTTCTTTCTAGGAACTATTTTGTAGGCTTTTATCATGTTATATTCTCACTTTTCTTATGATTGTAATTAGGAGACTATACTTCATGAGATCTTTGATTATATCATTTTATCACTATATACATCTTATTTTTCTTTGTGAAAAAGATGAAATATATTGCACTAATGTTTTCATTGTAGGTTCATCATCATATACACTCGATTGTATATAATTTACTCATCTAAGGATGAAGTTTGCATCAATTATTTTTCTTATTTTAGGTGCTTCTTGACACCTTAGAACAAGGAGGAATGTCCTTTAAGCACTTATTGCATTCTATACATTTGGTTTGTATATGACATATTTGTCTAAAGACAAAGCTTCTATTATACAAATATTTATTTTGAAGGTTCATCTTGGCGCCCTAGAGCAAGGGAGCTTCCGTCAAGAAATCTTGAATGCATCTTATACACACTTTGTTGTATATAACACTTACTAGATCAATAGCGAATATAGTTTTGCACTAATATTTTTGTTTTGTAGGTTTTAATCATACCACGACACCTCAAACAAGGGGGAGCAACCGTCGAAGGGGAGCATGCAGCGCAGCATCATTCTCACTTTTCAACAAGCATTTGTGCTTGATAAAAAGTGGAGAAAATAGGCTAACATTGCTATGCATTTTTCTTTTTCATATATTTCTCATAATTTTTGTTGCATAAAACTAACCTTGATGTAGGTTAAGCCTCTTTATTTGATCCATGGATCGCTACCAAACAAGGGGCGGATTGAAGTGGACGATTTAACTTCACTAGGGATGATGCAAGCTCGCCTTTTAGGGGAGAAATTAAGTTAAACTCAAGGACCGCCCTTTTTGTTTTAGACAAAAGGGAGAAGAGTAATAGCGGAGAAGGTAATGTAATGGTAGTAAGGATACAAGTAACTTTTTACATTTTACTTTCTATTACGTTTACATATATTTGTCATCATCAAAAATGGGGAGATTGTTAGTGCAAATATTACGATATTTAATCTACTCACGATATCGTTTGTTTTGACTGATGACAAACATGTAACTTGTAATACATAACGTAAAATGTACAAGTTACTTGTAATCCATTGTCTCAACATACATTCAACACCTCTCGATGTCTTAAGTCCTGGTATGTTACAACACGAGGTTAGGTACATGTTGTTATGTGGCATTATGATCAAACCCATTAACAAATCATTTAGAATGTTTAAATTACGTTTAGAGTCACTAAGTATTTTAATAGGTTAACCATTCTATTTCGAACCTCATTTTACATTTTGCATTCACAAGTATTTCATACAAATACTAAAGTTTACTTACACTTGATAAAATATATTTTATTTTGACAAGCACTCTTTTACAAAAGGTAACTAGACATTTTATTAACTAGTTACATAATACATTTTACAAGTTTACCTTGATAAACTTTTTAAAAATGGAAATACAAGTTACATCATGTCATGCATCATCTTTGAAATCCTTGGAAGATCACTTGAATATTTTGGTTAGATTGACACACAATATATCAAATGTGATCTTAGTAAGATTTGTTAATATCTTGGAAAGATTTGAAGAAAGATTTTTTAGCTTTTAAATGGGGCACCGGAACCCTTTTCTATAAAGGTGGAACTCCTTGGTCCATGGGCGCTCTGTCCCTTTTGGCTATAAATAGAAGCCCATTGTTTTCCCATTTCTTCACCACTTAAAAGCACATCTTCTCCACCTTCTTGCATACATTTAGATCAATCATTAACAATGTAATAACATACATTAAACACCTTAATGATCATGATCATAATGCTTCTAACATTCATCTTGTTGTAAAAGCATACTCTTTGATCAACCAAGGAAAGCTTGGAGATCTAGCCATTCCCACTCACCACAAACTGAAGATCTATCACAACAAGTTTAGGGAACTTGTGATCTTCATCATGAAAGCTTCTTATCAATGGAAGATCATTTAGAAGTAGTTATTCATATCCATTAGACATTTGTGTCATGGATCATTAGTGTAGAACATTATTGCATCATCACAACACTTTCACCAAACTAGATTAGATGGTTTATGTGTTTGTGCCATAAAACACAAGCTTTATTATGTTGGGCCATAAAACATATTGGGAGTGGTTGTACCCTTGTAAAAGAACTCGACATCTAGCTTAGTGTCGGAAATATTGTATAAGGTGGCGTTAGGTTGGTTCTACCTCGAACTAGAACCGGGTATTTAGCTTTGTCGGGAAAAAGTGTAGCGGCGATTGTAAGGTTTTCTTAAGCCAAGAAGAGATTGTTGATTTAGTGAAGTAACTCGAGTTGGGTACTTTCGGGGAGTGGAGTAGAGTGAAGGAGATCGTGGCGAACCACTATAAATCATCGATGTTGGGTTTTGCACTTTCTTTCTATCTCTTTACTTTTACAATTGCACTATACTATTGCTTGTGATGTGGTTTGATGTTAATGCTTGTGTGACAACATGGTTTACTATGCTTTATATTAGTCACAAACAATAATTGGTACTTTCATATTATAACAAAAATAGCGATTTGATACTAAAGATCTAAAGTTTTTAAGCGGTAGCGTATTCACCCCCTACTACGTTTCCACGGTTTCCATACATGAATCAAATAAATGGTATGTTTAACCCAAGCGGACCCATGAGATATTGGGGACCAAATGCTTGAGTTATTTGCCTCTTAGGTATGCTTGAAAGTTGGATTGGAATCTGATGAGTGGATAAAAGATAGTGGATGCTTTCCGGCACGAGGGCAACAAAAGTCTCTTCTCATCATACCAAGAGTATGGCCGGAGGTAATGTCACTTTGGTAGCAATCTCAAAAGCAAAATCATTAGCAAAGAATGCGATGGCTTCATAACTCCCTAACTTTTGAAAATGTTGCTCATGTAGATAGGTTAGGATTTAATCTACTTAGTATTATCCAATTATGTGATAAAAAGTATAAAGTACTATTTGATGAAAATGGTAGTAAAATACTAAAAGATGGTATCACCATAGCTAAAGGAGTTAGGAAAAATAACATATACATCATGAAAATAGATAAAACATATAATGACAAACTTTGCTATAGCGTTAGATGATAGCTCATCTCTTTGGCATAGGCAGCTTAGGTCAGCGCTAATATGAGACTTTTACAAAACCTATCTTCAAAAGAGCTAGTTAGGAATTTACCAAAACTAAAATATGACCAACACTTTTACGACGCTTGCAAAATTGGTAAACAAACCCATAGTAGTCACAAATCAAAAAATATGGTGTCCACATCTAAGTGTCTAGAATTATTGCATATGGACTTGTTTGGTCCATCCACTTTATAAGCTACGGAGCAACTTATACACTTTGGTCATAGTAGATGATTACTCAAGGTTTACTTGGACGTTGTTTTGAAAACCAAAAATGAAGCTTTTGATAAATTTGAAATTCTTAGCAAAAAAATTCAAAATCAACTAGGTGTTAAAATTGTGTGAGATCGAGCGGATCATGGTGCGTGAATTTGACAGCGAAACTCAATTTGGAAACTTTTGTGATACAAATGGTATAACATATAACTTTTCGGCTCCACGAACACCTCAATCAAATGGAGTAGTAGAGCGTAAAAATAGAACAATTCAAGAAATGAGTAGAACAATGCTTAATGAACAAAACATTCCTCAAAGTTTTAGTGTAGCGGTTGACACTTCTACATATATTTTGAATAGAGTCTTAATACGTCCTTTACTAAACAAAACACCATATGAGCTTTATAAAGGTAAAAAGCCAACTTTAGGATATTTTAGAGTTTTTGGATGTAAATGCTTCATTCTTAATACTAAAGATTATCTCACCAAGTTTGACCCAAAGTCTTATGAAGGTGTATTTCTTGGTTATTCTCAAACTAGTAAAACTTACATTGTCTTAAACAAAGAAACAATGATAGTCAAGGAATGGATTGAACATAACATTAGATGAAAGTCCACCTCCCTCTAAGACATCACCTTTGGTAGATGATGACTTAGTTGAAAGTCAAATGATGGAAAGTCAATAAATAATTAAAAAATAACAAAAAGATGAACCATTAAATAAAGAAATTTTAAACATCAAAAGAAGTTATCCTTTAGAATAGGTCATAGGACAACTAAATCAAAAAACCTTAAGGTCACAAGCCCAAAATCAAAGTAATTATTTTTGTGTTTGTATCCACCATTGAACCGAAAAACATAAATGAAGCAATAAAAGATGAATCATGGGTAGTTGCCATGCAAGAAGAGTTAAACCAATTAGTTAGAAATGATGTTTGGAAATTAGTTCCAAAACCTAAAGATCAAACTATAATTGGAGCAAAATGGGTTTTTCGAAATAAAATCAATGAAAATGGTGTAGTATCTAGAAACAAAGCTAGGCTTGTTGCACAAGGTTATAATCAACAAGAAGGGATTGATTATGATGAAACTTATGCACCGGTAGCTAGACTTGAATCTATTAGAATATTACTTGCTTATGCATGTGCTTATGACTTTAAATTATTTCAAATGGATGTTAATAGTGCATTTCTTAATGGGTTTATGCTTAGTATATGTTGCTCAACCTTCCGGTTTTACCGACTTTGAGAAACCACATCATGTCTTCAAACTCAAGAAAGCATTATCACGATCTTAAGCAAGCACCAAAAGCTTGGTATGACCGACTTAAGACTTTTCTTATTGATAACAAATACACTATGGGATTAGTAGATAATACTCTTTTTACCAAGAAAAGGAATCACATATTATCATTGTTCAAATATACGTTGATGACATCATATTCGGATCAACTTGTTAAGAGCTATGTGATGATTTCTCTAAAATTATGCACAACGAGTTTGAAATGAGTATGATGGGTGAATTAAATTTCTTTCTAGGACTTCAAATTAAACAACTAGGAGATGGCATATTCTTTAGCAATCTAAATATATAAAAGACATGCTTATAAAATTTGGTCTTGAAGATTCCAAACCAACTAAGACACCCATGTCCTCGGACACTAAACTCATCAAGGATGAGGAAGGTGAATCCGTAGATAACACTAAATATAGAGGAATGATTGGTAGCCTACTCTATCTTTCGGCTAGTAGACCCGACATTATGTTTAGTGTTTGTCTATGTGCTCGCTTTCAAGAAAACCCAAAGGCATCACACTTAGAAGCCTTAAAAGGATTTTTAGATACATTAAGGGAACAAGCGTGCTTAGGATTATGGTATCCAAGGGCGGGTGTAGAAACCATAGTGTATGCCATTTCGGATCATGCGGTGACTATGTCGATGGAAAAAAGTATAAGTGGTATTTGTACTTTTGTTGGACATTGTCTCACCTCATGGTTTGCAAAGAAGCAAACGGCTTTAGCCATCTCAACTCTTGAAGCCGATGCGTCTCAGCGGAAAAAGCATGTCAACAAGCTCTTTGGATGAAGCAAGCTCTGCGTAGATTCTGCGAATTCATCTCAGCGATATTGTTATACTTTGCGACAACAAATGAGCCATCGATCTCGTAAAATCCGTTCCAACATGCTGCGTACAAAGCATATTGAAATCCGTCATCACTTTCTTGACAATGTTCAAAGGAAACATCTCAACCGAGAAAGTATCCTCCGAAGACAACATTGCCGACATCTTAACTAAGCCTCTTAAGCGAGAACCTTTTAATCTTCTTAGACTTGGTTTAGGGTTAATGGAACCAAACATATAGGATAAACATAGCCTAAACCTTAGAATAAACAAAACAAAACAATTTTTGTTTTGTATTTCATTCTTTGCCCACGACACAAAAGCGACAACACGGACGGAACCAAAATTTGGTATACGGTCCAGATGGTGACCTCTGGCTAAGCGCTACCTACAAAACATCTTCTTCCTCAAAACCCACTTTACCAAAGCGTGTAAACATTAAACCAAGCTCATTATTGACACCTTCTCACTCACTAATCAAGCTGGAATAACATCATTGTAGTATCCTAACTATATTTTATCTCTTAATTACGAGTCTAGGATTCTTATTTATGCACAAAATCATTACAAATCATTACATGGGGTTTTATGTATACTTTTATACCAAATATGAATTCAATTGGCAAATTGCATAACTAGTCATTGAAATTAGGTACTACATTATCATATTGCATAAACAAATCATACTTCCCACTAATCAATAGATAATGACTATAAGGCCTTATTCAAATAACCAAACACCCCATCTCAAAAATTTTGAAAAGCTTCTCACTTGTAGGAAAACAATTTTCATTGTTAATACAAATAGAAACGTTAGATTTTCATCACTTGCATGCTCTTGAATACTAAAGGTATTGCATAACTAATATGCATTCCCGGGTATATTCAAATGAAGCCACATTGAATTAGGAGCATTTGGGTTATCTCATGGTATTTGCCAAACACCCACTAAAACCATTTTGTGCATAAAATGAGTGAGATAACCGCAACTCAAATCGTTTCATATAGGCACACACTAGAACCAAAACGTTATGTTTATTCTCATTTTTAACATGTTAATTCTTGCTCCTAGGAATAACCATGGTAGCCACAAGATTCTATGATCACAAGGACACCCTTGGCTACAATCCCAAACATCACAAAACCAAAGGACTTTCCAAGGAACAAGTTGAAATATTTAAGAGTCTAGAATCAAGGTATTTCCAAGAGGGTAGAACCATTCACTCATCTTTCATTGAAAATACCAATCTCCGTCAAGAACTAGCCGCCATTCAATTTGATTGTCTTCTTGACATCGATGAACCAATTTGTCCTAGGTTTGTGTTAGAATTTTATGCTAGTGTGACCCGGCTCATTGATGAAGATGATGAGTTTAGTCTTAAGTTTAGATCAATCAAAGCGACTACCATCTAACCAACTTTGCTCAAGTGCTAGGAATTCCCAACAGGGGACGTGTCACTTTCGGGTAAAGTGGTCACTCACCATCCTTGATGCAATCAATGACGCTCTCTTCCTCTTTTGAACACCTCTAGCAAATAAGGATGTCATCAGGTAGCACCTATTATCCTAAGGGAGATACAACCCGAGTCACCGAAGGAAAAGAAGTTAACCGAGATCCATATGGAATGGAGCTAAATGAACTTAAGCCCGAATTTAGAAATGGGAAGAACTACTTAGAGCCAACGTCATTAGCACCATAGAAAATAGGGATCACATCAATGCTTGTCTTTGCCATATGCTCTACAACTTGTCCACCCATCAACCATTCAATTTAGCCTACTACATAGCTAGGAGAATGATTGATATTCCAACATAAGGATCGATTGCTCTTCCATACGGGATGCTTCTCACCCGTCTCTATAGAGCCTTTGCACCAATTCCACCAAGCCCAAAAGGGATGCACCTTCACTATGAGCTCATCCCTCACATCTTTGTACCTTTGAGTGATGAACGAGTTGCTAAGACAAAAAAGGCAAGAGAGCAAAACCTCCAACTCCATCATCATCATCAAATAGGTCCGATGATGGTCTTCCAAACTCTCGCCTTCCACCTCATGAGTATGAATATCTTCGAGATTGAGAATGAATCGTGGAGTTCAAGCAAACCAAAGGGATGTTCAAGTGCCTTGGTAGAATGATGACCAAGATCTACAAGAAGTTGGATAAGTGAGAATCGTTTTAAGGAGTGTTTGGAACAATACATTATCTTTAATGTTTGATACAATTTGGTTGTTTTTTTTTGTAGGATGATAATATAACTTCGAAACAATGATGTATGCTAACAATCTTATGCGAGGGGATAGCATAAGTATGCTATCAAATTTTACCCATTTTCACTATAATGTGAAAATCACTTGTATGCTCAAAATCTATGATCCATTATGTTTGTGCATGTGTTATTTACTTTTCCTAACTAGAAATGATTAATGTCACATGTTTTGAGCAAAATTTCGGGTTTGAGGAAATGTCCCGACACTTGAAAATACACTTCGTGAACTTTTAGTGCACTTGCGGATCGGCGGCACAAAATTTGGTACCGTCGTTATGAAGTAGTACGCCGTGCATGCAGGCCGGACGAGGTGGCACCCAGGGTTCCTTGTGTAAGATTTTGGTGTCGTGGATCCTCGAGTAAGTTTTCTGAATTTTGGTTATTTCGACATTCCAAATTACCATACATTGCTTGTAAGTTAATCTTAACTAGTCTTTACCCATATTAGAACTAGTATAACATACTTAGGCATATAAGAAATCTACTTCCCACCAAATTCAAAATTTGAAAATTCACCCAAGGAGCCCTTTTGCATAGGAAGGAACCAAAATTTTGGTACCTAAGTGGAGTATCGATTGTTAGGATCTTACAATCATTAGAACACATTTATTGCAAATCTTTGCTTCTTCACTCCATCCCTCTTGTATGGTTTGACTTGGGTGATATGACTAGCATTTAACCCACTTCCAAATCATTAGGAACCTCATCCCTTCTATGGTTTAACATCAAATCAAACACATTTCTCCATAATTTTTCACTTACATAAATTAAGAGGTTTTACCATGATCATCTTCACACCTTCTCCATTCTTACCATCAACTAACAAAAACACAAGTCAAGATGACAAAATCTTCACCTTCCAAACCTTGCAAGAAAACACGTAGGATTAGCGTAAGCCATGTTGTTTTTAGTCAACTTGGCTCTTCATCGAATCTTCTCCACTCACCATCTCATCTCCCATAAGGGATAACACAAACCTAACCTTGGCTACTCCTACTCAATCACCCACATTGTCATCACCCTCCACCACCTACCAAAACACCAACCTCAATACCACCGGCACCTCTCCAAACATCAAAAACACCATCACCACCAAAGTCTCCAACCCTTATTCCTTTGGAGTTATTCTCCACCTCACTACTTCTCAAATCCTTTCTTGGAGGACTTGGAAGATTGCCTCTAGGCCCAATCATCCACCACCATTTCCATCATTTGGCACCATTGGGTGGATTGCTCATGAGTCTCCTAGACCATCGTTTGATCCAAGCGCCCAGATTAGGGCCAAGACCTCTTCTCTTCCACCCCATCCACAAAGACATTCATGGTCCTTTGTATGGGATCAACCACTCCCTACATCAATGTCCCCTCACATAGAGGACATTGAGGAGTCCATGTGGGATGATAATCCTAGAGATGGCCGAACTCCAACATCTCCACCAATTCAAAAATATGGTGGATTCTCCTAAAGTGAGACTATGCAAATGCAAAATGCTTTGCTAGCCTCCATAATCACCAACCTAAACACCACCACCAACATCAACACATCTACCATTCCACCACCACAACCTCATCAACCATACTACCCTCCTAGGCATGGTTGTTCAACTTGTGAAACAACGGGCCCAAACCATTGATCGACGAGGTAATGGTCCATGAATTCAAGAACAAATGAGGTTCATCCTCAATCACATCCTGGCGACTCAGCGCTCTTTCTCATCCACCATCTCATTAGAATGGTCCTAGATTAGCTTTTCTAAGCATTTTATTTTATTTTATTTTATTTTTCTAGGATTTTTTTTATTGTACTAAAACACTTCATTTTGTTCTCTTTTCATGGTTTTAAATCATGAAAATTTTTAACTAATGAATGGTGTTTTCTATATTGTTGGTGCTTATTACATAGTGTTTGGAAATGCTTGTGAATGATGATTATTACTAACAATTTTTTTAGCTTTTCACAATCCATGTATCTTCCATTTAACGATTTAGGGAGCTTTGATCAAGGGAGATAATGGCTCGTGCTCATTATACATTCGCGTCGCATCTTCTTTTTATTGAGACAAAAAGGGGGAGAAATATATAGAACTTGGTTATATTTGACTTTTAAAGAAAAGTCAAATTTGCATACATTGACTTTTACGAAAAGTCAACATGATACTTCATTGGTAATACTTGACTTTACGAAAAAGTCAAGCGCATTATTGACTTTACGAAAAAGTCAACATCATGCCTCAACTAATAAGAAGACTTTGACTTCACGAAAATGTCAAACATCATACACTTGCATTATCATTTCTTTTTCAAGTTATAAAACTAATATTTTTATAACTCTTGCACAATATTTGTATCTTTTATAAAAATAAAATTTATATTTTGTCCTCAACAAAAGGAGGGTTGTAATACAAATATAGTCATTGAACGTTATTTATATTTTTGATCTTTACCTAAGTTTTGTTAACGACAAAAGTAAATTTAATTTTATAAAGCTTAAAGCTTGTCAAGTTTAATAGATATTAAAACAAGCTTTTTCAAACAATATCTTCATCATTTAATCATTTACATTGTGACTAATCATATCTTAATATGATTCTAACTATAATGTATGATAGTAGTTTTTAGAATGCTTTAGTTTCTTAAAAACTAAACATTACTTATGTATTTGCATATTTCTAAAAATAGAAAAATAACACATGACATCATGTGATGCATCATGGAAATCATTGGAAGATTTCATTAGATATTTTGTGTAGATTTGTATTTCTTGTATAACACAATCTTGCATAGATATGGTTGACTTTGCAAGATCTTGATATCTTCTGTCGGGACCTTCGGCGACACCAAAAGCCATAATGGTAGGAACCTTTTTAAGGGGTCCGGTCGTCAGGCTGGCGTGGTTTTGGCTATAAATAGCAAGCCAAAAAGTAGTTTTCATCCCTTTCCATCATACTCTCATACATATCTTCTCTCTAACCTTTCTAACTCGGTTTCATATCATATTAGTGATCTCTTTTGTAGCAAAGAAGATCAAGTCACATTCAAGCTTCAGCGAGAGTTGAAAGTCTTGTTTGTTTGGTGTTGTATGATCTTGTGTTGATTCATACTTCATTGTTGTACTAAACTATCATAATCTTGTGAGTGTGAGTGGTTAGTATTTTAGTCCTCAAAATACATTGTGTGGGGGAGTGGTTGTACCCTTGGAAAGAACTCGACATTTAGCTTAGTGTCGGAAATAGTGTAGGCGAAGTGTAAAGGTTTCTCCAGGTGTGAAAGGAGCTTGTTGACTAGTGAAGTTAAACTCGAGTGTGAGACTTCGAGGGGTGGAGTAAGACAAGAAAAAAGAGTCCTTGTGGAGCCGAACCACTATAAAAAACTTGTTGTGTTTTGATCATTTCTTTCCTTATTTACTCTTTACATATTGCTTACATATTTCATCAACATATCTAAGATAAATATCAATTGATCTTTCAATAAGTTTCAAAACAAAGTTTTAATTGGTAAACTATTCAACCCCCTTCTAGTTTTCTATACACCTCTTTCCGATGGTAATGGGTGAGGTAATGGACGGTATCATGGTGGTATTTTTGAGTGGCTTTAGGCATGGTTGATTTCAGAAACACAAATATTACAATTAGGCAAAATTTGTTGAGATGGGTTTATGGTTTTGATTTGTATTAACAATGTTGTGAATACAATGTAATCTTAGTTATGTAAAGCCCTTTTATTAATGATCAATTTTTTGGAAAGCCTAAATAATTAATTGATTAAAACCATAAACCCAGGATGAGGATGATGAAAATTAGAACATGTTAGTGTATTTACTTACAATGGTGTTCTAGAGAAGAATATACTTGAGGATATAGGTCCTATGAAGATGAAACCAGTTCTTGGAATTAGTTTTTTTTTGTGTTTTGTGGGGAGAAGGGAAAATGATGAGTGTTGGTTTTAAAAGCATTATAGGCTGGTTTTACTGTCCCCACGGTTCCCGGGATCCCTTGTAAGGGTGATAAGGTTTTAAATGTACCTTTTTAGGGGTCGTTTCAGCCCTTATTTGATCACTTTTTGTATCCGTTATTACTTAATATACTTTTTCACTTTTGGGTCTCTTGAAGGCAAATTCTTTGAAATGACTTATTCGGACGAAAAGCTGTGAATATCACGAAGAAAATGGCCAAAAGTCAAGAATAGAACACACTGTTGCTGAATTGAAAGGGGGCGTCAAGTTATACTTGTGGCATACGTCGAGAACCACAATGACGCCGTGGAACAAATTTTGTGACGACTTCGATAGCAAATTGCTTATTTACAAGTGGCGGCATCGAGGTTTTAAAAGTAGAGCGTCGCGGCTCGAGCCTTAGAATTTGATCGAACGGCGTCGAGGCGGAGAGCGGCGTCCAGGTCATAAGGTAGCCGCCCGTCACAAAAGATAAGCGTGGCCAGGCAGAAACCCTAATACTTGGCGACCCGGCAGTAGCGTCACAAATTAAAGGTAGCGCCGTGGCAGTTGTAACCTTATATATAGATCGAATTTTTTAGTTTTTGATGTGTAGTTTTGTGGAGTAAAGCCTAAACCCGAACCAAGCACGTCTTGTACAGTATTTTAGGGTTCCATACCTATCTTACATCAAGATAAGTGTTTTACTTCATTAATTTAATTATGTCTTCAATTGATTGTGTGTATGCTTGCATGTTCTCCATGTCCGGCTAATTTACTTGTGTGTTTTGCTTGGGTAATATGTAACTTAGTTATTGAATATTGATTGGTTGTCTCTTATCTTAATTGTGATTAACTTAGTATTGCGATAGGTCATTAGTTTGTGTTATTAATGCTAGATTAATCTTTGTTGAACCTTAGTTTATAATCACCTATAGGTAGTGGGCTATACATCCAAGAATACCTTAGTGTTAAGTTTATAAATCTAAGATTTTGTAGTCATTAACCTTTGAACTTAGAGTTAGGGATAAACACATACCCTCGACCTTAGAGACACAACGCAATTAAGAATAGGGACGTGACAATTCAACCATCAATAGGAGATAACTAGGGAGTAATAAAGCCTAAGCAAATACATTTTGAATCATCATACGAGCACACAACAATAGACATAGACTACATTCACCTTAGCTTAGATAATTAGATAAGTAGAAGTAATCGTTAAATACCAACCCCCAATCAAACCACGAGATTCTTACCTTTCAATTTCCTAAAAACATAAAAAAGATAAAACATAATCTTCTCAACTAACCTTGGCGTAGTAACTTCTCACTAGCATTCCTATTCCCTGAGAGCGATATCAATTCCGTGAAGCTTACCACTAATACTACACTACAAGCGATTAGGTTCCTTTGCCTAGGGTGTTGAAAACTTTAGCGACGAAAGGAAGTTCCTTTGACCCCGGTGAAACGGCGTGTGTAAAGCGTTATCAAGTTTTTAGTTACTTGTTGCGGGGAATAGAATAGCTAGTTAGATTTCTATCTCGTTTGGGTTTCCTTACTGATTCTATCAAGTAAGCTTTTATTCTCATTTTTAACTTTCTTGTAGTCTATCATTCTTTGTGTTTGTGTTAGTAAAACCCTTTCATTTTATCGCTACAACAGAGTGAAGTTGCATTTTGAATCATTAACAAATGGTACAATTGAATTAGGCATATTGGATTGCTTTTTATTGTTCTAATGAATTTGTGAGTGATCTTAGAGATATGTATCAAAATGAGATAGGTGTAAAGGTTGGATGGATTTGATAGATTTTCTTTGGCTTGTGTGGCTTATTCAGCGATCATTGTTAGAATCAACTCCTTTTAGCTAGACCCTACGGAAAATTTTGAGAAAAAGCCTCCTAATAAGCGATCGGTTATTAAGCAACGAGGAAATGGATAAGGAGGATTTATCAACCTTAGGCATCATGATAAAAAGACCTAGTTTTTAAGAACATGGAACCTAAACCCGAACAAGATTGTGAGATGGTTATAGTTGAACTACCTAGTTGCATGCGTGGGATAGATTTCACCAAAACATATGATCTGGCGTGAGATCCTTTAAGTGATAGAACATAGTGATCAAATTTTTTTGAGAATGATTCTTATGAATCGGACCAAGAATTTAAATGGCTAAGAAGGATTTGAGATATAGAGGTGTATTTGGGTTTGATCTACTAAGCACATGGCGAACTTTTTGAGGAGATCTAGATATAATGGAGAATGAGGTGGAAACTCCAACGCAATCCCTACCATCACTTGAGGAACACTCCTTTATAACTACGGGAAGAAGTAGAGACTATTGGAACCCACAGGTCGATATAGAACCTTTGGTCCAAATGCCACTAGAGAATGTAGGTTTAGATGCTTGTTGTCATGACCTCTCTCTTTTAGTACTAGGGAAGTTCATAATTTTTGATGAACGGGCCTGACAAAACCTTACCCAATTTTTCCGTCTTTAGATGTGAATCTTGGAGGTGAATTAGGCCCCAATCCACCCATCAAAATAAATAGTCCGGGTAGTTTCTTGATAAAGGTGGTAGACTCTAGGCCATGTAGAGTGGAAGCTAATATAGGAATAACCCATGACCTTACACACTTATATCACCCATTCATGGTTGATAACAAGAAACATTATAGGTTTAAACCGGGTTTATTAGGTCAAGATGGATCCTCAACTAAAATCTTTTGAGGTTGATAGAATGATCCATTTTAAGGAGATTTCACCATGCAATAGAATTAGGTAAGGTTATAATGAATGGAGCACACTACTTTGAGCATATAAATCACCCATCACCCTCTCCTCCCGCATGCCAAATTTCCACCCTAAGGGTGTGTGATCGCTACTATCACCCACATTTAAGCTTAAGTGTAGGGAAAACCTCCCCTTTATCCGTTAAATAAGGGTAGAGAGTCAAGCTAGTGACTTCGAGTAAAAACAAAGCACAGCCTAGGGAGGCAACCCGTGTGTATTTGTTTTTCATTTTTTTATTTATTTGTGTGTCATATATCTTTTCATTATTGTATGTTCTCATGCTTGAATTTGTGAAAATGCTTTTATTTTGTTCTTAACCTGCGTCTTAATTACATATAAAGGTATTTTACAAAAAGGGGACATTGTAAGGGGAAGATTACATACGTTTTTAAAACAGCGAACATGAAATTCACGACTATTGAAAAAGATATATATGTGCTAATCAAATGCTTGTATCGAGTCATAATGGATGTTTTTGCAGAAAATTTTTCCAGATTTTAAAGATAAAATTTTCCGAAATTTTTTCGAGAAAATGCATGGAACCCGGTTTAAATGCGAGGATTACTTGGCTTGGCGGCGTCGAGGAGGGCGAGAAACATCTTATCACTTTTCTGGTTTTTACGGCTACTTACAAATTTTGAAATTTTCAGGTCTTAATTTTCATAAATACGTAACATCCATTCCACAAAGCATTATATCCTAGTTTAGTAGAGTCTTATATATATTGTTACCTTGAGATTTTTACTGAAGGCTTAGTTTGTTTTCTTCAAGTGTGTAGGTTTAATTTACCAAGAAGAAGATACATAAGATGAGAAGGAGCTTTTAACGCAAATGTTCTTTTTGAAGAAAGATGTAACCACCACTTTACGGATACGAGCTGTCGGGGGAGTACTAGTTTCTTTCATTTTTACCTTCCATTTATAACACGATACTTTGAGGAACATTGGGGAAAATGTTCAGTTTAAGTGTAGGGAGGGAAAATAAAACGGGAATTTTGAAACTATGCTTATCCTTGACTATTTGCTTTGGCACCAAATTTAAAATTTTTCATGACATATAGGAGTGGGCCATTAGTCTTAATAAAGCATCTCATGGATAGAAAATTATATGACTAGCACAAAAACCGTTTACATAAATTACCCAAAATGTGAGGATAAGCCCTTAGATTAGTGGAATTAAAGCATTCATCTTTAATGATTAGAGTGTGAACGGTAGTATAATAGATTCTAGAACTTGTTTTGTGATGCATTCGAGATGCGCTAGTAAGACACACTTGTGGTTTGGAATAACTAAATGATAGAGGCATTAGGATAACCCTTGTTTTGATACGGTAATATAATTACTTCTTCCTCATCGGTTGAGTAATTCCCCACACCTTTGCGTTGTACTCATCTTGTTACACGATACCCTAGTTAACCCCTCGAGCCTATCCTTTTCGCGGTTTTTAAATTGATGTTTGAGTTTTCAGAATATCAATGAAGAGCATTATTTACAATCCACTTTGAAATGCCTTTTTGATAAGCCTTAGCCTGCGCTTTCGCTTTAAGTGCATTATTGTTATCACCTTCTAAACCCTTAGTTCCATTATCTTGTTGCTTGCATAAGTTGCTAAGTCGAGTCATATCCTTTTAATACCACGGTTTGGGGCGATTGGGACTCATGGGAAAAGTTAAATTTTATGAAATAACGGGAAGGGAACATTAAATTCAAATTCCCTTTATTTGCATAATGATGTACTCCAAGTGTTTTGATCTTTTCAATTCGGGTCAAATTAGTGTTAGAGTAATAAAACTCAAGTGTAGGATGTTCCTATAAATCCTATCATTTGATGTTATCGTAGAGGATGGTAGAGTAAAGTGTATGGAAAAAAATAGAAAAATGAGAAAAAAAAACCATCAGGGCTACTATCCTACATCTATCTTTCAATTTATGTTTGTTTATTTTGGAGTTATCTAGGTTTAGAGTGTAAGTCTTAGCTTGTAGCGCCATTCTTCTAATGCTTGTAACAAAAAGATTTTTGACTTGCCACCACTAAATAGCCTATCCCACAAACCCTTTGTTTCCCTACCGTAAGCCTATCATTACAACCCTTTAAAAGACCTCTTGGATAGTCTTTCCTAGGTGCTTACTTTAAGCGATGGAGGTTTATCTAGTCTCAAGCCTATGGTAATCTATGTACTAGGACCGGTTAATGAGTGTTTATCTTCCATTTCCAACTTGTTATATTTCATATACACACTAGAGATGTAGTATCCAAACACCCCATGTGAGTGCTAGTATGTAATTTCGTGCTGTGATGACTTTTCTTGGGGCTTATATGTGTTGTGGATCGTTCTAAACTAATGCTTTATGACCCCTAACTTATAAATTAATTGGCAAAAAGCACATTTGCTTGAGGACAAGCAAATACCAAGTGTAGGGATATTTGATAAGGTTTCAAAATGTACCTTTTTAAGGGGTCGTTTAAGCCCTTATTTGATCACTTTTGTATCCGTTATTACTTATTATCGTTCCTTTTCACTTTTTAGGTCTCTTGAAGGCAAATTCTTTGGAATGACACTTATTAGGGCTAAAAGATGGCGAATATATGAAGAAAAAATGGCCAAAGTCAAGAATGTCGAGACACTTAGGCTGCTGAATTGAAAGGGGAAGACTTGAGAACAAATTTTGTGGCGACTTCGATGTAAATACTTATTTACAAGTAGCGGCATCGGGTTTTAAAAAGTAGAGGCATTCGCAGCTTTCGGGCGGCCTAGATTTGATCGGGCGGCGTCCCGGCGGAAGAGCGGCGTCCGCAGTCATCGAGGTGATGGCGTCACAATGATACTTGGCCAAGGCCGAAACCTAATACTTGGCGACCGGCGGCGTCACAAAATTAAGGGTAGCCTTGCGTCCTGTTGTAACCTTATATATAGAATCAAATTTTTAGTTTTGGTGTGTAGTTTTGTGGAGTAAAAACCTAAAACGAACCAAGGCTGTCTTATACTAGGTATATTAGGGTTCCATACCCTATCTTACATCAAGATAAGTGTTTTACTTCATTAATTTAATTATGTCTTCAATTGATTGTGTGTATGCTTGCATGTTCTCCATGTCAGAGCTATTACTTGTGTGTTTCCTTAGGTAATATGAAACTTAGTTATTGAATATTGATTGGTTGTCTCTTATCTTAATTGTGATTGACCTAGTATTGCGATAGGTCATTTGTTGTGTTATTAATGCTTGATTAATCTTTGTTGAACCTTAGTTTATAATCACTTAGAGTAATTGTAGGCTATACATCCTAAGAATCTTTGATAACATCAAATAGTCCTGAATATTAAGTGTCAATTTCCCCCGATATTGCTCGTTATTTATATCATTTATATGGATTTACGCTTGTTTTCCATTGTTTTCCACTTTCAGGTAAATTACGAGCATTGGGCTAAGAAGGCAGGAAATGGAAACATTACTAAAGATTTATCATAGTATGCCTATTTTGAAGAGCAGCGTAACTCCTCTCTCACACTACACCCGTTTACTATTATTGCGTGACCCGAAATACCAACATCAAGAGGTTGCGGTAACTCTTCCAAAGGTTCTGGCGTAACTCCATTAAGTCAAAAAGGAGTTCCATACCGTTGATACTTCGCCCGTAACTCTTGCATCACTACGGCGTAACAAGTTTATGAAGACTACGGTAACCACTAATAAGGTTACGCCGTAACTACCGAATCTAGTGCATTTAGAAATATAGAAGGTTCTGCAGCATAACTCTATTTTGGATTCTGTAGTAACGAACCTAACCTATAAATACCCGAATTCCGGCATTTCTAATCATCCCATTCCACACAACCTCTGAGAATGTGGGAGAAGCGTCAAAGAAGCGGGGTCTAGGGAGCATACGAACACCAAGGGAGAAGTCACTCCATTCACGATAAGCTTTGGCGTTTTATATTTCTTTTACTTTCAATTCATGTATTTAGTACCTTTGAATATTGAATTGATTTGCATGATTAATATGAGCGGCTAAGCACCCTTTGGTGCTAGCCTAGTTATAATTCTTTAATTGTTTTGTTTGCTTTTACCTTTACTTTTGTACAATTATTTCTAAGTGTATGCATGCATAGTTCATTGGTAGTCACCCTTGGTTCGGTAGTTTTGAATGGCGGTAGAGGCCAATTGCCTAAGAGATATGACCAAGCTGACCCTTGAGGTGAGGGTGAGGCGGGGAAGGGTAGATATGACCAACGGCGACCCTTTCTTGTCGCGTTGACCAAGCTGATCACCTATCGTTTGGATGAACTTAAGAATTGGGGGGTGTAGTGTCTAAGTTCTATGACGGACACTCACTATTTGAATCTAGCATGTGGTACTTAATGACTTGGCTTGAGGACCCGGGAACAACGGACTTATGACGGTGCTGATTTCTCACGTGGTGGCATCTTCTTTGGTTAGGCGGTGTGACCAAATGTTGTCCTCTCAATTTGACCCTACACGAGAAGTAATTGGAAGTAGGTAGGCGTAGACATAACTAGCTAGGAGGATTGACTAGGTTAAAACCACTATTCCTCTATTGATTTCCCTTTACCATTTATCGCTTTTATTATGCATTAGTAGTTTAATTAATTAAATCCCTATGAAACCATTATTGATACGTGACAATTAGACTTAGTAATAATCCAACACACATAGCTCTTGGGGCGACCACCGGCTTTACCATTTTACACTACAGCGACGGGTACGCGCCGTTAGTGCATTAGGGTAGACCATAGGTATAATGAGACACTATAAATATTAAGACACAGTGGGGTAAAGCTTTTAAGTTTTTTGAAGCGTATTTAGCTGTATGGGGGATTATATTAGGATTGATATTAAGTCTTTCATTTCATATTTAAACTTTTCTCACTATCATATTTCAAGTTTTTAGGTACCATGGAAGTTGTTAACATCGATGACCTCACTCTTCAGGAATACTTGGCGTTGACAAGAAGCGGAACAAGAATTGGGTCTCGTAAGACCGTATCGAGGCGGATGTTAGTTTGAGAATTAAAGACCAATTTATGGGGAGCTTGGCGCTAACCCTTTTTACGAGGAAGCAGGGGCGATAGCGCATATATGAGCCGCGTTGAAAATGTCTATACATAAGCTTGCCTTTTCAACATTCGGTGTCTCATGATCTTTGTTATGCTTAGGGTATTCCCAATGACTCTTTACTGGAGCAGCGGAAGAAGATGGAGTGAAAGGTTGCCACATGACGATTATACTTGGCGCTACTAAAGAAACACTTTATTCAAAGATATTGCCGCCATGAAGATTTCTAACAGGCTTTTGGAATCCATAATTTCAAACAAGAAGGCAGCGAAACTTCATCAAGCTTGGAAGGACGGTCAAGCGATGCTTTAACAAGTGTCCTACCAATGATACGAATAATCGTGAAGGTCAATATTTTTTCTACAAAGGAATAAATGTAACTACAAGGCAAATCTTTGGACTATCAGGACCTATCCCAAGCATGACTTCTACCAATGCAATTGAAGCCATTCAAAAAATGGCCGGACCACTCTCAAAATAGCGGCGGTGGGGCAAAAACCAAAGCGGAATTTTTGGCGGAATTAAACAATAGCTAGTAAACGAAAATCTCCGGTAGGATATCTTTGAAAATCAAAAGCTGATTCATGTACCATCCAAATTAAATTTTAGCAGCGTGGTGGGGACATTTGACAAAAAGCGTCCTAAAGTTGACAAGGAATATACGATCGAGGAAGCTAAATATGGAGAGAATAGGCCTTTCTCGAGGATATCGTAATGGGTTTCATGGAGGACCCCAAGTATTATGGCGTAATGAGAGAAGAAATAACACGGAGAAATTTTTAACAAATACCTTGTGGACACTACCAAGGGCAAAGGCAAGAGAGGAATGGCTTAAAATTTCCAAGATAGCTCTAAACAAAGCCTTCCCATTACCATATCACTTAAAACTGAAAACTTTAAGCTGGAAAGCTTGGCTGACGAGGTACAAGAAGAAGCGAAGAACATAGAGCAAATCCACTATATGTAGGCTGTATTCTCGATAACAACAAATTCCGATGGAGTGGGATCTTGATGGCGAAAGTGAGATTCGCGTAATCACATCGGTTACAGCGTTAACCGAATTTAACAAAGACAAGGCACCAAGGATGACAACCCTAAAGAAAGAAGTCATTGGTGGCTTGCAATTAACGATGGAGAATGCTACTGACTTGTGGGCCTCATGTGATCCTCGAAAAACCGATGGTGGTGTTTAATAAAAAGGATAAATATAGCCAGAATCAAGTGGACTACACTAAGCGACGAAAAAGGTTAGCCAAGTTCTCAATTATGAAGTGGAAGGGCCACCATTAAGCATTAACGCAAACCCTTACTCATCATGGAAGATCGAGAATACTAGCGGCAGCCCAGCGATGGCTAACGTAAGTAAATCCTTTTCGTGATTATCGTGAACGGGAGGAGGTAATGTGGAAGAACGGTTGGATATGCCTACACAATCTAGGAGGCACTTTACGCTGCTGATTTTGGAAATATATCATTCAAAGATTGTATTCATAAGATTCGGGACGCTGATAATTAATTCAACTCGTTCGTAAATTTGGAACTCAAATATGAGAAACACATTCCTTTCGTGGAAAACCATTATCTCGATGACATTCCTCTCAAGATGACGTATGATCATGGTTCAAATCATTGGTGCAACAAATTAAAAATCACCGACGAGTGTTGGGCTTCCCCGCAACCCTTTGAGTATGAATGTGATTATAGCTGTGATTGAGAGAGGGAAGACGAATCTCTTTGACTTCACTAATGATTCGAAGAATGTAACCGCCTGGCCGATGGATCCCTGATTCAATTTATCAGTCAAAATCAAATACTTTAAAAATTGACGCTCTAACCAATAAGAAAACTGGAAAGGTGTATGAGTAGCATCAACCTAACAACGAAGTTCCTAATGAAAAACTAGAAGATGACACCTAGGCTCATCTTAAGGTAGAAACGAAGAAAATAAACAAATACTCAACTAACTTGAAGATACGATTCCGAACAATGATTTCGATTATCTCGAGTTGCAAGGCTAAGATTCGGCTTCATTGACCTGTATGATGAAATTAACCGTGAAAAAGAAGATGCAAGCCTTTCGCATCCCATTTAAGAGGCCACCCTATAATATAGCCAAAATTTGAGTTTACGCCATACCTTACTGTCAGCCTGCCAAGAAAAATTTTGCAAGATCGAAAAATTGAACCAAAGAATATTCCTAAAATGCCACAAAATGTTGGGTGGGTTAGGCGCAACTTAATGAAAGACATGAAGAAGCCTGTGATGTCCAAAGGCCCCTATAGAAGCCCCGGGCTCCGAGTCTAACTTAAAGACTGCTAATAAAGAAAAGTGCTCTTTCGGGAGACAACCCACTATCCTTTCTTTGTTTTTATTTCCTTCTGCTGGGTTTTGTGTTTTCTAAATCCATTTTGCAAGGAAACGAGGAACTAATTGTCATAGCTTGCCGATTCTAACAGAGTTACGTATGCGAACTCATCTTCGTGATTACTCCGTAACCAATATTTTTAGCAGTAGGATTCTTGATTAAGATTCACCACGTAAGTAATACCTCAGCATTAGCCAGAACTACTCGCTTGATATTGCTCATACTAAAGGTTTGCCGCTACGTAATTTCTCACCAGAAGTTACTACGTATCTTTCCTCCTCGCTTTAATTCTTCATTTTAAAACACAGAATCCTTGTATTAGTTTTTAAATGAACTTATGGGTGTGTTCCCCGTAAACCCTCACGAGATTTCACCTATCCACTGGGACACCAAGTGGTTTAAAAGGCTTGTTGCAACCGCCAAATGCAACTGGATTCCTTGCTTCTAAAAGTGAGTTAGGTTTGTTTTTCATTTCTTTCTTTTTTTTCTTTTAGAATTATGCTTGTTTCAGATTGTGATTTCGTGGATTGAAGTTTGTTCATGACGCTTTTAAAGGCTAAGGTGGTTCTTTTTCGTATCTTCTTCTTTTGGAGCAATTTCAGGGAAGCTCGCCTAATTCTATTTTCTTCTTCACCTTTATTTTAATGCCTAGTACAAAAGGGACTTTGTACAACAGTGGGGGACGGGAGTAGAATTATCTCTCTGAACTTTATTTCACTTCCTCATTTTTCTAGTTTATTTTGAAAAATTATGCCATTTGTAAAATTTTGACATGTTTTCCTAACCTAACTAGATTAGACCTAAATGAAAGCACATACAACCCTTGATTATATGGTGAGATTAGCCTTATCCGTTTCCAATATTTTACCCCAAATCCACCAAATTATGAGTGTGCCCGTGAGTTTGTAAACTTTAGAACTTGGCCTTGCATCATTTCTGACCATAGACGCAGGTATGTTGAGTTAGCTCGATGTATTTGACTTTTCTCGCTTTTAGAAGGCAATATTATAGGATTATCACCCAAATGTAAAATTCTACCATTGTGAGTCTATCGATTAGTCACTCCTAATTTTCAATTCCATGAAAACCCTTTGTCGTGACTTTTAGTGCAAGATTCCCCTAGATACACCCTTCTGAGCCATTCCTTTCATTTTGTCAACCCAATATATTGCTCTTACACTCTATACACCTTAGCCTACCCCTCGTAGTCTTTATTTGTAAATCGGGAAGTCATCTATTGGCCTAAGTTCAAGGTTCGTGGAAAGGTTTGGAAATCACGCTTTCATCGATACATTTATGAAGATTGAAGACCCCCAATTCCCATTGTTCATCTCAAGTGGGGATGTTATGTTATTATGTTATGTTGAAAATAATAAATAAATAAAAAATGATTCGAAAAAAAATATATATTTGATTGAGTTATGATATTGTAAAGTGCGATATTATAAGCACTGTAGTATGGGCTTTATTGATTAGTACAGGAGGCCAATTCTAACAACATTTGAAGATTGGAGTTGGTAGTTATTCCAACAAGAAGAAAAGGTAGTGTGCCCATTACCACGCCCCTAATGACATACACACTTCTTGCATTTCATGATCCGTTTCTAGACTTCTAAGCTTGAACTTTGGGGGAATCGTGAAGTGGTGATGACTCTAGTTATAGATTTAGACTACCGCTATTTTTCATTTTACACCAATTATATATCCGATGTCTTATCCTACCCTTTAGTCATGAAGCATGTCTAGGGGTGATGCAAATGGCAATCTTTGGTTTCTTGGCCATGGATTTGGTCATGTATCATTGATTTTGTCCACTTCACCGTGATATGTTAGTAATGACGAGCCACCCCTAACCTTTGTCAAAGTGTCTACCCATATTGCCTCTTAGAATTGTTTAGCCCTTAACTCTAGTGGTGGAGATTTGTGTAACCACCAAGCTTATAATAAAATACATGCTATGACTGCAATGTATTGAAAGTGATCACCCCTAAATTGATACTTAGAATAGTTGAGATATTTGAGTGTTTGTCTCTTTCGTGAGGTGTCTAAATTTTGTTTTATTCTATATAAGGGATTTGTAAACTCATATTTTCCTGTGTTTGGGGAGATATCTTTTGAGGAATCTATCTAACATGGTCTACTTGAGGGCAAGTAGAGTTTAAGTGGGGGATATTTGATAACATCAAATAGTCCCGTAATATTGGTGTCAATTTCCCCGATAATGTTCTCAAGTATTTATATCATTTATATGGATTTCCATTGTTTTCCACTTTCGTAAATTACGAGCATTGAGCTAAAGAGAGACGCGAAATGGAACATTACGCCTGTGAATTCATTGCCACCTTTAATACCAACTTATCAAGAGGTTACAGCAGACTTTTCCTAAAGGTTACGACGAATCTATTAGGTCAAAAGAGGTTCCTTAGACAAATATCATACTTACGCCAAGAATTCAATGCATCACTTTACGACGTAACCGAAGTTTATTGAAGACTACGCATTTAACTACTTATAAGGCTTCGCCGTAATTCAGATCTAGTGCATTTTATTTGCTGAATAGAATACCGTTAATTCTATCTTTTGGTTACGCTGCAACTTTTACCCTCGCCTATAATGACCCCAATGACCTTCTCTCATTTCAAATCATCCCATTCCACAATACAACACTCAGAGCATGGAAAAGCCAAGGCAGGTCTAGGGATATATTGGAGTCAAGCTCTCAAGGGAGAAGTCACTCCATTGGCAAGCTTTTAGCGCTTTATATTTCTTTTTTACTTTTAATTCATGTATTTCGTACCTTTGAATATTGAATTGGTTTGCATGATTAATATGATACGGCTACACCCTTTGTGCTAGCCTAAAGTATGATTCCTTAATTATTTTGGTTGCGCTTACCTTTACTTCCCGCATATTTATTTCTAAGTGTATGCATGCAGCTTCATTGTTAGTCACCCTTGATTCGATAGTTTTGAATGGCGGTAGAGGCCAATTGCCTAGGAGATATGACCAACTGACCCTATGTCACACCCCCAAATTACCTGTTTTGCAGCGGAATGGAATTCCTGGGGATTGACTGTCATAGCATCACAATCACAGTTATATTTGAGCGACCTAAAGTGTCGTTTGGAAAATACATCGTTTGATTTAATAAAATAATCTGAGTTTACAAAGTAGGTCCCAAATGAAAATCAACTTGTGCGGAAATAAGTTTGTACAATTCAAGCGATGTTTTAAAGTACGATAAAACCCATGTGAGGCAGCGTCGTTTATCACCAGCGACTCCATGATGTGTCCAAATGCATGCCATGAAGTGAATGCCTTAGATACCGGAGATAAAACATGCTAAAAGTGTCAACACAAAGGTTGAGTGAGTTCATAGAGTTTGTGTTGAAATGTAAAGCCTTTCAAAATCGCTTTATGCGCAAAGAAAAGCATTGTAAATCGTTGAAATGTAAAGACTTTCAAAATCGTTTATGTAGCAAAGGCATTGTAAATCCACCAGTTCGGTTCCAAGTCCGCCCATACAAAACTTGCAACCTTGTGTTCACAACCTTTACACGAATATACGCATAGTTTATGTTTAAACAGAAATTTAAATCAAGAATTCACGAAATAGTGCATGGCTCAATGTATCGAAATGTTTATGCAAAGAAAGCATTGTAAATCCACTGAGTTCCAAGTCCACGCCCATACAAAACTTGCAACCCTCGTGTGTTCACAACCTATTGCCAAAATGTATATAGTTTATGATCAAGTGCATGATGTCAAATGAATTCACAATATAGTACCTAACTCGACGTAGAACAATAGCACATAATCAATAGTACTTAACTTAATGAGAACAATAGCACATAATCAATAGCACTTAACTCGGCGTAGAACAATAGCACATAATCAATAGCACTTAACTCCAACTTTATGGGTAGTCAAGCTGATTTAGAGCACGTTATCGACGTAGTACCGTAGCACGCATAAAAGCAAGAACAATTTTATATAAAGTATAACCTTTGATTTAGAAACAATGGTAATTATGATAGATTTTAGCCTTAAAAATCTAAAGTACTTGTGAAAAATAATTGAGCATGTATCTCCCCCAAAACAGTTATGAAAACAAGTAAAAGCAGGGGGCTACTGAAAACTCACTTGGTGGAATGATGCGAAGACAAGATGTGCTTAGTACACGAGATGTAAGGTGATCAAATGCAAATCCTGACCTATGATGAACGTTATGATATGTAATGAGTTGCAATGTAATGTTATGCATGCATTTCGTATGTTATTTATACCATTTACGAGTTTTGAAAATATTACTGCGTCGATTTAAAAAATACTCTTTTCTTTACTTCCTTGACCCTTCAAAAAAAATGACTTTACATGTTTTTACATTAAAATGTCATCCTATAATGGTTTTATAATGATTTTTGGTGAAATTTACACTTTTCGCCGCAAAACAATGTCGTTCTTAGGAATATCATGAAATTAACAAAAATGGCTCGGAAAAATAGTTAAAAAAGCGGTTATGCGTCGATCGTTAGAGAATCGAACTCGACGGTTTGGAAAGTTTGTATCGATATCTAGAAGTTTCAGTTCCGAAGCCCAAAAGGTCTCGATCATAAAGATATTAAGTAAGTGAAGTTGGTGATTTTAGTTACCGTAACACTTATCTCGTAAAAATAATATAGTTTTCTAAAAATAATAGTTACGCAAGTTTATGAAAAAGCAGGGTATCTTTAGTCGTTTCAAATCCGTTTTCTCGTGATTATAATGGCGTCCTTAGCTTCGTGTCAAAGTATACTATTATATTTTTGACAAGTCGAAATAATTTATGAAGCTTAAGGCTCGTTTTTGACTCGAATAAATCAATAATAGTTTGCTGAAATTTCAGAAAATATATATTTCGTCGTCAAACTTGAAAATTCATAACTTCTTCGTTATAACTCCGTTTTAATCCGTTCAAGCGACCCGCAATTCGTTTTAAAGTATAATTTCTAAATATCAAGGCCAAAAATTTGTGCCCACTGTCGGATTTTCCAGAAAAACAAAATAAGGACAGATCACTTTTTATACTTATCGAAAATAGTTTTTATCGGACAAAACCTATTCTAATCCCTTCAAATCAACTCCGAAACTAATCTAATCCTACCATACACCTTCTTAGGGTGTCATGGGTTCCTAATCACCATCAAGACCAAAGAATACCATGGGAATATTTATAGGATGACCAATATGTATATATATATAACTCAATAAATCATGAAAAATGGTATAAATCACATATCATGCATACTAGCTCCAAAATGAAAAGATACATATGAAAATGAAAAGGAACATGAAAATGATAAAAACATGCTTACAAGTGATAATGATGAGGTGAAAGTAACAAGGATTCAAACTTAAATACCCTTGGTTTTATTTCAAAACCTTATACAGAGTATATATACTAGATTGTAAAAACACTTGTGCTTGAAAAATTTTTGATCCCCTTTGTGTTCTTGAGTGTGGCCGGTTTTGGAGAAGCCAAAAGGAAGAGAGAAACTTTACTAACTATGAATAATTGATTGAATTGAATGAAGTGTAAAAGTGAGTTTGAGTATAAATATAAACATGGAAGAAATTTTCACCAAATAATAAATGCCTCATCCCCATTGGTCGCTGGGGGGAGTGTATTTGCAAAAATACATTTTTTTTTTCTAAAATGTGTAAATATGTATACTTGTGTAATATTTTGTGCAATTTGTAAGAAAATGTAAAGAAAGTGTAGATAGTAGTAGCTTTTTGGTACAAAAGTTTTTAATAAATCAAAATAGAATGTAATGAGATGATAAAAATTGTAAAAATACATTCCTTGTAAAATTTGGGTGATAAAATAATTATCGTACAATTTTAAGAAAAAACCGTCGTAATAATTAAACTTTAACGATTAATATACTAAATAAATTTGAAACACTAGGAAAACTAAAAATATAGTTTTTATGAACTAAATGTAAGTATAAAAATACGTCGGGATCATTTTTGAAAGTAACGGATTAAATATACAAAATAATAACTCACGCGATAAAGATTATTAAACATAAAAAAAAATTACGTTGAAAGTGAAACAAAATGTCATGAATAAACTAATGAGATGCAAATGATGTCAATGAAATGTAGACTACTCATAGTCCATATGAAATGCATGCGTGATGTCATGATCATGAATTCGCGCTAAACCTCCAAGGTTACGCGAATTTGAAACACGAAATGTGTTTCTTACGATAAATGTTGAAATAATGAGACATGAATCGTGTCCAAGAAATGACACGAAGTAATGGATTGTCACATTAAGCCCATCCAAAAAGGAATTGATCCACTGAATTGGGTCAGTGTTAGATAGTCTATCGGGTTTATGGTTTGATGTGGCAAACTTTCCCATTTCCGAGCAAAACCCTCAAAAGACTTTTTGGTAACGATTTTACTTAATCCTGACAACTCATCAAACAAGAAATGTCATACGATTAGGCTAAATCGGTTTAGGTAACAACTTGTTTCTAGCTCGATCTTTGCAACTCATCAAACAAGAACTGTCAGGCGGATCAAACTGGAAACAAGTGGTTTGAAGAAAATCTTTTGAAAATTTGGCTCGATTATGGAATTGCTTACACATATAAGCCTACTACTCCCTTCATTGCATGATTCTTCTTGAATTAGACATAGGTGATCAGGCTATGTATAATTTAGGAGTAACTATGCAATGCTTGGACTAATCGACTCATATGATGTTTGGTGTTGAGTCAACTGATGTTAAAATTGTGATGAACATCGAGGAGAGACGACATGGAGAAGTGTCGTTAAAATGATAGTTAAAGTAAAAAGAATTAAAATCCTCGTAAATGATAACAAATCGGAAAGAAAATAAAGTACAATAGATGAGAATATTTTACAAACTATAGTAGTTTAGCAAAAAAGTAGTACATCTTAGGTTATAAAGATTAGGTACGATTTATGGAAAACATAAACTTAGTACGACATGATACATAAGGAGAAATAAGACATTAGTTTCGAATTCTTGAGTCTTCTGCGTTGTTGTGACCATGGCGATTTAGCTCCTCCTCCTCCTTCTAATAACATATATACATTCCATGAGCACCTTGTCTCACTTGTTGACCTTGGTTTTGAGGACATTGATTCCGATAGTGTCCTTGCTCCCCATACATCCGAAGCAGGTGACTACGGCTTTGCCCTTACAGTCCTTAGCAAGGTGTCCTACTTTGTGACAGTGTACTAAAACATATACCGCCACATGGACCATTATGATGTAGTGTGCATTGGCGGCATCGTGGTAAGTTTCCTGCATAAGCTCTTCCCGGTGTTGGTGCAGCAACATAGACCCTGGCGACTTCTTGTCTTCTATTATGTTGTTGGTGATGGTTAGTGTTATGGTTTTGGTTGTCGTTATCATAACCTCCTTGGTCGTCTTCCCATTTTCTTTTGTTGTTGTTGATTGGTTATCGTCGCCGTTGTCGTTGTTGTTTTGGTTATTGTTGTAGTTGGTGCGGTTGTTGGGGTTGTTGTTGTTTTGGTTGGTGTTGGTGTACTTGCCTCTCTTCACTACCTGAGCCATGAGCTTTTGAGTCAATCGAATAGCTTCCTCAATCGTTTAAGGGTCAAAGAAGTCCGTCTCCTTGAATAATTTCGGGAAGTCCTTCAAATGAAAGCCTCCAGGTAGCTTCTCATTATCAAACCATAGATGGGCATAACCGTATAATATCCAATTCTTGGAATCTACGAATGTAAGTGTCGATATCATACCCAATAGTTTTTAGTTCATAGAACTCCGTTCCAACTTTTCACTTCCGTTCGAGGACAAAACTTCTTAGTCACCAAACCCTTGAATTCCTCCCAAGTAAGCTTGAAAGCATTCTCCATCCCAATCGGTTGAGCATATGAATTCCATTTACGACAATGCTCCATCGAAAGTAGTGTACTTCGGCAAAAGATACTTGACCTTACTATCATCCGGGCAATTACATAACAAAACACGGACTCCAATTTCTCAACCATCTAACTGGCATGGCGGGCTCCTTCGGTCCCCTTTAAACTTGGTGGGATCTCCACTTTTGAAATCCTTATCGAACGGACATGCTCTTAACTCCGGATCCTCTTGCATTTCAGCTGATTTCCAGCGGCAAACCTAGCGGCCAGCCGGCGGCCATGAATTTCAAGGTCTCAAGCAGCAGACAGCCTGTTTCCCTTTCAATCCTTAATGCCTCTGCTACACTATCCCTACCAACTTTTGAATAGCGCAGGTCATTACAGGTGTGGCTTTCTTCGGCTAATAATTCTTCAAAAATAAGAGGAAAGGGTGAGGCGTAGCAAAATCCGATGTTAATAATAAGCGCTCGAGAAATGTGATAAGAAATGATAAATTTGAGGTTATGTTTCAAAATGATCGGCGGTTTCCGAAAAGATGGGTTATGAGGTGTTGTAAGTGCTTCAATGTATGATGGTTTAGAGACTTAATGTGTGAATAAAGTGTAAATCGACATGTTAGTGGTGAAACAAAGGAATGAGAGCGACTTAGCCCTATATAAAAAGTTTATCTCGGCATTCGGTTATCGATGATGAATCAAATTCTGATATAAAAAATTGTGATAGGGAATGACAAGGAATTCTCCACGTTAGAGTATGGGAAAAAGATAATGGAATGGGCATTTAAGGGCATCCATGTGACAATCGTTATGAAATGAAAGTAAATAACTCTAAAATGTATGTGATAAATGGGGATTGTGCAAAGTGAACATGTACTTATGATGAAATGATGAGATGCTATGATAATGTAGTTATAGTCTAGGGTCAATGATGCAACCTAGTTCTCTATAACCGAAGCTCGGATGCCAATCTGTCACACCCCCAAATTACTGCTTTTTGCAGCGTGAATGGAATTCACGGGGATTGATGTCATAGCATCACAATCACAGTTATATTGAGCGACCTAAAGTGTCGTTTGGAAAATACATCGTTTGATTTAATAAAATAATCGGAGTTTACAAAGTATAGGTCCCAAATGAAAATCAACTTGTGCTGAAATAAGTTTGTACAATTCAAACGATGTTTTAAAGTACGTAAAACCCATGTGAGACGCGTCGTCATCGCGACTCCATGATGTGTCCACATGCATGCCATGAAGTGAATGCCTTAGATACCCGAGATAAAACATGCTAAAAGTGTCAACACAAAGGTTGAGTGAGTTCATAGAGTTTGTGTTGAAATGTAAAGCCTTCAAAATCGTTTATGCAAAGGCAAAAGGCATTGTAAATTGTTGAAATGTAAAGACTTTCAAAATCGTTTATGTAGCAAAGGCATTGTAAATCCACTCAGTTCCCAGTCCCGCCCATACAAAACTTGCAACCCGTGCGGTGTTCACAACCCTGCGAATATGCATAGTTTATGTTTAAACAGAAATCGTCAAATGAATTCACATAATAGTGCATGGCTCAAATGTATCGAAATTTTATGCAAAGCAAAGGCATTGTAAATCCACTCAGTTCAAGTCCCGCCCATACAAAACTTGCAACCTTGTGTGTTCACAAACCCATTGCCAAAATGTATATAGTTTATGATCAGTGCATGATGTCAAATGAATTCATATAGTACCTAACTCAATCGGCGTAGAACAATAGCACATAATCAATAGTACTTAACTCAACGTAGAACAATAGCACATAATCAATAGCACTTAACTCGACGTAGAACAATAGCACATAATCAATAGCACTTAACTCAATTTATCAAAGAGTCAACTGATTTAGAGCGTTATTTAATGACGTACCGTACGTAAGCTAAACAAGAACAATTTAGATAGTATAACCTTTGATTTAGAAACAATGGTAATCATGATAGATTTTAGCCTTAAAAATCTAAAGTACTTGTGAAAAATAATTGAGCATGTATCTCCCCAAAAGATTATGAAAACAAGTAAAAGCAGGGGCTACTGAAACTCACTTGGTGGAATGATGCCGAAGACAAAAGTGAGTACACGAGATGTAAGGTGATCACGCGAAATCCCTACCTATGATGAATGATATGACATGAGTTGCAATGTAATGTTATGCATGCATTTCGTATGTTATTTATACCATTTACGAGTTTGAAAATATTACTTTCGCTCGTCGAAAAATACTCGTTTGACGTCTTGACCCTTCAAAATGACTTTACATGTTTTTACATTAAAATGTCATCCTATAATGGTTTTATAATGATTTTTGGTGAAATTTACACTTTTAAATCGTCGCGAAAACAATGTCGCTGGAAATATCATGAAATTAACAAAAATGGCTCCGGAAAAATAGTCAGAAACGATTATGCGTCGACCGTTAGAGAACGAACTTCGACGGTTTTGGAAAGTTTGTATCGATATCTAGAAGTTTGAGTTCGAGTTTTGTCCAAAAGGTCTCGATCATAAAGATATTAAGTAAGTGAAGTTGGTGATTTTAGTTACCGTAATACTTATCTCGTAAAAAATAATATAGTTTTTCTAAAAATAATAGTTACGGCAAGTTTATGAAAAACGTGTATATCTTAGTCGTTTCAAATCCGTTTTCTCGTTATTATAATGCGTCCTTAGCTTCGTATCAAAGTATACTAATATATTTTTGACAAGTCGAAATAATTTGTGAAGCTTAAGGCTCGTTTTGACTCAATAAATCAATAATAGTTTGCTGAAATTTCAGAAAATATATATTTAGTCGTCAAACTTGAAAAATTCATAACTTCTTCGTTATAACTCCGTTTTAATCCGTTCAAGCCCGCGGTTCGTTTTAAAGTATATTTTCTAAATATCAAGGCCAAAAATTTGTGCCTACTGTCGGATTTTCCAGAAAAACAAAATAAGGACAGAACACTTTTATACTTATCGAAAATAATTTTTCTCGGACAAAACCTATTCTAATCCCTTCAAATCAACTCCAAACTAATCTAATCCTACCATACACCTTCTTAGGGTGTCATGGGTTCCTAATCACCATCAAGACCAAAGAATACCATGGGAATAATTATAGGATGACCAATATGTATATATATATAACTCAATAAATCATGAAAAATGGTATAAATCACATATCATGCATACTAGCTCCAAAATGAAAAGATACATATGAAAATGAAAAGGAACATGAAAATGATAAAAACATGCTTACAAGTGATAGTGATGAGGTGAAAGTAACAAGGATTAACTTAAATACCTTGGTTTTATTTCAAAACCTTATATAGAGTATATACTAGATTGTAAAACACTTGTGCTTGAAAATTTTGATCCCTTTGTGTTCTTGAGTGTGGCCGGTTTTGGAGAAGCCAAAAGGAAGAGAGAAACTTTACTAACTATGAATAATTGATTGAATTGAATGAAGTGTAAAAGTGAGTTTGAGTATAAATATAAACATGGAAGAAATTTTCACCAAATAATAAATGCCTCATCCCCCTTGGTCGCCAAGGGGAGTGTATTTTGCAAAATACATTTTTTTTTTTCTAAAATGTGTAAATATGTATACTTGTGTAATATTTTGTGCAATTTGTAAGAAAATGTAAAGAAAGTGTAGATAGTAGTAGCTTTTTGGTACAAATAAGTTTTTAGTAAATCAAAATAGAATGTAATGAGATGATAAAAATTGTAAAAATACATTCCTTGTAAAATTTGGGTGATAAAATAATTATCGTACAATTTTTAAGAAAACGCAGCGTAATAATTAAACTTTAACGATTTATATACGAAATAAATTTGAAACACTAGGAAAACTAAAAATATAGTTTTTATGAACTAAATGTAAGTATAAAAATACATCGGGATCATTTTTGAAAGTAACGGATTAAATATACAAAATAATAACTCACTGATAAAGATTATTAAACATAAAAATTACGCGTTGAAAGTGAAACAAAATGTCATGAATAAACTAATGAGATGCAAATGATGTCAATGAAATGTAGACTACTCATAGTCCATATGAAATGTACGTGATGTCATGATCATGAATTCGCCGCTAAACCTCAAGGTTCTGCGAATTTGAAACAACGTAAACCAAGTTTACGATAAATGTTGAAATAATGAGACATGAATCGTGTCAAAAAATGACCTGAAGTACGGATTGTCACATTCGCTTCATTCAAAAGGAATTCAATCCCTGAATCAATGTGTTAGGTCTATCGGGTTTATGGTTTGATGTGGCAAACTTTCCCATTTCCGAGCAAAACCCTCAAAAGACTTTTTGGTAACCGATTTTTACTTAATCCCACAACTCATCAAACAAGAATTGTCATACGATTAGGCTAAATCGGTTTAGGTAACAACTTGTTTCTAGCTCGATCTTTGCAACTCATCAAACAAGAACTCACACGGATCAAACTGGAAACAAGTGGTTTGAAGAAAATCTTTTGAAAATTTGGCTCGATTATGGAATTGCTTACACATATAAGCCTACTACTCCCTTCATTGCATGATTCTTCCTAAATTAGACATAGGTGATCAGGCCATGTATAATTTAGGAGTAACTATGCAATGCTTGGACTAATCGACTCATATGATGTTTTGTGTTGAGTCAACTGATGTTAAAATTGTGATGAACATCGAGGAGAGAAGACATGAGAAGTGTCGTAAAAATGATAGTTAAAGTAAAAAGAATTAAAATCCTCGTAAATGATAACAAATCGGAAAGAAAATAAAGTAAGATAGATGAGAATATTTTACAAACGAGTAGTTTAGCAAAAGTAGTACATCTTAGGTTATAAAGATTCGGATATGATGGAAAACATAAACTTAGTACGACATGATACATAAGGAGAAATAAGACTGTTAGTTTCCGAACTCTTCATTTCTTATGCTTGTTGTGACCATGACAAGCTCCTCCTCCTCCTTCTAACATATATACATTCCCATGAGCACCTTCGACTTGTTGACCTTGGTTTTGAGGACATTGATTCCGATAGTGTCCTTGCTCCCACATCCAAGCATGTGACTACGGCTTTGCCTTACAATTTTAGCAAGGTGTCCTACTTTTGTGACATTTTAAAACATATACCACATGGACCATTATGATGTAGCGTGTACATGCATCGCGGGTGTTTCCGCATAAGCTCTTCCCGGTTGGTGCAAAGAACATAGACCGCGACTTCTTTGTCTCTATTATGTTGTTGGTGATGGTTAGTGTTATGGTTTTGGTTGTGCGTATCATAACCTTTGGTCGTCTTCCATTTTTTTGTTGTTGGATTTGGTTATCGCCGTTGTCGTTGTTGTTTTGGTTATTGTTGTAGTTGGTGCGGTTGTTGGGGTTGTTGTTGTTTTGGTTGGTGTTGGTGTACTTGCCTCTCTTCACTACCTGCCATGAGCTTTTGAGTCAATCAATAGCTTCCTCAATCGTTTTGTCGTAAGAAGTCACATCCTTGAATAATTCGGGAAGTCCTTCAATGAAAGCCTCCAATAGCTTCTCATTATTCGAAACCATAGATGGGCATAACACGGCCAATTCTTGGAATCTCCGAATGTAAGTGTCGATATCATACCCAATAGTTTTTAGTTCATAGAACTCCGTTTCCAACTTTTTCACTTCCGTTCGAGGACAAAACTTCTTAGTCACCAAACCCTTGAATTCCTCCCAAGTAAGCTTGAAAGCATTCTCCATCCCAATCGGTTGAGCATATGAATTCCACCACGACAACGCTCCATCGAGTAGTGTACTTTAGCAAATACTGACCTTACTATCATCCGCAATTACATAACAAAACACGGACCCAATTCTCGAAACCATCTAACCATGGCGCGGGCTCCTTCGGTCCCTTTAAACTTGGTGGATCTCCACTTTGAAATCCTTGTATACGAAAGTTTTAACTCCGGTCCTCCTCAGATTTCCAAAGAAGAAGCAAGCCTAGCGTTTCAGCAGCTGTACCTCCAGGTCCCAGCAGCAGCAACCCACCTGCTTCCTTCAATCCAATGCCTCGCTACACTATCCTTACCAACTTTTGAATAGCCTTTGTCATTAAGTGGGCTTTCGCCATAATTCTTCAAAAAATAGAGAGGAAAGGGTGAGATGAGTAAAAACCGATGTTAATAATAAATGCTCCAAAGAAATGTGATAAGAAATGATAAATTTGAGGTTATGTTTCAAAAATGATCGCCTTTCCTAAAAGATGGGTTATGAGGTGTTGTGAGTGCTTCAATGTATGATGGTTTAGAGACTTAATGTGAATAAAGTGTAACTCGACATGTTAGTGGTGAAACAAAGGAATGAGAGCTTAATTTCGCCTATATAAAGTTTATCTCTTTATCGTCGTTATCGATGATGAATCAAATTATATAAAAAAAAATTGTGATAGGGAATGACAAGGAATTCTCCACGTTAGAGTATGAGGAAAAGATAATGGAATGGGCATTTAAGGGCATCCATGTGACAATCGTTATGAAATGAAAGTAAATAACTCTAAAATGTACGTGATAAATCGATGCAAAGTGAACATTCACTTATGATGAAATGATGAGATGCTATGATAATGTAGTTATAGTCTAGGGTCAATGATGTAACCTAGTTCTCTATAATCAAGCTGATGCCAATCATTACACCCCCAAATTACCCGCTTTTGCAGCGGAATGGAATTCCCGGGATTGACCGTCATAGCATCACAATCACAGTTATATTGAACGACCTAAAGTGTCGCTTGGAAAATACATCGCTTGATTTAATAAAATAATCAGAGTTTACAAAGTAGGTCCCAAATGAAAATCAACTTGTGCGGAAATAAGTTTGTACAATTCAAACGATGTTTTAAAGTACGAAACCCATGTGAGACGCTCGTCATCACGACTCCATGATGTGTCCAAATGCATGCCATGAAGTGAATGCCTTAGATACCGGAGATAAAACATGCTAAAAGTGTCAACACAAAGGTTGAGTGAGTTCATAGAGTTTGTGTTGAAATGTAAAGCCTTCAAAATCGCTTATGCAAAGCAGGCATTGTAAATCGTTGAAATGTAAAGACTATCAAAATCGCTTATGTAGCAAAGGCATTGTAAATCCACTCACCCAAGTCCCCCATACAAAACTTGCAACCTGGTGTTCACAACCCACCGCAATAATATGTATAGTTTATGTTTAAATGTAAATCGTCAAATGAATTCACAATAAAGTGCATGGCTCTGTCGTATCATCGTTATGCAGCAAAGGCATTGTAAATCCACTCACCCAAGTCCCCCATACAAAACTTGCAACCTGTGTGTTCACAACCCATTGCCAAAATGTGTATAGTTTATGATCAAGTGCATGATGTCAAGATGAATCACAATATAGTACCTAACTCGACTAGAACAATAGCACATAATCAATAGTACTTAACCTCGACGAGAACAATAGCACATAATCAATAGCACTTAACTCAATGTAGAACACAGCACATAATCAATAGCACTTAACTCCAATTTATCAGAGTCAATGATTTATGAACGTATAATGACGTAGTACCGTATACACGCAAACAAGAAACAATTTATATAGTATAACCTTTGATTTAGAAACAATGGTAATCATGATAGATTTTAGCCTTAAAATCTAAAGTACTTGTGAAAAATAATTGAGCATGTATCTCCCCAAAACAGCTATGAAAAACAAGTAAAGTACGCAAACTCACTTGGTGGACTGATGCGAAGACAAAAGTGAGTACACCGAGATGTAATGTGATACGCAAATCGTGACCTATGATGAATGATATGACACGTAATGAGTTGCAATGTAATGTTATGCATGCATTTCGTATGTTATTTATACCATTTACGAGTTTTGAAAATATTACTCGTCGTCGAAAAATACTCTTTTGACGTCTTGACCCTTCAAAAATGACTTTACATGTTTTACATTAAAATGTCATCCTATAATGGTTTTATAATGACTTTTGGTGAAATTTACACTTTTCGTCGCAAAACAATGTCGTCGGAAATATCATGAAATTAACAAAATGGCCGGAAAATAGTCGTAAACGGTGTACGCCGACCGTTAGAGAACGAACTCGATGTTTTGGAAAGTTTGTATCGATATCTAGAAGTTTCAGTTCGAAGCTTCGTCCAAAGGTCTCGATCATAAAGATATATAGGTGAAGTTGGTGATTTTAGTTACCGTAACACTTATCTCGTAAAAATAATATAGTTTTTCTAAAATAATAGCACGGCAAGTTTATGAAAACGTGTATATCTTAGTCGCTTCAAACCGCTTTCTACGTATTATATGTCCTTAGCTTCGTATCAAAGTATACTAATATATTTTTGAGAAGTCGAAATAATTTGTGAAGCTTAAGGCTCGTTTTGACTCGAACAAATAATAATAGTTGCTGAAATTTCAGAAAATATATATATTGTCGTCAAACTTGAAAAATTCATAACTTCTTCGTTATAACTCCGCTTTAATGCCAAGCCGCCACGGATTCGTTTTAAAGTATATTTTCTAAATATCAAGGCCAAAAATTTGTGCCTACTGTCGGATTTTCCAGAAAAACAAAATAAGGACAGATCACTTTTATACTTATCAAAATAGTTTTCTCGGACAAAAACCTATTCTAATCCCTTCAAATCAACTCCAAACTAATCTAATCCTACCATACACCTTCTTAGGGTGTCATGGGTTCCTAATCACCATCAAGACCAAAGAATACCATGGAATATTTATAGGATGACCAATATGTATATATATAACTCAATAAATCATGAAAAATGGTATAAATCACATATCATGCATATACTAGCTCCAAAAAAATGAAAAGATACATATGAAAATGAAAAGGAACATGAAAATGATAAAAACTACTAAAGTGATAATGATGAGTGAAAAGTAACAAGGATCAAACTTAAATACCCTTGGTTTTATTTCAAAACCTTATATAGAGAGTATATACTAGATTGTAAAACACTTGTGCTTGAAAAATTTGATCCCCTTGTGTTCTTTTGAGTGGGCCGGTTTGGAGAAGCCAAAAGGAAGAGAGAAACTTTACTAACTATGAATAATTGATTGAATTGAATGAAGGAAAAGTGAGTTTGAGTATAACATAAAACATGGAAGAAATTTTCACCAAATAATAATGCTCCTACCCTTGGTCGGCCAAGGGGGAGTGTATTTGCAAAAATATACTTTTTTTTTTTCTAAAATGTAAATATGTATACTTGTGTAATATTTTGTGCAATTTGTAAGAAATGTAAAAGAAAGTGTAGATAGGTAGCTTTTTGGTACAAATAAGTTTTTGTAATCAAAATAGAATGTAATGAGATGATAAAAATTGTAAAAATACATTCCTTGTAAAATTTGGGTGATAAAATAATTATCGTACAATTTTTAAGAAAAACGACGTAATAATTAAACTTTAACGATTAATGCCTAAATAAATTTGAAACACTAGGAAAACTAAAAATATAGTTTTTATGAACTAAATGTAAGTATAAAATACGTCGGGATCATTTTTGAAAGTAACGGATTAAATATACAAAATAATAACTCACGATAAAGATTATTAAACATAAAAAAATTACGCGTTGAAAGTGAAACAAAATGTCATGAATAAACTAATGAGATGCAAATGATGTCAATGAAATGTAGACTACTCATAGTCCATATGAAATGTACGTGATGTCATGATCATGAATCTTCGCCAAACCTCCAAGGTTATGCGAATTTGAAACACGTAAACCAAGTTTACGATAAATGTTGAAATAATGAGACATGAATCGTGTCAAGAAATGACCTGAAAGTACGGATTGTCACATTCGCCCATCCAAAAAGGAATTCATTCCCATTGAGTTCGTGGTTAGTCTATCGGGTTTATGGTTTGATGTGGCAAACTTTCCCATTCCCGAAAGCAAAACTCCCTCAAAAGACTTTTGGTAACGATTTTACTTAATCCCACAACTCATCAACAAGAATTGGTTATACGATTAGGCAATCGGTTTAGGTAATAACTGTTTAGCCTGATCTTTGCAACCTATCAAACAAGAATCCACACGATCAAATCGAAACAAGTGGTTTGAAGAAAATCTTTTGAAAATTTGCCTGATTATGGAATAAGCTTACACATATAAGCCTACACTCTCATTGCATGATTCTTCCTAATTAGACATAGGTGATCAGCTATGTATAATTTTAGGAGTAACTATGCAATGCTTGACTAATCGACTCATATGATGTTTGTGTTGAGTCAGTTGATGTTAAAATTGTGATGAACATCGAAGAGAGAAGACATGGAGAAGTGTCGTTAAAATGATAGTTAAAGTAAAAAGAATTAAAATCCTCGTGAAATGATAACAAACGGAAAGAAAATAAAGTACAATAGATGAGAATATTTTACAACGAGTAGTTTAGCAAAAATAGTACATCTTAGGTTATAAAGATTCTGCATTTATGGAAACATAAACTTAGTAATGACATGATACATAAGGAGAAATAAGACTGGAAGCCCAATTCTTCCTTCCTCAAGGCTAAGTTGTGACCATGACTTAGCCCTCCTCCTCCTTCCTAACATATATACATTCCCATGAGCACCTTTGACTTGTTGACCTTGGTTTTGAGGACATTGATTCCGATATGTCCTTGCTCCCCCACATCCGGCAGTGACTACGCTTTGCCCATAAATTTTAGCAAGGTGTCCTACTTTGTGATGTACTTAAAACATATACCACATGGACCATTATGATGTAGCCAAGGACATGCATCGCGGGTAAGTTCTCGCATAAGCTCTTCCCCGTTGGTGCAAAGAACATAGACCCTGGCTACTTTTGTCTCTATTATGTTGTTGGTGATGGTTAGTGTTATGGTTTTGTTGTCGCTATCATAACCTCCTGGTCGTTTTCCCATTTTCTTTGTTGTTGTTGATTTGGTTATCGCCGCTGTCGTAAGTTGTTTTGTTATTGCTGTAATTGTGCGGTTGTTGTTGTTGTTGTTTGGTTGGTGTTGCGTACTTGCCTCTCTTCACTACTCGTGCCATGAGCTTTGAAGTCAATCAATAGCCTCAATCGTTTTAAGTGGCAGAAGTTTCTCACGTCTCCTTGAATAATTTCGAAGTCCTTCAATGAAAGCTCCAAGAGCTTCTCATTATCTCAAACCATAGATGGGCATAACACGCCAATTTGGAATCTAATATAAGTGTTTATATCATACCCAATAGTTTTTAGTTCATAGAACTCATTTCCAACTTTTTCACTTCCGTTCGAGGACAAAACTTCTTAGTCACCACACCCTTGAATTCCTCCCAAGTAAGCTTGAAAGCATTCTCCATTCCAATCGGTTGAGCATATGAATTCCACCACCACAACGCTCCATCGAAAGTAGTGTACTTGCAAAGATACTTGACCTTACTATCATCCCAATAATATATAACAAAAACACGGACCCAATTTCTCGAACCATCTAACCATGGCAAGGGCTCCTTCATTCCCTTTAAACTTGGTGGATCTCCACTTTGAAACCTTATACGAATGTTCTTAACTCCGGTCCTCCCGTGATTTCCAAGAAATAGAAGAAGCCTAGCGGCCAAGCAGAAATTCCGCGTCTCACAGCAGCTAAAACACTGCTTCCTTTCAATTTAATGCCTCGCTATAACTATCCCTTACCAACTTTTGAATAGCCACAATAATATGTATTTCTTCGCGCTATATAATTTTCAAAATAAGAGGAAAGTGGGTGAGACGTAGCAAAATCCGATGTTAATAATAAACGCCTAGAAATGTGATAAGAAATGATAAATTTGAGGTTTATGTTTCAAAAATGATCACGGTTCCCAAAAAGATGGGTTATGAGGTACAAAGTATGCTTCAATGTATGATGGTTTAGAGACTTAATGTGAATAAAGTGTAACTCGACATGTTAGTGGTGAAACAAAGGAAGAGAGCCATCACTCTATATAAAAGTTTATCTCGCATTCGCAAGTATCGATGATGAATCAAATAGATATAAAAAAATTGTGATAGGGAATGACAAGAATTCTCCACAAGAGTATGGGGAAAAGATAATGGAATGGGCATTTGGGCATCCATGTGACAATCAATTATGAAATGAAAGTAAATAACTTAAAATGTAACGATAAATCATAAAAGTGAAACATGCACTTTATGATGAAATGATGAAATGCTATGATAATGTAGTTATAGTCTAGGGTCAATGATGTAACCTAGTTCTCTATAATCAAGCTCGATGCCAATCATTACACCCCCAAATTACTTCCCTGTTTGCAATGTGGAATGGAATTCCTGGGATCGATCATTATAGCATCACAATCACGCTTATATTGAACGCACCTAAAGTGTCGCTTTGAAAATACATCGCTTGATTTTAATAAAATAATCAGAGTTTACAAAGTAGGTACCAAATGAAAATCAACTTGTGCGGAAATAAGTTTGTTACAATTCAAACGATGTTTTAAAGTACGAAAACCCATGAGACGCTCGTCATCGCTAATTCCATGATGTGTCCAAATGCATGCCATGAAGTGAATGCCTTAGATACCAGAGATAAAACATGCTAAAAGTGTCAACACAAAGGTTGAGTGAGTTCATAGAGTTTGTGTTGAAATGTAAAGCCTTTAAAAATCGCTTTATGCAAAGAAAAGCATTGTAAATCGTTGAAATGTAAATAATTAACAAAATCGTTTATGTAGCAAAGGCATTGTAAATCCACTGCCCAAGTCCCTACTCCCCATACAAAACTTGCAACCCTGCGGTTCACAAACCCACCGCTGCCATGCATAGTTTATGTTTAAATGAAATCGTCAAATGAATTCACGAATAGTGCATGGCTCAATGTATCGAAATCGCTTATGCAAAGAAAGGCATTGTGAATCCACTCCTCCAAGTCCCCCATACAAAATCCTTGCAACTGTGGTGTTCACAACCCATTGCCAAATGTATATAGTTTATGATCCTGCATGATGTCAAATGAATCACAATATAGTACCCAACTCGACGAGAACAATAGCACATAATCAATAGTACTTAACTTTAATGTGAGAAACAATAGCAATAATCACAGCACTTAACTCATCGAGAACAATAGCACATAATCAATAGCACTTAACTCCAATTCTATCAAAGAGAGTCAACCTGATTTAGAACGCTATACTACGAGTACCGTGAGTAACGCAACAAGAACAATTTATATAGTATAACCTTTGATTTAGAAACAATGGTAATTATGATAGATTTTAGCCTTAAAATCATACTTTGTAAAATAATTGAGCATGTATCTCCCCTAAACAGCTTATGAAAACAAGTAAAAGCAGGGCTATTAAACTCACTTGGTGGAATGATGCGAAGATAAAAAAGCTTGAGTATACCGAGATGTAAGGTGATAATTAAATCCTTTAATTTATGATGAATGTTATGATATGAATGAGTTGCAAATGTAATGTTATGCATGCATTTCTTGTATGTTATTTATACCATTTACGAAGTTTTGAAAATATTACTCGTCGAAAAATACTCTTTTGACGCCTTGACCTTCAAAAATGACTTTACATGCTTTTACATTAAAATGTCATCCTATAATGGTTTTATAATGATTTTTGGTGAAATTTACACTTTTCGCGCAAAACAATGTCAGAAATATCATGAAATTAACAAAAATGGCTCCGAAAATAGTCGAAACGTACGCCGACCGCTAGAGAAACTTAACTCCGGCGGCCTTTGGAAAGTTTGTATCGACATCTAGAAGTTCTTCATGGCTTCTGGCCCAAAAAAAGGTCCTCGATATAAAGATATTATGTGAAGTTGGTGATTTTAGTTACCGTGAAAATTTATCTCGTGAAAAATAATATAGTTTTTATAAAAATAATAGTTACGGCAAGTTTATGAAAACGTGCATATCTTAGTCGTTTCAAACTATTTACGATATACGCCCTTTAGATCAAAGTATACTATTATATTTTGACAAGTCAAATAATTTATGAAGCTTAAGGCTGTTTTTGACTAATAAACTAATAATAGTTTGCTGAAATTTCAGAAAATATATATTTCGTCTGCCAAACTTGAAAAAATCCATAACTTCTTCGTTATAATCCGTTTTAATTTCCTGCTGCCACGGATTCGTTTTAAAGTATATTTTCTAAATATCAAGGCCAAAAATTTGTGCCTACTGTCGGATTTTCCAGAAACAAAATAAGGACAGATCACTTTTTATAATTTATCGAAATAGTTTTTATCGGACAAAACCTATTCTAATCCCTTCAAATCAACTCCCAAACTAATCTAATCCTACCATACACCTTCTTAGGGTGTCATGGGTTCCTAATCACCATCAGACTACAAAGAAATACTAAGGGAATATTTATAGGATGACCTAATATGTATATATATACTCAATAAATCATGAAAATAATGGTACATAAATCACATATCATACATACTAGCTCCAAATGAAAAGATACATATGAAATGAAAAGGAACATGAAAATGATAAACATGCTTACAAGTGATGTGATGAAATTGAAAGTAACAAAAAGGATCAAACTTAAATACCATTGGTTTTTATTTCAAAACCTTATATAGAGTATATACTAGATTGTAAAACACTTGTGCTTGAAAATTTTTGATCCCCTTTGTGTTCTTGAGTGTGGCCGGTTTTGGAGAAGCCAAAAAGGAAGAGAACTTTACTAACTATGAATAATTGATTGAATTGAATGAAGTGTAAAAGTGAGTTTGAGTATAAATATAAACATGGAAGAAATTTTCACCAAATAATAAATGCCTCATCACCCTTGCGACCAAGGGGGAGTGTATTCAACAAAAATACATTTTTTTTTCTAAAATGTGTAAATATGTATACTTGTGTAATATTTTGTGCAATTTGTAAGAAAATGTAAAGAAAGTGTAGATAGTAGTAGCTTTTTGGTACAAATAAGTTTTTTTAGTAAATCAAAATAGAATGTAATGAGATGATAAAAATTGTAAAAATACATTCCTTGTAAAATTTGGGTGATAAAATAATTATCGTACAATTTTTTAAGAAAAACGGCGTAATAATTAAACTTTAGCGATTAATGTGCAGAAATAAATTTGAAACACTAGGAAAACTAAAAATATAGTTTTTTTTTTTTATGAACTAAATGTAAGTATAAAAATAACGTGGGATCATTTTTGAAAATAGGATTAAATATACAAAATAATAACTCACGCGATAAAGATTATTAAACATAAAAAAATTACGCGTTGAAAGTGAAACAAAATGTCATGAATAAACTAATGAGATGCAAATGATGTCAATGAAATGTAGACTACTCATAGTCCCATGAAATATGCGTGATGTCATGATCATGAATTCGCCGCTAAACCTCCAAGGTTACGGCAATTTGGCTCACGTAAACCAAGTTTACGATAAATGTTGAAATAATGAGACGCAGATAGTGTCAAGAAATGACTGAAAATGCGGTTGTCACATTCGCCCATCGAATTGATCCACCGAATTAGGTTCGTGTTAGTCTATCGGGTTTATGGTTTGATGTGGCAAACTTTCCCATTCTGAGCAAAACCCTCAAAAGAAACTTTTTTGTAACTGATTTTTACTTAATCCCACAACTCATCAAACAAGAATTGTCATACGATTAGGCTAAATCGGTTTAGGTAACAACTTGTTTCTAGCTTGATCTTTGCAACTCATCAAACAAGAATCACGCGGATCAAACTGTAAACAAGTGGTTTGAAGAAAATCTTTTGAAAATTTGGCTCGATTATGGAATTGCTTACACATATAAGCCTACTACTCCCTTCATTGCATGATTCTTCCTGAATAGACATAGTGATCAGGCTATGCATAATTTAGGAGTAACTATGCAATGCTTGGACTAATCGACTCATATGATGTTTGGTGTTGAGTCAACTGATGTTAAATTGTGATGAACATTAATGAGAGAGAAGACATGGAGAAGTGTCGTTAAAATGATAGTTAAAGTAAAAAGAATTAAAATCCTCGTAAATGATAACAAATCGGAAAGAAAATAAAGTACAATAGATGAGAATATTTTACAACGGGTAGTTTAGCAAAAGTAGTACATCTTAGGTTATAAAGATTCTGTACGATGGAAAACATAAACTTAGTACGACATGATACATAAGGAGAAATAAATAGTTTCCGAATTCTTCACTTTCCGCTGTTTGTTGTGACCATGACGAGCTCCTCCTCCCCCTTCTAACATATATACATTCCCATGAGCACCTTCGACTTGTTGACCTTGGTTTTGAGGACATTGATTCCGAGTAGTGTCCTTGCTCCCCACATCCGAAGCATGCGACTACGGCTTTGCCCTTACAGTCCTTAGCAAGGTGTCCTACTTTGTGACTAAAAAAACATATACCACATGGACCATTATGATGTAGCGTGCATTGGCGGCATCGTGGTAAGTTTCCTGCATAAGCTCTTCCCCTTGTTGGTGCAGCAACATAGACCCTGGCGACTTCTTGTCTTCTATTATGTTGTTGGTGATGGTTAGTGTTATGGTTTTGGTTGTCGTTATCATAACCTCCTTGGTCGTCTTCCCATTTTCTTTTGTTGTTGTTGATTTGGTTATCGTCGTTGTCGTTGTTGTTTTGGTTATTGTTGTAATTGGTGCGGTTGTTGGGGTTGTTGTTGTTTTGGTTGGTGTTGGTGTACTTGCCTCTCTTCACTACCTGAGCCATGAGCTTTTGAGTCAATCGAATAGCTTCCTCAATCGTTTGCCTCAGAAGTCCCGTCCTCTTGAATAATTTCGGAAGTCCTTCAATGAAAGCCTCAAGTAGCTTCTCATTATCTGAAACCATAGATGGGCATAACACGGCCAATTCTTGGAATCTCTCGAATATAAGTGTCATATCATACCCAATAGTTTTAGTTCATAGAACTCGTTTCCAACTTTTCACTTCCGTTCGAGGACAAAACTTCTTAGTCACCAAACCCTTGAATTCCTCCTAGGTGAGCGGACTGAGACGGGAAGGGTAAGATATGACCAACTGACGACCCTTTCTACTTGTGCGATTTGACCAACTGATCACCTATCGTTTGGATAAGAATTGGGGGTGTAGTGTCTAAGTTCCTAACGGTCAAGCACTCACTTTTTTGAATCTAGCATGTAGCGGTACTTAATGACTTGGCTTTGGGGACCAGGAACAACAGGACTTATGACGGTGCGCCTGATTTCTCCCGTGGTGGCATCTTTGCTGATAGGTTAGGGTGAATTGACCAAATGTTGTCCTCTCGAATTTGACCCCACCTAAAGTAATTGGAAGTAGGTAGACGTAGACATAACTAGCTTGGAGGATTGACTAGGTTAGCACCACTATTCCTCTATTGATTTTCCTTTACCCATTTATCTGCTTTTATTCTGCATTAGTAGTTTAATTAATTAAATCCTTATCGAAACCATTATTATTCTGTGACAATTAGACTTAGGAATAATCCAAAACACATAGCTCTTGGGACGACCTCGGCTTTACCATTTACTACACTACACGCGACCGGGCACACTGCCCGTTAGTGCATTAGGGTAGACCATAGGTATAGCGAGACACTATAAATATTAAGACATGGTCAGTAAAACCTGCATCAAATACCTTAGTGTTAAGTTTATAAATCCTAGAGATTTTGTAGTCATTAACCTTTTGGTAGCTTCAAAGAGTTAGGGATAAACGCATACCCTACGACCTTAGAGACACAACGCAATTAGGAATAAGGACGTGACAATTCAACCATCAATAGGAGATAACTAAGGAGTAATAAAGCCTAAGCAAATACATTTTTAATCATCATACGAGCACACAACAATAGACATAGACTACATTCACCTTAGCTTAGATAATTAGATAAGTAGAAGTAATCGGTTGAAATACCAACCCCCCCCCCCTCCCCAAATCCAAACCCCGAGATTCGTACATTTCAATTTCTTAAAAAACATAAAAGATAAAAAATAATCTTCCTCAACCCCAACCTTAGCGTAGTAACTTCTCACTAGCATTCCTATTCCCCTAGAGAACGATATCAATTCCTGTGGCTTACCCTAATACTACACTACAACGATTAGGTTCACTGCCTAGGGTGTTGAAAAACTTGCTCGACGAAAAGGAAGTTCCTTTGACCCCGAACGCGCTGTGTAAGCGTTATCAAAGGGATCCGATCTGTAGACAGAAAAAGGGTGTTTGGCAATATTTTTGTTATAAGTTATAAAATAGCTTATGGAACAAAAATAGTTTTGAGGTTAAAAAAATAATAAAGTAAATAATGTTTGGTCAACGGGATTTGATTAATTATCGAGAATCCATTTGTGACGACGGCGTTAGTTTGACGAGATCAAAAGGAATACTATTCCCGATGATGAGTAAGTCTGGAAAGTGACGAAAGGAGACTTTTTGAAAGACTAGCAATTATAAGAAAAATGGTATTAACATATTCATGTAGATATAAACTAGCTAATGAAGAGTAAACATACCTTTATGCTCTTGATTTTGGTTTATGAAGACATAAGACCAAAAATACTTCATGAGCTCTTAAAGTAATCCGTTGTACTTAGAATAAGTAGGTTGAGATTACTTTTAGATTCTTACTTGAAAGTTGACTTCATTATTCTTTGAATAGAAATGAAGGTTTTGGAGAGATCCTAGCATGAAATTTTCTTGAAAAGAATATGTTAGAATAATCTATCAATATCCAACATGAAAGAGAGAAAAAAATGTTTTTTATAAAAATTTCCTTCTTTGTAGTTTTCAAACATACACGGATCATATCAAGTTTTTAAAGTACAGCATACTCTAAGAAACTGGGTAACGAAGCTCTGATGCCAATTGTGGAAAACTAGAAGGGGGGTTGAATAGTTTTACCAATTAAAATTTCGTTTTAAAATATTTAGATCGACTTATGTCAATCTATTTAGATGTGTATGTTGGACGTTGATAGATAGATATATAAAGGTGTAATGAAAGATAAAGAGTAAGAAGCACATAACCACGACACGAGTGTTTATAGTGGTTCGGCTACAAGGACACCTTCCTTGTCCTACTCCACTCCCCGAGTCACCTACTCGAGAGTTCGTAATCACTACACGACACCAACTCCTTATGGCGGAGAAGCCTTCACAACGTCGCCTACTCTTTTTCCGGTACTAGGCTAACCACCTGGTTCTTTCACCAAGGTGAACCATACCTACCACAACGTCGCCTACCCTTTATCCGGTACTAGGCTAAGTACCGAGTTCCATTACAATGGAGGAACTACTACCCAACACTACACAACACCTAATCCCAAATGAGACCCATTCCTTATTACAACACCATCAAGGATATCAACATCCTTGGAAACAAACTATCACTATTTGTATAACGATGCACCTCATCAATTATACAACCTTGGCATCCTTCACTAATGTCACTTGATTTGACTCCTAGGCATCTTTCACTAATGCCCTTGACACGAACGCTTGGCACCTTTCACTAATGCCTTCGTCTTGACTCCTTTAGCATTCTTCACTAATGCTTTTGACACGAACGTTAAGCATCTTTCACTAATGCTTTCGTCTTGACTCTTTCGGCATCCTTCACTAATGCCTTGGACACAACACTTCTATGGAGGAAGAAAGAAGTATCAACAAGAGAACCTCAGTAGTCATGATGATGACGAAGCATGGTAACTCATGGACTTGAGCTTGCTCGACTTCAAGAAGTGGTGATCTCGCCTTTAAGAGGAACCTAGAGAATCACACAAAAACAAAAGACAAACTACATAGAAAGATCACTTAGGATAAATGGTTAGAGAGTTATAATAGGGAAAGTATGTGTGGGAGTGGCAACCCAAAAGGAGGAAATGGCTCACTATTTATAGAGGAAAAACAACTATTGTTCCACGGGTTGGTCCGTGGAAAAACATCTATTTAGATGTGTCCCACGACGCTCCTCTTTGCCCATGGGTTTTTTGGTTATGGGTTATGGGTCATGGGTTGGTCCATGGGTATTTCCTTAGATACAATCTATACTATTATATAAAGTCTTTGCGACTTCCTATAAAAGGAAGTCTTAAAAAGATTAAGCCGACACACTTGCCACTTATGGAATCATTTTGTTGGTTTCTAAGCATTACAAGTTCTAAATTACAATTAATATACCACATGGTACAAAACAATAGTGCATAAATCATTTTTTTCTTCATTAAAACACTCACTAAATAAAATTTACGAATCATTAATGATATTATTGAAATACCCCGTCACTCAAAAGTACAATTAATACAACACATGTTACAAAACAATAATGCATAAATCATCTTATATGTTTTTTTCAAAACACCCACTAAATGAAATTTACAAATCATTAATGATATTATTAATATACCCCCTCACTCAAAAGTACAATTAATATATCACAGTGTATAAAACAATAATGCATAAATCATTTTATATATATTTTTTTATTTCCTTAAAACACCCACTAAATGAAATTTGCCAATCATTATGCATATCGTACAAACCAATCTTTTATGTAGTCAAATTTTCTGACATCATCTTTTTCGATCACACAATGGACCACCATTTACGACCACAACTTAGCAACACAGACACTACCAAATGGCGCCGAAACTGCTACTTTAAAACACCCTTTATGTTTAAACGTTATATACTATTGCACGTCCAAAACAACTAGCAGTAGTGGTGACCATCATTTTTATATCGTCGTTGTATCGTGATGCATGGGTTCATGCCATTTTTTATGAAATAGTGTGTGATAAAATTTTTCCCTAAAGTTATTGTCATGCGTAAAGTTAGCATCATGAAAAACATATAATCGCTCACCAAAATTTTTGATTGCATGGTGTCAGTAACCGCAACGCGTGGGTACCCCGCTATAAAAGCTTTTTATAATGTTAAATGCATATGCAAGAATACCAGCTAACTTTCAATTAATAACATCTGTTGGACATTTTTTCTTCCTTCTATAAAAGCAATTCATCGAAAAGACCTTACCGTCGCCGACAAAAATAATCAAACGGGTACCCGCCGCTGCAACGCGCGGGGTACCCGGCTAGTGTATCTAATAGATGCAATGCATCTAGTCAAATGGATATGGGTCAATATCATGGGTTATGGATATGCTTCATGGGTTGTAGTTGTTACCCATTATAATACATACTAGTTATGTATATATTTGCCCAATATGTAAACACTAGTTGTTGTACATATGTATTATAAAATCACTTATACTTGTTTTATTGTTTTATGTGAAAACGTAAGTGTGTTAGAAAACTATTGGCTCAAACCATTTACGTATTTTATTTGTTTCGTTAAAATGATTTTACGTTTGTTATCGACAAAACATTAGAAGATCGTAAAATATAAATAAACGTTTTTACGGCTTATTTGTATTAACAGACACAAACAAACGTATCATCCAATGCAGACCGAGAAGCATCATCCGCTGAGCCACCTCAGCTGCTATAAAACTTCTAAATGTCACTCTCATATTCTCATTAAGATACGCAACTTGTGCTTTTTTAGCCACACTAGTTTAGGCCGGAGTTTTGCGGTGGCAGCCATCACCTTAGCCCTAAACACTAATTTATCAAGCTTTTTCTGAGATGTTTTCTCTTCTCGACTTTGAGACTCATACACACAACAAAGTGACAGATTAGAAGCAACACGATCATCGGTTGACAAATACTCAACCATCTTACATGATGATGGAGTTTCGCCAAACTTTGGATTTACAGTAACGATAACAAGATTGTGTGCCAATAGCAGAGCCAGTAGCAGAATCCATAACAACAGTCACTTTCCCTCTCGCATCCCACGACCCCGGGGTAGCATCCAGAAGCTACATGTTGTACCTCACGTTTCCTTTGTCTTTGAATTCCTCGAAGTCACAACAAAGTACTTTCTTCTATATGCATATATTTGCTGAAACATGCATAAAGAGTAAGAATTAGGATTTCAATATATCAAAAATCACAACATGTATGACTAAAAAGATGATAAAGTATATGTTTCATTTTGTTTCAACAATTTAAGTTAATTTAAATAACATTATAAAAATTTTGGTTTGTTTAGAATACATTTGACCCACTTTTAATAACATTATAAATAACACAATATATGTTTGATCCATTTTTTAATATATGATCTATTTGACCCTTGTATGACCCATTTGATAAATAGAAAGCATGAATAGTCGATGATGAAAAGGCTTTTAATCATAGTTGTCAGGATTTCTATCTTAATTTTAGGATCTTACGATTTTACGATATTACAAAGTAAAAATGATCAGGATCTTATGTAGGATCTTAGTACACTTAGGATCTTATAAGATCCCGATCTTGACCATAGGATCTTAATATCTAATCTGATTCGATCTTACTCTTCTCGAATCGCAAACTAAAAAACTAAAAAGTTATGGATCATATTTCGCGGAATTTAAAAAATAACATGTTAATCTTCTTAAACATTCCATATTCATAATTTAAAACAACGTTTTCATGAAACATTCATATAACTTTGTGTTAATGATATATAATAATTTATAGATTTGAATAATATTACAAAAACTATTAAGAAAATGACATTATAGTAGGATCTTAGGATCCCGATCCGATCTTACGATTTCGATCTTGCAAAAACAAAAACGATCCTGAGTAGGAACCCGATCTTGAAAACCTTGCTTTTAATTTATGACCCATTTGACTCATTTTTAATATATGACCCATTTGACCCATATAAGACCCATTTGAATGATTGACCCGTTTGATAAATAGAATGCATGGATGGTCGATAATGAAAAAGCTTTAATATACGACTCCCTAGTTATAATATCCGTGCACGCACAGAGTTTTGACAAAAAAATTTATTATGTATTAATATCGAATATTGTGTCTTTAAAGGTAATTGCATATAATTATATATTTATAAGTCTCGTGCACGCACAGAGTTTACACATAAATCAAATTATATTTATTTTCATATTACAGTAACCGTGCTTACAATTTGATGATTATATTTTCGTTTTCAATAATTTAGCCGTATTTAATATTCAAACTCTTGTCCACATAAGTTAAAATTTTAAAAATGAAATAAATGAGTCCTTACTGAACGTTTGTAGTTAAAAAAAATATTTTGATATTTATAATCTTATGCATCTTTATATGTTTTAATTTTAAAACAACATACATATTGCATTCTTAAGATATAAAATATATGGGGTATAAAGTATAGAGTAGTGATTGGCATGACTAATTCATGTGCCTAATTTGATGCCTAACAAGGATCTTGGAACTCATGGCAAAATCAATGGTAAATAAGATGAGTGAGAATAAGTGGAATACATGTGTCACTAAATGAATAGATTATGCATGAAATTAGTCACATGAATTAGGCATCTCAATCATTTTCCTAAAGTATAAGGGGTTATTTGTTTATAATTTCAAGTTACTAAAAAACATGAAAACTTATAATATTGCACTTTATATAATTTTTAAAAGTTCAACCACTAAAGGTTTTTTAATTACCTCATTTTTTTTAAGTTTTTGTTTTCACAAATTTGACACCTATATATTTATGTATTTTTTTCCTCAAGCAAATATCTTCATCAATTTTATTAAAGTTTGACCAAAATCAATTCAATTTTGACTTTTATTAATCAATTATATCACATAATTTTGCTTACATGGCAAAATCGAGCCCTCCTATTGGCCTAATTGTTTTTTTCAATAAGAATGAATTGATAAAATCACTCCGAAATGATGTAATTTTTTTAGTATATAAAAGATTTGGCACATCTTTAAGATATGACCCATTTGACTCATATATGACCCATTTGACCCATTTGATACATAGAAAGCAATCATGGATAGTCGATGATAAAAAGGCTTATAATATACGACCCATATATGACCCATTTGACCTACAGATTACCCATTTTTAATATATGACCCATTTGACCCATAAATGACCCATCGACTATTCATGCTTTTAATATATGGCCGATATGAACTTCTTTTTTTTTTTTAATATAAGACACATTTTTAATATTTGGCCCATTTGACCCATTTTCAACATACGTTTATGTGACAACCCGCATATTTTCAGGTTAATAATTGCCTAACAACTTGATTTATTCACTTTGAAAGTTTACGTGTACGTTTAACTCACAACCGGGAAGTCATCCCACACACAACGTAAAATATCATCGAACGCGTACCAATGCTAGACTAAGTGTAGTCTACTCAGAATAGACATATTACGATCAGTTCAAAAGTCTTACATACATGCATTATTATTTGTACATAAACCGTATACGTAAACTCAATTACGCTAGTGCATGCATGCATACTCACATATAATATAAGTTACAATATATGCATCTAATACAGTAAAACCTCTATAAATTAATACTCGATAAATTAATAGCCTCGATAAAATTAATAATTTGTCCAGTCCCAACTCGGGACCAGTACAAATTTGGACTCCAATCGATAAAATAATAAGATAATAATTTTTTTGAAACCACAGTGTATATATATTAGTCCCAACGAAACTATAAATTAATAATTACTACAGTTCCATATATATATATATGAGTCACTTTATTTTGCATACTCAAAAATCCTTGCATACTAAGGGATAAATCATCACCTTCCATCTAGTTTAATCTAATGGTGGTGATTACCCTAATATTTAATATGTCTAAACCTAAGTCCATGTTTTTTTCTTGTCTTTTTCTTTTCTTTTTATCTTTCTTATTTATTTTCTCATTATTTGTATTTTTTTATCACTTTTTTTAATTTCACTTTTTTTTTTTTTTTTTTCGTTTTCGTCAGTTTTCATACGTTTTTGTCCGTTTTTTCCGCTTTTTAAGTGTTTTCGTTTGTTTTCATACGTTTTCTTACGTTTTCATCCGTTTTCGTACGTTTTCGTCCGTTTTCGTCTGTTTTCTTACATTTCCGTCCTTTTTCTTACGTTTTCGTCTATTTTCTTACGTTTTCGGCCGTTTTCATACGTTTTAGTCAGTCTTGTTATGTTTTCGTCTGTTTTCTTACATTTTCGTCCGTTTTCTTACGTTTTTGTCCGTTTTCATACGTTTTCGTCCGTTTGCATACGTTTTCATCCGTTTTCTTACTTTTTCAAACGTTTTCGTCCGTTTCCGTACGTTTTCGTCTGTTTTCTTACATTTTCGTCTGTTTTCATATGTTTTTGTCTGTTTTCTTACGTTTTCGTCTGTTTCTTACCTTTTCTTCTGTTTTCCTACGTTTTTGTCTGTTTTCTTACGTTTTCGTCTGTTTTATTACGTTTTCGTCTGTTTTATTACGTTTTCGTCCATTTTCATATGTTTTCGTCCGTTTTCTTACGTTTTCGTCCGTTTACTTACCTTTTTGTGTGTTTTCATACGTTTCCGTCCGTCTTCTTACGTTTTCGCCTATTTTCTTACATTTTCGTCCGTTTTCCTATGTTTTCGTTCGTTTTCGTCCGATTTCTTACATTTTTTTCCGTTTTCATACCTTTTTGTCTGTTTTCTTACGTTTTCGTTCTTTTTTTACGTTTTCGTCTGTTTTCTTACGTTTTTGTCCGTTTTCTTACGTTTTCATCGGTTTTCATAGGTTTATATACGCTTTCGTCCGTTTTTTTACGTTTTCGGCCATTTTTAGACACATTCATCTGTTTTCAGACATTTTTGTTCGTTTTCATACGTTTTTGTCCATTTTCATCCGTTTTTATACGTTTTCGTCCATTTTCAGACACTTTTTTTCCGTTTCCATACATTTCTATACGCTTTTCATTTGATTTTATACGTTTTTGTCCGTTTTCATACATTTTCGTCCGTTTTTTGTAGTTTTTATACGTTTTCGTCTATTTTCAAATGTTTTCATGCTTATTATTAAACTTTATTATATTACATGTCTAATATCAATTGTGATATTTTATTATAAAAAAGTTAATGTCTAGTATCACTTGTGATATTTCATAAACAAAAAAGTATATTTTTTAACCTTTAATATCACTTGAGATATTTCATTGCACTGTATATTTTTATATATTATCACCTATGTGTTTTCTAGTATTTTTATAATTTTCAGTTACAAGATAGTTTTTGAGCCTTTCATCGCAATTGACAAGCGCATATTTTTTTAATGCAACTAATGTTATCTATCACTTGTGATATTATACTCTTAGTAGAAATAAAAGAGTTAAAGTCTCTTTAGGTGAATTCTTATTTTGTTCAAAAAAATGCTAATTTAATGCAACAGTTGTTTGATTTTGAGAATATGTCAAGTCTTTATTTTCATAGTTTACTTCCTTTTTATTCATTTTGATATTTTTAAGTGACACTTATTTATCTCTTGTAATATAACACTGCAAGAAAGATGAAGAGTATTACACTCTTCATCATATATGTGTTATCAGTTGTGATACTCAACTAAGAATGTGAAATATTAAATTCATACCAAATGTGATAAGAATTTAGTATTTTACCAAGTATATATGAAAGAAATGATAATAAACATCACTTATTATATTATTGTGATGATTCTTTTCATTTTTCTTATTTGTGTTTTTGAAAATATTTAGGAAGATTTTTGTGTTTTATGATAATATGAAATATTATAAAAGGTGTTTAACTGAAAACAAAAAGATGTTATGAAACTTTTGTTAGACTTGTGGTGGATTTTTCTATTTAATGGATACATTGTGCATGTTTCGATAGGTTTTATAGCGGAATTTAAAAATATCTATGGTTGAATCTGCAAACTAAAGAAGTTATGGTTGAAGAAAGCACACATCTTTATAAACAAATTGAGTAAGCTCAAACACCTGTGATATCACACATGATATCACATGATATCACAAGTGATATAAACTATGATATCACACATGCTATCACCGGTAATATCACACATGATATCACAGGTGATATCAATGGTGTTATCACACATGATATCACGTGTGATATCAAAAGTGAGGTGATATCACATGTGATATCGCAAGTGTTTGAGCTTCCTCAGTTTGTTTATAAAGATGTGTGATATCTTCAACCATAGCTAATTTAGTTTGCTAATTCAACCATAGATATTTTCAAATCCCGTTATAAAACCTATCGAAACACGCACAATGTATCCATTAAATAGAAAGATCCACCACAAATCTAACAAAAGTATCATAACATCTCTTGTATTCAGTTGAACAACTTTTCTAATATTTCATAATATCATAAAACACAAAAATCTTCCTAAATATTTTCAAAAACACAACCATCACATTCTTAGTTGAGTATCACAACTGATAACACATACATGATGAAGAATGTAATACTTTTCATCTTCCTTACAGTGTTATATCACAAGAGATAAATAAGTGTCACTTACAAATATCAAAATGAAAACGTCTGAAAACGGACAAAAACATATAAAATCGATTGAAAAACGTATGAAAATTGACAAAAACATCTCAAAAGAACAAAAACGTATAAAACAGACAAAAACGTATAAAAACGGATGAAAACGTATGAAAACGGACGAAAACGTATAAAAACTGATGAAAACAGACAAAAACGTCTAAAAATGGATGAAAACGTAAAAAACGGATGACAACATATGAAAACGTCTGAAAACGGACGAAAACGTATAAAAACGGACGAAAACGTATAAAACGGATGAAAACACATGAAAACGTAAAAATATAGACGAAAACGTCTAAAAACGGACGAAAATACATGAAAACCTAAAAAAAGACAAAAACGTATGAAAATGGCCGAAAACGTAAGAAAACGAACGAAAACGTATGAAAGCGTAAAAACACGTCTGAAAACGTATGAAAAATAGACGAAAACGAAAGAAAACGAACGAAAACGTAAGAAAATGGACAAAAACGTATGAAAACAAACGAAAACGTAAGAAAACAGACGAAAAGGTAAGAAAACGGACGTAAACGGGCGAAAACGTAAGAAAACAGATGAAAACAGACAAAAACGTATAAAACGGACGAAAACGTCTGAAAAGTCAAAAATGTCTAAAAATGGACGAAAACGTAAAAACGGACGAAAACGGATGTAAACGTACGAAAACGGATGAAAACAGACGAAAACGTCTGAAATCAGACGAAAACGTAAAAAAAATGACGAAAACATATGAACACGGACGAAAACGTATAAAAACGAACGAAAACATAAAACAAAAACGTGAATAAAAAAAAGTGAATTGAAAATTAAAAAAAAAAAAAAAAAAAAGTGAACTAAAAAAAAAACATGAATTTAAAGTAAAAACGTGAATATCATTAGGAAAAAAAAAAGAAAAAAAAGTGAATTTATAGTAAAAACGTGAATTCCAAAAATAAATAAATAAATAAATAAATATTAATAAATAATAAAGACAAAAAGACAAAGAAAAATGAAAGAAAATAACATGGACTTAGGTTTCCATATTAAATCTTAGGTTTATCCCCACCATTAAATCAAACTAGATGGATGGTGGGGATTTGTCCCTTGGTAAGCACCAAAATAAGAGTAAGCATTTGAAAATTCCTCATATATATATATATATATATATATATATATATATATATATATATATATATATATATATATATATATATATATATATATATATATATATATATATATATATATATATATATATATATATATATATATGTATGTGTGTGTGTGTGTGTGTGTGTGTGTGTGTGTGTATACGTGTGTACGTGAGAGATACACTTCTAAATCCTCAGATTTGTTTTTTGTTGAACTTCAAACCTATATTGAGTTTATCATAAAATCTCCTTATTGCACTAAAGAGTTGGTGCGTTGTCTTCTCGTATTGCAACAAAAAGTGTTAATTTTATTTTCATAAAGTGTGAATGTGTATTTATAAAATGTTAATTGGACTTGTTTGTCAAATTTATTTTTCGTCTCTAATAAGTATACATTGTAACTAGCTAGTATATTAGACTTGAAAATTTAAATGCATACGTAATACCTCTTTAAATTAATAAATTATTAATTAATCGGTATAATAATATCTCGCTAAATTAATAAAATATCTCGGTCCCAACACTATTAATTTATAAAGGTTTTACTGTATATACTTACTTTTGCAATAAATTCTTGTACCCACTTTTCATTACACAAATCATCCTACTTATCCTCAACCTACTTATGAATCATTTTATTGAGAAATGTGCGAGTTCATAGAAAAGGAAACTGGAACCCAAAATGTGAATTTGACGTTCATTGACGGAGGTTTTTGTGATTGATTATAAATCCAAATGTTAGGTTGTGCACAGTGGTGATCTGGGCCACCTGTGCCACATTAGCTTTCTCTCTCCGACGACCTAGTTGCCACAGTGGTGACCTGGTGTATTTTTTTTTTTAAATTCAAATATTTTTAACAACAAAATTAAACTTCATTGATAAAAATACTTAAACATTACAACAATAATTAAAACTTAAACTAATAAAACGTAAACATTACAATACTTATTAAAAACTAAAAACATCAAAAAAAATCTTCATCGTCAGTTGCGTCTTCGTCACTTTCGTCTTCGCCTTCAATATCTTGATTGCCTACATTTCCACGGTTTCTCCAAACGTGTTCGACCAAATCAGATTTTAAGTTTAGATGAGTTGATCGGTCCATTATCTTCTGAGTAACTACTAAGGATTCTGCATGGGATCTTAACGGATCATGATCACGGTGGCCCTCTTGTGCAAACCATGTAGGACATATCGCCCGCTGCTTGTGTCGGATGATTGTAGGATCGTAAATATTATCTTTTTGATGATTCGGGTGGTCTTGGATGATTGAAATACATGTTAGCCATTTAGAGAGAGAAAGATAAGAGATGGGTGTTCTTGTTAGAGAGTTGCTTAACAAAAAATGAAAGGTTAGATTGAGAAGTACCACCCCTTCCAAGGATGGAAGGGGTATTTATACTTACAGACTACACGACCTTCTGACGGCCTATGGATCAGGAATACAGTGGGTAAAGACCCGTCCTTCCTCCACGGTGTTACTCTAAACTAAACTACGCTACAAACTAAGTAATAAACTACTAAATAACGTAAATAACGACACGTCTACTAGCTAACATATGCTAGACCATAATTGGGGTGACCGACACTTTAACATGGAATTTCCAATTCCTAACAATCTCCCCCTAAGGGAGGCCACCCCATGAAATACATTTTGCATCCTAGCATTCTATCTTTGTCTTTAGTTCTGAGCTCGTAGACTTCAATTCTTCAAGTTCCACAAACTTTGTGCTTTTGTAGTGCAACTTCAAAGTCCGCATTGATTTGTACTTTTAGTGGAGGCCTTTGAACTGATCCACATCTTTGATGATCTTCGAGCTTTCTTTGAGATCACCAGCCACAGTAAATCTCTGGATCACCCTTTATTGTGTTTCCTTCATGTGATGTTGTGACTTTTGGACCGACATGCTCACACTTTCAGGATCATGACATCTTTCCATCAGAGTAGCGGAAGCTTTACTGGTTCATGATATTTGCAGCAGCGTAGCAGAAGCATAGTATAAAAATATCATAGCCAGGGTCTGTAGATATGCACAAGTCATGATTTCTTCAATTAAGTGTGGATGTTGTGAGCATGCGGCTTTGGATTGACTTCTCAATTCTGGTCAGCTGCAACCGTCCAAATGTACCTGCAAACAACAGTTAGCAATAAAACACACGAAAGTGTCTTTGATCACTTTCGTTGAATTGAGGTACACGGCCCACGGTTCCCCGTTGATCAGTACAAGTACTGCCTGTGATCAGGTATAATTCTGAAGAATCTCCTTGACAGGGTTTCGCAGCTATTCTAGCTGTTCTCAAACCGGAACGTCTCAAAGAAGACAACACGAAGTGAGTGAACTAGCGAATTGAGATTCACTGATTGATAAAAAATTGATTTGAAAACAATCGCGTATTGCTTAGAAGAAAGTGTTTTGCAATACGACGAAGGTTTTATGAGAAAGATCAATTTTCAATCTTAAATACTTTTTGTATTTGAAAAGAGTACACATTCGATGTGCTAGAGAAAAGAAGAGATTCGCACATCGAACGGTTTTTCCAAAAGTATTTTTTCAATCAGAGATACTTTTTGTGTTTGAAAACATGAATACACATTCGATGTGCTAGAGAAAAGAAGATTTGCACATCGAACGGTTTTTCCAAAAGTATTCGTCAATTCCATTTCCTGGACCAAGGTTGATTCAAGAATGAATCGCCACATCGTTTCTATCCAGTTGTCACAAGCTTGACCTTTTTGGAAAGATCTCACATGTCACCCACCAAGAGCTTGTTTGATGTTGGCTCTAGAAGGATTTCCATCTTCATCGTGAATACTTTTACATATCACTCGGATGTTCTGGCAATACCACAAGGATAATGCGTAGGACTCTTAATATATTCTTACTTTTCACATTGTGTGAAACAACAAGTCTTCATTAAATATGTGTCCTAATGAGATTTTGTGGATGATCTCTTGGCTCTAGACTCAATTGTGCACATTTGATTCCTTTGCCGGAGACTAGGGAGAGGGTCTCCTTCTTCAATATCAACAATCTCTAAGAGAAAGTCGATAGATTATGTAGGTTCCCCGTGAGAATGAAACAAGCCTTTTTAAGAGGAACTTGAGTGGCCTGGGAAGTTTAGTGCAGTGCATCACTGGGTCCATGATGTCTTGTCTTCAATACCAGTGTTACCTTAGTAACCACCAGTAGCATATGAATTGAACCCGGTTTCTGCCCTAAGGTTGAATTATTGGAGGGCTATTTCTTTTAACTCTTTTCACATTTAATTCTTTTTCATTCTTCAACCCCTTCAGTGCTTACCGAGACTTCATAACTAGAACCTTGTTGGGTTTATTCCAGTACTAGCTCTATCTCAATCCGCACTCTTCCCATATCTCACTTTTCTCCTTTTTTTTTATCATACCTAAGGACTTCTACACTAACTAGTGGATTGTCCCTGGGTAGATCCCTCCGGCTCTGGCGGGATCGTGGGAATGAATACCTAACCTAACCATCCTTATAACACCATGCATAAAGTAAATTGGTCGTTCTTTTGGTATTGTTCATTCTTCCTTGAAACCAATTGAAAAATCATTTGGAAAAATCAATCAAGATACTTGTGATATAAAATCAAAGCATTTTGTACCTTAATTGCTTTGATCATTTAGAAATGCTCCCCCTCAACATGTGCATATGATTTTGAAATTGTTTTATCACATAGAGAAAAGAGTTCTTTTGAAGTGCATCAACGATCAGAAAAGCCATTAAGAAACCATTAGAAAATCAATCAAGGTACGTATGTTAAAACATAAAAGCATTTGTACCTTTATAGTTTATTTTCTTTTGAAATGCTCCCCCTCAATATGTGCTTCGAGAATACGGGAAAGAGTTTAGCACATATGGGAGAGCAATCTGCACTTTGAGCCAAATGATCATCTTTTATCAGATTTCATAATTAAATCACAAATTCTCCCCCGATCAAAAATATCAAACCCTTTGAGATTTTGGATCTCAAGTGATTTAATTAGGTTTAGAAAACATGGGAGAAGATGTGGCTTGTTTAAATACTCATCTTGTTTTTGGATAAATGCTCCCCCTCAACATGTGCATTATGTATTAGAAATTGTTTGGCACATGGAGGCAAGAGTGCCTTTAAAGGACTAAAACCAATTCCATTTAAACAGATAAGAGATTTAAATCACGATCTCTCCCCCGGTCAAAATTTTCAAATCCTTTGAGATTTGTGATCCCAACTGATTTAAATCATTTAGAAAAGTTTGGGGAAAGACGTGGCAAGATTTGATTTTTGAAAAATGACTGAAGAGGATCAACTTAAGACGTTAAAGATTGTTAGTGTTAGGTATGACAGTTTTAAGAGATCTTTAAGTTAAATAAAACAATTTCACAATCAAACAAAAACAAAAAAAATTTCATTTTGAAAGATCTTTGAGTTTTAAAGAAAATCATACCATGACATAACATTAAATCTTTAGATCACCACTTATTTTTGTACAAACCGGACTTTTATGAAGAAATATCGTTTGAAAATACTTAAGTTTGAAATCACTCTCCCCCTCCATCAACGACCGTAGTCGTTGATTGAGTGACCTATGTTTAAAATGAAGTCCGGTTGATTTCCAAAATTTGAGATCAATTTATTTTCAAAACAATATTTTTCCATTTTCAAGACAATATTTTTCAAAAATTGTTTAAAAATGGTATTATTCACTACTTGTCCTGCACACAGACACGTTAGGTGGTTCAGAAGCTTCTGTTGATGCTGTAGGGCTGGAAGAAAATCGTCTGCTGATGCAGTGAGACCTCTGACGTTGCATTTGTCATGCCAACTCTTCATAGAGGTCCAATTAAGCTCCGTTTCTTCATTTGATGATGAAGAAAACCATCTGCTGATGTAGTGAGACCTCTGACGTTGCATTTGTTATGCCAACTCTCCATAGAAGTCAATTTAAGCTCCGTTTCTTCATTTGTCAACCCAAGAGATAGTTACCCTTTCCATTCGACATCCAATCATCTTCAATTGTGGGATCCGGATCGGGAACATTCTTATATACCAATATACCTGGATACGTTAGTGGACACAAACAGATATATGGTGGTCGACATCACCCAAACAGCAATCGACTAATAAAAGTCAATTCAACATATCAATCAAATCATACATAGGCATGGGAATAATGTGTTTATCAATCTATAATCATCTAATCCTAACAATCACATCCTAGAAACCTAGTCCTTCAACATAGGCAATTATATTTTTCAGATAAGCACATAGGATGATTAAGAAAGCCCGTTAGATGATGTAAATTTGAAAAACATTCTCCCCTCAATCAATGACTCTTTCTGAAAAGTTTAAAAGCGCTGAAGTCATTGATTGAGTTTGCAAATTTTTTAAAAACTCTGAATCTGATTGTTAAAGCAACTCATTTACCACCATTTTGTTAAAACAAATATTTTTCTGAAGAATTTTAGAAGGAAAAATATTTGAGTAGGAACAGAAGTCCTTCGACATACTTTCCTTAAATTGTTTTAGGATAAGTGCACGAAATATTTGAAAAATTGGTTTAGCGCAGCACTTTCCTTTCTTGAAGAACGGGTTGCTATCGGAAATAATAGCAAACCATGGTTTAGGCACGGGTTACAGTCTGAAATAACTGCAAGCCATAATTTGAGACATGTTTTGGAAAAGAATATTTACACCTCCTGCTCGAACTTCATCTATGGTCCCGTGCCCTTATTGAATGACATTTCTAAGACCGCAGATGTTATCGATACCAGAAGACATGTCTTGAAAAACAATATTTTTGGTATTTTCAAATTTTCTGATTTTTATGGGTTTTTGTAGGTTTTATATTTTTCTATTTTCTTTTTGTTGGTTTTATATTTTTGTATTTTGTTTTTCTGATAAATATATACAAGGATAGAGTAGATGATATAGTTTAAGAAGATGATGATACGAGTACCGAGATAAGGATATCGAGCAGCCTCGTTGTAGAAGATAGAAGTCATCATCTCTTAAACATTCACCACCAAAGCTTCCAAGGCTCTTGAAAAGACCGAATTGAGCCTTTAAGAATGCGAGACTTTGGCAGCTTCCCCCCAAACCGAAAATCCATTAGATGAGCAGATTCGAAGCTCTATTTCAAGCTTGCCTTAGTCAGGTGCACAGAGAAGCACACCATTATCATAAATCCCGCTGCTCCTTTTAAGAACGATAGTCGAGATTCTTCGTTCGGGGTTATATCATCAACAAGAACAACAACGTATCATCCCACTCTTTAAATTTCTTCTCATATTTCATTACCACTGAAGTCTGAAGCGATGCATCCCCAAAAGGTTGTCAAGAGACCACTTCCCCCAAGTAGATGAATTGATGCAGTCAGTCTCTTAGAGTAGAGCTCACGAATCCGAATACACATATACCCGAAGACAGAGAAACTTATACCATCGAAGTAGCAGATTAAGTCCAATAGCCAAAGAATAACCCCGATGTATACTTTTCTCTCCCCTAAAGAAAGTGTATGAAGCTCAAGAACCCGAAGTACCCGAATGCCCAAAGAGAGAATAACCGATAACATTGAAGAAGCAGGCCGAATCACTGATTATCTCTGCGGATGACTATCTCTCCGGATGTCAACTCCGGAATAAGTGATTATATCTCTGAATCACTGATTAAGAACTCAAGTGAAACAGCTGAGTGCCCCCAATGTACACAATTCTCTCTCCCCTGATGATTGCGATAGCATCGAAATCATTACACACTTGTGTACCTCTTTTATCACCAGAAACTAACTTTTTCATCTCTTCCCCCACATAGTTGGAATAAGAACACTAAACGCTATGAGTCAAACCTTGAGTTTCTCTGCGGTAATGACATTCATCTTCCCGGGATATCTTCAATCACTTAGAAGTATTAAGTTCATCAAGTTTACTCGCGTTTAGATACGTGTCTCCTTCCCCCTTGCTGGTTTTGATACTTCAGAATCAGCAACACATTGTAAGCCCATGTACTAGAAATCTTTTGAGAAGAACACTTGAAGTCTTTGTGAGAATCAACTTGCTGAAGAATGTGAACAAGTCTAATTGGGGATTAAATTCGACATTTCACTCTCCCCCAATTAGTGCTCTCACCTAAACCGACAATCTGTTAGATAAATGCCCAGATTAAGAAGAAGTCTTTAGATAATCAAATGCACCTCGTCTTTAGTCTTCTAACATGCAGCAGAAAATGTAGAACCGATTGTAGACTCGACCTTCTTCAAGATTTTCCAATTGGGGAATAGAAAGTCAACATCTTCAACTCACCAAATGCATTCCCGTTAACATACAAATAGCAAATCCCCTTAACCCAAATCCCTCCCAATCAAACAAGAACAGAAAGATGTTCATTAAGGAAATCAGCCCCGCAACTGGAAGCACTTTGTCATTAATCAAATCAGCCCGTGTGAAGATGTTAACCAACGAATCTTAGTAGAAAACTCCATGTGAAGATGACCCGATAAGAAGAAGCTCGGTTCTTACATGAGTTTGGAGCCGTTTGACCATTTATTCTCAGAAATCAATCAACCATGCAGTAAATTCACACTTCTTCTCCCCCTCAAGAATTGCATACGGAGTTGCCATTCTTGATTGAATAAGTGAATATCTTCAACAAATGTAGTCTATTCACACTTCTCCCCCGCAAAATTAGCACATGATGTCGCCATCGTCATTATAGTTGAGCAAGTGGAATAAGAAAAACAATCAACAGTAGTTCGGTTCACTTGATGACTGAAGCGCTTGGAAAAAGAAGATTTCTCTTCTTCAGAAGATAAAGCACACTGACACGTATACTTTTCTTTTCTTTGAGGAACGAGGCTTGAACTGTTGTGTTCAAACATCATAATGATGAAGTACGAGGCCTGAACTGATGTGAACAGACGTGTTAAATACAAAGACCTCTTGATAGATCTTAAGCACTCGGAGATCGTTAGTGTTGCCTATGTAATCACAAGCAAACTAATAGAAGATCTCTACAACTCGTATTTTATAGCGGAAAGTAAATACAAGTTATAATAACTAAGAACTCTTTGATCCTCTATGGATCTTTTGATTATTGAAACTCTATGTTTCGGATGTTTTTACAAGACTTGAAAGACTTAAGAAAAAAACCTTCCTATTACTTACTCTTATGGTTCCTTTTATAGGCAAGGAAACCATCTAATCACTCACGAGAATTTTTAACGTATGCTCCTAATACAAACACAAAGAACGCATGCATCTTAGATAAGCATGCAACTAATCATATTGTTTTACTCATCATATTGTTTATTCTGAGTAAGCTCTATATAATACGGCGCCTACCTATACATACGGCGCTGACTTTTCCTACATACGGCCTACATACTGTGCTTATCTCTCCTACGTGGATAAGCACTTTCAGCAGAATCACGATCTGCATTATCACTTCAGCTGAAGTATAACTTCAGCAGAATTCGTTCCTTCTTCGGCAGAAACTTTTCGGCCTTTACTTCAGCAGATCCAGTAGTTTACCGTAATTCCCAACAATCCTCCCCTAAACTGGAATTTGACTAGGTTAAGTTCCAGTTTCCTTGATAGAGCTTTAAAATGGTTGAGGATTGTGTTCGAACATCAGCAACAAATATTAAGAAGAGGAACATCTCTAGGATGTCTGAACTGTGATACGCCTGATCTTTGCAGCAACATATGACATCATGTACATCAAAACATATAAGTTTCATACTATTCTCATCACTTCCAGGTGTGTTAACTCCTGTGAGAGGTGAATCATTGAAAATAATGGGTTTGATGTCTCTTTACCAATAGCCATTACTACTGGAGTAGCCATATGTTTGAGTTCGAAAACCATGGTACATTGATAACCATCTGATTTATTGGCAAACCAGCAACCATATAAACGGATTTGATTTGTCTTAACCTGTAGCCGTTTGCTCAGGACTAGTCAATTCTTAGCATTGGTGAATTGAGCACCAAATATGGATTCAGTTGCCTTTACCACATGCCACATTCATGTGGGCTAGCCAATTCTTGGATTCCAAAAAGGAATAGACCATGGTGAATTGATGACCATACAACCCTCAGCAATTAAGCATGGGTGGTTGCATACCCTATGATTTTGAGCAAACCATTACAGCTATCAACAGATTTGATGTGTCTTTACCAAAGTTGTACCCTTTGGACTAGTCAACTCTTTGACATACACAAGGTACATCAGGTGAGTAAAAAACCATCAGAGTGGTTCAACAAACAAACCTGCATAAAAGTTAGTTTTTTTTTTTTTTTTTTTTTTTTAACTAACTAAGAACGATTACAAAAACTGAGAGTACTTAATAAGAAGTTGAAGAAGAAAATTAAAAAGCTAATTTATATTAAATAAACGCTATCACTATTTTTAAAGTGATGTTTTTGAGATTTTTCTTTTTATGAAACTCTTTTACTTCTTAAGAAATAAAAAAATATATATAAATAATGCAAACTAAAAGTAACAAAACAAGGTAGCGCAGAGAGTACCAAGTGTCATGATGAGGATGAGGATGAGGCCTATGGCTGTTGTAGAAGTTGAGTCTTGATCAAACCCACCACTGTTGAAGCATACAGTCTTTCATTGCCCACTGGATCTGGAGGAATTTCCAATTTCTGACTAAGCATCCGTTCCATGAGTCTCGTGGGCAAAGGATACTTTCTTTCAGCAAGCATACAAACAGTGATTCCACTCTTAGTCTCAAGCACATGTACACGAGGGAGAGGATAGAATCTCCAGGACGCAACCTTCCATCGATGTGAGTTTTCCCAAATGGAATGTGCCTTGCTATTGGGAATATGAGAGTTTAATAGGACTTGAAGATCTCCTGGTAATAACATCCCAGAACCTTGTGGTTCCTTGTTGCAGTAATGGGAGGTAACTCGAGTGTACAGAGAAATCAAGTCTGCCCTGTCTACCAAGTGTAGAATTTCCTTCAGAAAGGTGAATTCCATTGAAGTGGAGTTCCTTCGATGAATGACATTTATCTCATCATCCTTCAGTTTCCAATCTTCCAACGCATTTTGATCTTCGTCAGGAAAATCAGCAGCAGATCCCTCTATAATGAACGTTGAGTTATCTGCTTCAAGATCCAGGGAAGATCTTTTGGCCATTCTCTTCTTCCTCCTACCGGGCTTATATATTTCCCTAGAGGGAGCATTTTCATCTTGAACATTTGAGGTAGGACTTGAAGAGGTAGAGGGAGACATAGTTGGATTACGAAGTGCATTCATCTTGTGAAGCATCTTTATGGCCCTTTTTGTTTTAATTTCAGCAAGATCAGCTTCCTTAACTTTAGAATCTTCTAGTGTGACAACAGGTGCCACTGATGAAGTGGGAGCTGATACATCATGTGCTTCAGGAGAATTGGAAGATGGTTCAGCAGATTGACCCTTGTTAGTAGAGGAAGCAACTTCAGAAGTTGCTTCAGCAGGAATGACTAGAGGGATCACCTTGGGTGGAGTATCATCTGACTTAAGTCTTTTGGCTTCTTGAGCAGTTTCATTCTCAACAATCCTTTTCAAATTGGTAGAATGTGTTGAAGATGATGATTTGTCCCTCATGATTTGGTTATATTTGCGAAACAGGACATGATCAGGAAAAGCCTTGACTTGTTTCATTGTTAAGCCAGAGTTGTACATTGAGCATTGGTTCTTCACCACCATTCTCATTTCAGCTTTAGAAGGAGGTTTGTCTTTGTTCTTCTGAGCTTTGATGGCTTTCCTTTGTGCAATAGCTTCTTGCTTCCTTTGTCTTCCCTGAGCCATCATTCTCTCCACATAAGTCTCACTGAGGAAATCTCCACCTAGTATACTTTGAGCAAGAGAAGGTCTTGAAATGACTTGCTGAGTTAGAACATCCCAGGTGTTGCAGGCATCTTAACCCTCATTGCATCTAGTTCTCTTCTTCTCTCAGGAGTTAAGGATGAAAAATCCTCTGTTTCAAGTTGATGAGCCAATACTTCACTTTCCTTTGACTTTTCAAACTCAGCCAATCTACTTGCTTGACCTAGTCTTTCCTCCTCACTCACCAGGTCAGGACCAAGCTCATCAGTAGTTATGACATTATTTCCTTTGTCATCATGCTTCTTAACACACTCATCTTCAGATAAGTCTACAACAGGGACCTCAGTTGCCATACTCAGGTCATCATGATCAGAAGAAACATCCTCCATTCGTACATCAGCAGATGTAGTCTTATCAGCACTGGGTTCCTTAGAAGCTTCAGAAGAAACCTTATGTAAATAAGATCTCTTTCTTCTTGTGTAGAGAACAGGTTCCTTCTTCTTTGAGGAAGTAGCCGCTAATGATGAAGGATCATTGAGTGAAACATCAGCCAACAAGTCTAGAGACCCAAACTGAGGTACTTCTTGTTCTTCATCAGAAGAAACCACAAACTTCCTTTTGGAGCCCACTTTGAGTTTGTCCTCTAACTTCTTGACTTGATTCTGTAGATCTTCAATCTTACTTCCAAAAGAAGACTTGGTCTCTGCAAGCTCCTTTTTCAGACTAGTAACCTCAGCAGCATACCTGTTGACCAGAGCATAGACAGATGAGAGTGTAATAGGGTCCTCAGCTCCACCAGCAGATTGCTCTGTGGTCAGGGGAGCTTCATTGGACCTTTCAGTAGAATCATGGTCATGCTCAAGGTGAGGAAGATCTTTAGTGAGAGGATCCCTAACAGGACTTGGTGTGGGTAGTCTATATAGATCGGACTCATCATGAGTAGCTAGTGTGGGTGAAGGACTGGGACATGGTGGCTGGTCTGGAGCAACATGAGTTGCTTCAACAGTTGAAGAAGGGCCCGCATCAATGTCAACTAATGGAGTACCATCAGTAGCAACTGGTGAAGTGGGAGGATTATGAGCCACATTCTCCTCATTAGCAGCCTCATTACCTTGGGGCAACATGGCTGCTAGCAAGGGATGATGTTCCCCCTGAAAGTGGGTTCTCATTGTGGCAAACAATTTAGCAGTTAAAGTACCTATGGGATAGAAAGATTGGGATTGGGTATTGGTGTCTAAAATCATTTGTAGAAACCTTGGGTACATTAAAAATTTTCCCTTTTTCTTTTGAATATTTTCAACCAAGTTATCAAAAATATACTTAGAAAAATTGAAAGTTACCCCTTGGGAAAGACACACAATACCATAGCCCAGTTGGGTAGAGAACTGATCCCATCCTCCGGTCTTGTTGCTCATGCATTGAAGCAGCGTGTGAACCAGGAACCTCCATTTCGGGCATAGTTCCTTCTTCAGCCACATATCAGTTCTTGTTCCTTGATAGCCAATTTCTCTTAGCCCATTAAGCACATCTCCCTGATTGGAGTAAAATACTCCATCAGCATCTTCCAAGTGAAGCTTCCTCCTAATCAGGTCCTCTGTCACAATGTACTCTGTTTCATCAATCACAGCCCTAATCTCTGTCTCACTCCTCTTCTCAGCAGATTCCCAAAATTGAGTAACTAGTGATTCATATATCTCGTTTGGAGAATGAGTTAGAGCATAACTGATCTTGGACCTTTTCATGAATTCCACCATTGGTTCGTACAATTCATATCCCTTGCCATTTCCCAGAAATGCAACTTTGTTGTGATCATGTTTAAATTCAAGAGCCATGAGGGATATGAGTGTTTAGAGTTATTATTCTCGAAATGGTGAGTGTTTGTGAAGTAAGGATGAGAGGGAATTGGTTCGTTCTGAAGAGAGTGATGGTGGATTGAGTGTTTTTGCCCAAATTATAGTCAAAGAAAAATGGACCGTTTGGTTGACCTTTGCTGACGTGTATTGCATCTTTGACCCAACCCAAAATAACACTTCAGCAGTAACACATGATCAATCTGCTGAAGTTATAACTTTAGCAGAATGCATCAAAGATAAGAAAATCTTCGGAAAGATTCTAGAATTACTGTGCCAACCACTTGCATTAATACTCATTGAGCCTCGAACCCGTCTATAAAATGATTCCAATGTAACTCATCTCTTCACCAAGATCCCCAAATATTTACCACAAACCCTAGATGCAAAAATAACCCCAATCAATCAAAATTGTATCATGAATACCAAACCTGAGATCATAGATCTCACAACCTCATCTTCATCATCTTCTTCATCATCATCAAGTGGTGAATCAAACCCATGGTTGTATTACTTTCCTCAACCCTTTCCACGACCAAATAAATCACCCTTTCTTCCTTCTTCAGAAGATGACAGTGTAGTGAATCCAAGTGAATCTGGCTGATGATTCGATGACTCCTATAAGGGGGGAACATCTTACTCCCAACCTCCAGCACCTCGGTCTCAACAAGGACCTCGTGCCAGGAATCTGCCACTTCCCAAAGATAGAGAGGTAGTTCTTGGTCTCACTACACCATCTTTTGGTGTATCAACACACATCGTATAAAAGAAGGGCTTAGGGAGGGTGGATCGATTGCATTTTGGTTGAAATGAATAGATGAAGCACACAGGATACGTTATTTTTCTCCGTCATCATGCGTGGTCATCGTCATCATCAATCGTTTGCATCAATCCATCCTCCCATTTTGGTCCTTAGCATCTTCGTCGTGCTGGTCAAGCATATCCAACCATCTAGTAAGACGGAATGGATGGTTATGCAAGACCCACGAAAGCAAAGCCAGCATCTAATGCATATCCAACATTCACTTAGATTTCGGAATGAAGGATATACACTAGATTAGGATTAGCTTAAGTGTACAGCTCGTATCTTGAAGATGCATATGTAGTAGGTTGACTTTATGTAAGATATAATCTGTAAACTGTTTCTTGAATGAATGAATGAACAATTTGACTTCAATTTCTTTTCTTCAGAATTATTACTTCAGTGGAATCAAATTGTTTGCTTCAGTACTTTTGATATCAGAAGAAACTAGCAACACTCTTTTAGCTATCTTGACCATGTACTAATGAACCACACTTGATGAATTTGATCTTGATCATGGGATATACAAACTGCAATCCAGATAAGGAACAGACAAAATGCAGTACAGACAACTGCAAAACAGACACAAAAACATACACAACACAAAAACACACAAACTAGAGAAATATTAGAGGTTAGTGTTAGTAGACAAATAATATATAAAAGTATGCAGAGTTTGCACAAATCCTCCCCTGAGGCATATGCCTCCCCTGAGGCCTATGCCTCCCCTTAAACGATGCAGTCAAGGGTTTAACATTCCAATATTGACCACGAGGTGTTGAAACCTTGGTCCATCAAAAGCTTTTGTTAATAAGTCTGCCACATTATCATCAGTATGGATTTTAGCCACTTTGATTAAATGTTTTTCATAAGCATCTCTTATAAAGTGGTGCCTGATTTCAATGTGTTTTGTCCGACTGTGAAAAACTGGATTTTTGACTATGCAGATGGTACTTTGATTATCTATATGAATTGTAGTGTTCATGAAATTGTACCCATAGTCCAGCAATTGGTTTTGAATCCAAAGGACCTGACCACAGCAATTTGCAGTAGCCACATACTCTGCTTCAGTAGTTGAGGCGGCCACAATGGTTTGTTTCTTGCATTGCCAAGAAATCAACCTCTTGCCCAGAAATTGGCATCCCCCAGTTGTGGATCTTCTATCCAGATTTGCACCAGAATAATCACTGTCACTATATGCTTCCAACTTGAAAGGAGATTCTTTTGGGTACCAAAGGCCTAAAAGAGGTTGGCCTTTGAGGTACTTAAAGATCTTCTTGACAGCATTGAGATGGGAAGTAAGTGGAGTGACTTGATGTCGAGAACAAACACTCACAGCAAAAGTAATATCAGGTCTTGAAGCTGTTAGATACATCAATGAACCAATCATGGACCTGTATGCAGGATGAACGTTCACAGGTAGATCTGGTTCATTTTTTGCTTTAGTCTTTGGAGCTTCATAAGGTGTTGTGGCAGTCCTAACACCTTCCATACCAAACTTCTTCAAATTGTCCCTCACATATTTATCTTGACAGATAAAAATGCCATCTTGTTTCTGCTGAACTTGGAGACCCAAAAAGAAAGTAAGCTCTCCCATAGCACTCATTTGAAATTCACCCTTCATTAGTTCCTCAAATTCCCTACACCAAGTTTCGTTTGTGGAACCAAAAATAATGTCGTCCACATAAACTTGCACCAGAATTATGTCTGAGTAATTCTTCTTGAGGAACAGAGTTCTATCAATAGCACCTCTCCTGTAACCATGCTTCAGCAGAAATGATGAAAGCCTAGCATACCACATTCTAGGTGCCTGATGTAAGCCATACAGAGCTTTAACAACCTTGTAAACATGATTTGGGTGATCTGGGTCTTCAAATCCCTTGGGTTGAGAGACATAAACCTCCTCTTCAATCTCACCATACAGAAAAGCACCTTTAACATCCATTTGATATACCATGAAGCCCATGTAAGAAGCATAAGCCAGGAAAATTCGAATGGCTTCTACTCTGGCAACAGGTGCAAACACTTCATCATAGTCAATCCCCTCCTCTTGTCTGAAACCTTGAGCCACTAATCTTGCTTTGTTTTTGATCACTACACCCCGAGCATCTCTCTTATTCTTCAAAATCCACTTTGTCCCAATGGCATATTTGCCATCAGGGAGTGGAACCAAGATCCAAACCTGCTGATTGTGAAATTGTTGCATCTCTTCTTGCATTGCTTCTAGCCAGCTTGAATCGTTAAGGGCTTGAGAAACACTTGTTGGTTCCACTTGAGAAAGAAAACAAGCAAACAGACAATGCTTGAAGTCTGTGTGATTGTCTCTTTGCTGGTTGGAGACATAAGAGAGAAAAGCAATCACATGTCAAACGAGGACGGTGATAGCCCTTCGAGTTCGAACAGTGCCAAAGATCACCTATAATGTTGGATTGAGGATGAGCAATATTGATCCTCTGAGTAGTAGTGGGGTTGACTTCAATGGATGAATCAAGATTAGTGATGGTTGGTTCAAGTTCAGCATCATAAGAGGGTGAGGTGAAGATGCCAGCTTTGGGTTGATGATTTCCAAGATCTGAAGGTTTTGGAAAGCGTGTATAGGGTTCACCAAAGTCTGAAGACACTTGAAAAGGAACATGAGAAGAAACAGCATAGCCTTCAGTGGATTTGAGGAGGGTAGGTGTGACAGAATCAACTTCAGCAGAAACACGGTTTCCACCGACTCCTTCATTAGCAACCTCTCCATTCAGTTTCTCTGCATCAAGTTTAGCTGCAAATTCTTGAGTCTGGAGCCTAGCAAGGTCCTCAGCATAATGTGATTCATCTTCATCACTCGTATCAGCAATATCCTTGGAGGTGGTACCTGCAATGTTGTTAGGGGAGAAAGAAGGCACACGTATAGGTGGCTCATCATCTTCAAACTCATTTTCAGAATCATCATCTAAGGAACATGCATTGTTAGTGGGAGACTCTTGAGGACCTGCATTTTGGTTAGCCAAATGTCGGTGTAACCCAAATGATCAGTTAAGTAGTCAAGGTCAAAGGACCACGTATGACCTTGTCCTTGAACATTAGGCTTATCTTCCAAAAATCTCAGATTCAACGTCTCCTCTATCTTCTTGGCTTGCAAATTGTACACCCTGTATGCTTTACTATGAGCTGAATAACCCACAATATAGCCGTCATCAGCCTTTTCATCAAACTTTCCCAACGGATCACTGGTGTTCAGAATGGTCACTTGACACCCAAAAGGTTTTAGGTAGTGAATGACAGGAACCTTCCCAAAGAGAAGTTCATATGGTGTTTTGAGTGGTGGTCTAGTAATGGAGACCTTGTTTAGCACATAGCACGCAGTGCCAACAACTTCATCCAGAACATAGTGGGCAGTTTAAAGTCTGCAAGCATTGACCTAGCAGCCTCTATTAAGGTCCTATTCTTTCTTTCAGCCACCCCATTTTGTTGTGGGGTTCTTGGATTACTATAGTCCCTTTTTATGCCTTTTGACCCACAGAGTTCTATAAGAATAGCATTTTTGAACTCTGTCCCATTATCACACCGAATTCCCTTAACCTTTTTGTTCAATTGATTTTCAACAAGAGTGATGAATTCGGTTAACACTTGAGATGTTTCATCTTTGGTTCTGAGAAAGAAAACCCAACAAAATCTGCTATAGCCATCAGTGATAACCAAACAGAAGTACTTATGATCAATGCTTCGGACTTGAGTTGGACCAAACAGATCCATGTGGAGCAACTGAAGAGGTTCAGAAATGATGCTCATAGCATTGATAGCTTTGTAAGAGGCTCTGTGTTGTTTTCCTTTGTTGCATGCAACACAATTATGATCATTGGTGAATACTTTGGTGGGAAGACCTTCAACAAGACCCATTTTAGAGAGTTTGTTTATGGTCTTGAAATTCACATTAGCCATCCTTCTATGCCATTTAGTAGATTCTTCAAATGATGCTTTAGCCACCAAACACGTGAGGTCACCACCAGGTTGAACTTCATTGAGGTTGAATGTGTATAAATTGTGAGTTCGAGGAACTTTCAGCAGAATTGAAGTTTCTTCTGGGAGTTGGAAGTCTTTAGACAGCACAAGACATTCATTCTCAGTGAAGAGAACTTTGTTCTTAGTGTCACAGATTTGTGAAACGGAGAACAAGTTGAAATGCTGAAGTTCCTTAACATAGTACACATTCTCAAAATCCAGATGAGGTGTCTTTATGGTGCCTTTCCCTGTGATACTCCCATCACTTCCTCCAAAGGTCACATTGCCTCCTCCTTCTATAGGAACAAAATTGTGCATCATATCCCTGTTCCCAGACATGCTTCTGGAACAACCACTATCAACAATACCAATATTCTTATGCTTAAGGGGATGATCCTACAAACAACAATAAAATATATACATATTGTTAGTATTCAATGGAGGTTCAAGTCATTACTGACTTGAACCTGCCTTGTTGATCACAGGTGTGGGACATGAAGATATAGAGGATCCACCATTGATCTTGGTCCTCCATTTCTGATTTGGTCCCTTGATTGTCCAAGAACAACCTGCTGAGGGCTTCACAGCAGTACTCCCATATCCCATCCCAGCATACATAGAGTCAACATAAGTAGGCCAATAACCATGTTTGAAGTATGGGCTAGTTGGTTTCACATAAGGTCTGGTAACTGAACCTCTCCAATGAGAGTCAGAATTAGCAGCTTGTGGAACATAAGGTGGAATATTATCAACATTGGTCCACTTAGATTTATGTTTCTGAGTAGCATGTACCCAATCTTTACTCATAAAAATCACAATCCTTAATTAAATGAAATTTACTTCCACATACAAAACATGTCTTCTTCTTGGAAGATTTATTCAAATAGGGAGATGTTTGATTACATGCAGAAGTACTTAAAACAGAAACATTCAAGGAATTGTTTTTATGACGATTATTCAAAGATTTAAGAGACAAGTCTTCAGAAGAAACTGTCTTGGAAGTTGATTCCTCAGCAGCTTCCTTAGAAGGCTTGTAAGTGGGGTGAGGCTTGGGTGTAGGCTCAGGCTTGGAGAGGTCAGACTTCTCATTTGAATCACGGCTTTCATAGGAAGTAGACCCTTGATCCGATGAATTGTCACTGTCAGAGCAAGAGACAAAATCATTAGATGAGGTATCGGGGTCTGGCAAGTCTTTTGACTTTCTGCCATATAGATGATGTGATCCATCAAAGTCAACAGTGATGGATAGGTCTGTGGGCATAAATTCACCTCTAATAGGTCCAGGGACTGCATGCATATTACCCTCTTTTACAAAGTTAGCTAACCCTGCTGGTGTGGATTTAAGACCATCATACCTAGCTTCTACTCCAACATATTTTTGAAAGCCTAATCCTAAGCCAGAGGTTACTGATTGACTGTTATAGAGTTCTCTAGCCAGATTATCACCTGAAATTAACCATTGTTTATTCCTAGCTATTTCCTCAGCAACCTTTTCTTTAAGCTCTAGGTTCTCAGACACAGCTTCATCCTTTGCTTTCTCAGACATCTTTAAGTAATTATTTGCAACTTCTAGATCAAACTGTAACACCTTTATCTTTTCTTCATAAGCTATTTGATTCTTTTGAAACCATACTTTTTGTTTTTCTACTGTTTTTAATGCTAGTTTATGAGCTTCATTTTCAACATAGCATTCATCAAACTTAGGTTTCATGGCATCATATTCTTCTTTAAGTTCATTGTATCTAAGGCTACAACCAAATATACAGTTGTGTACCTGAGATAGTCCCATCAAGGCAAAATGATCATGCCTTTCATCCAAAGTACACCTTGCCAGTAATCCAAGCTTATCAGTATCATGAGCTTCCTCATTCACAGGTTCATGTGCAGTCAGTTGACTGTTCATCCATGGTAAGAAGAGCTGCTGACTCCGGCTTCTGTTTCTGGCGATAGGAGAGGTAGTTGGCTACATCTCCACTCTTCCTGTCTTTACATTCCCTTGAGAAATGCCCCATCTGGTGACAAGTGAAACACTTGACTTTCCTCCTATCAAAGCGGGCTGGTTCCTTTCCCTTGAAAGCAAACTTCCTTCCAGACTTTTCTTCAAACCTTTTGATGTCCACTGATAATGCCACCCATTTTCAGTTTCATTTCCTCCATTTCAAGTGGGTCCACCGATCAAAGTCTTCATATGCAAGATCTGCTGAGTATCATAATCACAACAAAGAATGAAGAACATCCTCCATCACACTACCAGACTTAGTTTGAGAACATGGTGGAGTGGGACGAGTGTTATGTGGTGGAGTGGGAGCACAAGATGATGATGGAAAGTAGTTGGAACTTGGAGATGATGGAAAGTAGTTGGAACTAGGAGCTTGTACCATCATGTTGGAGTGAGATGTCCCAACAAAAGCTGCATGACCAGAGAAGAAGATGTACGGTATGGAGTTGACATCAGTTCAAGAGTTCGAGCTGTTTATGCAGCTCATCAAAGGTGAGCATGTCCAACCCACCTTTAGCCTTGAGGGCTATACTTACATGTAACCACGATGGAGGCAAAGATCGAAGGAACTTTGAGTTGTAGTCATCATTATCAGGTTTTGCATTCAGCTGGTTTAGCTGACTCAAAATCCTATGGAACCTGTCGTATCCTTTGTGGATACCTTCTTCTTCGGAGATATTGAAGTCTTGAAATTGTTGCCTCAGCATGGACTTTCTCATTCTTTTCGATTCTTCATTTCCACCGAACCTTGCTTTGAGAGCCATCCATATGTCCTTTGCATCATCCATATGGTGAAAATCACACAGGTGATCTTCAGGAATGGCTTGAAGCAGAATAGTTTTTACTTTGTGCTCTCTCTGCATGGCCGTACTTCTTCAGGCAGTTTTGGGAGGAGCCATGATAAACTTCCCATCCCTGCGGAATCATTTTCTTTAGACTATTTCCTTTCTTCACCACCTCCCACAGATTCCAATCAATATTGGAAATCCAGTTTTCCATCTTCATAGTCAAAAGATCATATTCTTCCCTTTTCAAATAAGGAAATTTACCATTACTGTTTGAAAGACTAAGCTGTTGCATGGAAGTGGTGTTGGTGTTGTTTGTGTTGGTGACTTCAGTTTCATTATCAGATCCAGGCATGGTGAGGGTATGTTTGGTTGTAAGAGGGTATGAATGGTTCTTAGTATCGTAGAGACTTTCCCGAGGCTCTGATACCACTTGTTAAATACAAAGACCTCTTGATAGATCTTAAGCACTCGAAGATCGTTAGTGTTGCCTATGTAATCACAAGCAAACAAATAGAAGATCTCTACAACTCGTATTTTATAGCGGAAAGTAAATACAAGTTATAATAACTAAGAACTCTTTGATCCTCTATGGATCTTTTGATTATTGAAACTCTATGTTTCGAATGTTTTACAAGACTTGAAAGACTTAAGAAAAAAACCTTCCTATTACTTACTCTTATGGTTCCTTTTATAGGCAAGGAAACCATCTAATCACTCACGAGCATTTTTAACGTATGCTCCTAATACAAACACAAAGAACGCATGCATCTTAGATAAGCATGCAACTAATCATATTGTTTTACTCATCATATTGTTTATTCTGAGTAAGCTCTATATATCGGGCTACCTATACATACGGCGTTGACTTTTCCTACATACGGCCTACATACTGTGCTTATCTCTCCTACGTGGATAAGCACTTTGTAACAACCCGCATTTTTTGAGTTACTTTTCATATTTTTGAAAAGTTACTATTCACATTTACTATTCACTTTCACTATTCATCCGTAAAACTTTTATTTCATATTGTCGTAAGATAAATTATTCTAGTAATATCCTGCGATTTCGACCGTCGTTAGATCATTTTCGCAAAAGTTATTAAGAAAACATCGTTATAAAGTTTCGTTTTAGACGGTCCACCGTTTAAACATCACACACATAACGAAAATCAACCCTGACAATTTTCCTCGCATCAGATAAATTTTTAGATCACTCATGATTAATTTGAGAATTTTAAGATTCATTATGTTTAATATTACCAAATAAGCCCAGCGCAGAACAAAACTAAACTTACGTTTTAAACAATTCTACTTGACATACAGACTTAACGATTCTGCACCGTGTTTCTAATATGTTTTTGACACTTTTACATTTTTGGAAAAGTCAAACATATTTCCCTCCTCCTTTGACCATAAAGAAATTAAGCTTGCACGTTCTACGTTTTTGCTTAAATCGCGTAACTTTTAAACTTCACGAATAACTGTAAAGTTATCCCGCGTATAACGAAAACCAAAGTTTGACATCTCATATCACTTTTGGACTAATTTTAGTCTACTCTAAATAAATTCACGATCATTTCCCTAATTTTTCATTCTTTTCGATAAAGCTGCGATTTAGCGTTTTTGACCCGTATTTTCAGTTTTAGCGGCATTTTGCACCCAATGAGACTTATCACCCATTTTATATTTTTATATGGAATATAATGGTGAGTTTCATCATTCCTACAAGTTTCGTATTTTTACGATACCCGGTTTTACGTTTTATGGCAGGTTAGCATTTAACGGAACCAAAACTCACTCCGTAACAAGATAATACCAAACTAACCACATAAGTCATCCTACCTTATCATGAACAAATTAGGGAGGTCATCACCTTGGTGTCAAAATCCTAAGCATACTTCCTTTAGATCATTTACATGTGTAATTTTAACCATGGTTAGTTTTTAACCCAATATATAGTTAACTATTTTTCTCATCCTATAAATACCAAGCTAAAACCTTCATTTTATCTTGCACCACCCCATCTTAACACCTAAAGTCCTAAACCTAAAGGCATTTCTTATAGATCTTGTAAGAACATTCATGTGTTCTTGAAGAAAACTAGCGTTTGATCTTCGTTCTTGGAAGTTTTCAAGAAAGAGTCGTTATAATCTTCAAATAACTTCAAGTCTCCAAAAAGACGTTGTTATAATCTTCTATTATCCTTGGAGCTTTCAAGAAGGCGTTGTTATAATCTTCTAATAGCCTTGGGTTTTTGAAGATTGCAAATTCTACGTCGAAGCTCCGCTTATATTTCCTTTTTCCATAATACTCAAGCATTCTATATTAAGGTAAGTATTTATAAGACTCAAACTTATTTAAATACTTATAAACTTTGTTAGTTTATTTATTGTATTTATAAACTCTTAATATATAATGTAATCAAGTAATCAAAATACATATTTTACGTATTGAGCACTACAACACTAGGGAACTTCATGTGAGGGGTTTCATTTGAGTAAAACGTATCGACGAGTTTTTGGATTTACGATTTAAAGTGTCCTAGCTCCTCGAGCGTTTCTTATGACCTCTGAATTATGATAGCCCGAACGGTAGTACGATATATATAAACTAAATATGTTTTCACATATTAAAGATCTTACTATAAACATTGAGACATATATAGGATGGTTTATGTTTTCCTAAACATTGTTCCAAACCTAAGTCGCAACACTCCATTTTAGGTTGCTCGTAGAAGTTCTCACGGAATATCCATCATTCTCATTATACATGTGATATCATTTATTAAGGTGAGTTCATAGCCCCACTTTCTATTACTTAATTGTTTTACAAACCTTTGGGGGAGATACATGCTTCATTTTAAACCGAACACGTTGCTTTCAAACTATATGCTTATCTGAATGTATTATGTGCACTAAGTACCACTATTGCCTAACTTAAGTCCCTATTATCATGAACCATTAATCACTTGCGGGTGAGCGCGAATAATGTGGATAGATCTATCGGGATTGACGAATCCTGTTTGTTTGACCAAGTCCGGTAAACAAACGCACTCTATTTGAAGAACCATAGGTTAATTGGCAAATTACCTATTAGGGCAACTGTTACTATTATATCAATTTCTATTGACAAGCGTGCGTTTTGGTATGGAGCTTAGTGCAATAATATATGTTTTGTTTTCAAACCATTGGTGTGAGTCTATAGCTCACACTACAAACATAATGTGTTCAACCATCAAACAAACTCTATGAATTTCACTCAACCTTTGTGTTGACAGTTTTAAGCATGTATTTGGTCTATAATGTCGGAAGGCGCACGGAGAGCAAGGACTAGATCAAGAAGGCTATAAATTTTATTATCATTCGAAAATCATTTTAATGTATTTTGTAAACATGGAACCATTTGGGACCTCATTTTTGTAAACTCTGATATTTATATAAATCGAATGATAAATCTTTTAAAACGACTCCATTAGAGTACGTTTTCTATTGTTATATTGTTGTGCCATGAAGTAACACCCGTTTGAATTCCGCTGCGTATCATGAAATTGGGGTGTTACAGTTGGTATCATCGAGCACATTATAGAAGCGGGTCTAATTGAGACTTAAACTATAACTACTTTTACAAACAAAAACATTTTATAGCCTTCCGTTCTCCGTGCCTTCCATCCTCCAGACGATTATGTGACTTTTTGGCATTTTAAGCTATACAAACATACTAGTATATTGATATATACACTTGACTTATTTTCAATCATTTTAGCTAAACGATAGACTAAACATATCTGCGTATGCCTATTCTAAGGCATTACGGCACAATCATATTTTTCCAATCTCCCAATCATGCATCTACTCGTGCATTTTAGGATTATAAAACTTTATCCAAGACATTGTAACTCATTACAATGGTCTTTCCTACTTTCAAGACATTGTGAGATACAATGGTCTCATTCATTTTCAAGACAACGTGAGGTGAAGCTTGATGGTCTCAACTATTTCTCGGACCATTGTGTTGCACAATGGTCTTTATTATTTCCTAGACATTGTGAGTTTCACAATGGTCTCAACTACTTCTCAGATATTGTAAGTTATACAATAGACTCTAGGAATTATCTTATAAAACCTTATTTGATATTCGTTTACATGAAACCCGTCACAGTCTATCAATTTCCCTAATGGAAATACAAGAAATGAGATTTCTAAAAGATAAACTGACTCATCTACAAAAGCTGAAGTTCAGCAACACTCTCTACATTCATCAAAATTCTCTTCTGAAACCTTCATTGTTAAAGGTCTGTAATGCTAGCCAAGTATGGACTATTTTAGGATTACTTAAGATTTCCTTTCCACACGTATCTACCCATACTATCTGCTATGCAATGGAATGTGAAAACATAGGTTACAAGTCTTTTATGGCCGGACTTGCAACGGATGGTTTGATATCATCTTTGCTTAGTGGACAATTTCTCAAAAGCTATGGACATATCACAAGTATACCTAATTTAGGTATTTGAAAAATTTATCGAACCTCGGTTAAATATAGTCTAGTCACCTATATTTAACCTAGGGATAGTGGAACATAGTCTGACTAACTATGTTCGACTTAAATTTTCAAACACTGAGAATAGTTATACAAGGGTTATATTCAGGTTAATTTCCTACTTAAACTCGATAAACCACGAACTCATTAAAAGATCTAGAGACACGATAGTGTCTTACCACTCAACAAAATCTTAACATCTTATTTAAACTACCTAATTTCATTCTTGAAATTTTCATACATGAGATAATCCGAACTACTATCTTGGGATAGTCATCAAATCTTCTCGTCATTCCTTAGAAGTACTAGCTTGATTAGATTTCAAGGATATCATTCCGCCATATTCCTTTAAAATTCACTTTTGATTTTAAAACAAACTTGACATCTCTACCTAAGAATAATGGTAAACTTACGCTACACTATTCTAATCGTCAACATATCACATCATTATCTGAACCCCATTGAAATTCGGTATGTAAAACTTCACAATATCACGTTTCTTTGAAACACTAGTAGACATAAACACTATACGATATAACATTCATCTCGAAACCACCTAAGACAATAATCAACTTTGGAAATGGTTTGGATAACCACTTGCCACTAGCAAGACTTTCCTACAACGACAATTGTCACATTATTATAAACCATTTCACATCAACAATATCTTACACCTTTGATTAACAACAGTTACCCTAACAACAACAAAACTATTCCATTTTGAGGACTATATAGACGAAAGTGTTAGTTAACCATTTGTTTGAACTAAGGTGTTTAGAGATACCACGAAACAACTAAGGAAACTATACAAATACAAATTAGGCTCCATGCCGCACACTATCACAAAAAACTCCATGTTAGAAATTAAGGTTTTATTGATAGCCTCGATACAATAAGATATGATTCGTTTTGAGAATCGGGAAAAGCCAAACTTGAGGTATATTGGACTCTATAAGATTTTAACAAAACCCTTTAAGTGATTAACTTAAGCCACATAGTACATAATACATTCTATGACCAGAAACTTGAAAACGCAAAGGCTAGGATTCGGCGTATACACCCTCATGTTCCTAGACACTTCAACATCGAGTAACAAACATTGAATTCGGGACGAATTCCCATTAAGGGGGTGAGACTGTAACAACCCGCATTTTTTGAGTTACTTTTCATATTTTTGAAAAGTTACTATTCACATTTACTATTCACTTTCACTATTCATCCGTAAAACTTTTATTTCATATTGTCGTAAGATAAATTATTTTAGTAATATCTGCGATTTCGACCATCGTTAGATCATTTTCGCAAAAGTTATTAAGAAAACATCGTTATAAAGTTTCGTTTTAGACGGTCCACCGTTTAAACATCACACACATAACGAAAATCAACCCTGACAATTTTCCTCGCATCAGATAAATTTTTAGATCACTCATGATTAATTTGAGAATTTTAAGATTCATTATTTTAATATTACCAAATAAGCCCGGTAGAAACAAAACTAAACTTACGTTTTAAACAATTCTCTTACGACATCTGAGACTTAACGATTCCTGCATTGTGTTTCTAATATGTTTTTGAAACTTTTACATTTTTTGGAAAAGTCAAACATATTTCCCTCCTCCTTTGACCATAAAGAAATTAAGCTTGTACGTTCTATGTTTTTGCTTAAATCAGTAACTTTTAAACTTCACGAATAACTGTAAGTTATCATCGTTATAGAAAACCAAAGTTTGACATCTCATATCACTTTTGGACTAATTTTAGTCTACTCTAAATAAATTCACGATCATTTCCCTAATTTTTCATTCTTTTATGATAAACTGCGAATTACGCGTTTTTGAACCGTATTTTCAGTTTTAAGCAGCATTTTTGCACCCAATGAGACTTATCACCCATTTTATATTTTTATATGGAATATAATGGTGAGTTTCATCATTCCTACAAGTTTCGTATTTTTACGATACCCGGTTTTACGTTTTATGGCTTGGTTAGCATTTAGGAACCAAAACTCACTCCGTAACCAAGATAATATCAAAACTAACCACATAAGTCATCCTACCTTATCATGAACGAAATTAGGGAGGGGAGTCATCACCTTGGTGTCAAAATCCTAAGCATACTTCCTTTAGATCATTTACATGTGTAATTTTAACCATGGTTAGTTTTTAACCCAATATATAGTTAACTATTTTTCTCATCCTATAAATACCAAGCTAAAACCTTCATTTTATCTTGCACCACCCCTTCTTAACACCTAAAGTCCTAAACCTAAAGGCATTTCTTATAGATCTTGTAAGAACATTCATGTGTTCTTGAAGAAAACTAGCGTTTGATCTTCGTTCTTGGAAGTTTTCAAGAAAGAGTCGTTATAATCTTCAAATAACTTCAAGTCTCCAAAAGGACGTTGTTATAATCTTCTATTATCCTTGGAGCTTTCAAGAAGGCGTTGTTATAATCTTCTAATAGCCTTGGGTTTTTGAAGATTGCAAATTCTACGTCGAAGCTCCGCATATTTCCTTTTCCATAATACTCAAGAATTCTATATTAAGGTAAGTATTTATAAGACTCAAACTTATTTAAATACTTATAAACTTTGTTAGTTTATTTATTGTATTTATAAACTCTTAATATATAATGTAATCAAGTAATCAAAATACATATTTTACGTATTGAGCACTACAACACTAGGGAACTTCATGTGAGGGGTTTCATTTGAGTAAAACGTATCGACGAGTTCTTTGGATTTCGATTTAAAGTGTCCTAGCTCCTCGAGCGTTCTTGCATGACCTCAATTATGATGGCCCGAACGGTAGTACGATATATATAAACTAAATATGTTTTCACATATTAAAGATCTTACTATAAACATTGAGACATATATAGGATGGTTTATGTTTTCCTAAACATTGTTCCAAACCTAAGTCGCAACATTCTATTTTAGGTTGCTCGTAGAAGTTCTCACGGAATATCCATCATTCTCATTATACATGTGATATCATTTATTAAGGTGAGTTCATAGCCCCACTTTCTATTACTTAATTGTTTTACAAACCTTTGGGGAGATACATGCTTTATTTTAAACCGAACACGTTGCTTTCAAACTATATGCTTATCTGAATGTATTATGTGCACTAAGTACCACTATTGCCTAACTTAAGTCCCTATTATCATGAACCATTAATCACTTGCGGGTGAGCGCGAATAATGTGGATAGATCTATCGGGATTGACGAATCCCGTTTGTTTGACCAAGTCCGGTAAACAAAGCGCTCTATTTGAAGAACCTTAGGTTAATTGGCAAATTACCTATTAGGGCAACTGTTACTATTATATCAATTTCTATTGACAAGCTATTAACGTTTTCGGTATCATGAGCTTAGTGCAATAATAACTGTTTTGTTTTCAAACCATTGGTGTGAGTCTATAGCTCACACTACAAACATAATGTGTTCAACCATCAAACAAACTCTATGAATTTCACTCAACCTTTGTGTTGACAGGTTTAAGCATGTATTTCAGGTCTATAATGGAAGGCACGGAAGAGCAAGGACTAGATCAAGAAGGCTATAAATTTTATTATCATTCGAAAATCATTTTAATGTATTTTGTAAACATGGAACCATTTGGGACCTCATTTTTGTAAACTCGGATATTTATATAAATCGAATGATAAATCTTTTAAAACGACTCCATTAGAGTACGTTTTCTATTGTTATGACTGTTGTGCCATGAAGTAACACCCAGTTTGAATTCCGCTGCGTATCATGAAATTGTGGGTGTTACACACTTTCAGCAGAATCACGATCTGCATTATCACTTAATTTGAAGTATAACCCAGTAGATTCATTCCGGCAGAAACTTTTCGGCCTTTACTTCAGCAGATCCAGTAGTTTACCGTAATTCCCAACAAGACGTCATAAGAAGATTTCTCTTCTTCAGAAGATAATGCGCACTGAAACGTACACATTTCTTTTCTTTAGAGTACGAGGCTTGAACTGTCGTGTTCAAACGTCATAATCTCTCTCTTTTCATCATCTCTTGGCAAAACTTGTAATCAACCCATTATTATTGTTAGGCTCTATCTCGTGACAGCTGCTGGAGAAAACCCAATATGATGAATTTGACCCTGAAGTAAACTAACCCGAACTCGTGAATTTGACCATTAGCATCTCTAAGTACTCTCTAAGTACTCCATACTCTTCAACCAACCAACCATCAAGTATAAGACGTACATCACCTCTTGAAAATCCACAATTGAATGTGACATTGAGCACTACAACGTAACTCCTTAAAGTGATAGTTATTTTGTGGTGGTAAGAGCCCTATTCCCCCAAGTGGTAAAAAAAGGAAAAAGTCACCAAACAATAACTAGATTTCCAAGTTTTCGTTTTTTATAACAAGCTCGAACAAGGATCATAAAGAATCTTCATCCAACCATCCCCGATACCTTCAGATACTAAGTACACTCGCCCGTGATATTTCACTTCAACTTCAAATAAATAATAGTGAATTAACGTCGTTGTCACATCTTCTGGTTAAAAGCTCAAATCTAGCCTCCTTTGACGTTATAAGCGAACTCTGATAATGGTTTCATCGCGACCATAGTTAAAAGCACATAACCTCGAAAAACCTTGTAATAACCAAACTGCCATGAAAAAGATCCAAACAATCACCCAATTCATGAAGTACACCCTTTTATCCCTTCTTCGAAGTAGAAACCGTAGCACCATCATAGATAAGATCCCGAAATACACTTTCCTTTCTCCAGGATGGTTCCATCATTATGGGATTTCACAATTCTATGGTTTAAACCGAGAAATAGTTTCTTTCGCGGGATTTTACAAAACCAAGAATAAACCGTAAGATAGATCCGGAAATGCACTTTACTATTACCAGGATGTTTTCATTGTCACGGGATTTTACAAGTCTATGATTTAAACCGAGAAATAGATTCTTTCGCGGGATTTTACAAAATCAAGACAAAACCATAAACAATGTCAGCTTGAATGTGTTATGACAACTTTGGTTTTGGTTATGACAACTTTGGTTTTGGTGAATATCAGTTTTTAGGGAACATGCAGCGGTTCATCAACGGTTCATTATCCAACATCAACAATATCATCAACCGGCCCAAATGTACATTTTTAACTTGACTCTGTTCAAAACATGTGCCTAATCAAATTTATATCTTAGCTGGTTCAAAATAAATTAAACCGCACATCGGATATCAATTCAGGACCTTATCCGGTCTTAGTCATAGTCACTCCACTCGACCCAATTTCAATATCCAAACAAATCAGCCCATCAAAATATCACCCGATTCATTCCATCAAAAAGACACATCACATTATCAAAATATCTCTGTAGTCACATTTTATAAGCGTTGCAAAGTCTAGCCGTAAGATATATCCACGTGAGAATTTTGTAGCCACAATACTACTCAATCTAACACTTAATGTCAATTTTTATCAAAAATTTGTATAGAAAATACAAATTTTGATATTTCACATTAATAAACCATTAAAGCGTGTAAGGTATATGCACATATTACATATCAGCATAAGCCCATCCGAATTAATTGTCCCAAGTCCAAGTCTGCTTTCACACGAGGCTCAATTTTATTCATCTGAGAAAAATAGTTCGGCCCACTTTAGAAACATAGCAGACCATTCCAAGTCCATTCAAACCCTAAAAATTCAGGATATATATCAGCTCACATAACACGCTTCACTCCTAATCATTCTCACCCTAAGTCCGCCTCTCACATTAACGTATCACTCACCTCCAATCAAACCCTAACTTTACTCTCCTTAACAAAATGATCAGCCCCTCTTGATAATACAAACCCTAATCACAATACTCAGAAAACATCCGCCCCCATCATATGCAACACACAAAAAAAAATTATCTCACAAGTAATCATACTCTCATCTAATCAATCTCATCAGACCATACTCGATTTATCACCATATGAACTATATGTACTCGCCACAGGGATGGCTTGAGTTTTATGCTTTCGGCAATGAGATCAGTTCGTGGTTCAAGGTAGGTTTTGTTTGTTGTTGTTATGATCTTTTAAAAAAAACAAATCAAGACAAAGGGTTAACAAAATTGTTAATATCTTTATCTTATGAGTTCGGATAGTAAAGTAGGTCTTAGGGTTTGATTAGTCTTAAACTGTTATGAGATGAAATCGGACTTTATCTAATGCGGATCGATGATGGATTTAATTTCGTGTTTAAGATCTTTAATAAACGAATATTTATTGAGATACACATGAAAAATCTGAGATCTTGAGTTTTCGTTTAGAGTCTTGGTCTTTGAATCGAGTCATGGAATATTGAGAGTTGTGGAGTGATTGTAAGGTTGAGGTTGTTGTTTGATCGAATCAGATGATACATGTGCTTTTCAATTTGTGAACTTAGCTTGTAATATTATTCATGGACTGATGAAGTTTTAAAACAGAGGTCGAATGATGTATTGGTATTTGATATGTTGGTAATGGTTGTGGTCGTGGTCAATTGATGATTCATTCTTCTTCATCTGTTCTATTAATATTTTCAGACAAGTCGCTATTATTGACACAAGTCACTATTGTAGACACAAGTCGCTATTGTAGACACAAGTCGCTACTTGAAAACACAAGTCGCTACTTGAAGACACAAGTCACTACTTGAAGACACAAGTCACTATCATGAGTCAAAACTCATGACAAGTCGCTCCCATGAGTCAAAACTCATGACAAGTCGCTACTGAGATTCATAGTATCTGGACAACATGTTAACAAGTCGCTTTGAAGAAACATTATGACCATATTTTTTCGGCCAAGTTGCAAAACCAAGAAAATGCATAAAACTGCTTCTTTTGACCTGTTTTGACCACATGAGTATGACGGTTTGACCACAAGTTTTCACGGATTGATAACAAAAAAAATCTTTTAAATGAACCAAAAACTGACTTGGTCAAATGTTAGGAACAAGAACAGCTTTGATGTATCAGAATAATATTGTGACTGATTTGGACAAAAACTTGACACAAAACAGTTTTGACTATGAAAGAACCATATGACAATAACATGTATCAAACCAGTTTAAAAAATATTTCGACCACAAAAAAATTACACAAACCAGTTTAAAAACATGTATCAAAACCACAAAAATCAACACAACACAATAACCTTGGCTCTGGTACCATTTCTAGGATCGTAAATATTATGTTGTTTGATGATTCGGGTGGTCTTGGATGATTGAAATACATGTTAGCCATTTAGAGAGAGAAAGATAAGAGATGTGTGTTCTTGTTAGAGAGTTGCTTAACAAAAAATGAAAGGTTAGATTGAGAAGCACCACCCCTTCCAAGGATGGAAGGGGTATTT